>CM055961.1:72405000-73005000 GCA_029531755.1 Holothuria leucospilota | reverse complement strand
GATTGTTTCTGAAACAGAGAAACATGTGACCGTGTTTTATAACTTAACTGAAGCTCTAATGAACACATCAAAAAAGTGAGCACTGGGTGTACAATAACAGAAACATTGTTGTTTTCTTTGACGACTGGCAATATTATAGCAAGTGTATAGCACGTGTATGAGATCATGCTGACGATGAGACGATGAGAACTATTGTCGTCACTTCCTTATCTCTTTTAAGTGGTCCAAAATTTTCAAGAGCACAACAATTATGAGCTTATTTTCGGCAAGCCTGATAGTTTCAAAGTAGAGGTAAGTGTTTTATCTCCTTCCGTAACAGCTCCCTGCTCTTACTACACACATCAAAAGAGTAATCGGTAAAGTCTGGGCAAGATTAAACTCTCTTAATGCCATTTTTAGGAACATCGCCATCACTCCAAAGGCCAATATCCTTATCTATCAAACTCTAATTCGACCAATTTTAGAGTACGGGAGCATAACGTTCCTTGCCTCCCCCAACAAACAAATTCTCATAACTCACTCGCCTTTCAAGCCATGGTTTTGTTATCAGTTTCTATCCTCCCGATCCCAAACCCAGTACTCACCTACCCACCATAATTCTTATACTGGCCATTAGGGAGACATCATTACTTATACACTGAGTAAGCCCGAGCAGTAATAAAACAATTGAGCAAAAGAAGTTCTGATTTTAGGGCAACTATTGAAGGGAGTGGTGATATTTCATTACTTTGTTTTTAGCACCAGTTGGTGCTGTGTAAGTCAATATGTTCACAAATAAATCCTTAATTACCGTCAGAAGTTGGCATAGTATTTGACATAAAATGTGCTTCAATGAATTTTCGTCATCTGACCAACTTTACAATGTCAACATCATCTCATCTTTTGACACATTAGGAGCTGTTACAATAGAAATCAGAGATCCCTGGGAGCAGATATCGCTATAGTCTTGTTCACACTTTGAAATTACACTTTGTTAATCGACTCAGTGACCTGATCCCTTTGGTACATTTGCAGATAACACCATTATGTCAATTATAACCTCCAAAATCAGTTACGTTCATTTGTTGATGTAAACAACCTAGTATGTCAACAGCAGCGAGAGGGATAATTGATTTTCGCAGAGATAATCCTGGTCATTACCTTTGAAGTATCAAAGGTCAAGAAGCTAAATATTTAGAAGGAGCAAGTAATTTAGAGTATCTACTGATAACAAATTGAATTGGGGTAACAATATATGACATTAGTATTTAAACTTGCAGTTTAAAGGTATTACTGGCGTAAAGTCAACACCGTCGTGTAAATGGAAAATCCTAAACATGTTTTAAAATACTATAATGGTTAGTGTTTGATAAATGCAATAAAAGAAATATCCATTCTTCTTTAAGAATTTCTTAAAGTTTTAGTTTTCAAAGACATGTAGCCGTACTCGCATTAGTTTTTAAGATATTGTTGTCATATCAATACTTACTTTCAAGATATTGTTGTCATAGTAATACTTTTGCTTCAAACTTCGAATTAATATTGCTGATTTGTACCTGTTAAATTTGAGCGAGGGAAACAGTTTGTCAAGCAGAATTGTACTCTATACATTACTTGCATTAAGTTCTAGAATCCCTTTGCTATGGCCACATAGTTTATGTAGAAAATGAAATATTCATTTTGGAGCGTTATTCGTAAAGGAAGTACAATGTTCATTCTACCAAGTTGCCTAATTCACCTACTTTTACCTTCCAGCTATTTCAAAATTTAGTTTTAAAGCTTACATATTCTGTGCGTTTGAAGTGACTTTGCACTGATGTTCTTGTTCTCGTTCTCAGGGTTTGGAAAGACATGTAGCCGTACTCGCATTAGTTTTCAAGATATTGTTGTCATATTTGGAACCATAATATTGTACACGAGCTTGTACTCGGAATTTAGGAATTAGTGATAACAATACAAGTCTGCTATGGTGCATAATTCATTTGTAATTTGGGCCTACGGACAAATCAATAGACCCAACGTTTGTCACGTTTGCGTTTGTGAGACCAATATTACAATACTGAAAAGATGTCATGACGGACTTTATAAGTCTATAACACGTTAATGTGCAAATAACATTCATCTTATCAATACAAAAACCGATAATGATGAGTTTGCGTGGGCATATCTCATATTCTTCGTCCAAAGTGTAAAGGTCTATCAGACTAAGCCTGTACTGGCTGCGGAATTACAGTAAGCACAGATTAGTTCTACATTGCACGTTATGGGCAACATTTTCAGGAGTTACTTTTTACCCAACTGATACAAGGCCTACAGACAGCTTTAGGTGAGTCCTTTCAATGGGAGACAATGTGAAGCGCATAATTATGTAACCAATAATTAGGCATTGTCCTTCTCAAGTAAAACGTAAGCTTCGAAAGATAATAAAAAAGGTGAACAAAGTTAGATAAAGTAGCTGATAAATCATGTTGAAAAATAATACTATATAATAGTATATAATACTATAGATAATTTTTAAGGTTAAAAATACAAAAAGCACTCAATGAAGAACGATTTGACGTTGGGAAAGCTTAAATAAATAAAAAAGGATACGCTGTTATTGAAAGTTTCTAACCCTTTCAATTTTATTGTTTCACGGTATCTTTTTACGGTTAACGTTATATTCTTAAGCCCAAAACGGTGCATCTTTGTATAGTATCCCAAATAGCACAGTAATATTCTGTTTGCTAAAACGGTTTGCCAAACGGTTAGGAAAATGTTCTCTGAATGTGTTTGTGCTCATTGGAAAGATGGTTGGATCAACAAACTCCTTTATAATAGGCCAAGACTTTCCCTTCCAAATATTATGCCATTGGGCCACCTTTGGCAAATACGTTGTGCCAACCGTTAGTCCCAAGGTTTGTTTAACGTAAGTTGTCAACTGTTTACAGTTAGTTCTAACTTTGGGCCAACGTTCTGGCTTTCAACATTTGGCCATGTTCAACAGAAGACCGATTATGTTTTGCCAGCGTTTTACCAACTTTCATAGCCAGCAGTGGCTCAATGGTTCTGCCATATGATACTGAAAAGAATGAATGACACAATGTTGCACAACCTAAACTTTGCATCGCCTTTAATTAAAGACTTCTCCTATTTAAAAGCATGGTCTGGTGACCAAATTTGATGCTTTCAAAAAAAGCAGAAAAATTTTCTGTGTCAGGCAGTGAAAATCCCATCTCAATAGCATCTTGCATTCGGAAGATACAAATTTTTGAAGAAATACTACATTTTCAGTTTCCTAGTGCATGATGGGAAATCTGTGATGTCATCTGGGCAAATGGATTTGATGTAGCTTTTGTATTTCTTTATAATGTTGATATCACTATATTGAATATTCCATAACTTTATTTGCTGTACCATAAGTATGGAACAGTTTTTCACTATATCTACACGGAAAAACATCAAAACATTCCAACGGTATCAAATTTCAAGGACAAACAAGGTAGCCAATTATAAAGAATAACAAAAGGAATCTGAGGCAATTTGCCCACTTTAGATCACATTTTGTGACCTTAAGGAAACTTGGAGGTATTTCTTATTAAAAGTAACCAATCTTTAGGAAGAGATATCTTGGGTTAGGAATAGAGTTTTGATATGGGGTTTGGATGACATGTAATGAAAAATTTTTATCTTTCATATAAGACCCTTACAAAATGCCACCAGACAATGCCTTTAACTGCTCATAAGGTTCAACCATAATAATGTATCTGAGATAAGTTTAACTTCACAAACTACAAAAGTTACCAAAAACCATAGTTAATAGACACATCCCTAGTTTGGAAACTCGGCGACTAACTGCACCATGTTGAGATCCTGTTTTTCAGTAGTCACGTGACGCTAACCGTACACAAGGCTGGTTGATTAGTTCTACAAGTGCGTACTACTAGGCTACTCGTAGCACAAGACATACACCACTATGGAAGTACTACCTACCTACCTCCGAAGTAGTACTTCTGTAACACTACTTGTGAACCTTTATCAAACGGTAATTAAGAATTTCTTTTGTAAAAGTTTGGTTTTGTTACTTTTCAGTCTTGAAACCTCCAAACACCGAACGGTATTTGCGGCTAGAGTTACCACTATAGATATACTACTTCACCAACTTTACCGATAAAACCTCCGCAATTGTCAACAGACCTGCCAATCTGTCTGACCCCAAAATAGGGAAACTTAAACTTTTCAGGGCAAAAATAGCAAGAATAGTAGAAAATTAGGGAGATTGGTAGATTTTCATGAAAATGCAGCCTTATAGCCAACTCATTCGATCGTACGGTCGTATACGACGCTTTATTCGCAACAACTTGGGTATGAATTGAATGCACCGTACCACATGCACCGTGAAAGTTGCCCTTGTATTTCCACGTTCGTTGCAGTTACTCGTAAGCCGTATTGTATGCATATCTCACTGCCGCGTCCGTCGGCGTGCAAACTTAGCTAAAGCTATACATCAATGCAAAATATTGCAGCGTACGGAAGTCTAATTCTACTCAAATAAGAAACGTGGTGGTTGTGGGCCATGGTTTTCTTCGTTTATTTGAACGTTCACAAATACTGATTCGGAAGCTTCCTGAAACCCTTTCAACCTTTGAATTAACGATAATTTATTTCTAAGAATGACTGAACAAAACAACACTAAATGTAGCCCTATCGCTACACGATCGATCGTGTGTGCACGGTCAATATCACGTGATGCACTTTTCTGCATGTCTCAACATAGCTACTCGGTTTGTACGTGGTGTGTATAGAGTGTACGTAAAGTTTTCAGACCAGGGATGTGTCTATTAACTATGCAATAACGTACTCGTAAATTTTTTTCCTAATCTTGGGCCAAACATAGGCTGTAGGCTGACTTCAAAATGTCCTTCAGATTCAGCACAAGAGTTGAGGGGTAACTATTAAACAATTTTCAACCCACGTACGCTGTTCATTAATTGCCGTTTTATATTTAACACGATTATTTCGTACTGTGCCAGTTGATCAATTTTGAACCTCACTTTACTATTTTGATTAGTCTACATATAGTCCATCAGGGCAAACCTCAAAATGTGCTTAAAAATTGGCGTTTGCTGGACCTATTTAGTACCAAGGTTTGATGCCAAAATCTTGTTTCTTGGAGTACCTTCTTCAAGAATCTCGATGTGTGATGCTTCGGGGGTGTTATTATGAAAACAAACGGCAGTTTTTTAAGTTACTAATCTACTCCGCTGCGAGAAATCAACACACGGGGCTTTCACTAAAGGCAATAATCTTCGAAGAAAGAACCAATCAAAATCCTTATACGTAGGCATGTGATAGGTCCTTTGATACAGAAACATCGGTGAGACCGTGACTGCCGTACGCCGTAAACGTTAACTGTACGTATAGCAGGGCTGGAGTCGAGTCCATACATCTCGAGTCCGAGCCGAGTCCGAGTCCAGAAGGGCCCGAGTCCGAGCCAAGTCCGAGTCCAGAACACCTCGAGTCCGGGCCGAGTCCGAGTCCACAGGCTCCGAGTCCGAACCGAGTCCGAGTCCAGCTGCATCTTGGAATCTCTCATTCGATAGGGTTCAAAGGTTGTCCTGGGGGTGAGGCGAGCTCACAACAGATGACTAGCTGAAACCTGTATGGCTAACATTGTTCCACACAAAAGCACAGTCTATTGAGAATGAAACTGTGGACTATCAGCGTTATTACCTGCAAACTTGAAAAATTGCGTGGGGACGACAAGGTCCTCAATGAGGAGAGGCAGGGACTGCGGTGAGGAAGTGGGGTTTCGGGGCATTTAGGGCCACCTTAAACTGCTTTTGTAAACATTAATTTGGCTGCTTTAATGATTAGCCCCCACCCCCACTTCAAAATTGGCTCTGCAGCCTCTGTGAGGGACAGTAAATTTTATATAGAGGGGGAATCAAATATATACAGAACAAGCATGCAGGGCAGAGGAATGGAATAAGATGTGTATGGAACAAACATGCAGGGCAGGGAATGTAATAAGTACAGAACAAGTATGCAGAGCATACCTAAGCATAAAAACTGGGGATTTCCCTATATGGCCACTTTTGTGTCCCATCAAAGTGACTTGACCTGTATGTGGTAATTTTGCCCACCTGCAGTAGTTTTTAGCTTTGGACTGTATGTCACCAATGTATTTTTTGGCAAGGACAATGCCTCTTTGCAAACCCCAAATTAATTGTTACATATGTAACAAATGCCCTTCAAACACTTTCTTTACTGGTTTTTACAATAACATATAGCCACATTAAAGAATATTTGCTTTGCTCCTAGCTACTATTATTTCTTATTTACACCCAGCCAGGTTACAACTAAACATAAAAAATAAAAAAAAACGCATGAAAATGTGCACTGCAGCTTCTGCATTGGAGAAAGATGAAATGCACACTCACACTCGGATGGAAATCCAAATTACTAGTTAAAAACCACCAAAGACAAATCCTGTTAATTTTATAACTAAACAACAGCCTTGGTAAAGTTTGGCTATTTACAAGTTTTTTCCTTAATTGTTCACCCAGCTACAGCAATAAACAGCCCTCCAGTATTTTGAGCCAAAGGCCACTTTTCGCTCTGTTTTTCACTGTATAGTGTGTTGACCGTCGAATGCGCACTTAAGAACCCTTCCATTGGAAGCTTTTTGTATGATATGTTATACTAGATGCGCACTCGACAGACCCGCGCAGTCGATGGTCACCCCATCATACCACAAAATAAATGTACTAGTCAGGACTTCAGTAAAAAGCTTGTTAGATCTTTAAAATTTTGGGACTCAACTATCTTCCGTGAACCACTTTTGTGCACACTGTACGGATCCCACTGGCAGGCGAGACTTGAGGATCAGGAAAGATGTACGGTACCAACATGCACACAAAGATGTCATATAAGCACACGAAATACATGCCTGGCTATTTATGGTCTGATATCACTATTTTCATAGGCACAGGAGCTGCTCTTAGTTTCTCATGAATGGGGTGTTGCTCAACATTTTAAACCACCATCTTGGGAGAGAAGCTAGGGAGGGGAATTGTCAAAGGAAGAGAGCAATCTTCTGCGGACCATTAATGTACATGTTGCATGGGGGCCAAAGTTTCCAAAAATGGCACATGGGCCTCTACTTGAATGGCTTCCTAATTTAACCTTAAGTGCAGGTCTCACTGCAGTAGCATGCTAGTCTGTTCAAAAGCTCAACCCTCCCTGTTTTATAAGATACAAGCCTATGATCATTTTGTATGGTTTATGCAATTCATGTCTCTACCTGGGCCTTGTACCTACAGCTACTAGTACTACAGTACAACACATATGCAGGTAGCCATGATAAAAGTTTGTCAGTGGTACGTAGCAAATGCACATTGCACATGCACAAGCACTGAGTTGCACATAGTCTACTTATTTGCAAGTTGTTAGCCACCGGTACCCCACAGAACTGGCTAATTCAAGTTCATGTGCCCAAAACTAGAGTGGTGTTTTCGTGCAGTTAATATACTGGACACAGCTAGAGCAGTGCACACTGAACAAATCAATCGCATACATACAGTGCTGCACATGAGCTTAACGTTAGTTCCTGCCTGGTCACTGAGAAGTAATTCTGTAGTAGGCCTAACGTTACACTATTAAAAGAACTGGCTAGTACAATTTACATGTCACAGACCGAAGGCTATGCTGCAGCATTCAACTGCATATGGTAAGTGGTGTTTACTTACAAGCATCACTCTTTTACTGTAGCCTACAACTTCCAACAACAAAGCGTTAGCGGTGTAACTATTTGATAGATCTATCCAGAAAATGACTATAAAGCTGCTTACTCATACTGTGTCTTCCATGCAGGGAAGTGAGCTCCACAAGTTAGAGTAGTAAGCATGATGAAGTTTTTACAACTAAAAAGTTACTGTAAATTAAAGCTGTCATTGAAAGTTCGTCCCCAGGTAAGGTAGTAATAAGCTAATGTGTAACTTAATTACTGTGAGGACTTTCTAGCAGAACTAGTACCACATGTACAAAACTTATAGGTACAAACATTGGGACTGGAGCACATGCATACAGTAGGATCCCCGCAACATTAATCGGTATGCACAGTACAGTATGTACTAAATTATAAGAATATTATTGCCTATGGATAAAACTGTTGTAAAGCTAGCATGGCTTCCTACAGGGTCAGATAATCGAAGAGGCTTTGGAAAAATTGTCACCAAACTTTGTAATGTGGACAATATCACCAATTCCTACTCATCCATTTCATCCCAACCCAGTCTCTCCCCTCATAGCCATACATTCCCATCAACAAATATAGGCCATAGCACAATTAGTCCCTTGAATAAAGTAAACTTAAAATTTAAGCTCTACATGATATTATAGTGCATGTAAATGACTGTTGGTCCCACAAAAGGGGACTAAATGAGTGAATGGCCAATCTGTATCCTACATAATTTCTCTTCAGTAAACTTAGACAAATCAGCAGCCACCAATTGACCTATGCAGGTGGACAGTTTATTCACATACAAGCCTACTGATCAGGAAGACTTAATATAAAAGCAAGAAGTCCCTGTGTAGCATTACTAAGCATTGTCTGACTTTATGCAAGGTTGATTATTTCTCTCTTCTTTTGTAAAATTTGTAAACACATAGAGAGCATAATGTTGGAAACAACAATTGCCCTCTCCACAAAGTCCATGATAACTTCATGGTTTGAATAGGGAGCTTTAGAAGATTCAAGTTTACTTACAATGTGATGCTAGGCAAGGCACAAACCTGTAAACTGTTGCAGTGTGCAAGGTGTGTAATAATCAATAAGCATCAAGCCTTCTGTTATACCAATGAATGGAACTAGGTTCAAGGCATTGGTTTTATTCTTTGGATCTTCTTAGTAATTGGAGATTTGTGTAATCCTCCTTTTAAACTTTCAGATTCAGCAATTTGAACTACTGTTGTTGTAATTTAATCTGTTAATTAGCTTTGATTGGAGTAATATAGATACTACTGGCTGTGCAACATGTACACCCATGGTCATGTACTGTACACAGCAAGAGCCATTGGTGCATGTTTGCAGCTGTATAATTATTCTGGTAAAGCTATGTAGATAAATTGTAATGATTATGCAAAAAGTCAACATGCACTTTTTGCAAATTGTGAAAGTAATTAGGCTTAATCCTGGTGGACTCGACTGGACTCGGCCTCAAGTCCGAGTCCTCAGAGGTTCGAGTCCGAGCAAAGTCCGAGTCCAGAGAGGCCCGAGTCCGAGCCAAGTCCGAGTCCACCAAAAATTGGACTCGAGTCTGGACTCGAGTCCGAGTCCGGACTCGAGTCCTCCAGCCCTGACGTATTGTGTGCACTGCATAACATGCCAAGGTGTAGTATATACTATGCATGCAGTACATGCTACAGTCTAACGATCACGGTGAAGAGACAGTACTGTACGTGTCACTTCCTCGGATGAAAAAAAAGCAAAAAGTTGTCAAATTCCTAAAAAAATAAAAAAAAAAGCTGGCGTAATCATGTAAGATGTGTCTGTTTTTTCGGAAACTATCCGAGGGTGGTCGCTTTCTCTTAAATCGTCTGTCCGAGTTGTTATGGGTGGGTACCTGATTGGAGAATTGTAACGTTAACACTGTAACGTTAGCGCTGTACCAGGGCTAATTAGGTCAGAGCAGGAAGTTGCTATTTCCTTAGAAACAAGCAGAGATTCGTTAGTTCATATTTATGGAGGAATGCCGTGGGAAATTGGACTAGTTTGCGACATGTTAAGGGCATGGGGATGAGTCATTTATAAGTCAATTATAAACCTAACTGTGGAATGTATACTTGTAGATAACTATCATTATTTTGTTCAAAACAGACCCAGTTTTTCTGATGTACAAAGTGTACAGTATTCATTAGGAGGTATTAAACTTGCAATGATACCTCCTGTACTTCAATTAGACATTCCATTACAGAAGCCACCATTTAACTTATGACTTCCTTCATTGAATGGAGGAAGGGGGAGGGATTGTAGTCAACAAAATACACCTTACACAAATCAAAGATTTAAAAATTTACAAAACTGTGTCCCATCTTATGGGAATTGATTTGGATTTGATTGCTTTATTGCTTTTGTAACAGCTGAGATATACAAATTAAGAAATAGGTCACAGTGATTCTTTGTAAGTCTATAGAAGGCCTTCTTTACTTTATTTAACTCTTTTTTGATCTCATCCTCTCAGTCATTCTCTTTGTACCTTGTCCAATACTGCAGGAGGGCTAAGCAGTCCCCACAATATTACCCGAAAAGGGACCACTTCACATCAGTAATGTCAGTACCATGCCATACATTTTGATTGTAATACAACTATTATTGTCAGGAATACTCAGCAGACTATACAAGTTCCCTTAATATCCATCAGTGGTCTACACAGGATCTACTAGCTGAGCTGCAGGAGGGGGTCTCATTCAGGGCCAAAATTTAGCCAAAAGGTTACTCCCCAAATAGAAAAAATAATGTACGAAGGGGCCCTGTGCCTATCACCTAATACCTGCATGCCAGTGACTTGAGTCGTCACAGATGTTTCTTGTGGTACAGGGACTCAATTACATGTTGTCACAGAAGTCTCATTTAATGCTACATTAACAATTTCATTTGAAGCTTTTGCTTCATACTTAATTTCATACCTTTAAAAGTCACAGCAATGAATCAGTCCACAGCAGCCTTCTATTAGCAAATGTCCACATGTGTCCTTTTGACTTCACAGAATATTCTCAATGTCCACTGGAGCATCCTTTACCCTAAGTTACAGAAATATTACCAGCATTACCTTCAGGCAAAATAAAGTATTCATACTGAGGATTGAAAAAAATGTAAAAAGGTTCCATCTTGTTTATTGTTTTTAAGATGACTCTGGTCTTTTTAATACAATATAGTCATGCTGATGATTATCCCAGCACATTCTCTACACACTGTCACTGTGACAGTAGGTAATGGCACAGTACTGGTAGTGTGACCAGCAGTGTTGTAACGAGTGTTACGGCTTGGTCGCAAGTCAAACCAATAACAGCGAAAGATCACAGAAGAACGAGATTAAAATTCAACAACTTAATTATTATTTACGATCTCCTTATCTTACTTAAATTTACAATAATTAATTAGATTTACTCACAATCCTTTACTTAATATTACTCTGGTCTGGTCCAAGGGTTGGTAGTGCATGCACGTCGACGATGGTACAGTAGTAGACCTGCAGCGTGCTGTAGCGTAGGAACTGGTTCCACGAGCGAATAATGACAAGGCTAGGCGATGATGGATGATCACGATCTCAATACACAGTGTAGAAACAGCGTAGGGCAATTTATCACAAGTGTGCAGTGTCAGTGGCTGGCTTC
Source organism: Holothuria leucospilota (assembly GCA_029531755.1). Lineage (NCBI taxonomy): Eukaryota > Metazoa > Echinodermata > Holothuroidea > Aspidochirotida > Holothuriidae > Holothuria > Holothuria leucospilota. The sequence continues at coordinate 72,993,645 of CM055961.1, read as the reverse complement.
AGGTGATTCGGTCAGAGAATAACTTCTCAACAAACGGACAGCAGTATGACAGCGTCTGGTCTCGATGAAGTAGTATGATATCTCACTCCCACAACAGTTGTTGAACTGCCTTTTATACGCTAAGCTTTCAATCGAGAAATCTCCGGAATTTAATAGAAACTTCCAGTGCACACAGTCGAGCAATTACAAGAATGGTCCTTGTATACACAGTAGTAGTAAACAATGGCACTGTTTCTTAGAAGTGTCGCCAGGCCTCTGCTATAATTGGCACATTACGTAAACAGTTCTTCTACAGAATTCTAGAAATTCTCTGGAGCTTTCCATACGCTCGTCGACGGATTCAATCTGGTGTTTCTGACGAGTCGTCTTGTAACACGAGTCACTCAATTCTGCAGTTGAGTCAAGTCATTTACTGCTTTCAATGTGACTCGAGTCGAGTCAGTGACTCGAGTCACTGTATTATTTCTATTGGGAAAATTCTGGTACAATTGCTCGAGTCATTTCCCTTCTGAAAATTGGCGACTCGAGTCATGGCTCGCCACAACACTGGTGACCAGAGTCCTCTGTAACTTTCTACAGCTCCTATTCAGAATGAATACCACAGGATCTCTAGCTGACTTCATGTTGTAGTGCAAATTTTTGGCTTTGAACATAAAACATGCTCCTTGTCCAAAGGAATTATATGGCACCAACACAAACTTCCTTTCACATCAGTTCTGATAGATGAAAGAGTGACAGGATCTCTGGTAATGATATCATCTGGTAACAGTTATCTACTGGTATGCAAAAGTTCACAAAGTTTTCTACATTATAAGCAACATCAGCTGTGTTGTAGACCAAGTAACAGTAGGTGTTAACAGAACTGTTGGAATTAACGCAAAACCTGCATCAGCTACTTTAACGTAAGTTACCAGAGAGATTATTATGGGAGAAGACTAGATGCAACTATCATTCTTTTCCTCTTGTAGCAGAAGACAGCTGAGTTCCAATCAATGCTTTTTGTAAGTTTCATCATGAAGGTGAAGGGAAGTGCATGGCTAATTGGTCACTCACTCATTCCTCGAGCTTCAAGTTCAGTAGGCCTACTCAGTCTCATACAAAGCAATTTATACTGTGCCTAGCGACAGTCTGGTCACGGAGGCTTGAAAGTTTAAGTTTTAGTCCTTATATAATAGTACCTTCATCTTCCATCCTATCCATGGCTTTTTGAATTAAAACCATGAATGATTGATATAGCATTAGTCTTTACCTAAGCTATAGGGCACGTTACGTTAGAAAAAAATACCCGTGGTGACAAGCTGCTTCGATGAACTTTGAAGATTTACATTCTTACTTCTGAAGATATTGTGCTACCTTCGGTATGACTCTTTCCAAATCTTGACACAGCTCAGAAAAAATGTCATCTTTTCTCCGCCAATTTTGTCAGCATTTACATGACTTTGCGAATATAAAAGATGAGTACTCATCGCTGTTCCTGGTTCCTACGATGCAATGTAAAGATGTGATATGTATACTTATTACAGTATAGTAGGGCTGTACAGTACATTACCATATAAACAGTGCACACTACAACACTACACAAAACCAATGCACTTGCTTGTAAGTTTACATTCGTTGTGAAGACGTCATTGCATAAGGTGACATATCACCTGTTACAAAGAAGGCCTTTGATTGGTTTATTTGGTAAATATCGTGGAGCAAAGGAAGATACCTCCGACAACGTTTACCCCCAGAGTAATAAAGTAGTTCGTCACAAATCTGCTGTTTATTCTCAACTTAACACTTCCCGAATCATCAAACATCGCGAATTGTGAAGAAAGCACCCATATGCACTAGAAGTTGGGTCCAAACCTTGGTACTAAATAGGTGCAGCTAACTGAACGATATCGAGCCTGCCCTGATGGACTAATAAAGTTATTTTAAGTGTTGATCCAATGTTGGTTTAATGCATGATGCCCAACAGTTGTGCACTTAAAACTGACTGAACGCTGGTTTATTGCATAATGCTCAACAGTTGGTTTAATATTGCTGCTCAGAGTTGCTTGAATACATATTGAACCAAGGTTGGTTTTATTTAAGTGGTTTAATTTTGGGTAAGTGTAAAGCATCCAGTATTTGGCTTCTCGAAGGTGGTTTAATGTGGATTTAATGCATGATATCCAGCAACTGGCCTATTAAACGTTGGTCAAATGCTGGCAAAAAATGACATTTCCAACTGTTGGCTGCATAAAGCTGGCTCTTTCTTTTGTTGCCTACACATCATACTACCAGCTGTTGCCAACAATGGAAACATTAGCCCAACTTTACGGCAACACTGTGTGCTATCTGGGATATCTCTGTATTTGATATATAATACCGGCTGTACATTGAGAAATATGATTTAAATAACAGTGTGATGCATGGAAAGACATTACTTGATACGAAAGACAACACAAGTTGAAAGTGCGTACGGCTCCTATCGAATATATGTGTTAGACGATCATATACCGTACATGGTAGCAAGAAAAAAGTGAAGTTCCTAGCTAGTTGCTATTTTGCGACGACTACTCACGTGAACATTCGGCCACGGTCACGAAAGCAACATATGGTCTAGCCAATGTTGACACGAGATGGACAAACCCTGAGAGATGCACAATATATACTCCTTTTGGCAAGAAAACCTAGGCAACTGAATATGAGTATTGTATGGAATGGGCCATATGAGTTCATGTAAAGGTATGGAGTTTGCCCAACTTACTCCATAAGAATTCCTTCCGGAAGATAGATGAGCCTAATTATGTTTCATAGATATTGGGAGGCCAATATGAATTCTATGTGTAGGGAAACCTCTGCCACCGTTACCTGTGTGTTTTTGTTGCTCTGACCTTGCAGGTTTCAGACGTTAGTTGCTGGACCAACATCAGATTAGTATAGCGGGGGCTGGCGTATGCAGGTGTACATGGGAAACGACTTTTTCAATGTCCCGTTTTAGTTTCTACACTTTAGACTGAAGTATATATACCTCGGTATTATCCATGGATGCATCTAGCTTTTATAAACCTATTCCTCATCAAGCTGATCTAGCGGCTGCCGGACAAATTACCCGGAAGAATACCTGCCCGGACATCCCCTCGCCGGTCTTATACTCTCCGGTCAAAAACCATCCGGACAACTACCCCCGGAAGAGTACCTCCAAGGATAATTACGCCCGGACATACACCCCCGGACAAATACCCCGAGGACAATTCCCCGCAGGACAATTACGACTGAACAAGTTACCCCCGATTAAAATTACCCCCCTCCCCCCGAAGTTACCTCAGGGAAGGAAAACTCCACTCGCCGCAGATATACCCTGCAAAAATACCTCATTCCGGTTTCTACCCGAACTGTACCGGAATCCGTCCGCCTTGAGCCCATGAACCCAGCAAAATCAGCGGCTCGGGCGAATATTCTCTTAAACTTGATGTACTTCTTTAATATGGAAATTTCTCAAAAAATTAAAAGCATCTGGCCATTTCTCGTTTTGCTTACCACCAAAGGTAAATTATTTTGCATGTAGTAAGTAGAAATTGCGATTCTTCCATGTGACAAAATTTAATAGTTAAATAACTCAGCTGTTAAAAACGGCTTATCCACAAAATCACGAAGGTTGAAAGAGTAAGGTGTATGAAATCGGCCTGACGTTTCGGCTGTAGGAAAGTCTTCTTCAGAGGGATATGTTGTTCAAATTTAATATTATCAAAATTAATATTGTGCGTATGTGTCTTCGAGACACATTTTCGACGCATTATGCCAGAATACTTGAACAAATGGACACGAACAAAAAAAGTTTCCAACTTCAAGGGTCTCGTTGCGAGCGATGAATATAGGTTGCTATGCAGCCGATTTCGGCACTTGTGTAGTTTTTACAGTCTGAAGTTTGTACTCAATAAGCAAATTTAAGGTTATAAGTTACTAAAAACAACACTGGACATTCGACACAATTGGGGAATAGGTTTTCTTTAAAATGGCAGTAACGACGTGATCTCAGGACTCTTTTCTTATTTTTCATAGAATCATGCATAATGTTACGTAACCTAACAGGCAATTTGGATGGTATGACGGGTTACACGGTAATCGTCCATGCGGATACAACAGCGTCCATGTTGGATACAATAGATCCCGGAAATGTATTACCGACTGACTTTGTGACGAGTTGGAGGGGGAAACGGATTGTGATGCTCCGCCCTCCATTTTGCTCATTCCGTCTTAAAATGGCTTGAAATAGCCCAGAATAGCAAAGCAAATCAAGTAAAATTACTCAAAAAAACTTGAAATGATATATAAGAATAGGCCGGAAATGTTCGGGGACTATTATACAGAATAGTGTCACTATAAACAATACAAAATTAATAGTAACTACATCAGTAACCACAGTTACCGACCCCCTGTTTCTTCAACAGCCGTCCCCACCTTTCCTGCCCCGAATCTCGACCAATTGTCCATCCCTACTCATGATTTTTGGGGGCTTATATATGAAAAGCCCCTTTCCGGGACTCGTCGGTGGGAGGGCGTTTACGAGGGCCAGGGCACACGACGACCCTAGTGGTGCCAGTTTGACCGGCGCCCTGACCCAATTGAGAAGATGCTTTCGCAGTTGCCCGGGGGGCCCGGATATATCTTGGGGCACGCGGGCAACAAAACTCGAAAAAAAGAACTGCGGATACGTCGCTGTATCCGACGCTATATTCAATGGCATTTTCAGTGGGTATTCGCCAGGGGTACATGTCAGGGGTATTTGCTTCGGGCGTATCCGTCCGAGGGGATAGTTGTCCGGGTGGGTTTTGTCCGCGGGGTAATTGTCCGAGGGTATCCGTCTGGGTGGTAGTTGTCCTGGGGATAATTTTCCGGCTTGGTATTTGTCCGGAGGAAAATTGTCCGGGAGGTAATCGTCCCGGGGCTATTGACTGGGGTAATTGTCCGGGGGATATTGTCCAGGGGGTATCCGCCTGGGTGGTATTTATCTGGAGGTATTTGTCCGGTCAAGGTTTTAGCAACCATGCGTATTATCTAAACCCAGGTCAAGATAGTAGCTTACATTCTGAACTCTAATTTCCTTTATCTGGTTGAACTAGTCTTAACTCATTACTGTTTCCAGTTTAACTCTCGCTTCCCTCCCCCCCCCCCCTCCCAGGTGAAGGGATGAGCCATGGGTGCGAGTATGGGACCATTTCTAGCCTGCCCCAACATTGACACTTTGACGAACAGCTATTCTAAAGTTTTAGTGGCATTACACCCATATATTACAAAAGATACAAAGATACAAATGTCGGTGTCGCATCAGGATTACGTAATGAATTGGAAACCTTTCAAACTTTTTGGAACTTTTGCCCTTTTTGAAGTTGACGAACTGCGTTTCCGACACTTCCTAGATATGAAGCTGGCGTTAAGTGGCAGAAAACTCAGCCCTAATATCCACTATAAGGACTTTTACCTGCTCTATCTATCCAACCACCCTAGGTGTTTTACCAACTCCATCCCTTATTTCCTATTTCTTCGAAAGTAACTTTTACATGAAATTTTGACATGACTCCCACATTTGCTTTTGTCTAGACATTTTAGTAGAGTTTTGCCCAATCCTTTTTCCTTTAAGGTGATTTCACCTCACCATTACCCCTTTTTATCTAGCTGACACTATATAACACATTTATGTTGGTGTGTCGTTAAACCCTAACTAACTTACCAACCAACCAACCAACCAACCAACCAACCAACCAACCAACCAACCAACCAACCAACCAACTAACTAAGCTATTTTTACGACTAAGTTTCTTCTAAGTTTGTTTGACTTAAACCCTATTAATGAGAGTTTGATTCTTTCATACTAACGTAATCCTCAAACAAAGACCTCAAAGTGAAAATGGTTTGAAGTCATCTGCAATGCCGACAAGTGTAAAACCTTCATCAGTCTTTTAGTCTAGACGAATGTACATGCACTTTTAAGTGATCAGATTCCTTTATTATTCTAATTTCTTCCATAAGTTAGTAACATCTCTTTTCAGCAATGATGAATGTAAAGTCTACTTTTGCATATGAACTTCGAAAAGATTCCGGATTGTTTCTGAAACAGAGAAATATGTGACCGTGTTTTATAACTTAATTGTAGCTCTAAGGAACACATCAAAAAAGTGAACACTGGCGTACAATAACAGAAATTTTTTTGTTTTCTTTGACGACTGGGAATATTATAGCAAGTGTATAGCACGCACGTGTATGAGATCATGCAGACGATAAGAACTATTTTCGTCACTTTCTTATCTCTTTTAAGTGGTCCAAAATTTTCAAGAGGACAAGGATTAGGAGCTTATTTCCGGCAAGCCTGATAGTTTCAAAGGAGAGGTAAGTACTTGATCTCCTTCCGTAACAGCTCCCTGTTCTGGTCAACTCTACACGCTTTTGTCTTTCTTGCCAAACGCGTGCCCGCTTTTGACATGAACGCTGGGAGAAAATTGTTTCAGATTGCGTCATGACTACTTTCAGTAATTTCAAGGATTTGCGTTGTTTAACTGTATTTCACGCAATTGCGTAGGTTATCTGTTTTCATTCACACTTAGTAAAAAATTTCAAACTCCTATTGGTTCATTACTGTCAGGTGACCGTGGACGATCCTTGGATAACCGCACAGTAAATCAAGAGTAAAATCACCGGCGGATGAATACATCAATACCATACGAGTACTAAGATCACCATTAGGTATGGTATGACTGGCTTTTATGGTTTGACACTCACGTCAAGGCCTGTCAAGACGATTCAGTTTCAGCTTTAGTTTATTTCCTTCCCTCTCTTTACAAACTTTACACAGATTGATTAACATGTTATTAATCCAATGCTGCTCAACAAACTTAACAGTACATTTACTGAGTAATATAACGATAGTTAGCTGAGAAAATCGATGATGAGAGAAATGTAAGTACTAACAGTACTGCGGGGGTGAGAAGGGAGAGGGACCAAAAATAATTAGTTATACAACTTTTCTAGTCTGGTCCCTAGAAGTAGAGGAGTATGGAGTCTTTTTCACAAGACTTATGATTAAGCTTAGAAAAGAGAGAGAGAGAACATAAAAGAAAAGAAGCAACAACAACAACAACAACAACAACAACAAAAAGAAAAGACTTATCAAATATTATAAACCTACTTATCTGGCGAGAGAAATTTCATTTCTTAGAAACGCTTTTGTTCCCACATCTTGTATGAAATCCTCAGAGGCAAAGTATCCGAACACGGTTATAGTTTAAACCCAAACAACCTAGGCTTTAACCTCCGTAACGTTACAACTAACTTACATAAAAGCTTCTCTTCGATCACTGAAGGCTCGAATAAAATCAACGTTACTGCTGCTGTAATAGCTGAGATCTCTAACATGTCCAATATTTTCTCCAAATGTACATTCCAAATGCTGTAACTGTTTATCTCCAAAATCAGAAGTTACTCTTAGGCAAATTCCAACATTTGGAAAAAAAAATTAAAGCTCAATAATACCTGAACAGATCAATTATAGGAATTGAAGAAATAACAAACAAAATGTTAAAAGACTACGCTGATGAAGCGAATAGACAAGGTGGATATGTCACGGAATATACGTCGTAAGTGCTCATTTATATACACAATATGCGCGCACACAACGATCACAACGTACCAAGCTTTAGGTCTGGTGAATATGAACGTTGCAAACCAGCTCTTGGTACAGTGCAAATGTATGTGATACAAATGCATGATTTCGTTGCTAAGAGGTTCCCATGGATCATATACAGGGATTTCATGTGACGTCACGCGCTTGGGATTTTCAGGCACTGAAGGGCAAAACACCCAGGTCGTAACCGCATTCACAGCACACGCGCACGGCATAACCATAGATACTACTGTGACACAATGGACGCGTGCCATCAAAACCAAAGAGACGCGGCGGCATGTTGCCCTTCAAAATCAAAGAGACGCGTGAGCACGTGACGTCTGTGAAATCTCTCTATACCTCTAGTTACGGTACCAAATGTTAATGTGTTGTCCTTTTCGGCTGTTGAAGTCTGTAAAGAAAAAGCCTCTCCCCCAGTTAAGTCACATCATTGTTATATTTTATGATTTATGAATATTTTATTGAATTTTTTTTGTTTAATAGTTTAATGGTTGTAAATTATGTCATCTTCAATGGGGTTTTGCTTGGAATAACAATGTAATTATTGAGAAACAAATATTTTCTTTCTTTTTTGTCTTTTTCATCAAAATCTTGTTGTGTATGAATGAACAGGGTTAATCAACGCTGGACCTGTTCATTGAACAAAGGATAGTACACTGAGGGAGGTTAATGCTATCGCTGGATGCACTCGGACTACTCATGAATCGCTTCCATAAACCCTCGATCGTGCATTATCCTCTACTAACTACTTAATGCACGGTCCGGTGTTGAATACCCTCTATTTAAAGCAATAACGCAGTTGCTTTATGTTATTGCGTTTTTTAAGTGTGCACACACCATGCAACCGCTAAAGTTGTGTAGGCACGTTTTTTTTTCATGGTATTATATATATATATATATATAAATCCAAATAATAAGTAAACTCAGTCTATGACATTTTCAAGATATATATATATATATATATATATATATATATATATATAACGCTAGATCGACCTGTTAGGCGAAATCGGTATACCGCCAATACAACCGGCGAAGAAAAAAACAATAAAATACATAAGATTATATTTCCCCTTTTGGTTCTGAGATATATATATGCACGTTATTTCAATGGCCCGTAAGTCCTTAGTGTTAACGGATACATGCACGTAAGTTGGTGTGGAACTAAGTAATTGCATTAACATTATGTGGTAAATCGGACTTGCGTATAGAGTTACGCATTCCTATATAAAACAGTGTGTAAAACGTTAAGGTGAAACGATTTTTTCCCCTAAGGGTCGAGTTCTCCTAACAGTTGCGTTTTTTCATACGGTTTTTCGCCTAAATCCCAAATTAGCAATATATATATATATATATATATAGGCCTATATATATTTATATGTATATATGAGTCAAATCAACGCTGTATTAAATAGTCGCATAGAGACCTTAGGCCATATATATATATATATATATATGTATATATATATATATATATATATATATATATATATATATATATATATATATATGTATATATATATATATATATATATATATATATATATATATATATATATATATATATGTGTATATATATATATCTATAAGGTCAAAGTACTGCGTAGCACTTATGAAGTAGGTAGGTAAAAATGAAGTAGTAAATAGTGCTAAAAGTTTGTGAAAAATTCCACGACGTTTCGGGTTTAAACCCTTCATCAGGTGGCAAAAATGCAACTGATCGTTGACACGGCCAAACGTACAATTTAAAAAAAAATTACACAATAAAATTGGGCACGGTAAACCTCGGCTAGGAAAACAGACAGTGTTAAGTGGTTACCACAAGTCAAAATAATGCAGGAATTGCTGCGTTATAACAGTTCAAGTCTAACGTTCAGACCATGTGGGGACAGGGTTCCAAGTTTCATGATTAGGCGGTTTTCGGCAGCTAGGCGGTCATGATCGGAACCTCGACACGAGATGGCCGCCGAAACCATCAAGTCACGGATCGAGCATGTTGACGGGGGATTGAAGTGGGTGGCTACCGGGAACCCTGGGAGGTTCTGTTTGATTGATCTCAGGTGCTCGGTGACTCGGTCAGCAAGACGACGTTTTGTTTCTCCCACGTACAGTATATTACAGCGTTTACATACGAGAACGTAAACAACATTGGCTGAAGTACAGGTAAAATGCTGATGAACGTTAAACCGGTTGTTGTTGGGACCTACAATGGAAAGGTTTTTGTCATAACTGACCACCGGGCAAGTATTGCATCTCCCACGGTTGCAAGGAAAAGTTCCTGGGGTGTCAGGCACTACTGCTTGAGGTTGAGAGGCACAGACCAAGTGCTTAGATATGTTCTTTTCAATTCTGAATGCCGTGATGGGGGGATCAGGGAAATGGTCACGGGTGGATGGGTCATGACGGAGGGTCTCTACATTCCTGTAAATGGCACGTACAATGGGGGTTACAGATGGGTGAAAGGATAGGACCAACGGGATACGTCTGGTGGGTGTATGGTCAGTTTTGGGGGCAAGGGCAGAGGCTCTATCAATTCCTTGTATGCGTTTCAGGGCATTAGAGAGCACTCTTGGTGGATACTGGCGTTGTTCAAAGAAAGAAATAATCTGTTTGGAAACTTTAGCGAAATCCTGGTCGTCGGAACAAATCCGTCTGGCCCGTAAAAGTTGTGAGAAAGGAATCGAATTGGTACAAGATCTGGGGTGGTTGGAAGGGTACATGAGGTAGTTGTGAGAGTCAGTAGGCTTAAAGTGGAGATTGGACTTGATTTGACGGTCGGAGATGGATAGTTTCCGTGTCTAAAAACACTACTGAGGAGTTGGAAATACAGTGAGTGAATTTCAAAAACGGGCAGAACGTTTCAGCAAAGTTAATGAACTTTTCCAAATCGTTTCGAGGACCCACTGCGACCCCAACAATATCGTCAATGTACCTTTTATAAAGTATGGGCTTGATCCCGGTGTATCGTGAGAACAACTGCTCCTCAAAGTGGCCCATGGTGAGGCAGGCCACAGAAGGTCCCAGTTTAGTGCCCATAGCTACTCCTTTAATTTGGCGGAAAAAACGACCATTGAACTGAAAGCAATTTTGTGTGAGGACTAGTTCAGTTAAGCGAAGAAAGGTGGTGGTAGGGATGCTAGGGTCCTGGCGTTGATCAAGGTAATGGCGTATGGCTGCTAAAGCAGCGTGATGGGGGATTGAAGTATAGAGGCTGCTGACATCCATGGTGAATAAAGTACGTTCACTGGGATTGTCAGGAAACTCAAAATTTTGAATTAACCTAAGGAAGTGAGGAGTATCCTGGATAAACGAAGGTAGGGTTGAAACTAATGGGGAAAGTACAGAATCTACGTACTGTGAAATCAGAACCGTGGGGCAGCTGTGGGAAGACACAATGGGACGACCAGGATTATTGGCCTTGTGAATTTTGGGCAGTAGATAGAAATTGGAGATTTGTGGGCAAGGGTGCAGAAGGGCTTTAGCCGATTCAGGAAGATGTTTTTGGCCCTTCTGTCCCTCAAGAAGAACAAGAATTTGATTATTAAGCCTGCTGACAAGGGCGGTGCCACTGTTGTTTGGCGTCGAGATCTTTATGTTTCTGAAGCTGAGAAACAACTCTCAGACCAAACAGCATACACCGAACTGCCGATAGACCCCACTTCTGAAATCCAAACCTTGGTCAAGAAAACCTTAGCTACCCTTGTAAGTCAAAAACATCTTCCTGAATCGGCTAAAGCCCTTCTGCACCCTTGCCCACAAATCTCCAATTTCTATCTACTGCCCAAAATTCACAAGGCCAATAATCCTGGTCGTCCCATTGTGTCTTCCCACAGCTGCCCCACGGTTCTGATTTCACAGTACGTAGATTCTGTACTTTCCCCATTAGTTTCAACCCTACCTTCGTTTATCCAGGATACTCCTCACTTCCTTAGGTTAATTCAAAATTTTGAGTTTCCTGAGAATCCCAGTGAACGTACTTTATTCACCATGGATGTCAGCAGCCTCTATACTTCAATCCCCCATCACGCTGCTTTAGCAGCCATACGCCATTACCTTGATCAACGCCAGGACCCTAGCATCCCTACCACCACCTTTCTTCGCTTAACTGAACTAGTCCTCACACAAAATTGCTTTCAGTTCAATGGTCGTTTTTTCCGCCAAATTAAAGGAGTAGCTATGGGCACTAAACTGGGACCTTCTGTGGCCTGCCTCACCATGGGCCACTTTGAGGAGCAGTTGTTCTCACGATACACCGGGATCAAGCCCATACTTTATATAGGTACATTGAAGATATTGTTGGGGTCGCAGTGGGTCCTCGAAAAGATTTGGAAGAGTTCATTAACTTTGTTGAAACGTTCTGCCCGTTTTTGAAATTCACTCACTGTATTTCCAACTCCTCAGTAGTGTTTTTAGACACGGAACTATCCATCTCCGACCGTCAAATCAAGTCCAATCTCCACTTTAAGCCTACTGACTCTCACAACTACCTCATGTACCCTTCCAACCACCCCAGATCTTGTACCAATTCGATTCCTTTCTCACAACTTTTACGGGCCAGACGGATTTGTTCCGACGACCAGGATTTCGCTAAAGTTTCCAAACAGATTATTTCTTTCTTTGAACAACGCCAGTATCCACCAAGAGTGCTCTCTAATGCCCTGAAACGCATACAAGGAATTGATAGAGCCTCTGCCCTTGCCCCCAAAACTGACCATACACCCACCAGACGTATCCCGTTGGTCCTATCCTTTCACCCATCTGTAACCCCCATTGTACGTGCCATTTACAGGAATGTAGAGACCCTCCGTCATGACCCATCCACCCGTGACCATTTCCCTGATCCCCCCATCACGGCATTCAGAATTGAAAAGAACATATCTAAGCACTTGGTCTGTGCCTCTCAACCTCAAGCAGTAGTGCCTGACACCCCAGGAACTTTTCCTTGCAACCGTGGGAGATGCAATACTTGCCCGGTGGTCAGTTATGACAAAAACCTTTCCATTGTAGGTCCCAACAACAACCGGTTTAACGTTCATCAGCATTTTACCTGTACTTCAGCCAATGTTGTTTACGTTCTCGTATGTAAACGCTGTAATATACTGTACGTGGGAGAAACAAAACGTCGTCTTGCTGACCGAGTCACCGAGCACCTGAGATCAATCAAACAGAACCTCCCAGGGTTCCCGGTAGCCACCCACTTCAATCCCCCGTCAACATGCTCGATCCGTGACTTGATGGTTTCGGCGGCCATCTCGTGTCGAGGTTCCGATCATGACCGCCTAGCTGCCGAAAACCGCCTAATCATGAAACTTGGAACCCTGTCCCCACATGGTCTGAACGTTAGACTTGAACTGTTATAACGCAGCAATTCCTGCATTATTTTGACTTGTGGTAACCACTTAACACTGTCTGTTTTCCTAGCCGAGGTTTACCGTGCCCAATTTTATTGTGTAATTTTTTTTTAAATTGTACGTTTGGCCGTGTCAACGATCAGTTGCATTTTTGCCACCTGATGAAGGGTTTAAACCCGAAACGTCGTGGAATTTTTCACAAACTTTTAGCACTATTTACTACTTCATTTTTACCTATATATATATATATATATATATATATATATATATATATATATAGGTCAATATAATAAATGGTGTGCGAGTTGCCTTGCTCGTTGTCCAGCCTTTGTACGCTTGACTGTTTTTTTTTTTTTTTTTTGCGAGTGTTAGAATGGCGGCATTGAGACATATTTCCAGGTATTTTGTTGAGGAGGCGTTCAGAGTTGTGGTTGATGATGGCCAGTTTTCGGCTTTGCAGATGTTGCAGAGACCCGATGCACCTTTCTCTTTGTGTAATTGAGGTAGCATTTTCCATCGTACGGAAAAGTCAACAACTGCCTGTTTTAGCGCCAGATGTGCTTAGATAACGTGGTCTTTTTTATGTCTCTTTAGGTTGAACGACTTTACATATATATATATATATATATATATATATATATATATATATATATATATATATATATATATATATATATATATATATATATATATATATATATATTATTTATATTGAAAGGTCTATAGTCACAGCCTTTCAATATTAAATCTCCCTTCATAGGTTGAGCACTCTACCATTTACTGGTTTACTTTGTTAAGAATATATATATATATATGTATATATATTGGTGAAACAAAGAAAAATAAAGTAAATAAAATGAAATATACATATATACATATACACATATATATTTATATATATACATATATGTGTGTGTATATATATATATCGATAAAAGTAGTAAGAAGTGCTTAAAAGTTTGGGGAAAATTCCACGACGTTTCGCATTTTCACCCAAGTTTGTACCTTTTTCATCATGCCAGGTTTGAAACAATTTATTTCAAGCCTTCGTAGGAATTTTACTCAAGAAATTTTCCACTAACTAGCCCACTGTTTTCCCATCATTTATTCCCTAGCTATGGTAAACTTTGGCAAAACTAGATTCTCCAGCCATATACATGTTTTAGGTACTTGTCTTCGCAGAAACGTTATTCCTCGAGGTTTCAGACAAAATTTTCACGTACAGTCCGTGTCCGACTCTCACTTCCGTCGGGACACCTCACGGCATTTACTTTCGTGCTTGTTCAGTCTGATGCTCTCTACCATCCGTAGCATGGTTAGAAAAAAAGCCGGAACTGATCTTACTATTCAAGAGCCAGGGTCACTCCTATTTAACTCATTACAAGAAACTGGAGACGTCCGCTTCCACATTCATATCTACAACCGTCGGCTACATAATTTTTTGCTTGACTCGAAAGCCAAGAGTATAGCAAGTTCGTCGCCCGACGCACCCTTCGCTCACACTCCGCCCAGTAATGCAATACATTCACAGGACACCAAACTGGTATTCACCCCCCCCCCCCCCGATCTGGAGTTGTCCTCTTCTGAACGCTCAGTTTTAGCCAATGGCCTGAACTTTGTTACCTTGGACCCCCTCCCTGATGAGTTTTCCATCCGCAGAGATTTTCCTCATTCTGTAGGAGGCTCCGTCTTCCACACCATTTCGGGATCACAGACCAGCCATACCATACGAGTTTAGGAGAATTCAACTCTTTTCTCTCCACTCGTTCTTCCTGGACACCCAAGCCGGGAGAAAATGGCACTCTGGACTCCGCTATTGAATCTATTAACAAGGATGTAGATCGCCTTCTACCCCCAAGAAGACTACCCTTTGCAATCTTTGCTCAGAGGAACAAGAGGCTCTTTTATCACTCAAAAGAAACAAGAACCTTATCATCAAACCGGTCGATAAGGGTGGAGCCGTGGTGTTTTGGCAGAAGGATTTATATGTAGCAGAGGCTAATAAGCAACCATCGGACCAAACTGCATATATTGAACTACCTGCTGACCCCACTTCCAACAGCCGAAACCTGGTCAAGAAGACATTAACCGACCTCATTAACAGCAATCACCATCCCGAATCAGCAACATCACTACTCCACCCTTGCCCACAAATTTCCAATTTCTATCTTCTCCCCAAAATTCACAAGGCCATCAACCCTGGCAGACCTATCTTCTCGTCCCACAACTGCCCCACTTTTCTTATTTCCGAGTATTTAGACTCCGTGCTCTTTCCGTTGGTATCAGCGTTTTCGTCTTTTGTTCAGGATACTCCCCATTTCTTGAGATTATTTCAAGACTGAGTTTCCTGAAGATTGCTGTGAACGGCTGTTATACACCATGGAAGTATCTAGTCTCTACACATCCATCCCCCATCATGCTGCTGCTGCCTTGTCAGCTATCCGCCATTATCTGGACCAACGGCTAGACCTCCAAATACCCACAACTGCTTTCCTACGCTTGACTGAACTTGTTCTCACCCAAAACTGTTTTCAGTTCAACGGGCGCTTTTTCCGTCAGGTTTAAGGAGTAGCCATGGAAACCAAAATGGGCCCCTCTGTTGCTTGCCTAACCATGGGCCACTTTGAAGAACAGCTTAATTCTAAGTATGCTGGCGCTCGCTCTATTCTTTACAAGAGGTATATGGATGATATTGTGGGAGTAGCAACAGGGTCCCGTCAGGATTTAGAGTCCTTCATCGAGTCTGTAGAATCCTTTTGTCCTTGTTTGAAAGTCACACATTGTATTTCAGACTCTTCTGTGGTCTTTCTCGACCTTTAATTATCAATTTGCGACCGCATTAAGATAAAGTCAACATACATTTTAAACCCACTGATTTTCATAACTACCTTTTGTATCCCTCCAATCATTCCAAATCCTGTACCAAATCCATCCCTTACAACTGTTGAGGGTCAAAAGGATTTTCTCAGAAGATTCTGATTTTTCGACAGCTTCTAAAAATATATTATTCTTCTTTGAGAAACGTCAGTATCCCACTAAAATCCTCTCTGACGCTCTACATAGAATCCAAGGAACCAGTAGAGCGGAGGCGTTGAGTAAAAAGAGCAACACGTCTACCAATCTACACATTCCTTTGGTAATTTCATATCACCCATCGGTATGCCATAGGTGCCATATACAAGAATGTAGAGATCCTTCGGCAAGACCCTTCAACCCGTGACCTCTTCCCTGAACCCTCCCCCCATTACGGCCTAAAAATAATATTGAAAAGAATATTTCTAATTATTTAGTTCGGGCTTCCCATCCACTAAAGCCCACGGAAAACACCCCAGGAACATTCCCCTGTAACTGAGGTAGATGCAACACATGCCCAGTGGTTGGCAAGAACACCCTCATCAACATTTTGGGTCCAAACGGCAACAGATTCACTGTTAACCAACACTTTACTTGTACCTCCACGAATGTGGTTTACATTTTACTTTGTGAATGTTGCAACTGTCTGTACGTGGAAGAGACCAAACTTCGCCTCTCGGACCGTGTCACTGAACACCTTAGGTCAAGTAAACAAAACCGTCAAGGTTTTCCGGTAGCCAAACATTTCAACCCACATCACTGTGCTCGATAAAGGACTTGGTCGTTGCCGCAGCTATAATGTGCAGAGGCTCTGACCGTGATCGTCTTACTACCGAAAACCAGCTTATCATGAAGCTCAGAACTCTTTCTCTACACGGTCTTAACGTTAGGATGGACCTTTTTTAACTCGCCCCTTTTGGAATCACCTTTTACCATTTTTACTCAGCCTCCATTTCGCAGTTTTTCCACCGTGTTCCCTTTTTACAACCGGTTTGTTGTAGGAGAGAAAATTGAATCGCGCGAGGTATTTGTAGCCTTGTTGTCTCTTCTGTTACTCACGAGCCATAACTGGTCACAGACTCTGCCCGGAAAGCGGAGGATGGCGGGTTCAAACCCTCGGTGCGGCTCAATTTTTCTCTCTGGTATTTTCTGTGAAACTTTCCTCCTGTGATAAGGGCTATGCTCTATCTTAGGATTGGTATTAAAATTCAAGATCGAATGTATTACTATTTACACTTTCGACCTACTTGCTAACTTCGATCTACAAACCTCGACCTACTATATATATATATATATATATATATATATATAGATATATATATATACATATATGTATATATGTATATATATATATATAAATATATATATATATATATATATATATATATATATATATATATATATATATATATATATATATATATATATATATTATATATACACACACCGAGGGGATGCTCTGACTGCTAAGCCATAGCAGACTTTAATTATTGCTAAATGCACCCAAAGATCTTGGGAATTTGAGTTATACACAATGGGTAGTCCCTTGGTTATACTCTTAGTCAATATGATTCCTTGGGTGCATTTGGTAATAAGGCCTGTGTGGAAGAGCAAGGTCAACTGAGTTTAAACACTTTCGCGTGTTTTCCATCATTACGTCACAGGAGCGCATACACATAAACTGCGTTCCCGCATAAAGCAAAGGGGTTGAAAATGCTACTAGATACCCTTGACATTGCTGCATAATAGACTAGAGGTGTTTGCTTAAATGACTGTTAAGCCAAAATGCAGTCCTGTAGTATGTAGTTTGTAGTATTAAAGACAATAGGCAGTCACCCCAATCAGAGTAAGTATGCCCTGTCACTCTTGTTCATGGGTGGCCTATTTTGATCATGCGACAATGTTTTTGTTAGTGAATTGTGAAATTCAAGGAGAATTTCTCCTTGCTTTACCTATTGTTTATAATAGTTATGTCCAAAACGTCTTCAGAAGTGCTTGTAATGCAATAAGAGAAGATTTGCAAGAATTTGCTGATGATTTCAAAGCAAATTTTGAGGCGACTGTTAACTGCCTTTAAAATGAATGTAAGCCAGGGACGACTGTTATGCTGATTGTTTTTTTTATCAAGATTGCGACTAAAATGAAGTATTATTTCTCTTCATTACTAGGTTACCCAAGCCTGCATCAAAGAAAGGGGAGCATATTTAGAGAAAATTCAGGACAACGCAAGGTTCATAGGTAACCTTTTGTTTTGTAATTCCATGTCACAAGCATCAAATTTCGAACACGGTTATCTAGTCTTACGTATAAAGGCCGGTTCATACTCCATTACAGCGCTATAAAGCTGCGTTTAAGGATGTTAGCTGGGTCTCGATATGCCGATGTAAAATTGATTCATACATCAGTTTGCTCGCATAGCTCAACTTTCGCAGTACTGCCATGCAATGCACAGTCTCCCAATACCTGTCTATGCAAAGGCCAAGTACAGTACATATGTGTATGCGGTTTGATCTGCTCTACGACAAAGTACACTATTGATTACCGTGATAATTTCAGGGAATACAAGAAAATCCTGCCTTACTAACCTTTATGTCTTAATTCGTGGAAAGCAATAACTGTTTCCCTCCATTCCGACAACTCTCACTGTCACAACCAGGCCGCCGATAGTCGCACGGAACCCGAATACATGTAATGAGCCGGTATCTGAAAAGGTCCGCTATTGTTGTCGAGTAGGATCGTGAGCTCGTTTCAAAAGGTCGTTCACCTACCAAGCAGCCAATCAGAAGCCGTTTCCTTTGCTATATCTCGAGAGCTTGCGAGAAAAGTTGAACAATGTTCAACTCCAAGCGATGACCGTGAATCGAACTGGCGGCAAAGATATTTTGACCATAATTATATGGTTATTGATCGCTTTATCGCGCGAGAAATTTGGAAGTATGAACCGGCCTTAAAGGTTATCGTGTTTCAACGCCCTTGTGACAAACTTGTTATCCTCTGAAGTGTGGGAACTTATTTCAGGCTATAGCCGACGTGTATTCTCGGGGCCATTTTCGTGAATGCAAAGAACGTTTCTTTCCTGTATTTGGAACTGATCAGACGACTGGTTTTGAAACCCGTGTTATTGTCACGTTCACTTTTGCAGCTAATTTCTTCGTAAACTGGACATGCTATGTGTATTGGGTATCGTATTAGTAATAGTGCGCATATGCACAAGTAATATGCCTACTGTATATTACGTACAGATAATAAACTTAAGTGTTCTATGTTCACTCTCTCATCTTGGTTTAAGATATAAAGGAACTATCGCTAGAAGGCGTTTAATACAGTGAACATACTGTTCGAAAACTTGGTTAATTACAGCTTGACGGAAAGGTCACATGTACCACCACGTCCGTTTTATGTTTTCACGACGCCCCACGGCTTATTCTTTGCTACCGATTTACTGCCAATCAACCAATGTGTCCAGTTTATTCGTTTCACTTTTTGTGGTTCCTTGTTAAATTCATTATTTGCTACATTTTCTATTGCAAAGCAACATTTACTATCTCTAAGTTATGGTAAGAGGTATTTAAATATTAAATTACAGTAAAAACAGTAATTTGTCTAAGGCAATGACCCTGCACTAAGAACACATGTTATTATGCTACAGTAAAAATGTTTGTATACTGTATAGTACAAACCATGTTGTCAAAGTAATGTGAGTATCAGAGGCTGACACTGGATATTTGCAGTACCCACGGATCAAGTCCACCACTTTTCTCACACAAAGGCAAGCACCATGTGACTATTTTCTTTTCTTTATAGACTTAAACCTTACTAAACTTAACTTCTTCTGCACAGATTAAGATTCTCACTCTAAGAATACCACTTTCTTCAAAACTGATCTAATTTCTCAGCAATGGATGTTGAAAACCACACCAGTCACCCAAAGACTGATTATGCTACTATAATATTACTATACAGACATTATCTGTCCTTGGAGCTAATGCTCATATTTACAAAGTGATCAAAAAACAGCTCACAAGTGAATCATGGGAATGTGAAATGCTGTAAATGTTAACAAAATATTATTTTTTACCTTCAGATCCAGCATTTTTACCACAGTAAAGTTCTCTGGTTATCAATCCATCATCCTCATCTTTTGCCAGCCAACGGTTACAAGGAAACTCATACGTGGCATTCATTTCAACATCATCTATGATCACCTTTGTCAAAAGAATTTTAAAACATGAAAAAGCAGACCAGCATAGGTAAACTAGCCAGGGGGCTGAGGCATGTAGCCCCACTGGAGGTCAAGTTAAACCTAATTTCTAAAGCCAATGTTTTGGAAAACTTACGCAATTTTCTAAAGTTGCACACTGTCAGGTTTTTATTGGGCAAAGACTGATCTGCCCCTCTAGAATACAATGACCTGAATATTTATAGTAGGAGCACCAAGCAAAAAGAAGGAATCACTAAAATATCTGGGTTACAAGTAGACTTATTGTTATCACTGACTGTCACATCTTCTACAATCAACTTGAATAAAAAGAATTTAAAAAAAAAGGGAAGCATTAAGTAAACTGCTCTCTATTCCAACATCTCTTTGTTACAAACTCTCTATATTCTGACCAGTCTAAACTGAGGTCAGTGTAAGGATAGGTGATAGGTTACGATTAGGGTATTACACTTATACATCTATGTTCCAGCATCTCTACGTTTCGATGTCTCTGTGTTCCCACACATGTAACCTATACTCTCATCCACACATCCAATGCTGATTTGTTGGAATGTAGAGACATAACCAGTAAACAGAAGGAGGTTGAAAAGTTTGTTTTCATCTTTGAAATTGTGTCAATGTTAGCAACCAAAGATGAGGTAATACAAGAATGAAAATAGAGGCAGAGGGAATACTGGGCAAATTATATGCAAAAAGATGAAGATAACCAGAGTCACCAACCACAAGGATTTTCACATTGTTTGTTCCGTTTTAATATCATTAATTGTACGACTGAAATTTTGAAGGACTGACTGCTTCCACGAAAGAGCATTTCAACTTTGAAATCTCACCTTGTCTAGAAACCATCCGGCTCCCACCATGGAGTTATCATGGCCAATACGGATCTTTTTCAGAGGACCTAATGGGTATGATTCAATGGCAAACTGATCCTCCCTGTAGAGAATAGAGATAGTCATCATCTTAATTTTACAAATCTCTTCCAACTACCCCTCTTCCCCCTCTCTCAACCATTTCAGTATCTTTCATGACATGTAAGAACACAAATGATGCATACTCTACTGGCGATATTTAAGTAATGTACTATTCTGCATAATTTAGCAACACAGAGACAAATAATGGTATCATCTGACTGATGACAAAC
The DNA here is from genome assembly GCA_029531755.1 of Holothuria leucospilota. Classification (NCBI taxonomy): domain Eukaryota; kingdom Metazoa; phylum Echinodermata; class Holothuroidea; order Aspidochirotida; family Holothuriidae; genus Holothuria; species Holothuria leucospilota. The sequence goes on along the minus strand of CM055961.1, from coordinate 72,972,433 downwards.
ATACACAAATTAGGACACCGGGATGTAAGAATTCAGATTTGGGTGACTGTGTTTGCCCTTAAGGTCAAGTGTCCTATACCTTTGTTAATACTTAGGAAATGTAAGCAATGTGACCTCTATTCTCTACTACCTCCACTCTCTCTCTCTGTTCCTTTAACATAATACTTCGCAACAGTAGTACTACTTGCAACATTAGCTGGAAATCAATTTTGTTGACACTTGCAATTATAGACTCTTCTACTCTAGCTTATATTCCTAACTGCAATTTCACCATGTCATGTGACAAACTGCAGGTCATCCCTCCCCCCTCTTCCACCACCCCTCTGACGCTATAATGCTAATCAAATGTAATACTCACTGTCCTCTTTCAAAGTTATTCTTGGAGCTCTTTAGCCTTCTTTCTCCCGAATCTCCACCTTCACCAAAGATTGTGATAGAGACGTTAGCATCCGTTCCTGCTCCACGTTTCTTCCCCGTGAAGATATGAATGATGTATTTGTATCCTAGAAGACAAATTAAATTTACGAAACCATCAATAATTAAAACAGGTTCTACTTGTTTGTAAATTTTTCTTGTGGACTGTTAACTAAATAATGGGGCAATGTTTCCTTCCAAAGATGATGATTGACCTTCTCAACAACCTTTTCCAGTCTGGTGAGAGTTGCCAAGCCACCCAGATTGTAATGTTCCAAATTTTTCATATCTTAAAAGAGTAAATTCATCAAAAGAATTTGTCCTTTAATAATTATACACAAGAAACTAATAAAATGAGTTTCTAGTTAGATATGATTTAACGACACACTAACACGAATGTGTTACATAGTGTCAACTAGATAAAAAGGTAAAGTTTAAATACGGTTTCAAATATGGTTCAAATTCAAGTTTGGTTTCAAATACAGCTCAAATACAGTGCAAGTCCTTCCATTTAGTTGCCTCTCACAACAGGCGGGAAATACCGTGGGCATATTCTACAACCCCCAGCCCACAGGGGGCACTTTACTCCAGACAGGGACTTGGTAGACAGCTCCCTGTTGCAGTATAGGCTTGCATTTGTGATAACCTGAAGTTTCAGGTGGAATACTCGCAAAAGTGAAAAATACCCAAGACTGTTTCTGACTTTTTAAGAGAGTGAACTTTGTTTTCTTTCACAAAATGACCCAAAACGACCCCTAAATGACATTTGACCCTGATTCCCTGACCACCACTTATAACTCATTATCCTTTCATCATTGTGTCCAAGTTTCGTTTAAAGTTGTCTACCCATGTGTTCATGGGGTGAGTGTTTCTGACTGTTTCTGACTTTTTAAGAGAGTGAACTTTGTTTTCTTTCACAAAATGACCCAAAAAGACCCCTAAATGACATTTGACCCTGATTCCCTGACCACCACTTATAACTCATTATCCTTTCATCATTGTGTCCAAGTTTCGTTTAAAGTTGTCTACCCATGTGTTCATGGGGTGAGTCAACTTTTTGATAGTCTTGTAACATGGTTATATATGCTCAAAACAACTAAAAACTGTTAAAAAATAATGTAAGGAGTTTAGACAGCTCATGTCACCCTATCATTTAGCAATCTCTCCATGGATACAACCATGTTAGAGAACAAATAAACCATTTATAAGCAATACAAAATAAAATTTAATACTGAAAGCTTTTAGTAGGCCCTGTTAGCTATAGAAGAAGCCCTTAAATTTGTACAGTGTATCAATTGTAAAGATAGGTGTGTAGGTTAGGCTCCATTATTACACATTAGGCAATGGCAAAAGTGCCAAGCTTCCCTGAAGAAAGTGGACCCGAGGACAAAGGTCTTCAAACTTAAAGGCATATTCCAGTGGCTGTTCACAAGGGTCTCATGTGAAAGGGAAAAAAATTCCAGGTCATGCCCTCCAAACCTCTTTTCCTAACTCCAGATATCTCACATTAAAGGTCAAGAGCAGTCGCCCCAAACTTATTTTGAAGCAACAGCTAAATCTCACAATTGTCTTCTTATTTCTCTTCAAAGTATCTTTCATAATATGTTAGGACTTTAATATTGCATATTCAAGGTAAACCAATCAGTTACTTCTTGTAAATTTCACATTTGAGGAGAAAAAATATTGTCACATGACTCTCAAGAGCCAATCATGAAACAGGACAGTCTACTACACTACTTCAAGTTGGGGTGACTGCATTTCCCCTTTAAAGAGTACTTATTTTTGTCAAAAAATACCTCCAGTTCTCATCAAGGTTACAGAATGTTATACAAGGTGGGCACATTGCCTCAGATTCATTTTGTTCTTCTTTATAATTTGATGTCCTGTTTGTCCTCAAAATCTGATACTGTTGGAATGTTTGAATGTCTTTCCATGTAGATTTAGCATAAATCTGCACCATAAGCAGGGCATAACAAAGTTGCTAAATATTCCCTTCATTGGCGTCAATATCATAAAGAAATTCAATGCTATGTCAAATAAATGTACTGCGACGGCATCACACACTTTCCATAATGCACTATATCTTGAGAAAAAAGTGCATTTCACTGGAAACGAGTATCTTCGAAACATTACAAGGTACTGAGAAACTGTTTTCACCTCCTAAAACAGAAAAATTTTCTGCATATGTTGAGGTCATTGAATTTTGTCTCCAGCAAATTCCTTGAAGCTTACAAGTATGTTTTATATTGTTATTTGAGAGTACTCTGCGTATGCCAGTTTCCTGTTTCACTACATATCTTAAGATACTTATGTATTAAACCTGTAAAACAATTTATTTCTGCATGTTTTTGTCATTTCTTAAAGAACAAGAAGATAAAACTCTTACCTCCCCCTAACAGTACTATTTCAAGAATCCTTCAGTTAAACATTTCCAAAACCAAACCAATATCTTTCCATTATATCTGGCTTTAAAATTCTTTAGAGAAAATGCCAGATAACAATTAATGGCTACCTTTTCGTGTTGCTGCTGGATCTCTACTCCCCAGGAGATCACGAGAGATTGCTCCATCCCCTTCATCTTTGGCCAACCACTGATGACACGGAAAATAAAACTTCCCCTTCTTGGGGTTTTTGAGGTCTGTTACAACCACTCTCTCCAAAAACCATCCTGGACCAAAACCAGTATTATCATGCTCAATCCTGTAAAGATAGAAAACAATCCTCACGCTACTATCACTAAGGAATTATAAACACGCATATCCACTTAAGACCCACTACATTTACCTTTCTCTACACTTATATTTCACTACATTTATGTTTCACTACATTTACATTTCTCTACACTTATGTTTCACTACATATGTTCATTTCAAAATCCTTTTTCAAGCCTTCTGCCATGCATGCTGTAAATGAGACTGGCGTGATGCCTATATTCAATAGCAAAGCACAAGGGGGAGGCATGGGACAAAGGTTTCCCCTCTCCTCCTCACATTCAGTGGCAATGCTAGTGGGGCCAAAGGGGACAAAACTCCCCCATCCCTCCCCCCCCCCCCATAAAATCATTGAAATGGGGAAAGGAAAACATAAAGAAAACACAACACTTCACCTTCAATCTTTTGAACCTAAAGGCAGGGACAATAACTTTATCTTGCCCACCCCACGCCCTCAACCACCAGGTGTACATTAACACTTTGACTGCCATAAGCGTGTTACCATGCCCGTACGACCACCTCTTTAACATAGCATCAAGGAAGCCCCTTTAAATCAGCTGAAGGTGACACTGCCATACATAACCTACACACACAGCATATTTACAAAGCTAGTAGCAATCATTACAAGCAACTTCCACCAAGAAATGTGGTAAAATACCAGATTTTTTTCACGTTTTAGGAAAAGAAACCGGAAGTAATTAACGCATTCATGGTTCAATATTGGGATTTAAATTTCCGAAAAGAGCTTTGAAACCTTTCAATTGGTAAGTGTATACGATTGCCTTGTATTTAGGCTTCAAACAGCACTGTTTGTTCAAGGTACTAGTTGTGCAAGTATGAAATTTTGGAAGGAAGTTTCTGAAATTCTTCACAATATTTGTTTTATTTTCCATTGTTTTTCAAACACAGAAGTAATAACCTGTTAGTGCACTGGAGTAAGGCTGTGACAGTTAGTCCAAACAACCGTTTTTTCGATTTCGAAAATTTCGAAACCAAATCAAACCAAACCAGTTTTAACCAGTTCTAAAATCAAAACCAGTTTTGTGAACAGCCTTAACTTGGGGTTTATTTATCTTGGTGGTATTTTCAATAGTTCAACATTCCATTGTTCAACTTGACACTCAACATTTATCAACACTCCTTCAGTCAACTTTTCTTTCAACATATATCAGAAACATTTCCTTTGTATGTACAGCCTCATTTTCCACACAAGTCCATATTCTTTCATTCAACACCACTTTCAGCAATTATCAACACCCCTCACTTTTAACATAAACTGTAAACACTCTATATATCAGTTGCCAATAACTTGCCTCACTTTCAGCACCTTTCCATATTCCTCTATTCAACACCACTTTCAGCAATTATCAACACCCCTCACTCTTGACGTAAATTGTTAACACTCCTTTATATATTAGTTGCCAATCTATTGCCTCATCTTCAGCACCTGTCCATGTTCCCTTGTGCAACACCACTTTCAGCAATTATCAACACCCCTCACTTTTTACATAAATTGCTAACACTCCTTTCAGTTGCCAATCTATTGCCTCATTTTCAGCACCTGTCCATATTCCTCTATTCAACACCACTTTCAACAATTATCAACACCCTTCATTTTCAACATAAATTGTAAACATTACTTTATACATCTGTTGTCAACCTCTTTCCCACCATTGCTTCCTACAACCACACTTTTCAACATGTTTCAACATTCCCATAAACCATCTTTCATCTGTCTTACCTGATCTTTTTCAAGGCTCCGACATTATTGCACTTTAGTCTGAACATGTCACTGCTTCCCCGGTCGAAGGGATTTGAGCCGACCGGTGGGGACAGCTGCATTTTCTTGGATATTGAATGGACACCATAGAGAGTCACAAAGACATTAGCATCTGTGCCAGCTCCCTTCTTGTCCCCAGTAATAACAACAACCTCGTATTCTGTACACAAAGAGTAAGCATTGGACTGTGTGAGACACCTGGTAAATGTAGACTAAATATTGTTTGGGTCTAAGAGAAGAAATGAGACATTAACCTGTATTTTCAGCAACTTGTGGTTTACCTCAAAGTAAAATGTTGCAACTACAGTAAAGAGAATTTTCAAAACTTTACTTCCATCATTCAAAGAAATAGAATGATAGAAAAATAAGGAAGGTGGGAAATTTTTTTTTCTAACAGAAAGAAATTCACTGCATTTTAGCTCATGAGAAATTATTCACCCATACCTTGGTATTTTCAATAATGATATCGTGTTTTCTTGATATAAGATATTTTTGAGTCATTTTGGGGAACTTTAAGCACACCTTTATAAAAAAAGGTGTGTCAACCTGTGTCTGTAACCAAGCTTGATCACACATGAAAAATGAAAGAAATCATGCATGTTCCTGGGTGGCAAACCTGTGTATTTGGAACCACTCTGGACACAGGTTTGACACAGGTTGACACACCTTTCCTGCCTTTAATTGCAAGCCACAGGTTTTGTCTCAGAATTCTTTGTTAACATTGGCTTTAATTGCCATATTTTTTGCCTGTGAAACCTGTAAAACCTGTGGCAAACCTGCACCAAACCTGTGGCAACTGGCCAACCTGTGTCAATGTCCAGGGAAAACATGGGTTTGCAGTCAAACACCTGTGGTTACCCATGACAGACATGTGAAAACCTGAGGGTTTGGAACTAACTGCCACACACATGCAATCTTTCTCTTTCACATGTCAAAAGTTGAAGTGATGGCCAATCATTCTCATGACATGATAAAGTCAAATTCATATAGAGCAGTGAAAACTATGGTTTTTTCCAACTGACCTGTTTTCCCATATTTCTTATTGTCTACTGCATCCAGGGTTCTACTCAGCTGACAGTCACTCTCAAAGAGAGATAGCCACTGGTTACAGGGGAATGTCCAGGTCTGCTTGGTGGAGAGGTTGGTCACTGCTATAGACTCCAGGAACCAACTGTGTCTCTTTTCTAAACCATCATGCTGAGAAGGGAAAGACATGGCATTTAAGTTCAACTGGGAATAAAATGACAGGACAAGCAGTATGTGGAATGGTGTTAAATTTAGTAAAGGGGTCAGAAGGGAGCGTGTGGCAGCAATGGAAGTGGGGAACTTAGGAAGGAATTCAATGTAAATGCCACAAGATGAATCAACAGGTCTAGTCCTACAATATTTCAGTTTTAAACATTTAATGCTTTTTGAACACTATGCATAGAACTATAAATACAGCAATTTAAATATCTATCACCTCACCCACATACTAAAAATTACAAATCAGTTAGAGCATGATTCAGCTCAGCCTTTCAGTTGGTGTGGACCATACAACTGGTCACTGGCATGGGTTCATGCCAAAGAGGAGAGTCCCTTTCCACTGGAGAAATGTTTTGCATGATAATAGATTTTATAAGATGCCTATACATGTTCCAAAGGTGCAGTGTTATATATTCTGGCCTGGTCCTGGTTACAGATCTATGAAGCACAGTACAATTATGGTGGTTTGTCTACAAGTGTGGATGACATCATCACCCAACAATCCAAAATTAGCGATAAATCCCTAAGCATTAAGCATAACAGATTGTAAATTCAAATGATAGCAATCACTAGGGTACCTCCCTTGTACAATCTACTGTAACAGCTTGTTGTATTTTGTTGTTTAGTGGACTGAGTATTACCAGCTGGCCAGACTGTTGTACTTTAGATGGACTTATCCCACTGGGCAGCATTCAGCTCTTAGACAATACATTACCCAACCAGCCCTGCTTAAGAACAACTAGGAAGTGTTCCAATCCCAACAATGGGCAGCATCTAGTGCCTAGGCCATAGATTATCCAACCCTGATTCAGAACTTCAATAAAGGGTTCTTATCCCAAAATCGGGCAGCATCTCATGCCTGGGCCCCAGATTAGTCAACCCTGATTTAGAACATCAATAAAGGGTTCTTATATCAACATTAAGCACATTTAGTGCCTGGGCCATAAATAATCTTCCCCCAAGCAGAACATCAAAACAGGCTCTTCCAGAGAGAGAAACGTGATGTCAAAGGTAAAATGACTGTTTCACAATTTTAAAGTTCAGGAAAATTTCATACATGTCTTGAAGGTTTACTAAGACGACATCAGGAATAAGCCCACGATAGGCAGCAACACCACACAACATATGTCCTATACCAGAACTAATTCTACATAATTTCAGCTAATCCCATATCTCCATACCACACAGGCAAACCTCTGATGTGTCCCCTACCCTCAGACCCCTCCTCCAGAATGGGGGCTAATCTGACTAGCCATCAAGAAATCCTGGACACATCCAGACTGAGACATTATTGAGTAAACATAAATGCAACAACCTTAAAAACTTATTGATAAAAGCAACTTTTGCCTCAGGGACAGATGGGGGAAGGACAGCTGCAAAGGAAGGTAAGGTACCCTGACAAGTTTAAGTCCTTCATAAACATAAATTACAACCATTCAATAAAGCTCACAATTCTGGCATTTGCAGGTACTCGACAAGATCAGAAAACTTTAAGAATGGATCCAATGGTTACTAACTGTAGAACGAACTTACCTCCACTATGAGACTTTGAAGATCCCCTAGTTCAGCACTCTTAAGTTTGAAAGATTTTGTGGTATTTCTACTAAATTTAACTTTAATAAACCCCGACTGGGTCTTGGTTGACTTCTTTGTCAGCTTCTTCTTTGGCATCTTGCCCTTACTTCCCCTGAGTTGTATGTAGACCTGGAAAATACAAAATACAGTGTAATACATAGTAATGCAGCTCAAAACAGTCTTCATTTGAACATGTATACAGCCAACAGATATGTTTCAATCCACTTTAAGATTTAATTTATTGTGTTGATTTTATAAGAGAATTTTGATGTAACCAGTCCAAAATATGTAGGACCTGAAATTACAAAATACAACTTACTACAAAGCAAACCAACTTAGTTTAGGATGGTGACCAGTGGCAGTCATATGTAAATAATGTTGAAATTATTCATCTCATTGCATCAACACTAGACGGCCCTAAAAGACTACATGGAAGCAAAGGTTTTTCATATAGAAGGCAGGCCTTAGCTACCTCACTGTCCAGACTAGACAGAGATAGTGGAGCTAACTTTGCAGGCCAGGGATCTCAGTCAATTTCAGTTACTGAGTTTTCACTCAGACACTGTAGATATACTGTACATATATGTCTTCTGTGGTAGGAGGGGATGGGATTAAGGTATGTGTATCTTCAAAACATCTAAGTCCCACTCCCACCTTCTCTCCCCTTTCTCTCCCCCCCCCCCCCCAGCCTCCCTGCCCAAGCCTTTGATACTTACAGTCAGTACTCTAACTACAAGACAACTTACATGGGCATCTGTGCCAGCATTCTTTTTATTTCCAGTAGTAACAGATACTTTGTAAACAACTTCAGAAACTTTTCGTTGTCCTCTGGAATTACTGTTTCGTTTGGCAGGAGCACTTGCTGGACGGCGGCCCTTTAAAGAGCATAAAAGGATATAATTACTAAACTAACAGAGCAACCTAAGATATGAACTTTAATGTACTTTTTACCAGAGTTCCCAAAAAGTGATGAAGGAAATCCAAGACTTAGTCATGACCAAGATGACTATTTTCAAGATGTGCATAAAGTGTACTGGGAAGAAAACATTTTATGCTGACTTTTGTTTAGAACGTATCTTCCATGATCTTTTACGAATACATAAGTACCATATATTCACCAATGCTGCAACATTCACTGCGTACATACAGTCCATCATGAGTTACCCTGTAGGTACAGTAAATTCCTAAATCAAAGATTCTTTACACTTTCCAATGGACATGGCACACATTTGCTAAGTACAGTACTACACTGACATGTTCTCTAGTAATATATGATCTACAGAACTGACTCCAGTTCTCCAGATCATAATGGCAATATTTCCAGGGACATAAACTATAATTATAGTACAATATTAAAGATCATAACAAAATTTTAGACTTTTCTGGTTTTACCCATTTTTCAGACTACTTGGCAACCTGTTAACACTCAACATTCCTGTACCTACAAAACATAAGATGTACACTTAATGTAGTTAACTGATAGCAACTTTTTAGTAAAGTACAGTGCATATTCTGAAAATTGCAAGAATGTAACATACTGTACATAAATTTAGTGCACAACTTCCAGGCATGGATCCAGACATTTTGAAAAGGGGGGCCGAAAGCCCCCTTGAATATTCTCCTAGACTAACATTATGCTAATTTTCGCGTAATTGTTATTGTTGATGTGGCGAAAAAGGGGGGGGGGCTGAGCCTGAGGAAGCCCCTCCCCCCTTGGATCCGCGCCTGACTTCCTGTATAAAGTTACAGTATAACATGATGCCTAAACCAACACCACTAGATACATATGGACCCAATTTATACTACATAAATTTCCTTAAAGGTAATAGGCAGTCACCCCAAAATTTGTTTTGAAAAATCAGCAAACTCTTGCAAATCTCCTCTTTTTGCATTACCAGCACTTCAGAAGTCGTTTTGAACATAACTATTACAAACAATAGGTAAAGCAAGGAGAAAATCAAAAAACATTGTCACATGATCAAAATAGGCCATTCATGAACCAGAGTGATGGGGCATACTAATTCTGATTGGGGTGACTGCATTTTATCTTTAAATATGGCATAAGAATTGATAAACAGATGATAAATGACTACCACTACTGTGAACCTTGCATACAGTATATATTTAAAACTGCACTTAGTATTACACACTGTGCCAAGAGGAGAGTATTGTGGTGCATCAACAACATTCACAGAAAACACCTTTTAACACCACAAAGCTCTGCCAGCTTTTTTTCCCACAAATATTACACATCACAAGAGCAGTGCTGGCTTTAAGTCTCAAAATTTGGAAGGAAGGGATTTCCCCTTTCAAACAAATTTGGGTGGGATTTTGGTTCAAAGGGTGTACCCTCAATAAGGTGCAACATACAAAGTCAAATTTTTTCCCAACAGGTTTTTGAACAGGTGAGGGAAATTCCCACACACAATTTTAAAACTTGCAGGATTGGGCTTTATACTGTACAAGTTTACTGCATATTATGTACCACTTAGTACAGTTCCTAAGTTTTATTAACATTACAGTACATGGGCAATTACGCAGTAAACCAACACGGTAGCATCACATAAGGGTTAACTTCCATTCTATGTTAGTTTCATTTGTTTTATTATGTTCAGGGCTAATCCTTAGATGTATGTGAGATAGCGTAAAAATTTTCTTCTTGCTACCTCAATTTTGAAAAAATATTTCTATGTAGGTCCTATGGAAAATATAACGGGTGAACATTGACATACATAACGGGTGTAACACATTGTCATACAAAATATAAATGGCTATTTTTCAGAAACTTTATCACGTACATACTTTTTACCATTTTCTGAGGATGATATGTAGCAATACTTAATAACTAACCCATTGGGGGCACATTTTAATCAATATTAACCTCAGGAGACCATAAATTGTAAATGTGTCAATGTTACACCCGTTATGAAATTGTGTTCGCCCGTTATAAAAACTGCTAATAAAATGCTGAAACTCAAAAAGTTTGCATATATGGACCTTGCCAATAACTTAAGTTGCTATATTGTGATGGTTTATAATAAACAAGGTAACATCAAAATATGATGTACATAGAACCCATGAAGCACATTTGAAATTATTTGACATACATTTATGTGATGCATATGTATGTCAAACAATTGAAGGGCATTGTAAATTACCCTGTGAACATCATTAATTGATGTTACCATGTTTATTATCAATTATCACAGTCATATTAACCTCTAGGTATAAAGCAAGGGTCATATATGGTAAACTTTTTTAATTTCAGCATTTTATCAGCATTTTTTTATAACGGGCGAACACAATTTCATAACGGGTGTAACATTGACATACGTTACAATTTATGGTCTCCTGAGCTTAATGTTGATCAAAAAGTGCCCCCAATGGGTTAGTTATTAAGTATTGCTTCATATCATCCTCAGAAAATGGCAAAACGTATGTACATGATAAAGTTTCTGAAAAATAGCCATTTCTATTTTGTATGTCAATGTGTTACGCCCTTTATGTATGTCAATGTTTACCCGTTATATTTTCCATAGGACCTATATAGAACTGTTTTTTCAAAATTGAGGTACTGTAGCAAGATGAAAATTTTTACGCTATCTCTGTACATCTAAGGATTAGCCCTGAACATAATAAAACAAATGAAACTAATTAACACAACAAAATATGCATAATAATTCTGTGTTGGTTTACTGCGTAATTGGCCACATACAAAAGTGTGTCAATGCATAGTTGGTAATTTTGCAAAACTCCCTCTGGTAGTACCTAAAAGCTGTTCTTTACAAATCCAGTGACAGAGTGTACTGGAGCTGAAGTCGTCCAAGTTTACAAGAATTTATTTGACAATAACGTACTTGTACAGCACATAATTGATACTGTACATTCATATCACTTAATGAAATTATCTTACTGCAGTTGGTGGTCTTGGTATAGTAACTAGGTTAAACTTCCTTGCATAATAGTCGGCAAGATGAGGATCTGTGAGGGCGCTGTACTCTGGCAGCAGTACTTTCTTTCCATTTTCAACTCTGGGATAAGCAGCAGTCCTTAACTCATTCTCATTTGTGAAGGCTTCTCTCAGACGGCCTGTACGTAAAAAATAGCAAATACTGTTTCAATTACAATGGGAATTCCTGATTATCACGAGAGCATGAGACACTGGCCTATTGCTTGCAGTTGGAAACAGTAATGCTGCAGTGTTGGCAACTGTAAACACCCATGCACTGCAGACTTCAGTAAAGAGTACTACACACAAACTGCATTGTGGGTGTACTCTAGACCTGTACAAAGACACTACTCTGTAATCATTTTGCCCTTGGACCGACGCCAGTTTTGGTTGAATGGGTCAGATTGTGGTGGGGTATTATTTGCAGGTCAGTCCAAGGTACATGTAGGACTGATGTCTCTGCAAGGAGCAACCTGTATGTGACTACGATGTCTGATGGAAGTCTGAAAAGGTCATATCCCCATTAACCTGTCCAATCTCCTATTTTGAGTACACACAGTTTTGTATCTTGTCACATACAGTAATACAAAGTGCAGTTATGAAAGATAAACAATGCCACTTGGAGGTGTCTCATAATGTAAATTCATACATGTGAATAATACACTGTAGTGTCATAATTCAAAAGAACCATTCATTAAGACAGGGGCACAGTATACCAAAATTGAGGTGACGGCAGTGTCTTCTCCTTCCTAATTTTAATCATCTTCCTTCAATCTTTTGCTCTCACCTGCATATGGTGTGTATCTGTTTCCTTGGTTGCTACCAGATGACTGCCGTAATGACAGGATAAACTTCCTCTGTTTTCTGGGAATGATGTCAGCTCTAGAATCATGCCAGACAGGTTGACTGCTTGGAGGTTTCCTCAAAGGGGCTGATAGAGGTCTAGGGCGATCAACTGCATATGGTGGGTACGGGCTCATGGTTGTAACATTTCTGGCAGCTGGTGGCCCCTGAGTGAAACAGTGGCGTATAGCTTCAGAGCTGTCCATTCTGAAAGCTTAACTGCCTCAAACTGAAAAAGTATAAAATGTTTGAAGAATTCACTTTGAAATAGGTACAGTACTGTACTGTATGTACAACAGCCCTTACTAAAATACAGTTCCTGAGTGCTCATTGTACAGTATGTGTAGGTGCTATTGTACTTGCAAGATTGTGTGAATCTTCCACCCTGAAGTCACATTATTCTGCAAACAATATAATTGTCTGCAGGAAGCTCTCTAACATTTTTAGCTGTTTAAACCCTAAACTAATAGATTTAATGGAAACATGATACGCAGGTGTATTTTTAAAACTCACATATTCTCACACAAAAGCACTGCAATAGCATGATGTCCTAATATGTAAACTTTCATTTTGTTCCATTAAAACCAGTAAATGACAGGCATTCATAGACAGGAGTACAAAAACAATAAAAAATCAAAACTATTACAACAAATGATAAAGTAATTTACAAAAACGTGTATAAAAATAGTGGGTAAAATTCTTGAAAGGTTAATATGTAAAAAGATTGCACTGTAACAGCTCTAAATTCTCTGACTGGATGAGTACTGCAGCACAATAAAAGGAAGGAATTCTTGAAAAGTTGAATCCTGTATTCTGGCAAAATATTAGGATCTCTGAGGTTTCTTTTTGATTTAATTAGAAGGTCAGTGTCGGGGAAATGCAGTGGATGGTTTTTGTCATTTTTAATTTTATGCATCATTCATGTAGGCCTGTAGGTTCACAGTACACATGATGGCTGGTTTGGGATTGCCTTTTATTGATATTATTTGCCATTCTTCAACTCCCGGGAGGTGTACAGTATTGATCAGGATATAGTAACTTACAGTATGTACTGTTATCCTGATAGAAATTTTCACATCCAGCCAAAGAAATACCCTGTACAGTAGTTTTTCCTTTCAAGATAAAACCCAGATATTTCCAGTGGGCCTATATTTCAAATTACAAGTCTTTTACAGTCCTACCAGTGTTAGATTTTAAAGAATTACTGTACTGTAGCATAGCAGCCCTTCCAAATAAGATATTGGCTATAGTACAGCAAAAAAATTGCTGAAGTAAAAACGATTTACTTCGGCAAAAATACCCTTTACCTCGGCAGTAAAAGTCATACAGCCATGTGCATGGCAAGTTAACGAAAGTTTGGCCTATCTACTTGTTTACAAACTTCTACTACAGTAGGTTGACGTAATTTGTTTGTTTAAGCTCCAGAATTCCATTGATAAAACCAATACAGCCGCTTTGGGAATTTTTCCCACTTTATTACACATTAAAAGAGATAAAACGGCTGGTTCTGAAATCTAAAGGTCGCACTCTGCCTTGTCACATTCATGTGTGTACAGTGATCACTTTCTTCACAGCATGCAGACAGTGAGTTTTAAATAGCGATCATAACAAACTTTTTAAATCAAGATTTTCTGTTAAAACTTGAAAAATTGCAACTATGTTTTGGCAATAATACTGAATATATTTGCTCAAATTTCGATCGTGGTGGAAATTTTATCAGAAAACGATTTCTTTTCAAGTCGCTACTCAAAGCTTCATTTCGAACCGTGTAGGCCTAGTTTGCAGCTTTCATAACCAGTAAGTCCCCGTATGCGTGTCCTGCAATCTATCGCCTCAGCAAAATTTTTGCCGAAGTTAAGTCAATTTGTGTTGGCATTTTACCTCGGCACTGCCGAATGCCAAGGCTATTTTCGAGGACTGGCATAATGTGGTTGTCCGAAGTACTTACTACCTTTTTGCTAAATTTGGTTGTCCCACTCAAAATAAAATACTGAAGGCTAGTCCCACTTCTAACCATTTTAGAAACCATGGAATTGATAGCGCCTTAATATTACAGTGCACGTTAAGTGTGATAGTAGGAAATAGTGAAAATATGCCTTAAAAGTAAAATGCAGTCACCCCAATCAATGTGAGTGTGCCCGGTCACTCTAGTTCATGATTGGCCAATTTTGATCATGTGATAATATTTTTGTCAGTGAATTGTGAAATTCAAGGAGAATTTCTCCTTGCTTTCCCTATTGTTTGTAGTTGTTATGTTCAAAATGTCTTCAGAGTTGCTTGTAATGCTATAAGAGTAGATTTGCAAGAGTTTTTTGATTTTTCAAAGACAATTTTGGGGTGACTGCCTATTGCCTTTAATCTGCAGGGTGAACTTTCGTTCTTTTGCTTCGCTTCACCATCTGTTTGGCTACAGTATGTCACGTTTCCGTGAGAAAGACTGGATGGATAGCTATGCAGGCTACTATCAACTGAATCGCAGGCAGTGAAGTGCAACCAAACCGGATGGGTCCCAAATTTTATTTTCTCACATTACTTTCAGGGTCCGCAATAGCTGGCATCGCATCGCAGTTTGCGATGCAATTGAGGCACTGTAGCGATACAAACATTTTAACGCCTCGCAGATTTGCGACACAAACCTGCAAATCGATCGAAGTTATATTTGTACAGGCATTCTGGCATCCACACAAAGATCGGACTTGAGTTCGTTTCACACCTATTTTTTTTCATTTCAATTCCAACCTAAATACTATCATTAAAATGAATCAATTCCCTGTACGAGTTTTTAATAATTCAATAATTACTAGGGCTGTGAATTTCCGTTTTATCTTCTAAATGTTTAAACGGCCCGAATAAGCAATTGTTCACAGTTTAAAAGATGTTCATATTCGGTATCACTGAACAATTAAATGCATTACTGGTACTATTGACCATGCACAACGATGTTCGCAATATACATAAGCTTTTTTAACCTGTACATCGAGATGTACACGATCATTTCACCCATTTGTTTTTCATTCACCCAAAATTATCAATGCATACAGTAGTACGCTTGGTACGTAAACACAGACACCTTTGGCAATATCCCTGTTTTGTACAAACGTTCAAGTGAAATGCCAGATATGGGCACAGTGAAGTCAGTGCATGTGTACAGTAGCTCCATAATTGTACGCAAAAACCATACATTACTCTACGCACCTGCCCTGTTGAGAAATTGAAGTAGGCCTACATCCCAAGAACAATGGGCATGGTACGGGAAGTACAGAATTTTTCGATCGCTGCTTTTAGTGCTGAATGTCCAGTTGTTACTGTACCTCACAGTTTGCGTTAGTGACGGTGGGTGCTAATTTTTGTGTATTAAAACACATGTTAAATTGTGTGATAAAAGTGTGCCTTTACAGAATTGCAATTCATGACTGAAACGTGACCCCATGAGTTATGCATGAAAGTTTGACACACCCCTGTATTTTGTATTCGGTCTTACCTCATTGATTTGCGCACAGTATGGAACAGATACTTAGGTAGGAATACTCACCTTATCCTCCCAACCCCCTGACTTCCAGAACTGGTGCTCAAAATTCTCCCCCACCAAATTATCACCAAATTCTCTGGCGGCCGCCACCTAAATCTTGCACCGTACCCAAGGACTCGATTCCCTCTCTGCTGACTCACCTGGCCTGTAAAGTTCCTGAGAACTAGGAGGGGCACAGGCAAATTAATTGAATTGGTAGGAATATTAGGGCGTGCATGCATTACGTACTGTACTGCTGTATGGAACTAATAGCACTTAAAACAAACACGTGTGAGCCTACATCTTCTGCTTAATTGTATACGTAATACACGGACGGTAGAATGGTGTGAAATAGCCGAGCAACTGCGTTGAAAATTGAGGGCATATCAGTTTTTCCATTTTACTGTTCGTTCTGTGAGAGACTTGGGCTACGAATATGGTCAAACAGTAAACTGAGAAAGTGTGAATCAATTTGTAAAGCCCTATAGTGTAGTAATAAGCAGATTTGGGCTACTGCTACTAACTGGATGACGAAGGCATTGCATTTTGGTTCAGGGGGATTAATACTTTCATGCAGATATTAATTATTACCCGTATGCTATGAATGAAGAGTCACCAACTTCACGACAGTTTATTTTCGAAGCCTCTTTTGGTCATTAAATTGGCAAATAAACATCATTTAAAGGAAAGATGTCAAAGCAAAACACGGGAAAGTGTAAATGCTAATTAACTCCTGTTGTCGTATTTCTTTAAAAGGTAATTCGTTTAAATGTTTGGTTGAATTCGGCGCTGTTTAAACGGTCAATCATTCGTTTAACAGATTGAACATTCAAAGTAACTTGCTTCTTTACGAAAATATGTTCACTGAAATCAACGATTTTTAAAACTGACATCCATGGATTACTTTTTTGTCAACAACAAAACTGCTATGCAAAATCTGTAAATTGCGATACACAATAAAAAATGCACAGCAGTTTTGCTATGCAAAACAATATCCTTAAGGCAGACCCTGATTATTTTACTATTTGGAATTAGGGCCTAATCCTATAGCCTATGCACAAAATTGTATTCGAAGAGGTGCTGGATGTTCTGCTGTCCAGAACTGATATGTTGTGATTAACACTAACAGTCTACTGAGGTTCATGGTAAGCTAAGAGTAAGTGTAAACATACCTAGGTAAACATTCAGGCTTCGTTCTGAGAAATGCCCTACCTTGTTAGTATAGTGAGTAGGCCTAGTATATGTTTCAAATGCCTGTGGGCCCCACCAATGCTAAAGAAAGTTACCATTGACCTTACGCCAAATAGAGGGCCAGTGTTCTCCACTAGGGCCTAGCTGTTTTGTTAGGGTGCTGCACAAGGACAAAATTTACAGAGGGTGCTCAGCACCCGGACAAAAAGTCAAGCCACCTGGACAGAAATTATCAATTCAAAACCTTAAAACAGAGCAAACATGAAACAGCAACAATTTCTTACTGTTGTGTGTTTATTTGTTGGCCATAGCTCGGCTGTCTTACATTTTGTATGCAGTGACCGACTCAAGGTACCGACCGACTCAAGGTACAATCACCAAGTTATAATATTTACAAATGTGGCCTTAGGCCTACTGTTTATAATTTTTGAACATTTCTAAGCCAAAAGCCTACACTACGGTAGGCTTCGTCGGGCTTAACGTTATCCAGGCTTTAGCCTAGCCTACTCGTACTCGTAGTGCCTACAAACACCTGTTACTGTGATGTTACGTTAGTGTACTGTACATCATGTGAAAATAACTGAACTTACCTTCCAATTGGCAATCCTAAATATTCACAGATGGTAGTAAGGATGGATGATTTCCATCATTTATTTCACAGGGTCCGCCATTTGAAAATGTCCTCTTAGTCTTACATTTACCTCGGGAAACAGGCGATAGTTAATACCTTTAGTTTTGCCGTAAATTCATAAATTTTATCAAATTTTGCCTAATGAATATGTATTTTACTTTTAGTGTGTTTAGAGTTTATACGCCGTTGCCGTGGCAGTAGTGCGTGCACATAGATATATGATAAAGCTCAGCTAGTCAGGGTAACCCTGTCACGTTTACATGGTCTTTTCACTTTTACGTGGAAGAGACGAACGTTATCTTGTAACACGGTTACCACCGCACAGTGCTGTTAATAGACCCTTTTCCAAATAGCAGTTGCAAAGGATTGTGGGATAGAGTTTTGGTACACGTTGTTTTTGGCCACAGTAAAATGCCATTGACAAGAACGTCGCACACCAAACTCTGTCCCACAATCCTTTGTAATCGCTATTTGGAAAAGGAACAATTGTAGCCCATTCCGCCCGATTCAAACTTGCCCCATACATACTATCAACGTAGTCTGTACTTAACAGCAGTCACTGAGAGCGTCAATTCAAACCGAAAAATGATGAATGGGAATAGGCTAAATAACCGTAAAAGCTTGAACGAACGGGAACATGTCCGAGAAACTAATCGGGGAACCGCTTAGGTGAGGAGTCTTGGAACTCGTTTTGGAGCCTCTGGTAGGATACATGCATGACGAGCAGCATTCCGATGAGGTTCACGCTGAGGGCAAAAGCGCTCTTCATGATGACATCCGTCAGTCAGATGAACACTAAAATAGACCTCAATTAAGTTAAAATTTGATAATTTGTTCGTAAAAGTCGGACTAAGGGCGGGTAGATTTGATAAGGTAGAACTTGCTATCTTCTGACGAGGCCGCAGGATTGGTATAAGGGAGGGGGTGCACCAGGCCGGGGAATTATATCGCAAGCCCACCCAGATAACATAATGAATCCATGTAAGCGTGCGTATCAGCGGTGAGTGTACATATTTGTCTTCTTCCCGTACTTCATGTTAATTTTTCCTTCTCTGAGATACAGAGTAGAAGGTTCGCCTGCCAGTGCAATAAATTAAGGAAGATAAGAGTAGATGCCGCAGGGGGAAAAGAGAGGCCTCCAGCCTGGTCCGAAATGAAATGGCTACAGATAAAGTTCAAAGCGAGCCCTCAGAAGCTTTGGGCCGTTACAAACTTCATGAAACCATGATGTTTCACCCGTCTTCTCAGTCTTCTTCTTTCAAATACGGTGAGACATCCAGTTAGTTAGTACACCACACGCGTCGTGAGGTCAGACCCACAGAGAATTGATAATAAACTCTACAGGCTTAGGGTGACTATAACGGCCCCCTCGATACTGAGACTGCCAGGGAGATCATTCCAAGTGTTTGGGATAAAACTGTATTTAAAGCAATTAGGGAGGTGGTAGTGCAAAGCATGCACGTTACGAGTAATACGAGTGGGTTTACAAAGGCCAGACAGAGGGATATTAGCTTGACCGTGGATATACCTTTGGCGAGCCTGTTCATGCCGCTAGAATTCAGGCTCGTTTAGCCAAAGTTTCCCGGGAAAAGGCCATTTTCCCCGGGTGAAAAATATAGACGTATTATGTCGCCTGATGGCTAAATCCTCCTATTGAATTCTAGCGTCATGTTGAAGCCTACAACGCCTACCGTAGTGCCGATACCAAGATCTTTCAAAAGGGTAGTCATCGAACCAACTTCACGGGATCGTTGGCAATAAACCGAACAGATCTCCTTTGTACTCCCTCTAGTTTATCTTGAAGTGACGCCTGATATGGATCCCAAACGGAACAAGCATATACTCCAACAAAGGTCTAAGCAAACCTTTATAGGCTGCTAATTTAACTTCCTTGGAACAAAAAGAAAGGTTCCTACGTAACAAGCCGAGGACCTTGTTTCCTTTATTACAAACAGACTGTATGTGAATTCCCCAATTGAGATTCTGAGTGATGTTCACCCCCAAGTACTTAATAGAGTCCTCCCTCGTCAGATTGACCCCGTTGAGGGTATACTTAAAAATTCTGGGACTATGTTTCCTAGTAACAGACATAACATTACACCCTGCTGGGTGAAATCTCATGCCCCAGGTTTTGGCCCATTGGCCCAGGCAAGTAATGTCTCTCTGCAGCTCACTGCAGTCTTTGCGATCTTCAATGACCCTATAACTAACACAATTATCAGCGAACAGAAGAAGCAGCTTCGATAATATTGTTTATATATGAGAGAAAGAGTACTGGTCCTAGAACAGACCCCTGAGGAACACCAGAAAGAACCGGAGCGGGAGCAGATTTTGTACCATTTACAACAACAGATTGTGAGCGATCAGAAATAAAAGTTATCTACCCAATTAATGACTTGTCTAGAAACCCCTAAAGAATATAACTTCGTCTTGAGGAGTTCATGAGGAACAGTATCGAAGGCCTTCTCAAAGTCTAAAATAAAGACATCGACCTGTTCATTTTAATCCAAGGCCGAAGCCCAGTCGTCAACAACAGACCCCAACTGAGTATCACAACTGTGATTCTTTCTGAAATCATGCTGCTTAGTGGAAATGATTTTATTCTTTTCATAGTGATCCATCAGATTTGAGCAAATGGTATGCTCCAACAATTTACAGCAAATACAAGTCAGAGAGACAGGGCGATAGTTGGATGGGAGAGAGATATCATTTTTCTTGAAAACTGGACAAACATTAGCCCTTTTCCAGTCCCTGGGAATATGACCGCTGGTAATTGACTGCTGGAAAAGGTGACTAATAATTGGTGCCAGATTTGTCGCAAGCTCCCTAAGGACCCATGGGTGTATGTTGTCAGGACCCATGGCTTTGCTAACCTTTAGGTTTTTCAACAACTTTTCAACCCCGAAGGTGGAGATAGAAATATCACTCATTTTACTACAAGTAGGTCTCTGGAGAGGTACAGAATCGAGGGGCTCTCTTGTGAAAACACTACTGAACTGACTATTAAGGGCCTCGGCCTTATCCCTATCACTATTAGCAATTTTACCATCCAATGTCTGTAAAGGGGGAATGCTATGTTTATCCTTCCTCTGACCGTTAATGTACTTCCGGAAGGGTTTGGAATCATAAGTAATGTCGTTTATCATACCATTGATGTAATTCATGTTCGAATTAAACACCTCCTTCTTGATATTAGCACGAAGGTCAACCATTTGTTGTAAATATGGGCTTTGTTAGTTTTCTTATACAGAGCATGTAGTCTGTTCCTTCTCTTAATCATCCTACAGATACTATCATTAACCCAGGGAAGGGATTTCCTAGTTCTCGAGAGTTTGGGAGGGATGTTTTTCTCCACAGTTCTCTCGAGAAAAGACCTAATAAGGAGCCAGTTTTCTTCAACTGTACGGGTATCTTGTTTGCCATTTAGGTAACCAGTGGCAAAAACCTGACCCGTCTATATTAAAGGCTCATTCTGTAATTTGGGTGTACACACGATCGATATTTTCATGGGTGTAGATCAATTCTGAGACTTTTTCAAGTTGACTGCTACTTAATGGCTGTCAGTGAAAGCTTTTAAAAGTAAAGGGACAAGTGCCAGGAGGCTTTATGTGCCCACGCTTCCTCCTAACGAGGTTACTGAGGGCCCGAAGCTACAAAGCATCGAGAGCAGGGGTGGTGGGTTGAGGTTGTGCAGGTCAATCCGAGGAGGAAAAAAGCCCGTAGCCAGGAGGGGGCGGGAGAGAAAGCAAAGCCCTCTGGAAAAAATTTCTCCCCCTAGAAGATCAAAAACTACCGTTGCCTTAATGCATTTTAGTGTGTCTCACCCCCTCCCCTCGTGAAAAAATATTTCACCTGCAGGAAGCTTATACTCGCCCTTTTAGTGCTTTGTCTGGCTACTCCGGCGGGCCTGGGAGGGACTGTGACGGGTATAGAAGGAAGCACGGGAACTAATGGCTTCGTTTCAGTATGCTGTTTGCATGGCAACTAAATCTCACTTGTGAGCAAGGATCTCACCAGGCTTACTAGTTGGGCCAAGACGCAGTGGAGTCCCCGGACTTTTCGAAGTGGGGTCAATAGAGTTTATATGGGGTTCCGCCAAAGATACACACCAAAATGAAGAGGGCCGAGCGCTTCTGGAGGCATCATAGTGACGCCCAGTGCTCCCCTGTAGGCGTTGGACCCAGGGTTCCACTGCAGGGTCTCTAGCGGGTCCAGGAAAAATTGGGAGTCCAAAGGGGGAGAAACCCCGGAGGCTCTAAGCTATTTATAAATTGTTATCATTAGTTTGACGCATTTGACTATCTCCAAAATGGCATTGGATGTGCACTAAACAAGCCACAAAAATAGAAATCAAAATTAGACCATTTTTGTTAGTCTACTCTCACAAACGATTTAATGATTGGGGAAGGGGTAAATGGGGTCACCTTCTTGTAAGCTGGCACACCGCTTTACCTCGAGCGCTGAAGGCGGGTAGCGAAAATTGCACTGGCACACTCTACTCAGTGACCATGCAACTTTGTCAAAAAATGTAAAACTTCAAGAAAATGTTCGCTGAGACAGTGATTTAAAGTATCCCGAAAATCAGTGATAAAAGCTGTAGCCTATAACCCCCTCTGTCTCATCCTTCTCCCACATTTCTTGCCGCTCTTCATTGTTCCTTCCTCCTAGTAGTCCTTATCTCTTTTTCCCGAAAGTCTTCCTGCTTCCATCTTTCGTCCTTGCCCCTTTCTTCCCCGCAGCTCACCTTTTAATGTTCCTCCCCTTTTGTTCTTTTCTGATCATTTTTCTTTTCCCGTTGCAAAGTCGGTCTTATTTCATCCCAGGTTTCCCTGTTCCATTCTTCCTAGCCCTTCAATATTCTTTCAGGGTATTATCCAAGTTCCCGTTCGGTCTTTTCCACCATCCGTATAGCCATGCCTGTACCACAGTACTGGTTCCATCGAGTATTCCATGCCAAATCTACGGAGCCAAGTTTCTCCTCTCCACCTTCCCTATATCTCATAATTATAGTTATTCAGTACAATTTCTTTTCTTGTCTTTCGTTTTCTTTTCTCCCTTTTTTCCTTTTCTTTCTTTTAACTGTTACTCCTTTCTGCTTTTTCCTTTTTTTCGTTTTACGCCATCCCGATTCTTCTTCGATTTTTTCTCGGGTGCAGCAGAGCTTGTCCCCTATCCTTCTGGCGCTGCACCCTATAGGCCAAGGAATGCCAGCACAGAGAGTCAATGATGTGAGATCGAGGGAGAATCACGAAAAAGGTGTTTTTTAAAATTCTGCTTTCGATACAAAGCGTTATATCGGCATCCCTGTGGCAATAAGGAGATTAAGTTCACTCTATTTAAGCCTAAAATCGTGCTCTGAGCAGGGAGGTGTTTAAACCTTGTTCTGAGTTAACCAGGCAATACTATAGTACCACAATTGACCATTTTCTTTGCATGAAACTCTTTAAAGCCAAGACGGACTGCATGGTATTAATTTGTAAGCCCGCCTGCATTTTTCCAGGTTTTCGTTTTAATCCACGCAGGTGCAAATTGACATATGATGTTCTTTGCAACATATCCACAATTCGCCCTGGAATTCTATCCAAGTATCTCTCATGATATTTCAGGACTTAATATTGTATATAAAAGGTAAACCAAGGAGTAACTCCTCGTAAATTTCACAAATCAGTGAGAAAAGTATTGTCACATAATTCTCAAGATCCATTCATGAACTGATGAAATAGGGTAGACTATCACACTAATCTAATTCGGGGTGACTTCATTTTCCCAGTGTGGTGTAAAATGTGCTAACTTCAAGTTCGTGTATCTTGAGAACCGATAGCTGAATGTAAGTTTCACCAGAAGGCTAAGATAAAATGTGAAATACATAACTCTATTTGACTTATTTTTGCTAAGTTAGAGAAGCTATCCTTTGCAGTCTAAGGGGCTTGGGATATCCATTTTTCTTCATACAGGCGCCACAGTCGATGGGCGTCAACATGTTGGGGACAGGGGACATGTCCCTCCACGTTTAAAAGTGGAAGAGATTATTCCCAAGTTTTTCCGAGAGCCCGAACAAAACTAGAAGACACTTGTCTGATTCTATCGCTTGTAATATAGCTGATTCAGTGAAATACAACTAGCTAACTAGCAAGTGGTGGAAACAACCATTAAAAGGACTAAAATCCTCAAAAAATGTCCTAGTTTACACAACAGATCATCTGGTCTCCAAATATTTCCACGGTCTCTAAGTGAGCCCAGCCTGAGGATCCCTAGCTCTTACAGCTTCGCGATTCGCCCTCGATGTAGCTTTGGACAAAGTTATGCCCCCTAAACCCCCACCCCAACACACACACATACACTTTGAAAAACTACTGACGCTCTTGCCCCCAGCTGCCCAGTCACTGATAGATCAACTTAGCTGTGAGTCACACTTTTTGTCTTTTTTTTTTGTTTGTTTGTTTTTAAATGCGTTTTGGAGTGCCAAGTTTTCTCATTCCAGTCCCATCAATTATGGGGTTCAGGTCAGCTTTGGCCTGTTGGTCTTGCATGACTACCTGTTTTTATATCCACTCGTATGAAAAATTCCTGGATGCAATACTGTAAGAAACGCCATCAGATCACTCGCTGCTAGAAAGTCATGTAATATCGCTTTCTTCAAATATTTTTCCACCGAATAAGACCATAAATCTGTGAGAGATAAGTTTGTCTGTATATAAGTAGGACCTGTGGGCAATATCGTTTTTTTTTTTTTTTTTTGACTAATTATATGTCTGAATGGGATGGGCATGAGACAATGTGAGAACTACTGATGTTCAGTCCACGCTGATGATGCACGCGTTGCTAGTACAAGTAGTAAGGTGGGGGAGCTTTAGCCCCCCCCCCCCCCATCGTTAAAAGCGAAGGGCTAAAGTATAGTTCCGTTCCCCACTTTCAAAGGGTTAATACCCCCTTACTTGTCTCTTCTGTGAAATATATACAGACTTGCTACATTAAATTATAAATAAGTGTCCTTCTAACTTACAAGAAATGTCACGTAAAGTTGCATCTAAGGAGGCTCAAATGGGCCTTTTGAAGAATTTTTACGAAGGGGGAGGGATATCCTTTCCTTTAGATTTCTTTTAGGACAGCTGTCTAAAGAATTCAACCCGTGATAAGAACAGCTTCTTACGCCAGTGGCCCCCTGTGGGCTGGGGGTTGTAGAATATGCCCACGGTATTCCCCGCCTGTCGTAAGAGGCGACCAAAGGGGAGGACTTGCACTGTATTTGAACAATATTTGAAACCGAACTTGAACCGTATTTATCTAGTTGACACAATATAACACATTCGTGTTGGTGTGTCGTTAAATATTATCTAACTGACTAACTGACTACAATGAGCTCATATCAGGCTACATCACACCTTCAGAATCAGAACGGCACCATGCAGGGAGGTGCACCGTCTTCCTGGGGAATGTTATCCCACCAGGAAGTATAGGGTTCCTTTTTAACCATGTAAAATGACTAAACCCAAACCCTTTGGTCTATACCGTCACGATGTAATTATTTTAGTCTAGCACATATTCTGCATTCCTGAACGATTTTGTACAGCAGCAGGCACGCAGGCAGGTACAAATTTGCTCAGTGGAGCTGAGGGGGTAGAGAGCACAAGGGGGCAGCGTATTAAGCAGTCACGCAGGCAGTTGTAAACTTAATTTGCTCAGTGGAACTGAGAGGGTAGAGAGCACAAGGGGGGGGGGCAGCGTATTAAGTCCACTCCTCATAGATAGTATCGCCACCAGCGTCGGGGCATGGGGCTATTTGTCCATCTCCTTTCATGGCCTATCTCCCGCTCGCCCACTAGTCCGATCCCTCACAAAGGTATACAGCTTACAGGAACAGTGCAGGGCAAACACAACATTTTCACCTTCAAATATTTGTCTACCCTCTTTTCATTCCCATCCCCCACTCTGGAAATCCAGACCGCCCACTGCCCAGATAATTGCTGTAACGTCTGCTCTCAAGGTAGCGATAAGTAGGCTATTGTAGGTTCTTTTGCCTATAATGAGAACAGTGGCGTATTTAGGGCCCCCCGCCACTAATGCCAATTTTTTTAGTTCCTAAAAATATGTATATTTGTTAACACAAAATTTTACTTCAAAAGGTAGCATATGTGGCACCAGATTGCACGTAAGGACGGAGGACACCTAATTTTTCAAAAATTTCCAAAGGGGAGGGGGACACCCCATTGGCCATGGTCCCCCCTCACTGATGCCAATTTTTGGGGTTTTAGTTACTAAACATACGTAAATTTTTTAACACAAATTTTACATCCATAAGGTGAACAACTGGGTTAGAGTCTGTTGACCAGCCTCTCCATGTCAATCACCGAAGATAATCTCTGTCATCAACAATCTTGGGCAGGGCTAATTAGCCGATTATACCCATGACAGCTTCAGTAGAGAAGAACACGCAGTGGCGTAGGAACCGGGGGGCCAAGGGGGCCATGGCCCCCAATATGATTTGTGGGGGCCCAAATGTCATTTTCCCCCACCCCAAGATTGCGACAGTTTATAGTTTCGTTTTACCCGTTTTTGCTCGCAAGAGGACAATTTCTCTAATAAGAAAGCAAAATTTTCGGCGCTCTACGCGCGCAGAAGAGCTACTCTACTTTCTTCAATAGTTCCACTCGACATCGCTAGATAGCGCAAGTCCTTTCCACCTTACCAAGTAACATGTAGGAAAAGTACACAGTTTATGTAGAGGTCGCAAATTTCTTCCCATATCGCAAAGCTTAGTAACTGTTCTCTTGTGTGTGTCAAGCGGTACTGTCAGTTGGTGAGGGACTCACGGAGCAATATTTGACTATTTCATCGCATATAGGTAAGGTAGTTTCGATACATTGCATATTATCTCCTATACGGTCTAGAATCCCTACATATTTTCTTTCTTTTTTGTTCTTAATGTTTACATATGTGTTTTGTGAAAACCTACTAAAAATCTTCGCGCTTCGCGCGCTTTGCAATTTTTACAGCTTAGATTCCGGGGAAAACATTTAATCAACGCGGAACTATGCTTCTCTAGTATACACAAATTTTATGCAATGTGCCCCGAATGAAATGGTCTGGTACACAGGTTTTCTTCAAATCCCACTTATACCCGACGGCATTGGGGCTGTCGGGGATTCTGGTCGGGGGCCCCCGTCAGGCAAATCTTGGTGCCACCAACTTAATAATAGTAGACTCTGGTTGTGGAAAATCTCCATTCCAATCAATCCACAGAAATCCATGGGGCTAACTCCACTCTGAATAATTTTGAATAAAGTCGGACAGATTGTGGCAAACTTAATGTGTTTTAGAACAAATCAAATCAACCTTTAAAAAAAATTTTCACAACAATTGCACATCTTGATGGCTGCTATCAAGCCTGGCAAGTGCCATTTCCGGCGATCTGGGATGTATTCAATCTCAAATTTTTTGGGTACTCTCCGGGCCAACCTTTGGTGGCGCTCCGCTTAGACAGTAAACGGGATTCAAACTTGCAATCCTCGGACCCCAAGTCGGGCCAGCTCAGCTAATCCGTCATCACAGAAATGTGTTTTAGAATAAAATCAAATCAAGCTTTACATTTTTTCACAAAATTGCACATCTTGATGGCTGCTATCAAGCCTGGCAAGTGCCATTTCTGGCGATCTGGGATGCATTCAATCTCAGATTTTCTTCTTACGCTCCGCGTCAACCTATGGTGGCGCTCCGCTTAGATAAGTGGTTCTCAAACGCGGCCCTTAGGACCGCATGCGGCCCCGGGCCCTGTCGGTGCGGCCCCTGAATAGATTTTACGTTTTGAGAAAATCATAGTCGACAAAAAAATGTAGCACAGTAGGAAAAGGGGGCGAATGTAATTTAGAGTCACTACTTGACTCCTTCCAAATTCGCTCTTCTGAAGTGTTGCTAGGCTACCGACGCAGCAGGCTCTGCGACATGTTCCTTGTCATATCTAGCCAATACTTATTTCGTGTGCCGTGTTGTTCCATGTAGGCTACACGGTGGTATATAGTTATGTCGTTAGATGAGGTTTCACGTCCCAGTTTGTTCAAGTCGAGACGACCACGGCCTTTTTTCCAGTTGTGGCTCACTGGCTTGTTTGCCTACTCCATTGCTTATGCTAATCACCAAGCACAAAGGCAGTAGGTTCCATTTTTAAAGTCTTTGGTATGATCCGGCCAGGATTTGAACCCTAGACTTCCGGCTGCAAGTCACGTAGTGGTGCACTGGGGAGTAGTTGTATTTGTAGTGACAAAGCGTGTAGCAAAGTTATATCTCGGAAATTTATTTTGCAAAGTGAGGTGACTGGATGTATCGTGTTAAACGTGTGTTGATTGGTTACTGAAACTAAAATTTCAGCAAGTTATCTTTCGGTACTCTGGGGCTGAGGTCAGGTTGCTTCTGTCGGACGCTGCAAAAGTGCATTACTATCTTAAGGAACTGTTTCCTCCGAAAAAGTCATACTTCTGCTTCTGTTTGCCGTAGATACAGCTTCGGGACCTCTTAAATATGGATTTTGCTCTTCCCAATGATTGTCCTCACTAAGCCTGAGATCCTCCTCTGCGGCCCTCGGCCTCATCCCAGCCTCTCTATTTGGCCCTCACCCTCAAAAAGTTTGAGAACCACTGGCTTAGATAGTAAAAGGGAGTCCCCCCCCCCCCACCCACCCAAATAACTCCAGTCCTCCAGAGCCTCCCAAACAAAACATCTTAGCTACACTACTGCTGCATGGTGTTGATGTTTTAGTTGTTTCCTTTTTCTTTGAATATTTTTATTTTGCTTAAATTCAAATCGGAAAAATTATTATGAGCAAATATGATGTTTTGGTGTGGGAAGGGGTATCAAGGTCGAAAAATCGCATCTTCCCCCCCCCCCTCCGTGTCAAACATCTTCCTACGCCGCTGTCACGGCGACCACTAGCACCAGCTCTGACGGCAGTCATTGTTAAAATGGCATTGCATGTTATTAATAGCGTTACCCAAGAAAACTTGAGCAGCCAAGTGACCGGCCAAGAAAGAAAATCAATTAACACGCTTGAAAGGGAGCAAGTTGCATCACCCGGGCTTTCGTAGTAAAGCCCGAGGAAGCATGTAATATTTCCCTAACGGACTTGTACGCGATATGAAAAAGTAGCATATTTGGCACCAGATTGCACGTAAGGACACTTAATTTTTCAAAAATTTTCAAAGAGAAGCCCTTCCTCCCCCCTTAGAACCCTCTCCAGGCTGGTGATCACACAACATAAACTGCATGCCCCCTCCCCCGTGAGAGAAATCCGAGCTACGCCACTGAATGAGAAGTATTTGAAGTGTTGGACCATAACGACATATTAGGGGTAGATTATCGAGAAAAGTTTTACTAGAGATGTTTCCTAGAATGCCGAAAATTCTACTTTCCAATTCTTGTAAGATCGATCCTAGCCTGCTGTAAGCAGGCTATTGTTGAGTTTTATCAGCTACAAGTGCAATTCTTAATATTTGCGTACCTAATGGTAATGTACAGTATACAGACGAAGTGTAATACAAGACAATAGCCTGCCAACTTTCCAGCCAATCTTATTTCCGAGGCAAAAATAACTTCATGATAATTAATGCACACGTCATCAGCGTTGCTAAGGGGTGGAGTCAACATGAGCGACCGGCCGGTTGCTTCGCTACAGCAGACAACTCTTTTCACTTGTATACACGTTATGCAGTGCAGTACGGCTATTACTGTATAGTTACTGGCTTAGCTGCTACCGTGTACATGTATACAGCTAGCAAGGAACCTTGCCGTCTTGTCCATGCGAGGGCCTATATACAGGCCAGTTTGCACAAACCGGCAACATCTGGGACAAGATCCCACGCCTAACGTTAGGCTTGACTTTTCACTGCAAGGATTAGCTCGATATTTAGTCCAATCATGATAATTACGTACCTTTTTAAGATGTCACCGTACCTTCAGAGGTATTCGTATATGAGCATCGTCGTAGGCCACCAAATCCGGACGTTTTGTTTTATAAGGTGACACATTTGTGTCTCAGGACATGCATATATGCATGATATCATGTCTCCAGGTTAGGTTAGGGTTAAAGCAATCAGGAAAGGTATAGGTAAGAAGGATCGAGACTTCTTATTTGCCTGATATCATGTTACGGATTGGGCAGGCCGTGGATAGATATGAATAGTCAGTAGCCGTAAACACTATGTGACCTTCTTATGAATAATAATTTTTCCCGCATTTTGGGGATTCGTGTAAATGAAAACTGGACGAATGTTTGCAGACTCTGTATAGAATGTAAACAGGGGTTTATTACGATTTCTGAGAGAGCGCCATCCTGTAGAAGGCTGCTACAGAGTGTGCTCCGCAGGCTAGACCGATCGATGCGGCAGCCGCCGTGTTTCCAGCAAAATGCTTTTTGAAACGCGATTTTGGTGTGAACGGGTCCATAGAAATACGTACAAAGTGATTTGCTTTGCGGCTCCCGCACCGCAAAACGCAGATTTCGATTCTGGTGTGAACACACCTTAAATAGACTGTTGTAAACACTCTTTCTATTGTTTGTTGAAAATCTTATTATTTCGTTATTGGTACTAGAAAGAAATGATAGCAAATAAGGCTTAAAATTATTCCTTTTATTCGTAAAATGTGACCTCCTATAGGGGCATTCGAACTGAATTACTTCACTACTAGTTTGTTAGAATAGCCAGGTTAACAACACAAAAGACGTTAAGTGATGCTTTGTCCACCTTGGCAGGCTCGGTCGAGCGAGTGACACTCTATATCAGGGATCTGTCAAAATGCTTTCCGATAGGGTGGAACGATTATCGGTACTCATCATCGGTATCGGTCAATATCCCCCATTTTCATCCTTTATCGGTATCGGTTAAATTTACCTTAAATGCCGATATTAACCGTCCCACATACACACTGTACGCTGGATCTACACAGACACTGTACACACATAAATCGCCCTAAACTAAGTGATCATAAGACTGGCCCAAAAGCGCGTTTGTGTCGAAATGTGACACGTATTCTACTAAACTTTTCACTTTTTCTTAAAATACATTCCCACAAAAGAAAATTGTCCACCGTATCCAATCGCCGCAATGCTAGTAGTAGATAACTGTAGTAGATGACTGCAGTAGGAAGGAATCGAAGTCCTTACATGACAGTGCGTATTGTCACATAACGAGATACGGGAAACAAGATGTCATAACATGACAGTGTTATATGTTACATAATGACTTTTTGAATTATGTCCGTTTCGGCGGTCATTACTTGACAGTAAAATATTCTTGGTCATTATGTAGCGATGTTGAGACTGTCACATAAGGACTTGTGCAGTTTTATGTCATTATGTGACATTATTTTTCTACTTACATAATACATAATTTTGTGGCGCATTTTGACCTTTTTGGCGTTCCATAAACACCTACGTACACGCATAGGTATAGTTGTTAATCTGCAACATTAAATAGTGCAAATACGGTCATTGGTATCGAAGGAGGCAACAAAGCTGGAGTAGAACTCGCATGGAGCGTGCGGACATTTTGGTAGTGAAAAAGATTCGTGATAGATTGATTAAAATACAACCTTTATTCATTCGAAATGGTACCGTGTATATCAAGCCCCACCGTACACTCTTAAAACAATGGGCAATGTTTTTGTTGGGCAAACGTAATTGCTTATATGTTGGTCAAACTTTGCTCATATAATGGTAAAAATGTCCCTTCCATGCACGTGTATTGTACGTACTGAGTATTCAACAGCACAACTTAACAGTTGAGTAATTTTCCTCCCAACGGTTGCGTTCAAACTTTACCAGATTCGGTTGGTTAAAATTTTACCCAACTGTTTAGGTTGTTGCCCAGCGTTGGGCAAAAAGTTGGGCAAATTTTGCCAAGTTTTTAAGAGTGTAGTATCTGCAGATAAAAGCCCTTTGGGATCATTTTCGCCTAAAAGTTAAAGTCATATGCACTCTCCCTTCTACCCCCACCCCCACCCAGGGGTTTCCCTAAAAATCGATGAGTGGGGCTGCTGGGCCTTTTTCGACAAATAAGAGGTCGATTTGGTCATGAAAGTACTAGCTTAGAGGTAGTACCGCCATGGAAGGGGTATAGCATCGTCTTTGGGTTCGGTTGCCAGCCTAGGGCCCATTTCAGTGATGTCCCTCTTTGAGGTACCATGGGGGGGGGGGTCCTCGGAAGATCTAGAGCATTTACAAGCTAATTGGCACCGGAATTAAAACATTTAAATGTCTACAAACTGATAAATGGCACTTAATACGGACTAAACAAGACCACAAAATTGTCTGTCTGTATCTTTTCAAAAAAGCGTTATTCGGATTAATCACTTGTTGGTTTCTTCAAGATACAGCGGGTCGATGCATGGTCGGGAGGGTAGATGGTCATAGAGTTTCTACTGAACTTTGCAATAATTGTACTAACTTTGTTCTATGGAAGTTATGATAGGACAACAAGAGAACAAGATGAATGCTCGCGAGAATCCCCGAAAAATAACACTTCTACGGACATTGTGTTACTGTTTGCCTTAGATTTACATTGTAGTCAGTTAGTCAGTTAGATAATATTTAACGACTCACCAACACGAATGTGTTATATAGTGTTAACTAGATAAATACGGTTCAAGTTCGGTTTCAAATATTGTTCAAATACAGTGCACGTCCTCCCCTTTAGTCCCCTTTTACGACAGGAGGGGAATACCGTGCGCATAGTCTACAACCCCCGGCCCACAGGGGGCAGTTTTACATTGTAATTATACCTATCTACAAAGATCGCTGAATACGCGTTTTCATTTTTTTATTTTCATTTATTCAAACCAGTACAAATAACAAGTATTTCTAAAAAGGAGTACAAAATTCATGAGAAAAACCAAAGAAATACAACAATTGATAAAAATAATTTACATAATTGAATGATCACAGTGTGTAAAAAACAAAAAGGTTAGCACATAAAAAAATAAAAGCACTCAATGGCTAAATGAGGAATAAACGTAGAATGTACAGTGATTAAGATCATTAAAAAGATAAATATATGCAAAAAATAAAATAACAAGACATTAAAGTAAAGGTTGTAATTGGCGAAACTGAAGATAAGTTGCAGCACGATAGATGAAGGAATTTCTGTAAAATTGAATTCGGTATTTAGGTAAGATGTTTGGATTTCTGAGATTCCTTGCTGATTTTATCAAAAGACCTGTAAGTGGGGCATGCAATGGGTGACTTTCATCATTCTTTATTTTGTTCGTCACTCTAACTTGTTCGTCACCCTAACAAATTCACTTTTAGCAGCCACATTTATCATTTCTGTCAGTGAACAACAATCAATATTTAATATCTGTGATGTATATTTAAGAAACTTGATTATCCTGTTTTTTTAAACAGGCCTAAAAATTAAAAAATGCAGTTTGCCCTTTGTTTCATAACAGCCAGAACTAACGGTCATTCAATTTTTTAGATGCAGCAGGTTTGGGGCACGTGAGCAAGAATGGGCAATCAGGGGCGCACATTCTTGAATTTACAGGGGGGTAAACGTTTGGGACCGACTACATTTCTTAGAGACCGACTCCCATCGCCATAGTTTTTGTTTTCTTTTTCTTTTTTTTGTTGACATAGTGGTACGTTAAGACCCTTTTTTGTTTTTTTTTGCTTTTCGGGCAAACTTTTCACTCCAAATGTTGTTCATGTCTGATCTACTGTCACAACGGCATACTGAACTGGCTTTGAGACCAACTTTTTGGAGCTCAGAGACCGACTTTTTGATTTTCGCGGGGGGAGGGTGTCACACCTTCCCCCCGTATCTACGCCCCTGTGGGCAATCGCAAAGGATGCAAGGGTCTTTAATTTGCTTTAATCTAATGCACGCCCTTTCTTTTTCTGACAAAGTAAATGAATTACAGAAGAAAGTAGCAAGTTTTTCCTGACGGACCGCAAGACTTTCTAGACAGACTGCATTTTGAAAACTGCTAGAGGGCGTAATACTCCCAGATCATCGGGTAGTTACGTCCTGACCCAACCCGGTGGTATTGGTTCTGAATTTACGCGAGAATCTTTTATCCATGTATTTTGGCGTCGAGCTAATTTTCGTCTCTACAGCAGTTTAGCACGGGGTTGAATTTGGAAAGGATCCGCTACATCACTAACTTTAGCGACTACATACCTTAGTGTTACACTTAGTGAACCTGTGAACGATGGGACCATTGACGGAGGTAGGTTCCTTTAGACAGAACTTTTTTGTGTTAATATTGTTTCTTTTCCCGACCCTACTATCACAGACATCAAACCTAATTTAAACAAGTGGTCGCGCTGGTCATCAACGACTGGCAGGCTGGAACGATCCAACAGCTTCCGAGACGGACATGGAGCGAACAGCCTCCCGAGGGCGTGTGGCTCAGGGAGTATCGGTCCCTTGACATATTCCGCAGACATCCCTCAAGTGTTGAACAAGTGATGAAGCCCCAGAAAGGTATTTGCCCCAGAAAGATATTTGAGGAGTTAAGGGCTTGAAAATGAAGGTGCTACTTATCTTCAAGGGGGTAGCTATGTGTTTTATACGGACAGCGAAACGGCAACTAATGGCCTGTCGATTGATAATGCTGAGGTATATATGCCTGAGACAGCGGCACAACTTTTGGAGTTGGTGTTTCGGGGTATTAAAGAGGTAATTATAAAAATTTAACAGCACATACCGACATAAAATCTATGTAAAGTGCCTACGTAAGCTCAAATCTCAAACTCTTCTCTCCCGATCCAGTAACAACACACCTTACAAGCGAGGCGTGGACCTGATACTATTTCTCTTCGAAGTAGCCGAGGCACTGTTGGAGTGTGGAGCGATTGGAGTTTATGTGTCCTGTCCAGGTTTGATTCGGTGTTTTTGTCCCATCGCAGTTGTTCCCAAGCACGTTAAAGGCATACAGTATTTCAAATCCAGTATACATTATGCTAAGATCGAATACTGCCCATAATGGCGGGTTGTTTCATGAGCTCCTGTTGCCTGCCTTTCTGTAAACTGAATTGTGTACCATACCCTTGAGGGTCAGCATCTTCTCAAAAGCGGAGAGGGGGGGGGGCGTAATCTTGAGCAGAACTAATGTCAAAGCGAAACTTACAGGGTGGGTGGAGCGGGAGGGGGGAATTTACGGTCCTAGATGCTCTGTTGTGTGACCCGTAGTACTTTAATTTCCAGTTTCCTACGTAGTAGTCGTACATTGCAACATTTCGCATGCAACAACTTCAGAATCAGATGTTTATAAATAAAAATTTATATGTCTATATTTTTATGATGTTTATGGAAAATAAATGAATGATTGAATGATATGAAAGAAGATGTTACCATACGACCTTTTCTCGTATCGTGTGTGTACCTCTACGACACTATTAGCCATGGGCGTCTGGCGGGAGGGCAAGGGGGTCACTTACCCCCCCCCCTCCCCTGGAAAATCAAAAACTTGAAAAAACGAAGAAAAATAAAGAAAAAAAACGAAGAAAATATAACATTAACATTTCTCAACAGTTCAATCAGTGTGAATTTCTACTCTCAAAAGAGGAATTAAATAAAAATATCAACACTCAGGCCCCAGCAGCCCCCCCCCCCCCCCGAGCATATTATGGTATTTTTTAAAGTTTATATTTACGACATTGCTTATGTTTCCCCGTTTTATATGCGGTAAAAAGGCCTTGGAAGTGCCATTTCCAGCGATCTGGGATGCATCTGGGTCCAAAATTTTCTTGCGCTCCGCGCCAACCCATGGTGGCGCGGAGCGCTGAGAGTCTGTCTATGCGCTTCGGCCCCCCCCCCCCCGTGACAAATTCCTGGCTACACCTTTGTCAACACTGTGTGAAATATAACATCGAAACTTTTCTGGGAGTAAAATATTCCCCATGGAAGAAGTTGGTCCCTAAACAATTTTGCCCCCCTTGCATTTTTTTCTGCGGACGTCCATGCTATTAGCTAGGTTTTTCTGGGTAGTTTAGGGTTTTTGGGACCTGTCGCAAAGTTTTAAACATGTTCAAAACTTATTCCCAATTCGCGATATTGAACCATAGACAATGAAATTGCTAACTATTATGCAACGAAAATTCCCTTACGCCTGATAACAAAGTTTGTTTCATCAAGCTGAACGCTTAGCTTAACAGATCACTTCATACAGCGCAGATTGGTGTAAACTTCTGTACAAAACCATTAGGCTGGATGACGAAGGACGAAAAGCAAACGTTACCACCGAAGGGTTCGTGCTTGCAGATGGCGCTCCGTTACCCTCCATGAGCGTTAACAGGTGTGGTACGGGGAAGATGGCACCACAATTTTGAAAAAGAGGGTGGATTGCCCCCCACAAACCCTCTTTTTCAGAACCCTAAAGAAAATAGTAGGCACATAATTAAAACCATTGCTTGCGATGTAACTGTATCAATGAAGATGATGGAAGTAGCCATTTATTAGATTACAATCTTGGCAAAATTCCTCGGGTTTTTACACAGATTACGTATAGATTTCTTGTAAGGACCTTAAGTGAGCCGTATTTAAAAGCGCTCTGTTCAAGGTTATGTCCCTCCTCTTTTGAGAAGCTGTATACGCTGATGGCCGGGCGCTTATTTTTTCCCCACTATCGAGGTTATGGGAAAATTCGAATTTTGATGAATTTTGAAAATTGCTTCAATGGTTAAGGATAAATAATAGGTTAAGGTTACACTTTCTTGGGATATTTGGCATGTTCTTTCATAATCCGGAGTCAGAAATACCAAAAAGTGTAGATAAACTTTCAGTTTGGGAGTAAGGGGCGTGGCCAATTTCCAAGAAGTTGATTGGTCCATTGACATCATTTGCCCATAACCTCGTGGGAAAAATTGCGCTGGCCGGACAGTGTAACTCAACGTGACTATACAGTACTCTAAGCTGTCAAACCCTTCAATCATAAATATGTCATGCATTGCTTTTATCCAGGGTAGCTGAAAAGAACAAACAACATGCATGATCAGGCGATCTGGCATAGGATCGTGGAAGCACTATCTCCAGGAATAGTATTTTCATGGTCGGATGCAAGAAAGACCTGTCTCGATCGGCTTCAACAAAGTGCAGACAAAAAACATGTAACTCTTATTGCCAACACGAATTTTAAGATATTTTTCCTACACCAAAAACATAACTTTGTAGGAGAATTTATATCCATGTTCGTCTTCAAAAAGCCTGTTATTTTCACAATCTGTAGATTTCTCAAAAAAGCCTACGTCATATCAGTAAGTTATATTTTGTGCACTCTTTTGCAATCTTAGATAGTGCATGTCTAGTGAAATTATATATCAATTAGTTTAATTGCTTTAGTAAATTTCTGGCCAAAGAAGCTGACACCTGCGATGTTACACACACTTAAAAGAGATAGTCCAACATTTCCACTAAGGATTCGTTGTCATTCTGACGTCGAATTCTGCCAACGATATATTTTTACAAAAAGAATATTTATCATGAAAGCTATATTTTAATATGAAAAATGTTTTATGATCATAGGTTGGCAGTAAATCACATTGCATTTAGTAAAAAGTGCCCTTGGAAGAAAGATTAGCACAAGTGTTTGTTATTGGGTGTCTAATCAATCCATCTGCTTCGTTCAATTACTTTATTCTGTACAGACGCCCCACACCGAAAAGGCCTGAAATACTGAATAACGCAATATGGGAAGCCACTACCAAAAAAAAAGCCACTACAGAAAAAGTAACATACAGTACTTCATTTTTAAAGGAGACATAACAACATGAACCACTATTAATCAATCACTAGCATACAGAATCATAAGAGAGTCATCTTAAATCACGCCCTCTGTCAAGGGGTCTAGATGCAGAAAATACCCATCCCCACAAAAAGACAAAAAACTAAAGAACAACCGCATTCCCACTGAGTTACTCGTTCCAGGGAGGTGTTAAGGCACCTCCCTGCTCATACTACAACTATTATTACATAATTTGTACCTTGATTGTACGTTAATTAAAGAAACTAAGGACACGACGGGCGAAGATTCGTTGACGGTCCAAAAAAAGGACTGCATTTCGGTTCACTCTGTGGACATGTAAGAGAACAGTCCGCTCCCCATCTTCCCACTGGGCAGGCTGTAATGAAAGAGTAAAGGCATTAGTAAAGGCATCAGTAAAGGCATTAGTAAAGGCATCAGTAAAGGCATCAGTAA
This sequence comes from Holothuria leucospilota, assembly GCA_029531755.1. NCBI lineage: Eukaryota > Metazoa > Echinodermata > Holothuroidea > Aspidochirotida > Holothuriidae > Holothuria > Holothuria leucospilota. Next base: position 72,934,405 of record CM055961.1, on the reverse strand, counting down.
AGGCATCAGTAAAGGCATCAGTAAAGGCATCAGTAAAGGCATCAGTAAAGGCATCAGTAAAGGCATTAGTAAAGGCATTAGTTCTCATTTTGTATGATGTGCTTCAACATTTTTTCCATTATATTTCATGCTACGTGAATGGTTGCCCCATTTTTAGAAGGGCTCTTCCTCCCATTCTTCAGACCATTTGACCGGTGTCTCATTCGGTTTCCAGGGTGTAAACAGAATTCACCAGACAGCTGGGGAGGTGGGCAGGGCTTTAGCCACAATTTTGTAGTAGGGGTGTCTCACTTGTAAATGATTCACCAGGGACTATCCATCTGGCGCGGTAGCCAGGGGGAAGCGCGAAGCCTCCTACGAGTGGGGTCCAGGGGACGAAGCCCCCTGGAAGCCATGGCTTTTTTCACATAGTTGGGGACAAAATTATGCTCACAAAGCTGTAAAAACACCCAATCCTCCTTGAATTTTTAGGTCTATACAAACATCAAAAAATGATGCCAATCAAAGTCAATTTGGAAGGCTAGACCAAGCTATCTATTGGTGTCTTGCTCAAATTTGGCAGTCATTCATTCAAATTTAGCCGTGTCAAAGACGGCGAGACGCATGGCTGGCTAAAGCCTTGGAGGTGGGGCGGGATCATTACTCGGGGCTCCGATGGACAAGTTACGGCAAATGTGAAAACGTAGAAATGGTGGTGTGAAAAGGTTAGCCTATATTCTAGGGTTATGCCATTCCATGACATTTTGTGCTATATAAGTTTTTACTGGATATACCGATTTGAGTACCGAATGGGTAGATTTCCAGTAAATTGTACTTGCAGTAACTAGTGGCGCCACCAAGAGAGTGAGAGGGGGAGGTTTCCCTAGTAAAGGCTTTTTCATATCACTTGCAGTGGCGTAGGAACCGGGGGGCAAGGGGGCCATGGCCCCCCAATATGTTTTGAGGGGGGGCCAAATGTCATTTTGGCCCCCCAATAATTGCAACAGTTTACAGTTTCGTTTTACCCATTTTTGCTCTTAAGAGGACAATTTCTCTAATAAAAACCTAAAATTTTCAGCGCGCTACGCGCGCAGGAGAGAAGGTCTGGTTTCTTCAATAGTTTCATTCAACGTCACTAGATAGCGCAAGTCCTTTCCCCCTTACCATAACACGTAGGAAAAGTACACAGTTTATGTAGAGGTCGTAAATTTCATCCCATATTGCAAAGCCTAGCTATTGTTCTCTTGTGTGTCGTGCGGTACGGCCAGTTTGTGAAGAACTCACCGAGCAATATTTGGCTATTTCATCGGATAGTCAAGGTAGTTTCGATACAATGCATATTATCTCCTATACGGTCTAGAACCCCTACAGCTTTTCTTTCTTATTGTTTTTAATAATTACATAGGCCTATGTTTTTTGTGAAAAATGACCCGAAAAATTCGCGCGTTTTGCAGTTTTACAGTTTAGATTCCGGAAAAAACATTTAATCAACTCGGAACTTAGCTTCTCTAGTATATACAAGTTTTATGCAATATATGACCCGAATGAAATGGAGGCTAGTACACATGCTTTCTTCAAATCCCACCTCACCAATACTCGACGGCATTGGGGCTGTCGGAGTTTCGGGTCGTTGGCCGTTCGCCGGGCAAATCGTGGGGCTACCTCTACTCAACTTATTTTTTTTATTAATCTCAGTTCCAACTAATCCACTGAAATCCATGGGGGATAACTCAACGCTGAACAATTTTGAATGAAGTCGGATAGATTGTAACAGACTTAAAGTGTTATATTCAAATCAAAATTTGCACAACAAGGACACATCTTGATGGCTTCAAAAATCCTGGCAAGCGCCACTTCCGGTGATTTAGGATGTATTAAAATCTCAGATTTTCTCGGTACGCTCCGTCCACGCAAACCTATGACGGCGCTTTGCTTAGATAGTAAATGGGGTTCAAACTTCCAATCCTCGGACCCCAAGTCCAGGCCAGCTCAACTAATCTGTCCTCACAGAAATGTGTTTTATAAAAAAAATCAAATCAAGCTTTACATTTTTTCACAAAAATTGCACATCTTGATGGCTGCTATCAAGCCTGACAAGTGCCATTTCCGGCGATCTGGGACGTATTCAAATCTAAAATTTTCTTGGTACGCTCCGCGCCAACCTATGGTGGCGCTCCGCTTAGATAGTAAACGGGAGTCAGCCCCACAAAATCTCCAGTCCTCCAGAGCCTCCTAAACAAAAAATCACTCCTGCATGGTGTTGTTGAGGGGGTCCTTTTGCTTTGAATGTTTTTATTTTGCTCAAATTAAAATCGGAAGAATCACATTGAGCAAATGTGTTTTAGTGTGAGAAGGGGATTCAAGGTCGAGAAGTCACATCTGGTCTGCCCCCCCCCCCCCAATGTCAAACATCTTCCTACGCCGCTGATCACTTGCCCCCATACCCGCTACTGTGCAAAGGTATACAGTGTACAGGAACAATGCACACACACACGACTTTTGTTCCACCAAATTTCTGCTTGCCCCCCCCCCCCACTTGCTCCTCACATTTGAAATTTTGTTAGAGCTGCAGGCAGTAACCTACAGGGGTATACGTAGAAGTTCCTGTACACTAAGTGTGTGATAAAGTGTAGGGCTGCTGAACAGTACCCAATGTGCACGTCCAGTTATGCGTACATGTGTACCTATGAAAACATGTTTCCATCTAAGTGTGAGTATAAGCATACGTAAACTTAAAATTTTAGGTGGGGAGCCTCCGGCCGTACGCACGACGTCATTTGACCATCCAGCTACCGATGCAATTCATAACCAGAATGCAAAAATGCATTGAGGTTTCGATGATATACTGTATGTTCTATTCCAAATAAAGCCATGATGTCCCATATTTCCAGTCAATGGTCAAATGCTATCTTAACATGTTGGAAAAATACAGTTTTGTATTCCTATTTAGTCTTGGGAATTCTTGGGAAATTTGCGTTTTGACCTGTGGTGACCTCAGATGACGATCTTGGGAATTCTTGGGAATTTTGCTCTTTGACCTCTGGTGAACCCATGTGATATTCTTGGGAATTCTTGGGAAATTTTGCTCTTTGACCTCTGGTGACCCCAAATGACCTTTGACCTCCACCAAAAACAATAGGGTCCATCTTTTCACCATAACACATCCACATACTAAGTATAAAATCTATCCAAGCTTTCTCCCTTGAGATATTGTGTTAACAAGGTTTAAAGTGTTTGACCCCTGGTGACCCTAGATCACCTTTGAACTCCACCGAAAACAATGGGGTACATCTTCTCACTATAACACATCAATTTACCATGTATGAAATCTATTCAAGCTTCCTACCTGGAGATATCATCTTGAAAAGGTTTTCAGACATTAGTCTCTGGTGACCCAAGATGACCTCTGACCTCCACCAAAAACAAGAGGATTCATCTTCTCACTATAACGCATCTACATACTACGTATGGAATCTATCCAAGCTTCCTACCTGGAGATATTGTGTTAACAAGATTTTCAGAGTTTATTCCCCAGTGACCCCAAATGAACTTTGACCTCCACCAAAAATGATAAGATTCTTCCTCTTACTATAACGCATCTACATACAAAGTATGAAACTTATTCAAGCTTCCTAGTTTGAGATATAGTGTTAACCAGGTTTTCAGGGTTTCACCCCCGGTGACCCCAGATGACCTTTGAACCCCGCCAAAAATAATAGGCTTCTTTCTCCAACTATAAGGCATCTACATACAAAGTATGAAATTTATCCAAGCTTCCTACCTGGAGATATCAGGTTAACAAGGTTTTCAGGGTTTGACCCCAGGTGACCTCAAATGACCTTTGACCGCCACCAAAAATGAGAGGCTTCTTCCTCTTACCATGATGCATCTACACACAAAGTAAGAAATTCATCCAAGCTTTGTAACTCAAGTTATTGTGTTAACAAGATTTTCAGGGTTTGACCCCCGGTGACCCCAGATGACCTTTCACCTCCACCAAAAATGATACGGTTCTTCCTCTTACCATAACGCATCTATATACAAAGTATGAAATTCATCCAGGCTTCCTACCTCGAGATATTGTGTTAACAAGGTTTTCAAAGTTTGAACCCCGGTGACCCCAGGTGACCTTCAATCCCCACCAAAAACAATAGGGTTCTTTCTCTTAGTATGGGGCATCTATGTACCAAGTTTGAGAACTGTCAGAGCTTCCCTTCTTGAGATATCATGTTAATGAAGTTTTCAGGGTTTGACCCCCGGTGACCCCAGATGACCTTTCACCTCCATCAAAAATTATAGGGTTCTTCCTCATACCATAATGCATCTACATACAAAGTATGAAATTCATCTAAGCTCCCAAACTCAAGATATTGTGTTAACAAGGTTTTCAGAGTTTAACCCCCGGTGACCCCAGGTGACCTTTGACCCCAACCAAAAACAATAGGGTTCTTCCTCTTAATATGGGGCATCCATGTACCAAGTTTGAGAACTGTCAGTTTCCCTTCTTGAGATATCGTGTTAACGAAGTTTTAAGGGTTTGACCCCCCGGTGACCCCAGATGACCTTTCACCTCCACCAAAAATGATAGGGTTCTTCCTCATACCATAACGCATCTACATACAAAATATGAAATTCATCCAAGCTTCCTACCTCAAGATATTGTGTTAACAATGTTTTCAGAGTTTGACCCCCGGTGACCCCAGGTGACCTTTGACCCCAACCAAAAAAAAACAGCGTTCTTCCTCTTAATATGGGGCATCCATGTACCAAGTTTGAGAACTGTCAGAGTTTCCCTTCTTGATATATCGTGTTAACGAAGTTTTAAGGGTTTGACCCCCGGTGACCCCAGATGACCTTTCACCTCCACCAAAAATGATAGGGTTCTTCCTCATACCATAACGCATCTACATACAAAATATGAAATTCATCCAAGCTTCCTACCTCAAGATATTGTGTTAACAATGTTTTCAGAGTTTGACCCCCGGTGACCCCAGGTGACCTTTGACCCCAACCAAAAACAACAGCGTTCTTCCTCTTAATATGGGGCATCCATGTACCAAGTTTGAGAACTGTCAGAGTTTCCCTTCTTGATATATCGTGTTAACGAAGTTTTAAGGGTTTGACCCCCGGTGACCCCAGATGACCTTTCACCTCCACCAAAAATGATAGGGTTCTTTCTCATGCCATAACGCATCTACATACAAAATATGAAATTCATCCAAGCTTCCTACCTCAAGATATTGTGTTAACAAGGTTTTCAGAGTTTGACCCCTGGTGACCCCAGGTGACCTTTGACCCCCACCAAAAACAATAGGGTTCTTTCTCTGAATATGGGGCATCCATGTACCAAGTTTGAGAACTGTCACAGTTTCCCTTCTTGAGATATCGTGTTAACGAAGTTTTCAGGGTTTGACCCCCGGTGACCCCAGATGACCTTTCACCTCCACCAAAAATGATAGGGTTCTTCCTCATACCATAACGCATCTACATACAAAATATGAAATTCATCCAACCTTCCTACCTCAAGATATTGTGTTAACAAGGTTTTCAGAGTTTGACCCCCGGTGACCCCAGGTGACCTTTGACCCCCACCAAAAACAATAGGGTTCTTCTTCTCAATATGGGGCATCTATGTACCAAGTTTGAGAACTGTCAGACTTTCCCTTCTTGAGATATCGTGTTAACGAGCAAAGTGTCACAAACACACATACACACACACATACACACCCACCCACACACGCACATACACCCATACATACACACACACGCCATCATGAATGCATAGGTTTCTCTTATCATCGAAACCAAAAATAATTTCGAAACATGACTTTTAATTACTAATTGATTTTTAATGTAACTTTATCCTTTTTAATATTTTCCGGACATGGCGCGTTACTTAATATGCTTCATTTTTACACTACTAGGCCTACATTCTACCCACTACAGTAACTCTGTGTACAATGTGATATGGTGCATATTATAATACGTCGGTAGGAGTAAAGCAAGTGCAGACTCCCTGTACTACTTGTGGTAATGTTGCAGCCACACGGAAATAAACATGAAGACGCCATTATATGTGTTTATGGAGTACAAAACAGTGTGAGAAATATGTTGGCTTTGTGTCGGTAGATGAGGGAGCTATTTCGTAACAGTTCTCTGGGTAGATTAAGGGTGGAGTCTATAGCCGGCTAGCTCTTTGTAGTATGAGAAGGGAGCTGTTACGGTTTCGTAACAGCTGCTTGGTGTGAGTGAAATCCATGCAAGGCAGACGTTTCGGTCATGTTTGAAGGAGGTTATTCATTACTAATAATGGGGAACTTTTTTTCCGTGGAGGGAGATTTTGATCGCCATAATACCTCTTCAGGTCCAACGGCGCCGTATTCGGCGAAAGAGCACGAAGCTTTCCCCCATCGAGTGCCAAGGTGCAACATGGCGGGCCCTTATGAGGGACCATGGACGAAAGCCTGTAAGCCATGGAGTATGCCAAATTTGTGGGAATTAAAATGACTCATTCTTCTACTATCTTTAAAATACATCGGAAACGCAAGGCTAAACAGACCACAAATATCTCAATTTGACCATTTCATGTCGTATTGAACCTGTTAAAAATGTTAGATTTCCGACCCCCAAAAACTGGTTTTCGTGGGGTAGGATTATATGTCACTTTCTAACGCCCGAGGCTATCTCCATCGCCGAGTCAATTAATTATCTCATCCCAACAAGCTGTATCACATGTCATGATCTGGACAATGGCAACGTCCAGCCTTGAGACAATTGGTGTAATAGAGAAGGGGAAAGAGGTTTTTAGCAGTTTTAAGGAGACCAATACCTCATGTTTACCTTTATTTAATATGTATGACGTAATAATGGACAAGGACCCATGCAAAACAGCTTCTGTATATAGTTTTAGTTTTGCACTTTACATTGCAAGTTATCCACTTTTTAATCTTTTAACCCGTTTATCGGAGGCACGCACTATCTGACCACTGTAACGCACTTGGAGCTCGGTGAACTTACATAGTTCCTAAGAAAATAATTTCCAACGAGTTTGCTATTGGGGAGGAGGGGGTAAAAGTGCAATTCTGTTCAATGCCTTATTCTAACATATCTTTCACTTAAAGCTGCACGTTGCTATCAGAAGCCTACAAGGGGTCTTCACCTGGTTAGTATATACCTACACATCTCCATTATACAATGCATGTTACATTGTGCATACTGTTGGGTCATGCACACGCCAGTAATAGTAACACAACCGATTTATAAATACCCTAAGTGTCTGGAAAATAGTAAGCAAGATTTATTTTTATGAATTGCCTCACGGACCGGATCAACTGGTCTCGAAGGCCGTATATTGCCCCTTGGCCGGGAGTTCCCCACCCTTGCATTATTTTGTGAAACAAACAGTTTCTTCCTTTTATAAACGTGATTTCTATTTAAAGATTGATCGTCAACTAAAAATTAAATACCTGGGTAACTTCATTTTCCAGAAAATAATATTTTTACAGAAAAATACCCAGCTTGTGGCTCATGAATAAATTGTCGACTCAACTTATTAAATTTTGAAATGATTCAACATTCCAAGTAATGTTTACAATATTTTACGAAGTGAAGCTATTACCAAAATTTGTCAGTGAGACTGAATGGTTTAAATATGGTGAACAAAATCATATAATATTTTGCATGCGGCCAAATTTGATGCATTGAAACCAGTCATTGAACAGAGGGATTTGTCAGTGCAGGGAGGCTGATCAATGTATTAATAGAACCGCACAGGAAATAGGTTGTCGCTGATTAGATTATACAGTGAATAAAAAGTCACGCTCGATAAGACACCTCCCTGATGTGACCCTGTAGTTTTCAATTCTGCTCGGTCGTGAGTTAAATTTTGTAATTTACTTTTGATAGGGAGAACTTGAACAACAATGAGCAATTTTTTGACCTCATAAGAAAAATGGTAACTTTCGTAAAGTATACTCTAGAAACAAAGGGTGTAATGACCACTTTACAGACCAAATACAAATTTTCTCTTTAGCGTACCTGAATTTTAATTTTCAAGGTTAATTGAGAGCAATTTGTTCACGCTACAGTGAATAACCTTATGCAGTTTAAGGCTATCCAAAATCAAAAGTTTTGAACGACATCTTGTGAAATAAATACCTAAAGCTTTTAATTCGTATTGTTCAACATCGAGTCTGTACGTACTGACCAGATATTGAACAATGCATATACACATAGGCGGGATTATGGGGGCAAGGCGTGCACTTCTTCCAAAGCATTGTTGTTGGCTCCCCGCCACACTTCTATGACGTGAAGCCCTGAAATAAGGGTCACTCAGAGTACTTAATGTACGTCATTTCACGCACCATGTACGGTACTTGCATGCACAGTTCAGAAACCCAACCGTGTATAGGGAATCGCGATTCTCAATAAATTTTTTCAGCGTGCTTCGCATGAGCTCAATAGAAGTAGGTGCCTCGTTAGTACTTCTGTCCATAGTAAAAATTTCGTGGAAATGCATCGTTATTACTTACTCTAGGATCTTTGCTTGAGTACCGTAAATTACAATTTCAAAACTCTTGCAACCCCTCCTGCTGTTCACTTTCCCCATCAACCACCACCATCCTCATAAAATTGACCGACGGTAATTATCTAAAATTTGCAATCAAGATAAGAAAAGTATTTCATTAGCATTCAAATTATACGTATGGACGCAGGATTTTCTCTAGAAATGGTCCAAAATGGCCGCAAAAACCGTCAAAGTTAGAAAAAATTCTCGGGGAGGACCCTCAGTCCCCAGCCTCTGGCTTCGCGCCTTAGGCACTCGCGGTTAAAGGTTTCCCCGACCACACCTTACGAAGATGCAGCTCCAATAAAAATTGCTTCCCTGATATTTTCTACTGCGCGGACGTCCACAGCCACGTCTCTGTAAAAGTTAGCCATAACAACACTTGATTAATTTTGGAAAGTATTATACACCATCACCTTCAAACTTTCATCATCTTCACAAAATTATGCTTTAACTTTTATTTTGGAAACTACCTTATTATTCACAGAATTAAAAAAAAATTGAGGGGTGCCTTGGCACAGACTATCGACAAAAATCGACAAGAAAGAATAGGTGACTGGGAAAAGTAGGAGAGTCTTTGCTGTAATGGATAATACTGCATTTAAAATGTGAAGAAAAACAGAAGACTTCAATAAAATGGTGTTTTGCCGGCGCGCGTCCGTTTTACATATTGTTTCGTGATTCCTCCCTGCAGAACATCTTGCGTATTCCATGTTTTTACACACTCTTCTGTCATCATAGTAAGTCCCCCCCCCCCCCCGCTGAATCTCCTTCATCATCAAAATGACTTGTTATTCTGATTGAGGCTACTATTAAAATGATCAAAATGTTTAGTTATTCTTCTGATCTGTTTAGTGCCGATCCGATGAACTTGTCAAATGCTTCATTTGTAATGGTTTTAATTCTTTAAATAACACAGGGCTTCTGCAGGCGTTGCCCCCTGAACTCCGACCAAGGCGTTGCTCCTGGACACCGGCTCCTGGACCCCACGACTTCAATATAGCGCCTTCGGCGCTACCTTCAGACACCAAATCCCACCCCTACATGTACGTTTAGTTGAGTTTGAATGGACAAAAGTTTTGCACAAACATAAAACAAACAAACTGGAAGAATGTCGGGCAAAATGAAAAAACTTATCTTAGCTTCAAATCTTTTAACGACAGTTTAATGAGCAAGCTAAGCTTACTCATTATTCTTTTTCTACTTAATCAAAGATGGTATTGCAGTCATGTGCATAGCCTCTATTTGCCGGTTACGTAGCATTCTCTCAAAACACTATCACCAATAAGGCCATTACGGTTCTTGAACATTTGCTTCGCCAAGCTGCCATCAAGTGTCACCAGTCTTCCTTAGGGAAGTGCATGGTCTTTTGCTGTATTGTTAGTAAGGCAATGTACACGCTATGTAACTTACATAAGTAATCTATGGTACTGCGTCGCTGCCTGCAACTCGATGAATTTTAAGGCTTGAACAAAATGTAACAGAAGATGAAGAATTCAACAACTCAACTTACCTCTATCACACCCATCTCCATGCCAGCCTGGTGCACACTTGCAACCATACAGATCTCCATAGCATATCAGCATTCCTTTACAGTTGGCGTTACCACCAGGCAGATCACTGCAGGTCAGCTCGTTATTACCATCGGTGCGTGTGTCTCCCAGTACAAACTGATCACCATTTTCTCGTGGTACCACAGCTTCAAAAGAGAAAAATGAAAAAATTACGGTTTTTTCATCAATTTTCCGAACCATCGAGATTTATTTTAAAAAAATGAATGAATTAGTACAGATCTCTCGAGATTTCCTTAAAACTTCGTAGTCTCTACGCGTGTACCTTTGACAAGCGTAGTATCAATTACAGGCTTAAAACACACCAAAATAAAATTATTGCATCAAGAAGCTTTTTTCATCTTGCTACCAACGTCTGACCGTATGCAGCCTGTCTTTCCTTCACAGTTAAAGTATATCCAGTTTGGCTAAATTATTCAAGCACAACATGTTGAAAATGTCAACTGTTGTTCTTTAGTTACGGAACATCTAATACAGATACTTGTGACCGATGAAATATAATCTTGGCACTTCAATCACTCTACACTTGATAAAAATCTTCTGTAGAAACATGTCATCCTCATCCGTTCTCAGCCTAGATAAACATGTTACAACCACACAATCCTCTACTTGAGACTCCGCAAATGTCGAGAGACACTCCTTGTGCGAAAAACATTGTCCCCTTTCCTAGCTCACATCATTTTCTAACTCTGATATGTAAAGATAAATGAAACTGAAATCACTACCTCAATAGACGTGATTTAGACAAGAACACCTACCACACTGGCAAGTAAATTCACTAAAGTAAGGTGGGCAAATACAGTCATTGCTCTTATCGCGGAGAACGCCTCCATTCAGACAGCTTACGCCAGACATACATGTTCCTGAATTGTCGTACATCCCTTCTGGGCAAGCTGTAACAAAAACACAATTTAGGTATAATTCAAGACAATAAACAATTTCTCTATAATTATGACAGCCTAGTTTACTTTTGGGGGACAAATATCTGGAATTTATTGTAAGTATCTGTGTGATAAGGGCCCAAGTGTCCTGTTGATGACGACACAAGAAGCAATAACTGTAATTTAAGAATAGTAATCCTGTCCAGATTTTGCCTACATAACACAGTTATGATCAAAGAATGTGGAAACATACCAAAGCTGTCTTGAACATTGCCAGTTCTTATCGGCATTCTCTATCCTCTTACCTTATTCAAAGTAGCATTTCCTAAATTATTTATTTTTACATGTATTCTACTTACATGCCACAAGAACTTCAATCTGAGAAAAAAATCCCCGACCTCCCCTCCTAGGCCTCTGTATAGTGTATAGACCACCATCTTCGATGCTCCTTAAAGTCAGTCTTGGGCCAGTGTGGAAGTTTCTTTGTTTTCCCTTGCACCATTTTATCCTACGGCAGCCAGGTGTAAAACCGATCCCGATCGATGTTTTTTCGGACAAAGATGTTCCACCCTCAGAGTCAGGATACACGGTAACGGTGTATACACCGCCGGTATTGAGAAATCCTGGCAAAATAAGAAACTTTCCCATAATTTAAAAGGATCCTTGGCACAATATTCAACAACTTAATATTACCCGAACAAATGAATCGATACCAACAACACAGTATTTCATACTCCAGTCGCGTAGCTGCAAAATGTTTATTATATAAGACCCATTTGGCTTTTACTAAGACTTTGCAAAGAATACATTCTGCTCTTTCGATGCAAGGATCGGGGCACCAGATAAATTCAGCCCTTGTAAACTTCATAACACGCCACGATTCTGTCGCTGTAATCTCTCTTTATGAGAACATGGGAACCTCACCTTTTTCTTGTTGAAGGTGTTGCACCCTTTTTATTGGTACTCTTAACTGTGTTAATTCAGTTTCTCGTTATAAGAAATTTGATTCAAATAACCACGTCATATTAGAAACAGAGCAAAACCTGAACCTATGGGTACACTGCAAGGTAACTAAATTAACATTGCACAGACAGGTCAACCCCCTTCACATATTTTAAGGAGACAGAAACAGGTCAACCCTTCTTCATATCAATTAAGATGGTGAAAAGAGGTCAACCCCATTCACATTTTAAGGACATACAAACAGGTCAACTTCCTTCATATCTCTTAAAGTGACATAAACAAGGTCTACTCCATATCTTTGAAGGTGGCACAGACAGGTCAACCCTTTTCATATCTTTTAAGGAAACACAAACAGGTCCAAGCCCTCTATATCAATGAAGGTGGTACAAACAAGTCAATCCCTTCATATCTTTTAAGGTGACATAAACAGGTCAAACCCTTCACGTCTTTTAAGGTGACACAGACAGGTCAACCCCCTAATTCATATCTTCTAAGAAACAAGGTCCTGGACAAGGTAAATATCCAAAATTTGACTGTCCCCACGGCCTATGCAAAGGTGTCTCGGTTGACTCGTTAGACCATGTTGCTGAAGTGTTGTGATCAGTTCGTGGGCCCTATTCCAATTCTAGCCATTGGACCGTGGACAATGCTGCTTCTTTTATGTCCACACACCCAACTATAAGAGCTACTCGGCGACGATGTATGCTTCTAATCTACAGAAAAGCAACAAGTCATTTTGGAAAGGAATTCTCGACCTCCTATGATTCATTTCTATATTCCATGACGTGTGTTTGCCATAGATGGTCAAACTTTACTTTGTCAGATTGACGTATGGGTGTAAAGTTCAGAATCAGCGGTAACCCCAAAGACACATTCTATTGACTCAAAAATCTCTCACAGAAATGCCCTTCAGAGCTTTTTCCATTTGCGAACCCCTTATGCTATCTGTTTGTAACATAATATACCTTATACGATAGAATGGTAGGGCTAGAAATACAACTTTCTTTAGCCCAGTCAATAAAACATGCCCTGCATGTATCACTATTTCCTGCCCTTGAAAGACTTGCTTAAGGTCCAGAATATTGACACATATAGTCAAGAATGAATTGTCTAAGTTGCCTCTAAAGCATTATGGCAGGCCATTTCATTCAACTGATACAGGTAAAATACAGGTGAGGGAAACATACTACATTATTGCCTTTCAAGGACGTTGTAGGCCTACATTTTCAAAGAGTCCAAATTTACTTTGGTAGTGATGGGCAAGGTCAGAGTATGTGTAGAATATCAAGGTCACGTTTATTTGGCTTACTAAACAAAGGACGTTAAGATATAAATATTCAACAAACCTTCTTCTTCATGCTAATTTTGACTTTACTTTTTCTACGCTTAAAGTAATACGCCGACGGGCATTGAAAAACAAAGAAAACTTACTATTACGCTGTTTCAGGAAAGTGTGACCAGTAACAACAGGGAAGGTGGGAAAACTAAACGGAGTAAACTTTGCCTCGTATAGACCAAAGCGAGACCCTGGATAATGATTTGGAACGCCTATGTTCACATAGCATCCCCATTGCCTTCCTTCTCCAAGTATGAACCCGGCATCGTAAACGTATCTGGGTTCGCGATCGTCCTTAGTTATCTCTATGTCTCCGTCATTAAATCTTATATCTGTTTGAATTGCATAAATGTACGCGTTCCCTGTTCTGCGGCCAACAGCAGGTGGGTTAGATGCTACAAAAAAACCCTGGTCCGGTTGCTCACCAGTTCCTGCAATCAAAGCCACTACAAAGAGATGAAAAACGAAGGAAAGAATGAAAGTAAGGAATATTTAGCTGCGATGGGTATTTCAATTTCTGAATATTGTGTGTCGAAATGTTCTTGCCTTTCCCGTATCTCCTTGGCCCAATAAGTCCTGGTTTTTATCACCAGTCTGGGCGAATTTGAAAAGGCACTTTCAGTAAGATTTTGTGAGGGCTCTATGTGAAAGACGGCAAATGTTATTGCATGTTCTCCAAATCCTGTAGTAATGATATCTCAGTTCCTAACTCAAGATGTTCTATTTTCAAGATCGGGCGGTTACTTTTTCCACGAAATACTACCTATTACCTCAAGGTCACAGAAAGAAATGTTAAGGAGACACATTGCTGAGTAGTCATTTTACTTAAAAGATAATGCTCTCCTTGCCCTAGAAATTTGATACTTCTAGCATGTCTAAATATCTTTCCTTGTAGATCTAGTATGAAAGTGTTCCCTGGTTAGGAAAGACCAAAAATAGTAATTTAATATTGCGTACAGCAGTGTCAACATAATCAAGATGTATAAAAGGTAGTACTGAGTAATCAATGCGACATCAAAAAGTCCCCATCATACACTTCATCTTTGAAACATCTAAATTTCTTTGAAATCGGTATCTTCCAAACTCTGCAAGTTACTGAGATGTAATTTCACCACCTTGAACAGGATCTATTGCCTTTTCTTGAAAGTATGAAATGCAATCACACGGCACCAACTGTCTGAATTCGTCCTATAGTTTATATTCAATGGCGCCTGCAGTAAACATTATGAGCCAGGTTGTCTTGTCTGCCAGGAATAAAAATATTAACATAAAGCCTAGGTGTCTAATTGTGGACAAGGAATGAACTTACAAAATGTTACAAAAATCCTTGATTACCCTACAATTGGTAAATTTTCCACTTTTTGATGGTTAGAACAACTTAGCCTTAATACAAACTCTTGTGTTTTATCAGCAGGGAGTTGCCATTAGACCTACAATTTTGCTGCAGTATTATATAAATTTCCGCAAACTTTCCCAAGTTGCGAAATTTGTACCTTTGTGCAACGTATGTTACATAAAATGAAATGTATGTATTGTGATAAGCGTTGGACCGTTTTGGGAGTCTCAAATTTGTTTTCAAGAAAAGCCACGGTTAATGTTACAGAAATGGACGAAATGTGTCGAAGTGATTTTTCAACGTAGTAGACTTTCTGAACCTTTTATTAAATCCTGATAATATCTTTTTAAGTCCATCGAATCTTCAAGTTCTAGACAAAACAAATGAACTTGCTGGCAACTTGCAATTGGTGGCAACTTGGTGCTTACAAAGTGAAGAGCTTCAGTTTTACCTCCTACTATTAGCTACTCACTGGTGAAGAAGACACTCACAGGGGGAACAGCTCCAGTTTCGTCCCTAAAGCCAATGAAGTTTTTATGCATACCACACTCTACAAAAGGGGGCATTTGTTCCATGTTAGTAGGATGTATTGGTCAGGGAAAGCTTTTAACAAATTTATTCCTTTTGGCAGTGTTTATATATATTTTAACTGAAGTCAACAAGGATAGGCAGTACCACGATCATCTATCGTCAAGAAACTGGACGGAGTGCCACTTACAAGAGGAAATGTTCATGACATGAATATTGCCTTAAAATCGACAGTTTCATCGCGTGGTAGGGGAAGGGTACGAATGTTACCCCAAAGTCCGCCTGATGAGCCTATGGAAAGGATAAATGACAACTAAGATGTATTTAGTATATATATATATATATATATATATATATATATATATATATATATATATTAAAAATTATTTGTTGAAGACGCAGACAAGGTGCTGAAAGGGGCAGGGTAAGATAGCTTCAACAAGGAGTAGAGACTTTCGGGGGGGGGGGGCAGTTATGCTAAAATGCGTTAAGCCAGTGGTAATATTTAATTTTCTAGGGGTTTCTTCTAGGGGCACCGGCCTGGCCCCCGTAGCTACTGACCGTCCCTAAACGGTCTGTGGACATGTTAATGTCATACGTACCTGCCTATTAGATGCAAAACAAACTTTGAAAAGTTAAAAATAGTCGCAATTGACATCACAATCCATCAAATATTGACCATTATATAAGACAATTACTGATGTTGCACTTGCATCATGAATAAACATGAGCTACATTTACAAATTTGTCATGTAGAAAGAGGAACTCACGAGATACGTTTTATTTTGTCCTTTGTTTAACCTTCATTCTAAGGACAGTTGTAATGTTGGCATGCCCTGAGGGGTTTATTTTGGAGGTAGCTATTTACTACTTTGAAAATGTCCAGGCACATTAAAGACCATACTATAACTTGCTGGTAAGGAATTAACAGATAATTTACGAAAGATCAACAAAAGAAATACAGACCCTGTGCAACACACTACGATTTCTGCTTAGCAATGAGAAATCTTGCGAATGATTGAAGATATTTAACTAAGTTTAAATGACTTTATCATCAAAAGATCTTAATCTGTCATTGTTGAGTAGAACAGCGGTTTTGCTTACATGTCCACAGACCTTTTAAAGAAGTCGTAGCTGCACTATATGACGAGACTTTGAGGGCTCCTTGTATGTTTCGTGTCCTTTCCGGTTCGGGGCTACACATATTATTAGTTTCATATTTTCACGTGAAGTGGGAGATAGCCTGAAAAACTTTCCCTCAAAAAACTTGGTCCCCAAGCCAAGGTTCTCAATCCTTCTGTCGCCCTGCACAGATCTCCAGACGCCTTTGGATAAAGGCGTGACATTTTGCTAGATTAGATAGGGAAGCGTTCGTCAAACTATCACTCCTTGAATCAGATAGTAAGTCGCTTTAAATGCAATTGGAGTTCCCATGAAGTATGTCACAAAGGGTAAGAGTTGTTGCTAAGCATTAGACGATTAAGAATTCTTTCATCAAATGTACCCAAAATTTACTGTTTAAACAAAGGAAAGTTTGCATAAAAAATGTTACATTTTTGGGAAGGCATAAAATAAACATACTTTCTGACAGTCTACCTTCAGTGACGTCGATGCATTTTTAAATATGGAATAAGATTGACTGTGTTGTTTCGTGCCAAACCGTGTACGTCCAGTCTCATCTTTACTGTAAAACTGTTAAAATAGAATGTTACTTACCATTTGAAAAGGAAATAAATCCCAGAAGGAGGACTTTGACCAACTCACCCATCTTGCTTTTATCAATCCCACAAATACACTAATGCGTCGATTTGTTCCGTACAATATTGTGTTTTAAAGCGAAATTAGAAATATGATTGGACAGTAAGTCGCCCAATGAGATTTTCAATACTACTGAAAGACTGAAAGACTGAAAGACTTGGGGATTACACGACCCAGGTTACCTTCACTAACATTAATTAAGCTGACCACACGTTCCACATGAACAGCGAATTACACAACTTTTTGGTGTTTGTAAAGTATTTTTCTTCTTACTGCATTTTCATAATGAAAGTTCAAAGGACCCCCAATTAAAAACCTCGACATGGGATTGTTGTTTTGTTTCAGTATAATTGTTCTCTTTTTCAAAATAGGCGAAGTTAGAATTATTGTTGTCGCAGGTAGGTCAGTTTGCGAACTGGACTGCTATCATACACGTCGTAATAAAAAAAACTGAAAAGGTGGCATTTACTTGCAACCGTCTCAATGCGAAAACTACCTAAATATTTCAAAAAAAAAAGGCAAGGCTGGGGTGAATCGTATCGTAGACCGAACTATCCCTGGGAAAGCGTGAAATTGAAAGTCCGTTCTTAATCTCCCTTAGGCTATTGGAGGCAACGCTCCTTTTCTTTACAGACAGTCGGGAACGGTGCCACGCTTGATGGATGTAAGAATCTCGATGCTCAGAGGACGCCACTTTAAGTCATAGTGTCCCATCAGAGGAAATAGCTCTTTCTTGGAACAGACCCATTCGAAGGTAACTTTTGTCTTTTCTCCCTCTTGTATTCAGAAGAACGGACTTTTAGAAAGAATCGTTAAAGTAAAAGTTCGCCGTCGCAATAAAAGGGCATCTTCATACGAGACCCCATTTTCTTCACGAGTCCCACTAGTTTCTTCCTATCTGCCAGAAAACCCCAAACCGAAATTTGCTGCATTTGCGGGTGAGAGCTGCAAAGCAATTGACTTGTACGTATTTCTAGGAAACCATTCACACAGAAACTTTTCTCACAACCCAATTTCTTTGTAAACGGCTCCATAGAAATAGTACAAGCCATTTGCTTTGTGGTTCGCGCCCGCACAACGCAGCAGATTTCGGTTATGGTGTGAACGTGCCTTTTGGTATAGAGTCAGGCCTCGACAAAACCGTTCGCCATTAACTCTCCGTTGGCTAGCAACATTTTATGAGGGCGAACTCCATGAACACTTACCTTGCCAGTTTGGCAAGTGGTTCTTGAGCCCCCCCCCCCCCCCCAGTGTAGGGCCTATATTGCCTACAAGTTGCCTCGGCTAAAATTATGCGCTAAGTTTCCTTTCTTAATAGACTACGCAGACGAAATTTTATTTGCCGTACTTAACAAAAACAACGCGGTTCTCAGTTCTGTAAACTGTAGGCTGTTTGATCCATCAATCCTTCTAGGCCATGACCAGATCTACATTCCAAAACTACCACATAGTGTTACGGGAATAGCCCTTGAAACTCTGACCTCTAGTTGTTAATGATGTATTGTCTTCACCTGTTTGTTACTTATGAGACATCCTGTGGGGCATACAGTATTGTGTTTCTCCCTAGCGGGTTATGTGTGATATAACCGGCATAAACCTCATGAGATCAACATACCTCATGAGATCAATGTACCTCATGAGATCAATATACTTCGTGAGGTCAATGTACCTCGTGAGATCAATGAAGCTAGTGAGGTATATCAATTCATTGAGTTTACTTAAGGAATTATATCATATAAAAGGTCTTAGATTCAGCAGCAATTCGGTCAGTCTGTCAGAGAAGAGCAGGCTATGAAAAACAGTCCGAGCAGTAAGACATGAATACAACATAGGCTCAAAGTATAAGAGAAAGCCTTCCCTTGTAAATATTGTTTTGTACAGCGTAGAATAAAATGTCTTCCAATGTAATCTGCTGGTGTTTTTGGTCCTGTTTCCGACATTTCGAACGATACGGCAAATACAGTATATAGGTGGGCAGCAGACGCGGTGGAATATATGTTCCATTTAGTTTGTAAACAAAGCGAAACGGCTTGAGTAAGTCTGTTTCGCTGGAGGGGATAGACGGCAAGGTCAAAAGGAAATAAGTTAGGCTACTGTGTAAAATGGCTCACTTTCGTACTTCGTGATAAGTATGGGTTTACTGCAGATCTATATGCAATTGTCACGGCGCCCTCTCATTGAGGATGGAATGTAGCCCTATTCGTAGAGGTTCGTGGAAATGGATTTATTCATGCATCCCTACCATCGAAAGCCAAATAGGTTTAAACAAGTAGGTGAAATTCGTATTATTTTACAGGTTGTTAACCGTGTTAAGTACGCTTCGCGCAAGAATCAGTGCGTGATTAACTTAAAGTTACCAAGTTAAAAGGGAGGCCGGTCCCAGCGAAATTATGTTCAGTCTCTCTCCCCAGTTGATTTGAAGGTATTCACTAGGCGCTTGGGATGAGGGGGGTTGTCGTAGAAGGTGTTGGAAGTACTAAATGGTGAAAATGAAAGAAAGCCTATGCTAACTTCCTGACTAGATGAGTTTCGCGTAATTTGTTTTCTTTTTGACTGGCGCAGTAGACAGTTTCGTCGCATACGATAACAATAACTTTTTCTGCAGACTTTGAAAGCAAGTCTGTCGTCGGCTCGGTCGACTGCGAGTACAAGTGTACGTAGGTACGTACGTACCGTCCGTATACTGCAGTACAGTATAGTACCTTTTCATTAATTGTGTACATACGTATGGCCCGCAAATCAGTTCACTTTAACCAACCTGGGTAATATTGCAAGAGAGATGGACTTTACCCAACCTGAAGTTTAACCAACCCGGTTGGTTAATCTGTTTTGCCACTTTGTTGGTTACCAAACTGCCCAGGTTGGGCACTTTGAATTTTACCCAACCCTTTCTAACCAACTTTTTTTTAGAGTGTGTGGAAGGCTAGGCCATAATAAGTGTTAAATGGTCACCGTTTGGTTTTATCATAATTTTGTGTAGAGTTCGGTAACAATGTAACACTGACTTATGTTGAGACTAGATATTTTGTTCTGGTGAGTGGAATTTTTATGCCGCTGCCAATTGGCGAGTTGCTTTGAAAGTTTTTGTCGAGGCCTGCGTAGAATGGACCGTGCTCATTGTATTATCCGGTGTAACAGTTAGGTTAGGTCCTTTAGTAAGTCTTTCCTCTAATGATCTACAAGGGGATGATATTACCTGAACTTAGTTCGTCCCCCTATCTACTCAGGTGCAAATCACTCCCTACACTTATGTACTTCTTAAGTTATCCGTTCCCACTATCTAATCAGATAATGAGTGTAGAACTATCTGTACTAGTATAAAAACAATTTGACCAAAAATTGGCTCAGGAGGGAACCGGCCAAATGTTTGGGTCAAATAATGACCCAAATAAGGCATCAGTTGTTCAAAATGGGGTTAAAAATGTTGGTTCAGATTCCTAGTGACCCAAGTCTTTTTAGAGTGTAGATCCCCAAACAGGAAAAATTTGGGGTTAATAAGTATTGCACCATCCTTGTGCAGGAATACCTGTTTTATTGCTTAAGGCCATGTCCTGGTGAGCATACAAGGCTATAAAATGTAATAAAAGCACTCCCTCTGCCTTGTGTGGAATGTGAGCTACTCTGCATTTTTCAAATTTTCAAACTTTGATGTCAATCAAAGAGCAGTCACCAACTGAGAATTTTGATACCCCCACACTAAAAATACACTTTGGGGTGATGACTGTCTGTCTTTAAGCCCTCACAGTCTCTAGAAAAGTGGTTTAAAACCATGGATATCGACCTAATGCAGCATTATGTCGTGCGATTTCGACTGAAGCCACTCATTAAGATGTCTGTGCATCAGTGAAGCAGGGAGTTGTTATCTGTAATACAAACATTACGTCGTTGTTTTTGCCTCTGCTATTGGCGGAAGAAGTACAAGTTTTGTTTTTTAAAGGCATGGGTGTATAACAAAAACTAAAGACACCATGACCTACCTCTGTTGTGAAAATTACTCCTTATCTTTCGGAAATATGATAAACTGACATCAAAATTCCTATGTTGAATGCACACTGTACGTACACAGACCCACAATACTCATCTGCCTTCAGCCTTACAACAGAAAAGTCCTCACTTTTTTGTAGCTTCACGGGTTATACACACAGCGACACACTGAGTCAGTATTTTCCAGTTGCTTGAATTTCTATGTGACTGAGAATAAACTCTCGTCTGTCGGACTGGGAGATAAAATGCAGGCACCTAAAGAAGGATTGGGAGAAATCAGAATATCCTTTCCTCCCCTTTTCGTCTTATCACTTGTCAAGTAAGAAGACTAAACTTGCAGGTGTTAATGCATGATCAACCTGGGGTAGATTCTTCCATAAGTCCAGGTGGTCAAGTCCTGACATTGCACTCGTGTAATTGCAGTAAACTAGACCAAAAGTTAATATATTGGTATCTTTATTTCACATATTACATAAATGTAAGCCTTTCTTCGAGTGTTTTAAGTTGCATATAACCCAGCCCTAAAAAATGGATCTCATGTCTGCAATTTCTCAATTAATTCAAAAAAAAAAAAATCAATCTATGAAAAAGGTTAAAATATATTTCTAAGCGGAGTGCCACCATAGGTTGGCGCGGAGCGTACAAAATTTTCGGCTTCCCTACACTTCCCGAGTGTTCTAGGCAAGAATATGTTCAGCCCCCACTTTGAAATTCTCCCCTCGTCTTGGAGCACTTGAAAAATATTGGGGGCTGAATGGAAGGTTTATTACCTTGTATCAATGTTTTCTTTATTCCTTTGAGAGTTAGTGTGTGGCTGTATGAGAGTTACTGTACGAGTCAACGGGGCCGAGGCCGGCCCTAAGGAATTGTGTTGCACTGAAACAAAAGAACTTTTCATACTAGGGTCACTTGGGGCTGGTCTATGCTAACGTTGACTTAAATTATGGACATTGTTGCCGTATCTCGTGTGGTGTTTATCTCCCCTGTCTCAGTTAGTTAGTTAGTTAGTTGGTTGGTTGGTTGGTTGGTTGGTTGGTTGGTTGGTTGGTTGGTTGGTTGGTTGGTTGGTGGGTTGGTAGGTTGGTTGGTTGGTTGGTTGGTTGGTTGGTTGGTTGGTTGGTTGGTTGGTTGGTTAGATAGATGAGGTTTAACGTCCCAGTTTCCAACCAACTGGTTCAAGTCGAGACGACCACGGCCTTTTTTCCAGTTGTGGCTCACTGGCTTGTTTTCCCTACCCCATTGCTTATGCTGAGCACCAAGCACGAAGGCTGTAGGTTCCATTTTTAAAGTCTTTGGTATGACCCGGCCAGGATTTGAACCCTAGACCTTCCGGCTGCAAGTCGGATGCTCTAACCACTTGGCCACTGCAGTCGGAATGTGGCTGTCAGACCATGCTGTCCGGTAACGCCGTACTCATTCTACAGTACAACAGTATTTGATAGGTTAGCGCGATGCATTTTGCGGTCGCTACAAGTGAATTACTTCAACTTACATATGTGGGACGTGGGTACGGGGAATCTATAGTCGTTGTATTTGTGAATACGAAGTATAGGATACCGTTAGTTTTATTCATTATTCACGGCATCGGTATATGCCTATTTTTGGTTAGACCAATAATACGACCAATTAAGCTTTCAAAATATTTAGCCCGCAAAGCAAAATTAGGGAAAACCTGTCAGATCATGTGAGAAATACATGAAATCCGGACATTGTGGGCAATTTTACAAACCCGCCCGGATGTCTGGCAACCCTAACTCATAGGCATACGGCTTACATTGTCTAAACTAGCGGAATTGACATTTTGCCCTGAAAAAAGCCAAAAAATCCATTTAGGCCTAAATAAAAAATAAAAAATGGTCGGGGGGTTCGTGAGAACCCCCTGGCTACGGGCCTGGACACAGGTTTTAAAAACATAATACCCTGAAAGAGCACTGGGATCAGACAGGGTAGATGTAATGGGTGCAGACCGAACAGCTCAGATGAGCGATTGGTTGATAATTTATTACTTTGGGGAGTAGGCAAAAAAGGGGGGAGAGAGGGCAAGATTCATAACGGAGTCCTCCACTGTAATGCATGTCGATATATATTTTGAAGCCAGTGAAGATATTCCTAGAAGAGAAATAGCAATCAATTAACAGAATAAAGACTTTCAAGTGACCCTAACGTATCCTACTTTCTCTATTTTTTAGACCTTGCTCCTACTTCTTCTAGGTTTTTCTCAAAAAATCTACTTTATCCTCCTTTTTGCTTACTTTGTCCTACTTTTTGGCTTAATGGAATTATCCAAACTGACATCATGAACTTATTATACAGAGACAATGTCTAAAAGAATAATAATGATGCCGTCAGCATGGATGAATGAAACCTTCAAAAGTCCTTCCTTTGTCCTACTTTTTGTCCAAAATCCTATTTTTCTCCTATTTTATTGAGAAAACACTCTAAAAAAGGTCTGGTCAAATGTGAAACGAATCTGAGCAAAGGGGCACTGAACAGAAATTTGATCAATTATTTGACTAGATTTGGTTAAAAAATGATCAGAATTGGTTCATTTTGAACCGATCTAGTCAAAGTTCTGACCAGATTCCTGTTCGGTGTCCCCCTGATCAGACCTTATTAGAGTGTACTAATGCCACTTTTCTCACCTGGGTCCACTAGAAATCATACTCTAAACACAATTATAATACAAGAGGGCAATCATGGAGTTGCTGATCTCATCCCACTACATCCTTTCGCTTCTTCTATTGTAGCACTCTGTCATTTCATTGTAGCCTAATGGTTGAAGATAATCGACACAGCCTAAGATAAAAACTCTAATGAGGAAATGAGAAATTAAAACTGTGTGCATGTCGTCATTAACTATCCGCATGTTTACTATGATTCAACAGAGACAGCAAAAGACTATGCAGAAGTAAATGTGAAAAAATAATGAAAAAAAAACTCTTGCTCCATTCATAACTGCAGGTGCTTGTTCAATACGAAAAATTGTAGTAATAATGATAAACAATGTGAGGTTGAGGCAAAGTGGCCAAGGTGGCCCGTAGCCAAGGTGGTGCCGGGGGCGGGCGAAGCTTTGAAATATTTTTCGCCCCATAGAAAGTTTCAAGCCGCCATTGATTTAATACATGTTTACACATTCCCCTCCCCCCGAAAACTTTTTTTCGCGCCTTCTGGAAGTAAGTTCGCCCCCTTTCAATACCTTGTCTGGTTACGGTGTTCTTTTTCCCCGGTCCAGATCAAGCCTACCATCAAGCCATCATGACTAGTGAACCCCAAGATAGCCTTCGTGCAAAGTTCTTGATAGAGTGATGGGCGCCTGACTTTCAACAAAAATTATAGACCGAGCTTACGGAGATCAGTGGGCCTGCTGCATGTGGAACATACAGAGACTTCGAGTCCGCAAAAAGGCAGTAATACGCGTCGGCAGTATGGATGGATGGAGAAGAGGTTTAGTGTGTATGCTAGTACAGGCAAAAGTGCAGAGCCGTATATTCCTGGCTCTTCATGCAATACAGCTTTTCAAGGAAAGATGTACAACATGCAGCATACAGGTCACTGCTTTTATACCCGTGCAAACATCTTTTTCCATTGGTCAAAAGATAAAAAAATTACAGTCAAACTTAAATAATGTAACATTATTATGAAGTATAAGATAAGAAATATCGGTAAGGTAGTATCGGCATATGAGCTAAATTTTCCTTCACACTTGTCCAGAAATGGCTTCTATCAATCATGAAACAACATTTTTGTTACTTATTTCTTAATTTTATGCAAAATAACTCCTTGGTTTCCCCTCAGTAGTCAATGATTTTTCACAGGAATATTATAAAATTTACTTGTGAGAGAAATAAGGGGGGATCTGTAAGACTGAAAAATAAACTTGTGGTGACTGCCTTCTTGTATACACGTACAATTCGTGACTCCACCAATCAGCCCCTCTTCTCTTCTCTGATCAGATCGATCTGATAAAAACTATACATCACAACGCTTTACAACGCTTTACTAACTTTACTTCATTTATGCAATTGGTTGTTAATATCGTGAGTTTGAAAATCAGATGAAAATGTTTAATTTGACCCATGGGCGGCAATCCTGTGGGGGGGGGGGACAAGTCCCCCACGTTTCGATGGGTGGGGGACATAACATCAAATGTCCCCCCTACATTTGCGTAAAAGAATAGTGTCGTGGCTCTATTTGACTGGCTTTTTGAGTGGCATGTAGGTTTGCTGGGCAATTGTTAAGTGTGTCGATGCAGATTCTGAATGCAGATTTCGTCAGGGAAATCTTATTTAACGACAAAATTTCCGCGCGCTTCGCGCGCATGCGTCATGGTTTGCACTCCTTCTCATGACCATTAAAAAGGTATTTATACATGGAACTATTCTGATCACAACACTTACCGAAAACAGACATACATCTCCAAACATCTCCAGTAAAAATCTTAAAGGGAAATATTGCGTTTGTCTGGCTTTTTATTGAATCTATCCTTGTTTACTTGCGATCGGGTCCCGTTCGATGAAAGAGAGGTAACTAAGAAAAACATTCTACCCTCCGAGCACTAATTAACGAGTAATTAACCTTTCTGTAACAACTAATAGATTTGTTCACCCAAACAATTATGCATGCAAAACCACACCTTCATCACCCCTGATTTGAAATCCACCAATCAAATCATTTCTATCACATAACGTCAGACAATAACAAACGCCTCTACAGCATGTACGAAAAGTTCGGAAAATACGAACTAAGTACAGTACAATACATTAGTGGGAATTATTACTACATTATGTCTGTATTACTGAACCAGGAAGTTTGTATTTGACAACCTAACGGAACTACCGTTATATTACAGTAGATCCCTGGTATACTATACACAAAGGTACAGTTATTCCGTAATTCGAATTGCAGCCCTTGGGCCATAGCAGGTTTGATGTACTTTCGAAACAGCCGGATGTAAGACTGTTGGTGCTTCGACAATGGTACAAAATGAAAATTTTACGAACCTGTAATGTCAGTGGTTTGCCACTAGTCCAAAACAAAAGAAATATGCAGGGCCTACAAGTGTTTCGCAGATAAATTTACACGTTTGTAGTGACTCTAGATCTCCTGTAACGACTAATAACGCACACTCACGGTGAACCAGGGAGATGACGCTGCGTCTCCATGTGTGAGTTTTGAATTCCAATATCCTGTACAGCACGGGGTGGTACAGAAACTGCAATGTGGTGGTAGTTTGTTGTGAGCAGGGTCGTTGGAATTACGGTAAGCAAGGTCAACACGTATTGCGTAATGGGTGCATATATGTTCTGACATGACCACTCTTCCTAAATGAATATGCAGCAGTACGAACGTGGCATAGTGTGGGCGAGGCTTATCGTTCTATAATGAGCCCGTTAGATACAAAAATTGCTGCTTCTTTCTTTCCATATTTCGTGAGATAAGTGTTGATCTGCTGCAAGTTATTTGTGTTCCATGTTTGGAAAGGGTAAAAGACCACAATGGGATTAAATTAGAGTCACGTCGTGGTATTTTTTCAAACGCAATATTTCCCTGTAAGTTTCTGATGTATCTCCTGGGCAGGTATTTCAACCGCACGATACCGGTAACTATGCACGGTACAATACGGCAGACAATGTGCATGTCGTTATCACGTACGAACGTTCGTTCGCTGCCTGTACTGGGTACCCTGTTCGAAATGTGCCGAAGCAGTGCACGTGACTTTGGCACGATCCACTTTAGCAAATGGGGGATATACAAAATATGGGGGAAATAATTTGCTCTTTTTTGACATCTGTTTGGAAACTTTGGGCCCAAAAATTGCAAATAGTTTGAATAGCTATAAAAAATTATAAGCAATAGAAAGATATGAATCTTTTCAGTATTTAAGGTAGCAATAGGAGAGAAGTAACAGGACAGAAGATTTTTTTGTGCACACAGCGCTCGGCACCCCTTGAGAATAGGTGTAAAATTCTAGAGCTAATGAAGTGAATTTTGTTTCCAAAAAGTGTCTCCACTACAAACTACGACGTTTTCGCGATTGATTTGAGATAAAACAGTCTTATTATGGTTGTAATATGTTCGTAGCTTATGCAGACATAACTGTATTACCAAAATTTACTTCTTTAGATAATGCACACATGTCATCTTAATTTAAGCAATAAGTATGAAATCTATTAAAGGAGCTGAGTACTGGCGTACTTCCAAAATAAATACATCATGCGAAACGTGTGTGGCTAATTTTAAAAATATTAATCCTAATGCGTTTTATATTCTCATTTTAAATAATCTTGTAAAGTAGTTTTGTTTTAACGTTCATGTACTATTTCTTGGGTTGTTTGATTTTACACTGGCAAGATATTTTACAATTTGTTTTTTGAATTTCTAGTTGGTTACTTTTTCTTCTGGCACCGGTAATATTGAATCGTTTCCACTTGTATCGGTTCTGATCGATGCATCTACCCAGGCATGTGGCACACACAACTTACAACGTACGTACGTACGTATGTAGTATATTAGCGTTACTAGTGGCAAGGCACACGCCTATTTCGCTCATCATCTGTAGGAGGTTCATGAACAACATTGTGGATTTTGCAGGTATTGAAACTGTCTTTTTCGATCAATGAGTTTGTTTACGTGGTAGACCTAGGCCCTAACCCTAGCCTAAGTTAGGCTAACGTTAATGCTGTTAACGACAGTAGCAAGTGTACTGTTACACCAGACGCACTGCATGCATGGCTTTGATAAGTATTGGTATCGGATCGAATCGATAAACTAAGAAGCATAACCGGTTGTGACGTAACGAAGTCGGCGGGTCCGAGAATTTATTCTATTTTGGCGGCTACTCAGCTCCTTTAACATAACAGTCAAGCCAATAGACGTATATCTGGGTATGTATTGTACGGCAACAATATGTACTGATTAAAATTTCCAGCATTTTCTTTCACGCCACTTCTCGGCCTTACGTTTCACAACGTTCCCGATCATATCCACACGCGCTGCACTGTAAACACAAATTAGTCAAACATTGTCTGATACGCCTAACCTATTTTAGTCACTCATTTTGACCAATTTCTAATGATATTTGACTAATTGCACAATGATGGACCAATAATTATTGGTAAAAAATTGGTCAAAGAGGTTGAAAATTGGTCAGAAATCTAGTCAATTGGTACAAAATTAGTCAAACGCCTTTGACTAACTTGGGTTAGGCGTATCAGACAATGTTTGACTAATTTGTGCTAACAGTGGAGCATGCGTGCAAAGAATATTGTCAAGTTATGAGCTGTCTAATTATTACGTTCATTTATCAAGTAGTCATGCACTCGGATATACTCAGATAAATGGCGCGTTGACTCCTTATGGAGCGAAAAGTATCGGGGCGGAAAGGCTGATCACTGTTCATTCGTTTTGAAAATAAACAGGCAAATGAATGCGTGCCTGACAAAATTGTTAATGTTTGATATTTCAGAGCATTGTAAACCTAAGAAATATTACTAGTAAATTCCATTTATAAATTGAAAGTTGATCTCTTCCTCGTGGCAATACACAAGTACACTTGAGTGTACGCATAATGACTTCTTTGAAGTTCATAGACTTAAGCCGCGGTCACACTACAACGAATTCGGATCGGATTCCGATCCGATATTTGTGAGTTTTTATTAAAATCTTCTCCATCTCTGGTCAAATAGAGCCCAAAATTTACCAACCAGTGAAAATATATGATTTGCATCAGAGGTCTATGAAAATGAACTGTTAATTGATTTTTTCGTGACGTCACACCGACAGACAGCTTTTATCGGACACGCGTAGTCCGATAAAAGCTGTCTGTCGATGTGACGTCACGAAATAATTCGTATAAATTTAATTTTCGTAGTCCTGCGATAAAAATCATATAATTACACACGTTGGCAAATTTTGGGCTCTATTTGACCCGAAATGGAGAAGATTTTAATAAAAACTCACAAAAATCGGATCGGAATCCGATCCGAATTCGTTGTAGTGTGACCGCGGCTTTATTCATAGATCAGTTTCTATGGTATATCCAAAGATATTATTAGCATACATTCCAAACTCCTATACCTACACTGTTACGCTCAGTGACTCCTCATCATGGAGACGTATATATCGGGGCGGAAGTGTTAATTTGACATGAGCGCCGTTCTCTTCCGCGATCTGCGTGCAAAAATAAGAACGTGTTACAGAAAATTTCATTGTCAAAAGAGGTTAGCGCGCGTGCACTTTTACAACGCGTTTTATACGCGCAGAATACATTTCTCTGTGTATTATCCGGAATACTTGACGCACAGTTCTGCGCGCTCTGGAAACAAACGCGCTAATTGCTTTCCCGTTGTGAGCGCGTAAGTAATTGAACGCGCATGTAAAAGAGCGTCACCTGAAGATACCATAGGAACAGACCAATGAATGTCCATGAACTTACAAAACCAGTCATTGTGCTTTCATGTTCAAGTGTAAATACGTGGAATGCCGCGTTGAAGAAATAATTTATTCTTGTTCAAATGGAATTTATTGAGGCTTAGCACTTCTTCAGTCAACAAAATTCCGAAATAACAAGTATTAATACTTTTTACACATTCATTTGCCTGTTTGTTTTCAAAACGACTGAGCAGTGATCAGCACTTCCGCCCCGATATATTGGGCTCCATGGGGAGTCAACGCGCCAGTTTGAGATTGGAATCTATGCTTGTAATATCTTTGGGTACATCTTCAAATTGCTTACTTTTATATATGCTCATTTACGTGCTTACAACGGAAATGCAGCCAGCGCGTTCGTTTTCCGAGCACGCGTTCTATGTGCGTCAAGTTATTCCCGATAAAAACACACAGTATTCTGCGCGTATATAACGCTCACGAAAGCAGCGCTATACTAACAATGACAGAGAAAAGCGCGTATGTCAAATTCACACCTCCGCTCCGATTGTCTATGCTTACTAATATCTTTGTGCAAAGCTAGCCTGGTCTGTTTGTGACGTCATTTGCTTGTAACTAACTGCTGTGATGTTGTTTGTTTACAAGCTAATCAGGTGTATCACTGTGCAGTTATAACTTAGCCTCTAAGGCTACGTGTACGGAATCGTATTTCAGATCCCTATATCTTAATCATTTAGGAAGACAAACTACTCCCAAATAGACCATTTTTTTACATTGCGCAAAAGAAAGTAATCCATTTCACTACGCGAACTCCATTGAGCGTATGAATTAAAGGCGGAAGAATCCTGTATTCCGTTAAGTCGCCATTGACGATGTTTAACCAGGATCACTCAGCTTCCAAATGTTCAGGTGCGAACAGAATATAACTCGAAGAAATTTAAGGAATTTACAGCAATAGAGCAAAGAAATATGAGAATCTTTGCAAACTTTCGCACTGCTTATATATTTACAAAAGTAATCACAATTAGACGTCGAACGTGGCTTGTTTGGACGAAAGATTCATGATTGGGCTCCCTTATGGGCCGGACAACGAGACTTAGAAAATGGCTTCCTAGGATGTAGTGGCTTACTAGTATTTTTATAGGTCTACCTTTATAGCACGTACTGTGTAACGCACCATTGACATATATAATTAACTAGACACATCAGACAAACGCACGCTTGTTCATGACCTGCATAGACCAAAGTATGTACGGATCTACTTTCGAGACGAGTTGTTCGTTTTGAATTTTGGTTGACCATAATCCTTCATTTTCAAATCTCAAAGTTTTTCGTATTCTCATTGTCGCCCCTCGACTTAAACTGAAGGATTTTAAATGCTCAAATGACTTCTTGAAACGTACGAACGGTGGGAATCTATAAAAACAAATTACGATACCAAAGTAATGCATCGAAGAGACTGTCTGATATATTGAAAAAAAAATATTCGGTTTGCAGCTCCGCGCATGCGGGATAGTCTGAATATTTTTAAATTGACCCAATCTCAAGTGGGAATTTTAAATGATGACCAATCGTTAAGAAGTGATTCTCTGTCACGTCCGAATATATACGAAAATTTTTTTCAGCACTTTGAGAAAGGTATTACCAGCTATTAGTGTCACTGGACAGCTGGAGTTGCAGAAGGCGAGTCGAGTAGCGCTAATTCCAGCACTCAGGAGCAGGCCGGGGTTCCGGCCGGGGATCCGGCCGGGAAGTTGGCAGCGGGAAGCCTGTTTGATTTAGCAACGAGGTATTTAGACGCGGGCGATTTTCGTCGGGAAACTTGAAACTTACTAGGCTATATGCTTAATTTTGAGATAATAAATCGGCATGCCGACGTTCTAGTTTATCAAATTGCTAGAAGTTACGACTTTGAGATTTGGAGGAAAAAATGGGGACCTTCCTGCGGCCGTCAATGTAAAATGAATGAATTCACGTCCATCGTGAAAACAACACAGCGGTATGTGTAAGTAGCCTACTGGGGCACTAGCACTTAGATCATTAGGGTATGTACGGTGGATCAATACAGCAAGGGTGAGGAACCTCAGGCATGTTGGTTCGTTTAGCCTCCGGCCCGCGAGACCACTAATTCGTCTGGCCCGCGAAGCTACTGATAAAAGTAAATTCAATTCACCTGAATAATAATATCTTTAATAATAATCTTTAAGTCCTCGGTACCCACTGTTTTATCATGCTTAGCTACCTGCACTTTCAGGACATTTTACGTAAAATAACTCCATATGTTCTTGAACTCTACTGTCATGAGCTTGCTTATAAAAATTAAAATGTCTCTGACGCGCGGTTAATTAATATGCCTTATGTTCCATCTCCTTTCTCCCGATTGAAAAACAACTCCCACACCTCTTTCTCGGAGAGGCTACGTCGGATTTGCCATGCAAATTCAAATTTCTAGTTATATGTACGTGTGCACTTGAACGCTCCCACAGTACTCGACTTGCGTGCATACATTGTGTATGAATGGCCCCTAGAAATAAACATAAATCGCGGCACAACGCACGTACTGTTGTTGTTGCCATGTCTAGCAGCGACTGACTGCTTTGTGTTCTAGTATAGCCGCACTTGAAGGAAAGGGAAGTAATCACTCAGGAGAAGATAAGGTACTAATTTCAGAAAAAGTGATGGGGCCACAGTGCTCACAACTAAGATTTGTCCAAAGTTCTCTTCCACCAGGTGTGTATGTCTTAGTCCCATAACATAGACCTAGGCCAGCTACCTGTTCTAACTCAAGCCTTACGTTAGGCTAGGCTAAGGTTTAACAATCCGACCGCGCGTAGTCTTGGTTAGGGTCTACAAAAATAATGACTGGGACGCGCATGGACTTCATTACGGTGGGAACGTGCGTATAGTGTTATTGCATTGTTATGGCGCCAAGAACTAGTCATGCTTGACCTGCGTGATCCCAGTATACATGGAGGTTACTAACACTTGGAGTTTTTGCCAAGGGTAAATTACTGTGTATATAAGTACATTTATGGCTTTTATTGTGGGTTTGTTACACCCCAGGTGAAACAGAATTTTAAGTGACAAGTAAAGACAATGGTCAATGTCACGGGGAATAAAAAAACTACAGTTTTCCATAAATTACCAAACTAATTATGTAGCGAAAATAAAAGTACAATCTTCGCCTTATATCTGACCTTTGACCTATGACTGTGACCCGTCACCGTGAATGCCTTCAAGGCACAAGTTTTCATAACCTTCCACCGGTAAACCAAGTTTGGGGCCAGTAGTATTTTCAGTTTTGGATAAATTCAAGATATATGTGTGACCTTGAAAATGTCATTTGACCTATCATGACCTTTGACCTCAGACCTTTGACCTACCATGCTGGTGATATTGGAGGCACAAATTACAAGGACTACGCACACCCTCACCAATTTTGGGATCAGTAGCACCTCCAGGTTTGAGCCGGTGCACGGCACAGTTTTAACCCCCAGATTAGTGTTTGACCTTCTGACCTCGTGACCTTTGACCTCAGGTCATTTATTGTTTTATTCTAGTTTTATAGCCAGACTTGGAAAATGCCTATTTTGACCTTTTATGACCTTTGACCTCTGACCTTTGACCTATCATGCTGTCGATAGTGGAGGCACAAATTACAAGGACTATGCACCCCCTCACCAAGTTTGGGGTCAGTGGCACCTCCAGGTTTGAGCTGCTAAACTTTAGTGTTGACCCCCAAATTGTTGTTTGACCCTCTGACCTCGTGACCTTTGACCTCAGGAGGTCAAATGTCAAGTTGGGTCAAGAGGGGCTTCAATGAGAAAGATATGTCACAATATCAGCGTCATTTGTTGTTTTATTCTGGTTTTACAGCCAGATTTGGAAAAAATGCCTATTTTGACTTTTTATGACCTTTGAACTCTGACCTGTGACCTATCATGCTGGTGATATTGGAAGCACAAATTACAAGGACTAGCACACCCTCACCAATTTTGGGATTAGCACCTCCAGGGTTGCGCCGGTACACGGCACAGTTTTTACCCCCAAATTGTTGTTTGACCCTCTGACCTCGTGACCTTTGACCTCAGGAGGTCAAATGTCAAGTTGGGTCAAGAGGGCTTCAATGAGAAAGATATGTCACAATATCAAGGCCATTTATCGTTTTATTCTGGTTTTACAGCCAGATATGTAAAATTGCCTATTTTGACCTTTTATGACCTTTGACCTCTGACCTTTGACCTATCATGCTGAAGTTAATGGAGGCACAAGTCCCAAGGACTATGCATCCACCCACCAAGTTTGGGCTCAACCGTGTTCTTAGTTTAGGAGGAGTTCGCGACACACTTCTGACCTTGTGGATGTCATTTGATCATTTGAGCCTTTGACCCAAATTTTAGGCATATTTGGTCACATTACCAGAAAACAGGAACTTCACCACTCTTTTCTGCCCCACCCCTGAGTAGCGGTTATAAAGCCTCAAATTTCCCTAACATGCATTTTCATGGTTACGGTTGCTATGGAGACTGGCAGAGGTAAACGTGTGCACTTTTCAACAGTAAACGAAGCACAATATCTCAAGGTAAAAGCTTTAACTTGAGATACACAGACATATACCTATATGATGTACAATAATAGAACATAGCTAATTCAGTGTTTGAGAGATGCCCATATCTTCCTACTGTAGGTCTTGCGCCAGTGCAGTATGAAGTCGTTGTGGTAACCTCTGGTGAGAAGGGAGCCGGTACAGATGCTAATGTCTGCATTACTGTTTATGGAATTAATGGCGACTCTGGGAAGCGCCACTTTAACAACGATTCAGTTGAAGCAAGCAGGGATGACAGTGTTTCCTTACTTGCCTTTTTTATTAAATATTTGCGTCCAACTTTCTTCTTAAAAACCTGTTCCTGTCCTGTTCTTGTCCCTTTGCGGGTATCCCAATTGGTACCTTACCAATCGTCAATACCCCCCAGAATTTGTATCTCTACTTTGCTCCATTGTACAGGATTGGCTTAAGTATCAAACAAAAGAAGAGAGAAAAATCATGTTAATGGTATTTTTAAGGGGGTATATGAAGGTCAAATTTGCTAAAATATGGAATAATATTTGTTTGCCTTCAAATTTTGAATTTTTGCCAAAAATCAGAGTCCAACCCAAAATGTCCCTGTAGGAGCAAGCTATGTCCTAACTACCAAACAGCACCTTTGTCCTATGTCCCAATACATCTATAAAAGACTGAAAAGCTTGTGGTTATAGCTAGCTGCTTCGCAAAAGATACTTGCAATTTTTGTTTTCAAAGATGCCCCCATTTTGCATATTCTTGCCCAAAAAGTCGCATATTTCTTAAGTTTGTAGAAAAATAATCCCTCACTCTAGGGCAAGACCGATTGCA
The DNA here is from genome assembly GCA_029531755.1 of Holothuria leucospilota. NCBI lineage: Eukaryota > Metazoa > Echinodermata > Holothuroidea > Aspidochirotida > Holothuriidae > Holothuria > Holothuria leucospilota. The sequence goes on along the minus strand of CM055961.1, from coordinate 72,899,726 downwards.
TTTTTGAATTCCCCACAATATTCTACACTGCAAGTCATTTTCATTAGTTAATCAAATGTGTACACCGCCATCTATCTACAGTCAAAAAAGACCAACCCTCGTGTGCTGCTTTCATACACCATGGAGTTACCACCTCGGAAACTCCATGCATACACTATGCCTTTACAATACGTATGGGAGCCCCAACTAATTATTGTAGCCTCTGTGTTGCCTTGGCAACACTCAACACGAGTATTTGTAGGTCACCACAGAAAAGTAAACAACATCTGCATGCCTTGCATTGTGTGAGTAAGATTAGCTTTTGTGTGAGTCAGAAGAATCACAGAGGTGCATTTAGGGCACATTTTACCACAGTCATATCTCTCTTAAAATAAGTTGGACTGGGAAAAATTAGGTATCATTGAACAGGAGACTTGTGTGAAGAATGTCATAATGAAAAATCATACCACCCCTTCATCCCAAGTAAAGAAAATTACAAGAAAAACAAAGGTAAACCTAAAAAATGATGTCCTCTGCATAAATTTGCATATTAATGAGCTTAAAATGACGTCATCAGAATTTACATGTTTTAATCTTTTCAAATGATAATTAGGTCTTCATTGAAAGTATTCTTCTAAATAAGGTTAAATCATGCATCAATTTACCTTGTCAAGATGAATTATTAATAAACTTGCATCCTGCTGCATGTTAAAGACTTAAATTAATGATCACAACACATGCATATAGAACTATTACAAACCACTGAGGCAACCTTGTCAAAACTTGGCTCTTATCAAATACAAGTTCCAAAATAACTGACTGTAAACTGAAATGAATCCTCAGTGCACAACAACCTTTGGTGTGTATAACAAACATTGTATTGCATATTGTACGTTGCTCAGACGAGACTAGGGTTGATCATTGTGGGAAGAAAGAAAGGTATTTTTGGTATTTTGTGGTACAATTTACAGTAACTGGGTATTCAGTGGCTTATCCAGGTGACAGGGTGGAAACTGGATCAGGGCTGGAAAAAAATGTTTATTTCCTGGGAATTAGGGAGTTAAATTTTCCACAATTCCTTTTTTTTAATTTTCATTTACAAAAGAGGGAAGTTTTCCTCTAGTTGGAAAAATTTTCTTCCCAATACCCAAATTTCCTGGGAAGGAGCTGCCCAGCTTCCCAGCATTTCCCACCCATTGGATTAAGTGCAGTAGATCTTTTGGTATGTTTTAGTAAGGTCCAGGATTTGTAATGCCAAGTTTTAGTGTGTAACCTTGTATTGTTCTTGTAGTATACCCTGACATTGTGGTAAAGTAACTTGCATTGACATGGTAATTTGCTGTTCATGAATTTGTCAGTTTACCTTCCATGAGTATGATCGTATGTAAATTTCTAGTTAAATACTGAAATTTTTCAAAATATACTGCTCATCAGAGGTACGTATTAAATAATGAAGGGAGCTAAGTTCGTTGCTTCGGTTACTTATAAATAATTCAATTTCCTTTTGAATATTGTCTTTGCTTAAAATGCTGAATCGATTTAAAATATAGGATTTTTACGACATTTGCGTGTAATTTTTCTTTCAGTAAGTAATTTATACAATCGAATCAGCAATTACAGAAGATACACATATTTTAATAAACCAAGGGTTTTGGACTGCCTGAAAAATCACTACCCAAAGATCACTCCCTTCTCTTGTTAAGAAATCAGCTTGAATGAGATGCCATTGAAGGGCAGTAAATGGCTGTTGACAAGTAGTGTTTTCACATGTAGGCTAGGCATATTGGGTGGATTATTCAAGCGAAAGTTTCCGTGTTGAGAATGTAATTTTTTTCCTTAGACCACCCCAGAGTCCCTCTTTCGAGGCTCCCTCTTTCGAGGCTCCCTCTTTCGAGGCTCCCTCTTTCGAGGCTTTGTTCAATTAGTGCTCGTAGCTGCAGAATTTGCCCTTATGGAGTTAGTCCCCTCCCTTTCGTGCTTGAAATCCTGAATCCGCCGAAGTCAAAGTTTACACCATTGGTAGTCTAGTTTAGTCAACTGTAATGGCTAGGCCTTATTTTAGTTTTAGCTATTAATTTCTGTTTTGAATTTAAACAAGCCAGAAAACGATAGTTAGAAAGTATGTTTTCCATCCATTCTCACGCATCGCATTTCAGTTACATTGGGTTATTTTATTACCATCTCCACATTTCGTACCACCCGATTGCCTTGTGAATTATTTTAGGATCTCATGTAGAATTTGTCTGGTAATTACTATATCGTCATACCCTGTTTAGGCATAGTTTCTTACAGAAAAGAAATATTTGGATAATTAAGGAATAAATATTATTTGACGGACTATTACTGGTGAATAAACCGTCGAGACTCCAAATTTGGCAAAATAGCGGACAAGACGAAGAGTTTTTATGGATCTATAAAGTATATCTATCTATCTTTCTATCTATCTATCTATCTATCTATCTGTCTGTCTGTCTGTCTGTCTGTCTGCCTGCCTGCCTGTCTGCCTGTCTGTCTGTCTGTCTCCCTGTCTGTCTGTCTGTCTGTCTATCTAAGTCCTAAGTTAGATCATTTACACTTAAATTCACTAATGGATTTCAAATTCTTTATTGGCATATTCTATTTTTCGAAGTCCCCTCGACTTTCTGGCAGAGAGCCAAGGGGCGAAACCATACCTTACTCCCGGAGTTCTGCTCATCAAAGGAGCTACGTACCCGAAGAGACAATAAACTTCGACCAGACCTCTTCTTAATTGGTCCCTTATGGCTGGAACCAACGGTTCTAACTGGCTGAAAAGAACAGATAACTACACGTGATCTTAACCAAAAGGCCGAGAAGCGATCTTTATCAGTTGGCTTTTGTTACTTACGGCTTTATTTGGGCTTTTTCTCAAATAACGTCCCTTTTCACTCTCTACTTTTATACGTAGGTTAGAATGCATACGAACAGTACCCTGACGATTGGCTTTTCCTTAAATTCTCATTAACCTAAATAACGAGGTTAGTTTTAGCGTAAACAAAATTTTATTATCAAAAAAGTTTCTCAAACATCAGTTGTTCAACGCAGGGTTGTTATTATTACGCTACCAACTCGAAAGGTCGTTTTTTAAGACCTCATCGCTGTTTGTGAAGTGATGTTCAAAGTAGGCAAAGAGAAGTCTGAGGATGTTAATGAAAGTCTTTAATATTTGTCTGTGACTGCTTTGAGAACCCTATTTCTCAAGCAGATTTTTGGAAAAACTTGGGAAATTCACTTGTCTGTAATTACCCAGGCAAGAAAATTTCCCGAGTTTTTCCAAAGATATGCTGGAGAAATAGGTATTTTTCGATCTGAGGATGAGGGTGGGGAGGGGGTGGCGAGGGGTGACCCCAGCCCCAACTTGTATGCCTGTGCTAGGGTAGGGCTTCCTCTCATGTCTTAGTCGGACTACATGATGTTTTTATCCAAAGACTGCAACATTGATGTGCGCATAGTTTGTTACCTTTGCTTGAGTTGGTGCAGTCGACCTGTGCGTGAAATACAGTTGGAATGTGTTAAGAATGCGAAGCAATTGTTAGTGTCGTAAATGTTATGTTAATGGGGGAGTATCTAGTCTGCAGTCATGAAGGTTAACAAGTGCTGATTAGAATTCAGTCAGTGAAGGCATATATAGACAAGGTATGAACTGGGTTGAAGCTACAATACTGGCAGCCTCTGGCAAGACAAATTGGTATTGCCGGAGTGGAGGGGGAGACAGCTTCCAGAGACCTAGATATATTTAGGGGGACGATGTGAGCTGGTAAGATGTACTACGACCATAGTAATGTTAGTTCTCAGAAAAAGTTCCGGAAAGGCGGGGGTGTAGTTCTTACCGCGCCACCTCCCGTGGTACGCTTATGTTAAAAAGTATTGCAACGACTGAACATACCCTCTGTGAACGTTAGTTATATGAAAGTTAAGAGGAGATTTGACCCCCCCCCCCCCCACTTTACCTTATCGTTCATTAATAAAGATTCACATTGACGGCAGGGCACTCTTTTCCCCAAATATCAACCCCTTCTGTAAATAAAGGATGTTCCTCTCATTATAGCCTCCCTTTCCGCCATTAGAAATTATATTCTTGACAATATTATTAATCTGGGACACTGAATCACCGAATCCCTCGTAGAGTCCACGCTCTCCTCATCACTGTTGTCGGATAAGCGAATACCAGAATAGGGTCTTAAGCAATCGAGAGCTTTGTTTTTTCAACATTTAGGAAGAGGTGACGCTGAAAGCATTCCAAAAATATGTTGCAGGCACGAAAAATATCCGAATAATTTGTTTTACGGGATTACAGGCACCTTATGGCCTTCATTCACACTTTTCGATGTGTCTTTGTGGACACTCCGTTGCTTCAGCCTTACGAGAAATCTTACCGAAATTAGAAGCAGAAAAAAGAAAGTTGAAAATATGCCATTTATCACACAGAATCAAAGAGAAAATGAGGGAAAATTGAGTGCGGTAAATTAAAATCAATGAAACGGCATTCCCATATATCATCAGAATTGCCAATGGACGGTAAGGTGACTTTAAACTAATATTAAGCGGCACACCAGTAGAGAAAATAGGTTTCTGTCGATAACATGCAAGACGACAAACAATCAAATTCTTGGTAAAATTTTTCTTTGTACGCTATGAACCAACTGATATTGCTGCTAGGCCCAAATAAGGTTATGATGGCCCCTTTGGGATCCCTTTTCAACAAGAAATTTTCTTAACAGGGCTTTTTCGAATTAGCCCTGTGTCTCTGAGAATATGGTGGTGTCTTGTGCACTAGGAGCCAATTTTGGTGTCCCAGACAATGAAACCGCTGCCTCCCATTTCTCTCCCAATGCATGCATGGCCATAAATAGCGGGTCGGACAGGGGGCATCGGGCCTGATCGGGCAGAGAGGTTATCGACCATCCCCGAAATTTTCAAAGTAAATTTTTATTATGTCGATCTTTGACAAATTTGGTTATAAAATGTCGACAAATTGCATGAATATCACTTGTATGCTTGGCTTTTTTTCTTGGTGCTCTAAACGTTTAAAATGTGGTGGCGCTCTTCTTAGCCCGTATGCAGAAAATGTCTGCGTCCGGTCATGTGCAAGCTCTAGAAGCCGAAACCACGATTAAAGTCGATTGCTATCTTGATTTCTGTATTGATCAAGGACTCCTTTAAACATGGAAGAGTGACTTCATTATGCCAAACCAGACGCACTAGTGCAACTTATCCATGCCAGTATCGCGATTATCAATTACTCAACCGCGATTCCCATTATTTCTTTCAACATCAGCAAGCTTAAAAGGACATTCCAGGGACAAAATAGGGAAGTTTCTTATAATGACGATACTGTCTCTCCTTAGCGGTGTAGACTGTAAAGAGTTAGTTAGACGAGGTTTTAAGGCTCAATTTCTAACCAATTGGTTTAAGTCGGGCCGTCCACGACCTTTTTTCCAGTTGTGGCTCACTGGCTTGTTTTCCCTACTCCATTGTAAAACCCATGTCAATAATAGGTTACTTTTAGGAGTTGTGGAATTTCAAGTAAATATTAATTCAAAAGCCAAAAGGGTGGGATCAAAAAGCCCGACTTAGGGCCCTTGCTGGGGTCCAAGAGCAACGCCATGGTGGGGGTCCAGGTGGCAAGGCCAGCAGAAGCTCTGGAGTATTTACAGAATTGTGAGAGTTAGAGTGTAGCATTTAACTGCTTCTAAAGGACAGTGGCGTGGATCCATCTCCAAAGGTGTGTGTGGGGGGGGGAGAGTTCTCACCATTTGCGAATCGCCGTCCTGGGGGAGGGGTCTGAGGGGCCCTGCCCTTTGGAAAAAGGAAATTAGAAGGTGCCTTTATGGCAAATGGTGCCATATTTGGTCGCAATTTAGCTTTTAAAATGTAGTGTCAATTCGTAATCTATTTTCTAATACAATTCATCACAGTTTTACTTTTCATGATTTTGAAAAAGCGCGGGGGGACTTTTTGGAGATGTATCCCCTTCCAAAAAAGGGGGGACGCGTTCCCTCATCCCCCCATGATCTACGCCCAAGCTAAAGGACATTGGACATCTCTAAACAGACCACAGAAATTAAACGTTACGTAAAACTTTCCGAATAGATAAGCTATCCAGTCTCTTATCTGAAGTTGCTTGCTTGACTAAAGGTAGCCCAGGGTAAATCTGCCATATCAGACACCATAGGTGCTCTTGTAACTAATGGAGCAGAAACCACTAGACTCTATTGCCTCTATGCAACACAATAGACCTTTTGAGATGGTCAACACACGCTGGCATAGGCGTCCGCAGAAAAAAATTAGGGGGCAAAACTTTTGATTGATCAAATCAGGGGAAATTTTTAATCCCAGAAAAGAGCTTAACTGCTAAATGTTGGCTCCTTTTACAGGGGTGTAGCCAGGAATTTGCAAGGTTGGGGGGGGGGGGGTGGGCGAAACCTGTAGGCAAACTATCTAAGCGTACCACCACCAAAGTTGGGAGCGAAGCACTAAGAAAATTTGGGCCGAAATGCCTCCCAGATCGCTGAAAATGGCACTTTCCAGGCCTTGTGAGTTGCATCTAATCATTTTCTATTTTGAAATATCATGTTCCTGAAATTTTCTAGTGATATCATAAAAAAATTTTGATGCTATATTTTCTTCAAGTTTTGTTTGTCAAGTTTTTGATTTGCCAGGGGGCAAGTGCCCCCTTGCCCCCCTTCCGGACGCCCAAGCACGCTGGTCATAATAGGGTGTAAAAAGGAAGATAGACCAAGCATGCATGAAATGCAAGTATCCACAGACTAGTGAGTCAGATAATCCTATTATTCAGTATACTGATTAGACCCCGCATAATTAGGGTAACATGCGGGTGAGAATCTCAATAATTATTCTATTCGGAGATTTTTTTACGTAATGGCCGAAGTTAGTAATTCGACTGGTTTCTTATGTTAGTGGTCGAAAGGCTGAATTTCAGTGAGTAAATTAGGTTGCATATATACAGTTTTCTACAGAAACAAGATTATACCCTCGCAAAAAAAAAAAATCAGAGAAAACTTAATCCGGAGACCTTCAATTTACTTCTGTTGATTGGTTGAACAAGGATAATTTGTATTCTTAATACTTATTTTTATTACAACGGAAAATTGGCATCGCATCGCTGACACAATCGCCATTGATATCCTGCGATCAACCTCCTCGTGCACTTCAACGATGTGTGACAGAATTGTCCACTACATCCGCCACAAGATGCAAGTTTTACAAAAATGCAACCCACATTTTTACATCGTGGCGTTCATCACTTCAATGTACAAGGAAATATGGAGCAATGGTAGTGATTTCACAGTTAAACCAACCTTATTGAATATTGAATGAGCAGCAGTACAAATGTTTCTTAACTTGATGGAAAACACACCTCAATCTTTTTTTGCAATCCTTATTCAACCGGATTCATATAAAGGCGTACTTCTGATGCCGATTTGCTTTATTCCAAATATCCTTATATAAGATCCAACACTGGCCTTTTTTCGGGCTTATTTTAGGCGGCCTTTTACAGAACTTCGTCATTTATCACTGACACAGCTCGGCCTTACGTAATAATTTCCTGAAAATGTTTTTAAGTTTTTACATGAAATAGGCCAGTTTGTAAATAACCAAATAGAGTCTTCCAAGCAACAATCCCTTGTTGAGAGTTGTGTAGACAGTCTTCTGTTTTATCTCCAGTACATTGCTATTCCCAAAAGATCATATCTTAATTCTTAGCGAAATATATTATATTCAATTTTTCGGACTAGGTTCCCCGAACACTTCGCGAAAGAAATGGGAAGGCCGTTTGTCACCTTTAATGAAGCTGAACTTACATCTGAACAAAAAAAAAATCAAATTTGACCAATTTGACAAACATTTACAGACTTAAATCACTTTCACTATGTGTAATCGTATCATTTCTAGGCATTTTATTTTCATGAATTGTGTAAAGCAGGGCCTTGCGTCGAAAGTAGACGCACTCTCTTCGTCCTTAAACGTTTTACCCTACAAGGCATGACGCCAACCATAGGCAAAAAAGTAGGGAGTCTATGAGCCCCCCCCCCCCCTTTCCCCTCCCGAACTCGGGAAAACTTATGTCTCAGGTGGATTGGGGGGGGGATGATCGGGCAATTTTCTGTGGTAGTAAACTAAGGTTTTTCTTGATCAAAAAGGGATTAGGCCCCAGAAGAAGAGGCAAAAAGGTCACTATGCACGTCGTCACAGAGCGACAGCTTTATTTAAAGTGTACCTCAACTCTAATAATGCTGGAAAATATATTTCAGAGGTTGGAAAATGAACCTCTTATATTCCAACTCCCATCTTCGTAGCTCATTCACTTGCTTAGTTGTAAAATACTGAAATTTACTCACTTAAGTTGAAAAAAGTCGATTGAACAATAATTTTGATGTCCTTCACTAAAAATAAAAAGTGAGTCACTGTCCTAAAAATGAGTCAATTTGTCCCTGGGGCGACTCACATTAGATAAGTGAGTCACCTCAGGGACAAATTGACACAGTTTTAGGACAGTGACTCACTTTTTATTTTCTGTGTTCATGTACAAATAACATTACCTGCTTTAGTCTTCTTTTGAAATTAAAATGTACTGATATATGACCTAGAAAAAGTACTGTTTTTCATGCAAAGCATGTTGCAGAAAGAGACTTGTTTAGACAAGTCACACTATGTCAATAAGACGGTGAGCAAACTTCGGCGCAAGGTGCATTGGCTTTTGAAAACAGACAAAGAAAAGCAAAGACTGTTCAGTTATTATACGATTACAGGAGTGGAGTGAAAATAAAAGTGATAACCTAGATTATTATGCAATCTCCCATTTTTATCTGAGTGGATTTAAGTTCAACAATTTTTATCTGACTAGCACAGACGTACCAGACGGGTACCTGGGGGATCCAACCCCTAACATAAAAACCAATCTCCTTGCAAATGTGTGTCCGGGGAAAATCGGGCAATTTCCTCGAGCTAGTACTGTCAAAGGCTTTAATTTTACGGGCAGAAACAATCCAGTCCCTAGAGAAAATGTCCTGTGCGTCCATTTATCTTAGTACAGGAATGTCTAGTGAATATTGACGTTGGACCATTGGGGTCCACTTTTCAAGCTTTGTAACATGTCTTTTTGAATTTTTTATCTTTAGGTTTACTTTAGGCTGTAAGCATTGTCCGCATTTCACAGACCCCGCGAGAATTAGAGATGATAGTATCAAGATGGTTTTTTTCGTTTTTTTTTTTTTTTTTTGTTTATTTTGTTACGAACACAACAATGCGATCGACTTCTGCAAACGATTAGACCTCCGTTCTTAAACTCATACAGACTGACATTACACCCACGACCATGCCAGGGCTGTAACTGAGTTCACTTAACCCAATTCCGGGCCAATACCGATTCCAGTGGTCACCATTCCTGGTCAATTCCGAGTCCGGTACCCTCCGATTCCGAACCAATTCCGATTCCATGTTTTACAATTCCGGGCCAATTCCGAGTCCGGCCATTTGACAATGTGGCGCCTCATACAAATGCATTTTGTACTATTTACAACAATTACACTTATGGAGAACACGGCCACGTTTCAGGAGTCAATTTCATACTCTGGCTGACCCTGTAGTTTAGTTGACTGTATATGACCATTCACTTATTAAATTGTGCACCAATAATAATGTGATCTAGGTAACATTAATGAAAGTTTCATTTTTGTGGACTTTCTGGAATCGGCTTCGAGACAGTCCATTCCAGGTCAATTCTGATTCCGTGACCTCCCATTCCGGGCCAATTCCGAATCGAGCGAAAAATGGATTCGAATCCGGAATCGAGTCCAAGTCCGGACTCGAATGTTACAGCCCTGGAACATGCATATCTATATACACCCTCCCTTAGTTACCGATTTCCGTTCACTATTGAATAGGTACCCTGACATAGGTAACTAGTTCAGGCTACACTATTTTCTAGGAAAAATAAACCATGCATAACCATGGTAACTATTACAAGTTGCAACTGACATACCTGTTTAACTGGCAACATAAATTCAATACCGGTATCCATTCTGAGTAACAATGGATTAATACACAATCTTATCGGAAAGATCTGTAAATTTTCAACTTTTCCTTACAGTGTCGGCGAGATCAGTGATGAGTTCACGTGATACGATTCAATTGAGCTAGTAACGAACAGTGTGAAAACTGCTGTTTGTTTTTTGCAATGCAAGTGCTCTTTGATAAATTTTTCAGCAGCGTGGTGCATGACCTGAATTTAACAATTAAATAAACAACTTCAATAGATAATTCTGCAGACAGAGAGGTGACTTTATGGATTTACCAAGTGAACTCTTACTTGAAGGGACAAAAACCTTTTTGAAAGGTTACTATTTATTTGGATATTCCTGCTGATAGTTGTAGGTTAGGGTTTACAGTATTCTCACACACAATTACAAAAGTTATTTTCTAAAGTTGCGTAGGTGTTAGCCTTTCGACCAAGCGAAAACTGGTGAAATGAAGGAAAGTTCACTTGTACTTTGCAAAATATAAACAAATGAACAGTCTCTTATTTGTACTCTAAAGAAAAAAATGAGAATCTCTGAAATGTTTTTCAGAGTTTAGCAACATGTTCTGATCATTTCTTTATGTTAGCTTGTAATATGTTAGTCTTGCATGGACGAGGAAGGCGATTTTTCCGTAACTGCATCAGAAGGAATTTCAAACGCTTTTTAATAACGCATTTGTTTAAAGGAGTAAACATGAAAAAGTTAAAGAGTTACGAAAATATGTTATCAAATCTTCATAACATGCCTTGAAGCAGTCCTCCTTGAAGGTCGTATGGTAAAAATATCGGGCTATTTATGAATATATGAATATTTATTCACACAGGGTTAGGAGCTGTTCTCCAAGGGGGATTGGGGGTTGGGGAGGGAGTGAACTTTGTTTCGGACCGCTGTCGTCCTGGGGATGGGTGTAGGAGGAGGAGAGTCCCGTTCCCCATTGGAAAACGTTTGAATGTTTGAGGGTTCTTAGATGCAATTTGGTGATATCTTGTGCAATTTTATAAGGAAAATGAAGGGAAATGTTTGACAGAATTTTACAAAGGGAATAAGAAAAGGTTTTTTACCCTTGAATAGTGAAGGACAGGGGTATACTTCCAAAAAACCACATTCTGACTGGGGATTTAGACCCCAGCCCCCTCTCCCGCTTTCTGTTCGTATGACCTATCAAGCAGGTTAAATGCTTCACTGTAAATTTGTTTGGTGTGGTCAGTCTGCTTTGGACAGTTTGGTCCTGTGTCTTCCGGTCGAAGGGAGAATGCTTAAATACCACGTCATTTACTTTGCTTACAAGAACCATAAATGGCAAATGCCTTGGACAGCTTTACAGGGGCTAATAAACTAATAGTGATGCTACCTGCATCAATTGCGCCAAGTGGGGGCAATTTTCAAGTTTTCTTCCAATAAAAACCATAAATTTTCAAATTTTTATCAACAGGAGCAAAAAATATTCAAAAGGCCTTTGATAAAAGCCAACAATTTCAAATTATCCTCTTTACAGTGCCCAAATTTTCAAACTTTTCAAACGGAAAATTTTGGTGTCGCCGTCCTCTTGGCAACCCTTCACCATGGCAGGATCTGGTGTTGCTGCCCCACCCCAAGGAAGTCCCCCCTCACCTCCGTCTAGCAAGTCCTGGTACTAATAGTGCCTTTATGTTGAAATCTTTGAGTTAAATATTTTTCATTTGACGGATTGCCGGACTGCTATCAGTTGAACCATGGTTTTGTCACCAGAGCTAAGCTATGCTTTCTTACATGTTGGAAATACGTCTTTTAAGTATTTTTTGTGAATACAGCTTGACTAAATTACCATTTCCAAAACCATCGCTACACCTCTTGCTGTTCACTTTCCTCACCAACTACCACCATCCTCAACAAATTGACTGACGGTTACTATCTTAAATTTGCGATCATCATATGAAAACTATTTCATTAGCATTTCAAATTACACCTGGGGGGAAGCAGGATTTTCTCATGAAATGGTCCAGAATAGCCGTCAAATTTAAGAAAGATTTCTCTGGAAGGACCTTCAGTCCCCAGCCTCCGGCTTCGCGCCTTTGGCGATCGCGGTGAAAGACTTCTCCGGCCACAATTAACTTCCCAAGATGCAGCCTCCAATAAAAATTACATTTCTGGCACTTTGTCAAGTAACTGCCGATGCCCTGACAATGTCAATTTAAATACTACCCACAAAAGATCTCATTAACTTCTTTAAGTATCACATAGTCTGTAAACTTTAAACTCGACAGTAACCTTATTTTTTACACTAGGCCAAATAAAAAAGTTGAGGGGCACTTGTCCCAGACCATCGACAATATGAAAAATGAAAGAAAGCCTCCATAGGGCAGGATATAGGTTCCCATACCCTTCTCTATGGAAAGAACAAACACCTGAGAAAAGAAGGACATTTTTATGCAATAAATATCATGCATTTAAAACTAAAGAAAAACAGTAGCCTACAATTAAATGTCTCAACGCTGTTTTCTTCTGCGCGCTTCGCTCGCACCCGTTTTAAATATTGCTTCGGGGTTTCGGGTTTTTTTTTCCTGTATAACATTCCGCTTGTCATAGCTCCGTTCAAACTCTTCTAATGTCATTGAGGACGCCAATGCTCCCATGGCCGTACGCAGCTTAGGGGAAGTTGCCCCTCCCCCAGAAATTTTCAAAGTAAAAGTTTTATCGCTCGATCTATGTAAATTTACCGACTCTTTAAAGTTGTTTAGATGCAAGTTGTAAGGCACGGAAGGTGTCATTTTCGACACCGTAATAAGAGACAGGCGCTTTTCGAAGGAGGGCAAGAGCCCTCTCCTTGAGAATACTTCTCTTTCTTAGCATTTCTATTACTCATATCACTCAAAAACATGAAAAATGCGATTTTTTTCAACGCGCTTCGCGTGCACCTATTCTGAATACTAGATCTCCCATTCTTAAAATTATTGTTCCAAAAGCCTCGGAAAACCCTCAAAATAATCGATTCTCCCCTACTTCCTCAAGCCCTCAGCATTATCGATTCCATCTGACAGTTAGTCTCATGGAGTAAGAATATAATTGCAAAAAGTCAAATTGTGATTTTGTGGTATGTTAATTGCCCACCTTATGTCATTTGAAGTTGAAGCTAAAATACATCATTTTAATGACTACAATTGCGTAAATACCCCGGGGCTTCCGGGGCTTCGCCTCCTGCACCCCACACCGTTAAGGGGACTTTAAAAATGGAACCTACTGCCTTTGTGCTTGGTGCTCAGCACAAGGAATGGAGTAGGGAAAACAAGCCAGTGAGCAACAACTGGAAAAAAGGCCGTGGTCGTCTCGACTTGAACCAATTGGTTGGAAACTGGGACGTTAAACCTCATCTAACTAACAACCAAATTCACGCTCCCAGGGCGCCATCGGCGACGTTTGACAGTTACCCAGCTTTGCCCCACACTTTCAGACATCAAATCCCTCCCCTGGAAAACAGAGTTTCCCGAAACAGCGTTTCGCGCAAAAAGCACTGCTTAATCTGTTAATATGTTTAGCTAAACAAGTGTTTCGGTCTCTCGTGTGCGTTACCTGTTTAGCGTTTCGCGAAACAAGCTGTGAGGTATATCCAGCAACCGACTGGGGGGTAAGGATGGATTAAAAGAAAGCTTTTTCACAATATCAATACACCCTGAAATGAAATGATATTGTGCTGCAATGGTTTTCATTAAAACCCCTCCTTACTCCATCGCTCTTACAGGCTGTCGCCCATGTGGTAGTTTCGGATAGCTTAAACTTCCCCGGCCCCTCGTCAGGGGCTTTGTTAACTTTCTGACACCATCCATGCCTTAAGGGGTTTCTTTTACTTAGTAATCGTCATCGGCGGAGGAGAAACCGTACTGTCTGCGAGCTCGTGACCAAGGGAATTCAGGGGAGACGAACCTTTAGAGTTGATCCCCTCTAGAAAATAAAAAATACAATTGCCTCAATGTATTTTTGTATATTTCCCCCTGAAAATATGTCACCCCTGGAAACTATCTCGCCCCCTCTCGGTACCTCGTCTGGCTAAGGACCGGACTGTGTAGGTGCGGTCACTGTATGGCGTCGGCAAAGACCGAGGGGAATCTAACAAGGTCACTGTATTGAGCATCCTGAAATGTACCGGCGTTAGTATCGGGTAAAACTCGGGGAATTTGAAGAATTCGAGCGTCGAGCGAAGACGAGCGAAGACGAGCGTCCCTCCAACAGAATACTAGCAGTGACCTCAGATTTCTGGAAAATAAGTATGGCAAATTTTTCTCTATGGAATCAGAAGGACGGTCCCATCCGTATAAGCCATCGAGTCCCATTAGAAAACTCATTGATTATACCAGGCTTTCTTGCCATTTTGTAACTCGAGGCCCACTTGTGATTGCTGAAATTACCGGAGGACCTTCCTTGACCAGTTACTAAAAATAAGGTTGCACTTTTATCAGTTTCACACACAAAACAACGTACACAATGGTACATCTAAAATTTTCAGTGTTTCGGAGAAGAAAAGCTATTGAAAATGACGGAACGAAACATCCCTTTTTCAGGCCGTCTCCTGCGACCCATTCTGCGGCCCTCTTGGGCAAATCTGTAAGCCTCAGCCTACCGGTTTAAAAACGCTGGCATATAGAAACAGTAAACAATGATAGTCATTTCAATTCTTGAAGCGCGTACCTGTCTCCCCTCCCCCCATGTCACGATTCCTGGCCAATGGCTTGAGACTGAAGTCAGTGGGAAGTACATGTTTTGGAGAGAACATTCGCAATTCTTTCACTGCCTTCTCCTTCATGTCCTTCTCCGAAGACTGGGGAAGAAACAACGAACAGCATTAGCGGCTCGCCATAGGGGCCCGGGGGCGCTTGTCCCCCCCCCCCTAAAGTTTGCAAAGCATGGTCTCCAATTTTCCAAAAAAATAATAAATAAATAAAACATGTAATTCAAGATGGGTTATGTCCTCCCTTTTAATTGAGTGGGTTTAAAATAGAAGACGTGAATAACTTTCCAATGCAATGCGAAGGTTAAACAGTAATAAAGTGCTTTCAAAACGACATTTTTTCGGCGCGCTTTGCGCTGGTTCTCTTAGTTTACTTGTTTGCTACTATATATACTTCAGTCATCACGAGTGAGCCTGCCATTAGTGCGAGCTAAGGTAATCAAAACAAATGATCACGCTGTGATATTTGCAATCGCATTAGCTAGGCATCATAATGTCATTTTTAGGGTGTAACGGTAATGCTGGAGTTAAATGCCCATATTTTGCAGACACTTCAGAGCTTTCGGGGTCATTAGATACACAACCCATTAGCCGTGTTGATTTTCATCCACGACTAAAAGCAGTTTTGCCCGGGTGTCACCTGGCCAGATTAGCATAGGTATCTGTCTACAAAAAGTTGTAACGGACATGTAACCGAAACGTATTGTTCTATAGAAGGATAGGTTTCCCTTCCCATGTCCAAACTGACAGCGCCGTTGGCCCACGAGCGGTCTTATGACTGTCAAAAGGCCTGTTAGAAGCAAAAGGTTATCCACCTCTGAGCTGAAGTATACCGTTTCAATTGATTTAAAATAAACACACCAAACAATCAATCTAAGCTTAGTGTAATGATACTTTTGGCTAGTGGCCTAGCTATTTCTATACAGGATGAGACGTCGTTTTGAGTTAGGGGAATTCCCTTCCCCCTTTAAAAAATTTCCTTTCGGAACGGTACTGGGATCCAAAATAGTGCTATCATTTCATCGTTTTCAACTTGTCTTCATGCTCAAAATTTTCGTTAGTTTAAGAAAACAATCCAGAAAACCAACATTTGATGGCTTCTTGGCAAAGTTGAAACTTATTGTGGCACAATGAAAGAAACAACAAAATATTTAAAGGTATGGCTCATTTTATACAAATGGTTCAGGCCGCTTTGCCCATTTCTCCTGCCTCTTACTCCACCCCTATGGAGTAGCGAACTGTTGATATGGTTGTGTTTATTTTTAAAGTAGTCAGCTAATGACTGACTGCCTGAAATGGTGTTTGAAGAGCTTTTGAAAACTGGGCATCGCTGTAATACATAATAATAATAACTATACTTCTATTGTACTATCCGGAGCTGACCCCACGGGGGGAGGGTCTTCCGAACCTCCCTGAATAAGAACTTGAGTTTGCCCCCCCCCCCCAACAAATTTCTTAGAGCCGCCCATGACGAACAGAAAGTGCCATTCTACCCCTGGCATATTTCAGCCAAGAAATTTTTTACATCAGGTGCACGTCCAAGGTTTCCATGCAGGTTGAAATTTGGATAACTCACGTGAACCAATCCTCTTATGGTGATTGGTTGTAACTCACAACTTGTTTCTCGAAACGCCCAACAGGCAACGCACACGAGAGACCGAAACACTTGTTTAGCTAAATACTTGTTTCGAGAAACAGGCAGTGCTTGTTAAAGTGGACCTAAAGTCTAAAAATTCAAAAATATATATTTTAGAGGTTACAAAATTAATCTTATTGGTCCAACTCCCATTGTCATAGCTTATTCCATTGCTGAGATATTAAATGTTAAAATTTATTCACTTAAATCCAAACAGTTCATTGCGCAATAATTTTTGACATTCTTGTTGTACAACTCACATTAAATGCTTTGTTTTCTTTTAAAATTAAAAATGTTTATATGACCTTGACCGCTTCCTGTTTTCTTGCATGACATGCTGTACAGAGAGGGCTTATATAGTCAAGTCACCCCAAAGCAGTAAGAACGTGATCACATTTTGGCACAAGGTGCGGTGGCTTTCAGAAAAACAAGGAAATACAAAGATTGTAATTTGAGTAGTACAACAATGACATCACAAATTATTGCGCAATCTACCTTTTTAAATCGAGTGAATAAACTTCAACATTTTATATCTCAGCTTAAGAAAGTCCTGTGAAGATGGGAATTGGACCATTGGAATTCAGTTTTCATGCTCTGTAATATATATTTTTGAATTTTCAGACTTAAGGTACACTTTAAGCGAAACGTGTTTCGCAAAACGCTTTTTTGTTTTCGTCCAACGCACACGGACGTCAGCGTGAGAAAACAAGAAAAGTGTTTTCTGTTTCGTGTTTTGCGTTTTCTGTTGTCCGTGTGCGTTCGGCTTAAGATTGAACAGATTTTGAAAATTAACTTGGGGGACTGCATTCTCCCTTTAACAATAGTGTGGGGTACCATCCTAGGGAAATGGTTTAAGGGGGAGGGACACTCCCCCCTTTGAGAAATTTTTGTTCCTTTTAGGTAGCTAATATACAAAATGGTGCTATTTTTTGATAAAATTTCGACCTGATCAAATTTTGAAAAATTCTCATAGTTTAGTGAATTTTTTTCAAGTTTTTGGTTGTAAGGAAATGGTGTGGTGTCTTAGTGAGAAGGGTTGAGATTCCTTCCCATGAGAAATTTTAGTGAGATGGGTAAGATATAGAATGTTGCCGCTATCTTTGGTAACACTTTGAACTGATTACATGTTAAGAAATTGCCATTACTCAGTGCTGTTTTGGCACCCCTTCAATGCTAGTACCATGGGAACGGCATAGGGCCTCCTCGAAGCTCTGGGGTAATATATAATAAAGTGGGGACGTTAGTAAAATCCTTTCAAATAACATTCAAATGACACTACAGGGGAGCACAACAAACACTTCACAAATATCTTATTTTGTACCAATTTGAAGGAAAATCCAAATGATCAGCTTCCAATGGGGAATGACAGGAAGGGGGAGTGAAAGTGTTACAAAAGAGTGCAAAGTATTAATATGAATGTTTCATGATGCTTACTCTCTGCAAATTCACTTAATTAATGACCTTCCAAAAAGCTTTTGTAATGATTAATATACTTCCAATCATATAAACATCAAGCTACAAAGGTTGCCCATGGTATTGGGTCAGGGGCGTAGGGAAAGTGTTATCTTTGGGGGAGGGGGGGGGATGTGGAGATTATGTTTTGCCGACGGATCTGGTAATGCGTAGTGCGAAAACGAGCTTTAGCCAGTGGGGTCCTGAGCCCCGCCTAAGGACCTCTGGTTGGGTCCAGGGGCGCAGCTCCCGGAAGCTCTGGGGTTTAGGTATATCTCTGGGTGAAAAGTTAAGTCTCAGGATGGATATATTTTGGTTCATAATGCATCATCAAATACACACTAGATCCCACTGATTTTAATGTATTAGGCTATTCCTCCCGTCAGGCCGCTATAGTTTTAAGCGGTTGGGATCCAGAGGTCCACCAGTGCTTTAGCTAGGACGTTTTCTCAATGCGACATTTACTGATCTGTGGCCTGGTGGATGGGTCTAAGGGGAGGGGGTGCCCCCTCCCCTTTGAAAAGTTTTGGAATTTGCAAGTTGCCTAGATCGCAAATGGTGCAATATTTGAGTGGATTTCTGCCCTAATGAGGAACCTCAAAATTTACACCCGGGTAGAATTTTGCTTGACAGATTTTTTTTTTGTGCGACACTTGTCGCCGTTTATGCGACATTGTCGCACAAACAGGGGCTGGCTAAAGCACTGGGCCCACCTAAGGAGGATTCCGGAGGGCGAAGCCTCCGCAAGCTCTGAGGTTTAAGTATATATATCTCTGGGTGCAAAATTAAGTCTCAGGATGGATATATTTTGGTTCATAATGCATCATCAAATGCAAAGATCCCCACTAATTTTAATGTATTAGGTATAGTCTAGCGGCGAAGTCTGAAAATTTTCGACCCCCCCGGTACAACTTTGTAAAAGTTGACACCTACCCTTGAAATGTTCCTTAGGATGTCAGCTTTCATTTTCTGTTGGTTGTCACCTTTTAAATTTACCCGAACATGGTAATTAGGAGGGTCAAAGGTCACGAGTCTATTTTCACCCAATTTCAACAATCTTGGTACTATACATGTGTACTTCACCTTCAGGGGAGGCTGTACCTTGAGTCTAGTGTGGTAAATATTTCGAATAAATTTACAATAAACATGCCCAAACTCCAGTCAATGCATAAAACCCTTAATTATCAATATTTACTATGGTTTCATTGAATATTTTCATTATTTTTATTTTTTTAGTTTTCCCCATTACAAATTTACACGATATGATATTCCAATGCATCTTATGCATGTTTTACCACATGGAGATAAAGCGTCTCTCAATAAAGACAAGGTAAGATCGTTTAATAGGCGTAGGAAGCGGGGATTGGGGGCCCCAGTCAAAAATGTGAGGGGGCTGAAGTATGCTTCCGCCCCCCCCCCGATCCAAGGGCAAAAACCCCTTATTTGTCTCTTCTGTAAAAAATGTCAAAAATTTGAAGTAAATTTCCCTAAAGTTTGTCCATAATTTTGCACCAAATTGCATCTGAGGCCCCTTAAATACCCACAAATGTTCCACAGGGAGGGGGACCAAACCCCCTCCCCTTAGACTCCTCCCCAGGGCGGCGATCCGAAACAAAATTCAGCCCCCCCCCCAGTCGCGAAAAGCTTCCTACGCCTATGTATTGTTATAAGTTCTACATTGCAATATAATGCTCTTCTTGAATAAAATTGATCTGTCGAATGTTTGCCTGCATAGCGGCTCTCTTTAACTTCTGACACACTGGGTAACCGTAGCGAAAGGCTAAACAAAAACCCCGTCAGCTATGTGAAGACTAGTCAAATTTATAAACCATATCTGGAAAGTTTAACGCAAAAATGTGGCAACGGTGTTTCGCTTCTGTGTTTTCAAGTTATCATTTGTGGTAACAAATTAAGATTTTCTCATATAGACGAGGTTTCTGACTATACTTTTATTAAAGCCCTTATGGCGTTGGAAAATATACATCTGGCAGTTTTCATGTTGTGCTTCTGAAGGCGAAAAATCAGAATGGTCATTACAAACGCCGGAATGCACTTTGTAAGTAGGAAAAAGTAGTGATGAACAGCTAAATTTATTCATTATAAAAATTGCGGATCCTATATCAGATGTGAGAGTAATAAAATACAATGCTCCACCTTCAAAATGTGTCACTAAAATCTTGTCCTATATGGGTCAAAGCAGTAAACAATTAACAAATTCTTTGCTTTTTATAAAAAAGAAGAATTTTGAGTATCCTGTCAATTGAAACTGCCTTCAATAATCTGCATATGAAAATTCAAATCACCAAACCCTCTTACAGCCAGGTTCATCCATACCCATAGCCAGACAACGTGCTAAAGAGGACGAGAAAGTTCCCAGACTGTAAGAGGGAAAATCATTTTCAAGGCACGAAATGTGTTAACATAAAAGGCAAAGGTAATTTTTGTTCCTACAATTTCTCCCAGGCGTTAATTTTTGTGGGTCCCTCCACTGCTTTTAAGTTATGGACCTGTATTTTCGAACAGAGTGGTCAACACTTGGTTGCATTCAGGCTATATCTGAATCTGGTTGACCCGTGATTTAACCAACCAATTTATGTGTTTGTTGCTAGGCTAAAAGAATAATATGGTGGCAAAAACCCTCGAGTTTGCTGAATACTTCTTACCTCCAATCATTTGTCGACAAAAACGTATATTGTGCTAGAAAAAAGCATGATCAGTCCTTAGAAAGGAACTTGTTTTCTAAATATCCGCCTCACGATGCTAGATGTGGCTGCAATTTTAAACACGTAATCCCTAATTGTGATTACTAAACACTGTCTTTATAACTTTACCAAAATGAAAGCTAGATCATATATGAATTTGTACCGTATTAACAGCCCCTCTACAAGCTTCATTGAATTCATCTCAACATAATCATTTTTTGAGAACTGCGAATTATTTTATTTAAAGGATTTTCTTTTTGCAAGTAAAATCAAGTCTTGTTATGGATATGTGCCATTTCCATGTCCAGACTTGAAAACAACATAGATCGGTGCAAGAATCATTCACTGGCTTTCCAATTCAGGGAAACAACTCATAATTATATTGCTATGTAACCACAAATTATTAAAGGTTTATTTACCAGTAAACAAAATGAATTAAATTCATGTAACAATTACGATGGGTGTAAGGGACACTTTCTAGGGGTAGGAGGAGGCTAAGCCGTTTGCCCGACAAACTGTAATAATCCGACCAATGGCCGGATTTTCACAAAATGTGCCAGAGAAATAGGATTTTTTTCCAAACTCCGGCTGACCAAGTTCCATTGCGACTATGTTCCAACTCCCTCTCATAAAAAGATAGCAGAAGAATGTGTGTTGAAACAAAGCAAAAGCGTACTTTGTCAGTTTGTAGCGGTACAGTGTATTAGTTGTATGCCATCCCGAGCAGAGACGCTTTCTGCCTTACTAAAATTTACCATCACGTCCGAAAACATTTAAACAAATATCTACTTTTTTGCATGGGATATTGCTACAACATACCCCTTTAAGCTGATCTAGTTCATGTTGGCAAATAGTTATTGTAATGACAGAAACACCGTAATGTATTTAATAAATATTAATATATTAATTTAGTTAGGCTATGTGATTTCGCACATTTAATATAAACAATGCAATGGTTCCACACATCCTAACAACCGAAACAAAAATTCAAATTTCTCTGATACAGCTACGAAAATAGCCTACATTTCATGGTAGGCCTATAAATATTTTTATTATATCCCACTTAATTTTAAGGATTGCAAGTTCTCAACATTGGTAGGGGCGGAAGCCATGGTCCAAAACCAGGACAAAAGCGACGGATTACTGCATGGAAGGATGGTGAATAAACATTTCGGCGCTATTGGGGCGGCACAAATTTGGGGCTTTTAGTGGAGAAATTTCAATAATTTGGTGTTTTTATTGAAGTAACTTAATTTAAAAATTTGGTTTTATATTGAAGTAAATTCAAAAGGTTAGGTTTGCAATTTATTTTGAAAAATTGCCCACTTTGAGAGTACCGTGACCCAACTAAACAGTTGGGACGACCAGTCGCTGTCGGAGATTAGAAACTTCATCGCACACACTCATTCTCCCTAAAAAAAAAGATTAGAAAATTTTCCCGACGAGGGCCTCAACCTTTCTCGAAGGGGACATGGCCTCCTCATCCCACCTGGCCTCACCCCTGACAAAGTTGCTTTAAGACATCTGAATAAATGTTGTTTGAAGTCACATGATTTTGTGAAGGGTCTTTATGGGGAAAAACGTAAAATGCAGATCGAGTTTAAAAGGTGCGACCTTTAATGACTCTTGACCTTAAAACTATGTTCGAAAACTGAACAAACATTCAAAGGTTGTATTTTAAACATCACTCGTCCACAGTTTTCAGAACGCGTGGGATTATATCTGGACCAGGGGTGGCGCCAGGATTGCCCGACAGGGGACCAAGCTCCCCGACGAGGGGCCAGCAACCCGAAGCCTCGGTGAGGGCGATGTAGTGCCGAAACGATGTTTGAAGTAAAATTTTGGCGCCCGAAGAGCGCCGAAAATTTCAAACTCTTAATGGAAAAAATTGAAAAAGTTGGGCTTTTACCACGGAAAATTTGAAAAAAAATTGGGTTTCTACGAAGAAAATTGGAAAATCTGGGGATTTTATTAAAGAATTTGCCCAAATTTAGACCAAAATTAAGTAAGTCGTTGGAGCGACTGCCTGTTGTCAGGGACTACATATTTTATCGTATACGTAGTAGCTTCCCGAAACCGGAAAATTTCCCCGACGGGGGCAGCCTCCCCCGACGGGGGGCTATGGCCCCCTGCCCCCTCCCCCACCTGGCGCCAACACTGTTCTGGACGTTTTTCTTCTTACTCTTCACCAGTGGTCCAGAATTGAAATTGAAAGGTGTTGAAAACAGACTGTTCAATGTGTCTAAGTCCGTTATTCAAATTTCTTTGTTAAGGCTAAGAAAACACTCTATAAACAGTTTATAATTCTTTTATTTTCATTACATTTTGAGCACTTTAGGACTGTATAAATTATTCATTTTGACTCACATCATTTTATAAGCATCGTTATATTAAAGTGTGTTAAAAATACTAAAATTTTAAAAAATTGACCTTTTTGACCTTTTGACCTTAAAAATTTGCATGTTCGGGAACTTTTAAAAAGTGACAACCAACCTAAAATTTAAAGTTACATTATAAACAATAGTTTTAGCATAGTCGCTATATTTTACAAATCGGTACCGGGTAAGTCAATTTTTAGAGCTCTTTTTCAAATTCGCCGCTAGACTAGTAGGCTATATCCCTCTCGTCAGGGCGCCAGTGTATTAGGCGGTTGGGATCAAGAGGCCCGCCAGTGCTTAGCTAGAACGTTTTCTCAATGCAACGTTTACTGATCTGTGGCCTGGGGGAGGGGTGTCCCCCTCCCCTTTGAAAATTTTTGGAATTTGAAAGGCGCCTAGATCGCAAATGGTGCAATATTTGAGTGGATTTCTGCCATGATGAGGAGCCTCAAAATTTACACCCGGAGGGTAAAAATTGCGTGTCAGATTTTTTTGTGCGACATTTGTCGCCATTTATGCGACAGTGTCCCACAAATAGGGGCTGGCTAAGACACTAGGCCGGCCTTATGGCCCCTGGTGGGGGTCCGGGGGGCTTCGCCCCCGGAAGCTCTAAGATTTTAGCATAATCTCTCCGTAAAAAAATAAGTCTCATGCAGGATTGGTATATTTTGGTTCATAATGCATTATCCAATGCAAAGATTCCGGTTAATTCTTATGTGTTAGGCTATTCCTTCCGTCATGCCACTATACTTCAGGTGCTGAACCTGTCGTTCAGAATTGGAACACTATGTGTTCAGCATTTGAACACTAGACTCGTCAGGCGTTCAAATACGATAAGTGGATAGGCGTCCGGCGTTCAAAGAGGGAGAAAAAGTGTTCAGAATCTTAACACAAGCGCTCAAAATATGCTTTGAACGCCAGGATCTGAAGATGGGTTCTGTATCTGTTTCATTTCGGTTGTCAAAAGTTAAAAGCCTGAGATTGCAGTGGAGGGAAGACAAGCGCGGCACGCATTATTTTTTCCCTGGGATGTTTGTGGGTAAACCGGATCCTCAGAAGTTTGCAAAATGTGTTTGAAGTCAAGGTTATTGTTTAGAAGACGGGCTAAGGATACCCTCTTCATGGGTAATCGGGTGCTGCTCCCCATGGTGATGATTAAAGTGAGGAACAATGTGCAGAAAGTGGTTTTTCAAGAATGTCATATGACCCGAAATAGTGCACCTATACGGAAGCCGTTAATTTCCTCTCTTTTCCCGAGTTCCCGGCTGACTCAGTCACTCGTCCAATTACACCGACGGCCGTTGATACGGCCGTATAAGGCCGTCACATGCATAATCAATTTGCCGACGGGAATTCAACTTGAATGGACCAATTAGATGAAGAGCCGAAAATCGAAATAACCGATAACAGACTGGTCTGTTCTCTCTTTCTCTTTTTTTTCCTTCATTTTCCGTCTACCCTTTCCTTCCCTTCCTTTCCCTTTCTTTTCTCTTCTTCTCTCTTAATTCTTTTCCTCCTCTCCTCTTTTCCTCTTCTTTTCCTTTCCCTTTCCTCTTTTTGACGACAGACCGATTTTGCCGACGGGCGACCAACTATTGGGGTGGGGAATGTGACACCCCCACACCCCCGCTCGCTACGGCCCTGTATTGGGTTGCCACATAATTGCCTCTCAAAGCAAGCCTGAGGTTAAAAACGTAAAAGTTCTCGTAAAGTAGTTCTGGCCAGAATAATTCCGTGCATTATAGTCCTACTAATGATCATCAGGCATCAAGTATAATCCGTGACAGTTCGGGGCGAAGCACGCCGAAATTTCTCAATTAAAAATGTAGTAAAACCCTTACCCGTTCCTTTGAACAAATACTTTCAGGATGGCATTAGGAGAAAAATAAAGATGAAGGTTAAAGTAGGGAGGGATTAAAGCGCGACGAGAGGGCAAGAATTTTGGTAGTTTGCGCAGGATTTACAGGATTTTGATAGTTTGCGAACGATGTTTGATGGAAAATTGAATAGAATAGATCCATCACTCAGTTAAAAACACCTTACCCTATCCCTTACAGAGATTTAAGGCTAAAAAACCTTTCGGGTTTATTTAAAAAGAAAAGTCGAAAACCTTTCAAAAATCAATTGGAGGTGGGGCACGCGAGCCGATGCTACCCCGTACCGGGGCAGCTATCCCTGAGAACTATAAAAACAAAAAGAAAAAACAAAAAGAAAAGACATTTTGAGCAGTGGAAAACGAACCCTCGGCACTTGTAAAACACTTCTGATCACGACAACGTTGATACTTCCAGCCGAAGAATCAAAGAGGATTGGGGCAGTGGGTTTTAGATAAAAGTCAATTTCAGTGCAACAAAATGTTGCCTTCAGGCAAAATACATGTCATGATCGTTTGCCAATGAAGAATATCAAGGTAAACTTACGCCCCTCCCCCCATTGGAGAATGCCTTTTTATACGCCTATGGGAAGTATATACTAGATTCAAACCACCTCTGTCTAGTCAAAAGTCGTCAGCCTTCATTGATCTCAATATTTGCCATTCCTCGCACCGATTGAACCAAACATATTTTAAAAAAGGACGTAGTTATGACCGAGTTTGCAAACCAACATCACGCTCGAACGGGTACTTCTTCAGGGTGTAGTCGTCTGACTTGTTGTGAGTTAGAGATGCGAATTGCTGACCTCATGGAATCTTTCTGCTCCATCAATTATATTTATTAAGTGGTTTCTTTCGGAAATAACAAGGTCTATAGGACCCATACCTTTTTATTTGTAATAATTATTTTAAATACTTCTGATGACGTCATTTGACCTCGACAGCTAATCTTTCACTCAATATTTGGTTACGATCAGGCCGGTGACAAGAGAGTGGTACTATTGCCTTTATCCTCAACAGAAATTATTTGCCAATTATTTATGGTGTCTGAATAAAAAGAATATAAAGAATAAACCCCAAGTCATCATAAGGTTAGTAAGGCTTACACCTCTACCTTGCATCGATGACTTCGATATTTGCTGGTTTCTATATATTTTGAATGTGTTTTGTCCAATGCACAGCTGTACATTCGCATTGCTTGATACGTAGATGACACCTTCATTATATCTTGTATATATTATACTGTAGTTTCTTCGTCAGATGGTGGCAGGGCAAGAACATTGAAAGAGAGTAAAGGGGAGGGGGAGTTGATCCAAGGGGTACATTAGGGTGTGTAGAATCCCCCCTCACGTTGTCCGAAAGCCTACCCTTCATACTAGTGCCTGCATTCTTCCTTTGATGGTTCTTTGAAGAATGGATCGTCCGAAATGGTCAACTGTAACTTGGTCAGCTTTACTTTTTGGTGTAAAATTCAGTTGGAGCAGTGAGCTCGAAGACACAAACATCATCCCATGGGCGGCAATCCCGGGGAACACGGGAATATGTTCTCCCAATATATGAGAAATCGTCCATTGACTTAGATTTTTCACACAGTAAATTATTTGAAAATGGGGTCATGCCCCCCCCCGAATATTGAGAAAACCTCTACCCATACACTAACCCCAAGATTTACATTTCAGAGCTCCTTGCATTGGTTTGGGTAACATGATCTACCCCAGTTGGACAAAAAATGGAGGGGGTGTTTAAAGCAGTTTTTAGTGCAGTCATTACAGTTTGTGGCAGAAGCCGCAAGGTTTTTGGTATTGAACTCCATCCAAGTCGAGATTGTGTGAATGCAAAGGTGACCAACTGGGAGGAGCAGAAAAATTCACTAGCACCCAAAAGAACCCTCTTAGCAATATTCAGTATTCAGTACTAATATGTATATTCAGTACATATTCACGACTAATATGTGAAAAATATGTTCTGGGTAAGCAGGAACGTCTTGCGTAAAATCCTACGAATACTTTCTACTTCAAATTGTGAGTGACCGCTTCACTGTCCAGACAACGGCTAGCTCAACCATCACCGAGAAGTGTTTATAAGTTGCCGGGCAATCGTAAAATATAGATTCCTTACTTAGTTGAAAGGTTCATACGCATTTCAAATGTAAATTTTTTGACCCAGGCGGTTGGAGGAGCACGGAAAAGACATTTCCGCCAAATTAGGGAAAGAACAACTGTCCAGTTACGTATTTCAAGGGGGTAGGGCAACAGACCACCCCACCTCCGTGGTCAGTCAGGGGGGGGGGTTGGGGAAGTCACCCAGTAAAGAGATTGAAGGTAAAGGGAAAGATTGAAGAGACAGAAGAAGTACCCAAAACCTGATAATTATCCAACCCAGTACAGTTTGTCCTTAACTCTAAACTTTTCTGGCAGGACCGGGCAAGTTAGGTTCCTCGTCCCCGCCAGCAAGGTATTAGTCAGTATCGATATCCGGCCCCTGACCCACGTACTATTAATTTTCTTACGCGCTTCGCACGGTTTTCGGTAGCCAGTAAAAGCACTATATAAATTCAGGGTAGGGAGGGTACAGGATGACACAAAGCATAGCTGCGGTAAAAAAATGTCCAGAGGAGGAGAGTTCGATTTCCTGTATTTTGACGTGTTTAGGATGCCAAATGTCTTACATACGGACGTTCTCTGCATGAAAGTCTAAGCTTGTCAGTGAATTATGTCATCCGTTTTGTCCTTGACTTTGCTAGCGACCTCTGATTTACTCCTAACATTGAGTCTGTACCGCCCGCATTTTTTTCATGGGATAGAGAGTTTTATTCATTTATAACACAGTTGGAGTAGATGATAGGAGAATGATGTCTAAAACGGGCCCCACGGTCAAAACGGGTCCTCGATAGATCCCCATAATGCAGGAGTAGCGAGTTGAAAGGTACTTTATGTAGTGCTGTACACCCACCTAATACAACTTCGTAGCGGCCACTGATCTAAATTCCTGGATTGCGCAACCCGTATTACGAGTGCTTCGTTATTGAAGCCTACAGTTATCCATAGGCGCCATCTTGCTAGGACCCAAACAGCGCCCCCGAACTAAAAGTTTGCAGTGTCAACGATGGCTGACAAACGTGGGACACATAGTGTTGAGCCAAAAGAAAGAAGAAATGTTTACGAAGTGAAAGTGATGGAAGCTGTGATGCAGAAACGGCATTCATAGTGGTTCAACATATGTAAACAATGATTCTGTCACCCTCACAAATGCTGCTCTTGTCAGGAAGTGTGATCTGAATGAGAGAAACCCAGTGCAGTCAGATCATGATTATGCTGATGTTCCTAATATTTTCTGTCTTTCTGAGTACAAGAAAGCTGCCATCTCATATATTGCTGGATTTGTTGCCAAAATCCCAGAGAAGTGACTGCTTTGTCTGCAGTGTAATGCACTAGGTTCTAAACATCATCCTGCTGCATCAAAATTCCTTGCTCTCAAAGTCAGATGGAGACTCTTCAAACCAGCACAGAGTGTAATCAAAGTATGTGAAGAAACAGAAAAATATGTTTTGACAGGATGCTAGCATCTACTTGAGGAAACCTCCCACAGTTTACAGGTAAATCTCCAAATTGCCAAATTATACATTGTGTATAGAGCATAAAATTCCATCATTCTGCTGAGTTTTTTTACATGTTGGGCCATCAAGGAGGATCGGGTTTTAGGATGGAGGGGCAGCTTTTCCTCTGTTTGAATTTTTGTTGCATGGTGGCCATGCAGAATGTTTACATCTTTTTCAGGAGAAAATCTCATTCCTCAATGAGATTGATTGGGGAAATTGAGACATTTTCTCATTCATTCTCATTTATTTCTCTCAGTCTATAAGAATTAAATGAGACTGAATGAGAAAATGTCTCAATTTCCCAATCAATCTCATTGAAGAACGAGAATTTTCTCCTGGGTTGGGGAGACTTTAAACTTTTAAAATTTGTAAAATTTATAATTAGATAATTCAAACCCAACTATTAACAGTTAGGGCAGAAAACCACTCAGAGGGACAGATGCTGTACCCTAGCTGGCCCACAAATTTAAAATAATCCTGCAGTTAAGTGAATGCAGCAGTGACTTAGCCAGGTCAATTTTCCAGTGCAATATTCCAGATAGGTGCCCTAGACAAGAGGTCTAAGGGGCTTGGAACACCCAACCTTTGCCATCTGTTCATGGATGGCAAAGGTTACAATTTTTTTACCCCAGTTTACCTTGAAAACTTGAGGTGAGAGATACATTTTGTAATGACTGATTCTTTGAAAAATTGAACCAAGGTGATTTCTTTGAAATGAACACTGCAGAAATTGCTCTTCAAAATTACTTTGTGCAACATTCCTTACCTTCTGTGAAACAGTTCTAACATAAACACAGGCTAGCTAAATCACTGGGATGCAGTGAGCCTAGCCATAAGAAAGGGAAATGCTATTTAACACCAATAAGAAAAATTTGTTTGCATGGGGTTTGTGTAATGTAAAAAATTTATCAGTCATGTTGAAAGATTTTTCTCCAGCAAGTGGAACTTCAATCATGGTAGATAAGACTGGAAATCTTGAAGTGATGTATGTGACTAGGGCTAACACCGCCTCTGCTACACCCAGAGCACATTTAAACACCAACACCCTCTGTGTAGCAGTAAACACTGGTAGCCTAGTCGATCTTCTTATCCAGCCCTTTGAATCTGTAGTGGGCTGTTGATGGCACCTTCCAGCAATGCTTATTTGTCATGTGAGTTGTAGCCTTTACAACAGGTGCTGTTGGCTGAGCTTTCAAAAGCTTAGACACAATGTTTGAGAATCCCTTGTTTCTCATAACAAGTTTCCTATTGGCCATAGCAAGTGCAGTCCTGGGAGGCCTCAAACCATCTTCTGTGTTTCCAGATCTTGAAGCCCACGGGACTGACTCCACAGTATAGTTGATACTAGTAACCATGTGTTTCACTTAGTAAAGTTGCCAAGTTGTATCCCAATTGGGAAAGGAAACAACATCGAAGTTGTCAGGACCAAGGATCAGAATGAAACTTTGCAAACTTGTTCTCTTTGAACATCAGTAATGATGTTTGGACACCAAGGACCAAATTTTCCTAACCTTGTCTTGTTCCAATGCCTGTACAGTTTTTACTTCAGTGACTGTTATCTTTTATATCCTCTTCAATGTGGCTAGGCAATTATTTATCAGTATTACACACAGTGCTGCATTTATATACCCTTGTCCTCAGAATGAGTCACTATAGGGCCAACTACTGTAAATTGTAATGTACATGGCCCACCATCTCTAGCATAACTTGGTACATACATTGTTATACTAACGTATAGATCACTAAACCCTGGCTTAGGGCCTAGGCTCACGTTATGCACAGCTGTAACGTTAGACCTAGGCTAGGCTGTAAATTGGTGCTTCTGGTAGTTGTAGTACGCCTTCGCCTCACCCAACGTTGTCAAATTCATGGCAAACTAAGTCCTTTACAAAGGTAAATATCGATTTCAAGAAGACCTACATGTGAATCATTTCGCCGTCTCGATTGAGCTCACTGGTACAGCAAACTGCCGTTAATTTATTCGTTTCCTACACCCTCTCAGTCTGAAACTAAACCGCAGTACCTATACCTAGCTAGCTTGACAGCTGGGTCCTAGCAATATGGCCGCCATGTACTTCCGGTTGCCTCATTTGCTACACTATGGTTTGCGCAATCCAGGAATTTAGATCAGTGGTAGCGGCTTTTTATTTTTGTAGGATGGCCTGATGGCCATAGGAGATGTATGAATTATTCATATATAGCTCATAAAAATGTTACTGCGCATGTTTCTTCGAAACACGGATCGTGTGGGAACCTCGGTCGACGTATAAACAAATGATACGGTACAACACAGTAAGCAGTAGACTACTGTTGCATTGTTTACGAGATAGTGTGGCTTTAGTACAGACATATGCATTATGCACTGAACAGCTGAATAGACAGATGGTGATTGGAAGGAAAGCAAATTCTGAACCTTCAAACTGAGGTGATAAGGTCACCACTCGCGACTACATTGATAGCCGAGTTGCTATACACTGCATGAGGACAAGCATTATATGCCATGGTTCAGTACGTACCGTGTCATTATATAAATATTAGAATAAAGACTAAAATCCGTCCTTGACCTGAACAGCGGAGTTTCAGGCAAATCCTGGCGTCATGCCCGATAATTTCCGATTACTTGGTGGACGAATGGGGCACTACCACTATAATAGTTGCGGTTACAATCGCTTCGCATAATTAAGCCAGTACTTATCTTCTTAATAATCTTTTTTCTTTTGGACAGCTGTATGCAAAAGTTCTGTTTATTCGAATTCGATATCGTCATAAAGAGGCAATGAGCCATCCACTTGTAGTATTTTTTTCTTGTCACAGAACAACTCAGCTATCCCTTGACCCTTACCACATCTGATTGATCAGCTGAGGTTCTTCCTATCACACTCACGGAGTACTTACATGAAGAATTTATGAATTTATGCCATGATTGCTCTCTGTCTCACTGAGCTAGCCAACTACCACGTACCAGATTGCCTTAGGCTACGTCTATATATCTCGTGAACACATATTGTATGAGTAAAGTACTCAACACTGCTCACAGGCCTGCCATTTGTTTATACTGTACGTCGGCCGAAGTTCCCGCGAGATCTGTGTCATGAACAACCATGCGCAGTACCATGATGCAAATTATTCATGAGTTGAGTATGCATAATTCATATATCTTCCATAGCCATCTTACGAAGAAAGAAAAAATTTGCACACAGGCGAGAAGTGGAAAATCACTTGTGCCTGTTAATAAGGAGAAAGGAACCAAAATTTTTTTTATAAGTTTTGCTATATTTATAGAGAATAGTCTGCTTATCCCTGCGGGGTTAGAAACTTTGTTGATGAAGTTAGACTTTGCTCATTCGTAATAGTTAGTCTTTACGCACTAATTTGTTACGAAAGGTCCGTCAGCAGTATATAAATTCTTCATGACTAGTTTAGCGAAACTTTGTGCAGGTGCAGATGCGGATAAAACGGGTCACTTTCAATATTTATATTACGTTTGTATCATAGGGCAGGATATAGGAACTAAAGTGCGGACTCCTGATACCGAGTACGTAATCCGCTGAGATTACAAGGGGACGCGTCCGCCATAATTATAGATGGAGGCAATTGTTACGCTGTGCACGAGGGTGTGTGTGCAAACTGTATGACGAAAGTTGCTTCGGCCATATCCTATGACATTTTCTCCTTGGTCAATTTGGATTATATTAGAGGAAATGTCACGAGCCTTTCAAAATTATAAGAAAAATTTGTTTTCTACCTTCACATGTCAACACGAATTGTCCAAAAAAGGTTAAATCCCGGTTCCAAACGGTAACAAAGAACAAGGTCCAAGTAAAGCGCAAACATAATTATAATAATGCAATTTATAATATCCACCAAGGTACAGTTGGTTAAGCAAATAATCATGTTTTTTTTTTCAAAATGCTGCATCTTTATGAAGAAGGTTGAAGGTTTAATTAAAGTTCGTATCTGAGGTGAGTCTGGACTTAGTTGGCGGTCATTTCATTCTTTTCTTTTTCCTGCTAATGTTGTGGATGACCTCAAACAACTGGTGGTATAGTATGTATATATACACGGAAGAGCTTCACTTTCAGCAGCTTTCACCATCTCTTGGGTGTATCACTGTTGAAACATAAAATACGTAAAAATATTCATTTCGGTTCAGGGAAGACAATTAAACTGGTTGGATGTAACCAGACTCATATTTGAAAACGAAGCATAAAGGATCCCAACCTTTGAGGGGATCATATCTGATAGATAATTCTAGAACTGAGAATTCTTATGAGAAGCAAGAGTGTCTTTCCTTTAATGATTGTGCTGTTTATGGCTGTAGCACATATCATAGTTTGGTTGCTATATAATTTGTTTACTTACTAGCAACAGTTAGACAACTTTATTTAATACCTTATTAATTTCTCTACATCTGATTGGAAGATTGGTGGTCACATGCCATGCGTGATTCGGCACTATCATCAAGATTGTGGTGCTCTACCGTTGGTTAGTATATACTAACCCACGGTCGTTGGTTAGTATATATTATATAACACCTTATTAATTTCTTTACACTTGATTGGAAAATTGGTGGTCACATGCCATGTGTGATTCGGCACTATCATCAAGATTGTGGTGCTCGACCGTTGGTTAGTATGCAAATAATGAATGTTTATGAGTTCGATAGTATGGATAATTTCATGAGCTGAAAGGCTGAACGTTTTATTCAAAGAGGCGAAGCTGAGTTGAATAGAACGTTAAAGCTTCCAACGAATGAAATTATTGATACTATCGCACGAATGAAAAACATTCATTATTTGTTTTATATAAAACCTTATAATTTTGATCTAGTCGTTGGTTAAATTTGTGTTTTGGCGGTCACTATGGGTTCGTGTTTGTCCGTGTAGTAACTCCATGGTTTGTCGTTTGCTAACTGCGCGTTTATGTACCTAATATAGAGGGATTCTTTGTGACGTCAAGGGCGTTAGATTCCCAGGCACTGAAGGAAAAAAACATACGCAGTAAGCGTATTTACAGCACACGCACATGGCATATTACCATAGATATTTCTGTGACACAATGGACGCTTGTCCTTCAAAACTAAAGAGACGCGAGATCACGTAACATTGGTGAAACAATGTACTGTCCATAATGCTGTTTTGCTGGCAAGTAGAAATGGGGTCTTAATTTAAGGTTCCCATTTTAGACCATCCTCCCGTACCTTTAACAGTGCATGCTTGATTCATTGGCGCTAAAACTGGATCTGTTCGTGAGCGACCACGGCATTGTATTGTCCTGTTGGGCGTTGTCATTGGATCTATGTGTACAAAAGATCTCAGTGTACATACTACATAGTGTGACGCCTATTATTCATTGTCACATTTCAAACGGTCGGGAGACGTAGCACTGGGAACTGACATAAAACTGCAACTTAGCTGTTTATCTGACGCGTTTACTGTGCAAAATGTGTGAAATTTCACTTGGGGACACTGGGCATGTTTGCTGGGTTTGTACATTAATTTCATCTTTCATTGACAGTCAAGATTCTTTCTCTAACCCTCAGAAAGGCTAGCAAAAAATCTTTTGAAGGGCCAATTTGAAGTTTTGAAGTTACCATATTCAATCAAAGCAGTTGACCTTCAAAGTCTCAGCAGGACTCAGTTGTATCCTCATGGAAATAGCTCGCCAAAACTTCCTTTGAAATATGGTTTGCGCATTCAAGGTCATCTGGTAATCATTCGATTATGTTGCTCTTAAGATTTCTATAAGCACTAAGCTAGATTAAAAAGTTAACACAAAGAGGTTTGTCGTCTGCTACATCTGGGGTAGAACTAGGGCGATTTACCCATTGCTATAGTACTGCCAGTCGCCTGAAAAATAAGTGTATATTCTTTCTGGTGTCGCTTGGTGTCGCAAATGAGACCACAACGGCTTGATTTTACGTAAAATTGTGAGAAAAGAATTTTGTCCGGTTATTTTAGGAAACTTAAGGAAGCTTTTCAGAATGCAGCAAAAGAATTAGGCTTCTGTCTCTTCAGCTCATTTGCATATGGTTCCTTTAGATGAAGTAGGGACATTTGCATTGATCTAGTTCTAAACATCCTGAGCCGTTTTGAGTTTAAAAATCCCTTTGCTGTGATGGCTGTGTACAAACCTGAACTCCAAAGCATTATACAATTTAAGCCCCTTGTTAAAGTATTATTAGAGGTGAATGGTGTGGCAAGGAGAAAGAAATCAAGCTGAAAGCATTTAATAAAGGGTTTAAGACCTTATAAGCCTTCTGACCAACTAATAGTTGGGATTCTCTAAGTTCAGCACTTAAATAGGTCTTAAAGTATTAGCATAAAGTAAACTTAAATTAAAGAACTCCCTGGTCTAAGTGTCATTCTGTAGGCCTATTATATCACCGTGACATCGAACAGTGAGCTGCCACAGAGTAGCAGCTCACTGCATGGAGTTGCAAAAAGCAAAGTCGGCTAGTAAACTGGTCCACCCGAGGGCGCTTCAGTCCGGCGCGCAACCGACTTTGTCGGCTGGGCAACTGATTTTAGAGGCAAGCCTATGCCAAGTGGGAGGAAAGCCGGAGTACCGGGAGAAAAACCCACGTACATCGAGCGGGATTCGAACCCACGCACATGTGAAACACATTGGTGCACAGCAGCTGGAATAGACCACATGGAGTTGTGGCAACCGGCCATTCATATAGCACTTGTTCAGGTAAAGGCCATGGAGGTGTTATGAAGCACGGGAGGGATGTAGGAAGACGCAAGGAATAGTCATAAGCAAAGACTCCTATGACATTAATAATTCATGATCCCTCGCTATCCTGCGAAAAAAATCTCGCGTACCGCCCTGATTCCACGTCAGCCCTCGGACTAGTAAACAATTTCATGGAACAGCAAAGAGCAGAAATGTTATTACAGAAGGAGTAAAATAAAATTCTCTGAACACACTCTGCAGTCTAGACAGCTAGATAGACGCACGATTGTAATGGCAAGTTTGCGTTTAAAAAAAATTACTAGAATGTCATTTTCTGCAATCTTGACATTTGGGGATGCCACATATCCTCTCGGTAGTAGGCTGGGGCGGATCCAGGATTTTTGTCTGGGGGTCGCATTAGATTCACCCATTGTGGGAGGGTGTCGCCCATCTGAAGGACTTAGATAAAATGGTGGTCTCAATATGGTGTACGAGTTTCTTTGTCAAAACCGTCACGAGGAGAGCAACAGTGAGATGTCTACAGAATATTAAAGGCATTGTCCACCTTAGTAAGTGAAAATTTTAGTCCTGGAAATTTAGGGGTGTATACGTGCACCCATGGCACCCCCTCTGGATCCGCCACAGGTAGGTGATGACAGCCTTGAAGCCTAGGTAAGTTAAAAGGTGACACTAGAATGCAGTTTTCTTCAATCTGGGGTGTTTGGGATGCCGAATATTCTCTCATGCTGGAGACCCCTGCATGGCATTAGATACATCACAGTCAATTTTGTTGCAAAGTGAGGTTTCCCGCAATAATGATAATGCCATATATTGTGATGTCATTCCTAACCGCGGTCGGACTGAGGTCACATTTGGTCCCGTACAGTCTCCTCTTTAGGAGTTACCCCTACGACAAATTCCTGAACCCCCACCAATCAAGCATCTCGGTCGTTCCATTCGCTCAGGATACATGCAAAGTGTCTCAGTTGTGTACTGAATGATCCGATCGATGAGGTGCAACGAGATTAATTTGAAGAGTACCTTCTTCTCCATTGGCGGAAACAATACACTGCTTATTCGCCAATGCCCCTTGCGGTCTTTGAACCCTTACGTCGCTTTAACCTCCACACGATGGGTTTCCTTGTGCAGTTAATGCTCCCGAAATAGTTTAGAGAATTTAAAGATATACGTCAGTGAGCCTAACCGCTGGTCTACAACCCTGTGCTCGAGTCCCCAATCATGTGCCAATCAAGTCCGATCTGCGAAGGTAAATGAAAATGTACCGGTTAGCATGCAGGTACCCAGGTAACATTCTCATATTGGTCCCAAATGGCTGAACCCATTAAATTCATGAGGGGCCCAAATAGGCCAGCCCACATGCATGTGGGATATCCTGCAATTTATCCATATTTTACCCAAATAACAGTTGCCCACATCGGCCCTAGAACTACCCCATATGGGTCATATGTGCTGGCCCATGTGGGCCCCTTATGAATCCTGGGTGCAAAATCATATGGGCCCCGTATGCTGGCCCATATGGTGCCCATAAGGATCCCATTTTGGAATGTTACCTGGGTATGGTAAACGTGGTGTGTACATGTACTGGGATATACTTAAAAGTGATAGCTGAAGGTAGACAGCTGTATATACTAAGTTACTGCCGTCTGCTTTTTATTACTTAACACCTACACGTAAGTCTACACCAGAACTGACCGTGATAGGGGGAGCTAGTAGCAGTGAATCAACCAGCATCGTCGGATGAGTTGCAGTAGACTGTTTGAAATGAGGTAATATAAAGTGAGTCCGGGTCTGCTAGTGGGTCGAGTTGCCACCAGTATGTCTGCTGAACTGGTAGATGTAAAATGCCGCCGGCGACAGATTGCCTGTGGTTGCACTGCCGGTGTTAAGCTGAACCCCAAAAGCTGACCGTCATGGCAGTCGTGAATTCTGCAACCGTTGAAGTGTTTTGCTTACCAGAAATTAATGCAATCTGTGAAGCTGCAGGGCTAGGTCTAGATATGCTATTAAGGTAGGTGGTTAACGAGAAGTAAGCCTACACCACAGTCTGGATAGTGTACCTAAGGCCTTAATACACACAATGACTTAAATTGTTATTAACGTGCACCTTGCCGCACTTAACAATTCAAGTGAAAGTACTACGATGGAATGAGGCCGAAGCGATAACTGCGGCTAAGTGTAATCTACAATGCTAAGTACCCTACGGTACCTGTTTGTCTTTTCTGCTAGATGCCGTCTCCAAATGACGTGGAGAGACTATAGGCCTCTGCTAAGGGTGACCCAGTGCTGTAGCGCAGCTGTTAGTGTATTAAGTTTTTGATCAAAACGACTGTTCACTCTCTCTTAAGTTGCACGAACCCATTATTATTCTAATCTTTTCATTAAGAAAGGAATATACCTATTTGAAAATCAATGGGAGTCTAGATTTTGATGATGAAATTTCAAACGATTCCGAAGTGATCCTGAAATAGCAAACAATGTATCTATGTTCAAACAGTAATAAATAGATACTCTGTATCATTATGAAACGTGACACCTGGCGGCACGAGTTGAAATAAATTTTGCTCTCCTTGACGGCTGGCAATGTGAGACCAATGGTGGAAATTATACTATGAGCCCCTTCAAATGTAGCAGACGACAAGAGTAATTGTCTTCAATGCCTAATCCCTCTACGTTTTAGAAGGATTTCAGGAACCCGACAATGCGAAGCTTAAGCGTCGGCAAAACACCTAGATTCAAAGGAGGAACAAGTGTTGGTTCTACATGACCCCTTAGAGCTCCCTGGCTGCACACCGTCACGACTTTACTCAACTGTCACGCGGCTCCCATTCCCTCCCGCCCTCCCCGACTCCACTACGAATATCAAAGAGCGTCATGGTATTTCCAACGTAGTCTTGAAGTAGACTGTCGGATCACAATCGGGACAAAAAGTCGGGTAAAGAACAAAATTTGAAACACACTTAACCTACCCGTCTGCCACGTGACTGGTTTTTGCCATTGGGGTGGCAGTCAGGTCTGTGCAGAGTGGGCTGGCTGTCCACTTGCTCGAATCGAAAGTCGGAGCGCTTTTATGTTTGCTGTAAACGCTTGAATCTTTGCATTGAGGTGGCTGCGAAGGAGGCTCGCTTTCCGACTCCTTCTCCAGGTGCAGTGCCTGAAGACGTTAGCAGGGTTAATAAAATGCCTAGCATGCATTCGCACTCGTTTCCACTTATCTAATACAACAGCAAGGTCGATATGGTCATGGAGGTACCGGCTCCGAGGTATTACTTCCATGATAGGAGAATAAGATCGTCTTTGGCATGGAGCCCAGTTGCCAGCGTTAGGACCCATTTCAGTTATGCCCGTCTGGAGGACCAGGTGGCGAAGCCCCGGGAAGTTCTTGGTCATTTACAAATTTTTGACTCTAGGATAAAGCATTTAAATGTCTACAAATAGCATCGGATGGCACTAAACAGACCATAAAATTGCAGTCTGTCTGTCTATATCTTTTCAAAAGGCGTTATTCACAAGGCTGCCACACGTAGGGGGATCCCCCTACCGTAGGGGATTTAGCAAACTGTAGGGTGTAGGTGGCCCTACGGGGAAAATGGAGATATTGTAGGGGGGAGTAGGAGAATTTAAAAAAAATTATCTTTCAGTTTTGAAATTCAGATGACAAGGGCAACCTCAATTAATCTGGCATATCATGAAAGTACTACGTCGAAGATAAAGTTTTGTGGTATATTGAAGGCACGAACTGGTATCATTTTGTAAGCAGGCAGATATTTCTATTTCTGTGAGCAGCAATGAGTGTATAAATTCACTGCTTTTTAAGTACGTAGAAACAGGCACTGAAAAACTAAAGGAAAATCCCAAACCCAAAGAAAAACCCGGACGTATCACGAACACAATGTCAAACAGACCACACACACCATGCAACAAGGAACAAAAGAGTCTCTGTCACCTCTGATATTCAGCACTGCCACTGCAGCCAACCGAAAAAAAAACACCCCAGCCCAACCACCACAAACAACCCCAAAACAAAGTCCCACAAAGACCACACACCCAAATCCACCACACATCCAAAGGCAACACTACGCCCGAAGGCAACACCACGCCCGAAGGCAACACTAAGCCCGAAGGCAACACTAGGCCCGAAGGCAACACCACGTCCGAAGGCAACACTAAGCCCGAAGGCAACACTATGCCCGAAGGCAACACTACGCCCGAAGGCAACAGCACTTAAAAAGCACCGGGGCAAATACAGGTGCACCTTGCCCAAGGGTGCCCCGGAGGCAGTTGTGGCAAAGGGTAACTTCATTACTCCCACGTTTAAACAAACTCCACAACCTGATGCAATTCACTTGCTAGTGTGACATGGCCAAATGTATGTCCACCTCTTTAAGGTAACTTTCTTAGTTAGCCTAGAGCGAGCCCTCCATACATACCACACCCATGACTCATCCCTCACAAAAAGGTGGTCAAGCACAAGGAGTCAGGTCTGTTGTCACATGTTATCTTCAATTCATGACCAAAGCTGCACACATACATGTTTATTCTGTTTGTAAAAGTAATATCTAATTTTGGCGGTATCGTTTAGCAAAATCCCTTTCTACTGGAGAGGTTCCATTGATAGATTGAATGGATAGAGAGCTGAGGGCTGAGGTAAGTTCAATGATCCGCACTTCCTCTAATTTTGTGCTTATTGTCTTTAGAGTTTGATAAGTGGTACACTAAGTGAACCCAGTAGTGATAAATTATGACCTGTTTCCCCAAGCTCCTATCAAGTGCTCTCGTGTGCTGTAGGGTGATTGACAATTCCTTAAAGAGAGGATAGCTTTCAAGGTCAAGAGTTCATTTGTAAATTCCTGTATGAAACTTTTAGCATTCTTTCGGTTAAAACAATTAAGTTAACTCTGAAACAGTGTTGGTTCCTAGGCAGAGGGTATCTTGATCGTCTACTGTTATTCCCTTGAGAGTTTGATAAATGCGGCCCACAGGTTGAATGTTGTATGTAGAGGCATCAGTTGCATGGATGGGAATTATTTGGAAACCGCTTGTTTTAAACAGAAAATTTGCTTAATATAAAAGCTTCGTAAGTTCCTATTTTGTTTCTTTCTTACAACGACAGCTTCCTAATACGTCTTATATCCACTTGCCTAATACGTCTTATTCACTTGCCTGGTTGACGACGGTACCGATGCAAATAAGGTCCCCTCAAGTTCAAGATGCCTAAAGCAACTGAGAAGAAATATCGTTCCCAGAAATATCGCAGTGAATGGGAGACAGAAAGCTGGGCATCGGGATGGCTCTCTGTCTCTAAACATCACCCGGGCAAAGCTTACTGCTCGTTTTGCGATAAAAATCTCTTGCTGGGCACTCCAAGTCTTCACTCCATCTACAGCGTGCGAAATCGTACCAACAAAACCACCCTATGACTTCTTTTACTGTGGCCAGAGAACCCTCAATCATCAAGGCAGAGTTGAATGTCGTAGCCCTTATTGCCAGAAAGAATATTTCGTTCAATTTTTTGGATTCTCTGATAGCAACTCTTCATGGAATCGCTGATGACTCCAAAAGCATCAAAGGAATGACATGCAATCGCACTAAAGGTAATTATCTACTAACGGAATGTTTGTCGCAGTATGCACATGAGGAAATCGTGGAGGATTTGAAGGAATCGAGTGGATTTTCTATCCTATGTGACAAGGCAACCGACATCACAATGAACAAGGTCCTTTGCGTAAATGTTCGTTTCCTTAGCAAGAACAGTGAGCCAGTTACAAGGTTCTACCGCCTTATTGATGTGGAGGAAGGTGATGCCGGTGGGCTATTTTCTTCCCTTGAAAGTGCCCTAGACAGTGACCAGCTACCATGGGAAAAGGTGCTAGGATATGCATAAGATGGAGAAAATTTGATGCAAGGAGGTAACAACTCCGTACTTACTAGGATGAAAGATGCTGCACCTGATCTTTTTGTTCCCCCCCCCCTGTGGACTGGGGTTGTAGAATATGCCCACGGTATTTTCCGCCTGTCGTAAGAGGCGACTAAAGGGAAGGACTTGAAACGTGTTTAAACTTGTTGACACTATATAACACATTCGTGTTGGTGTGTCGTTAAATCTCATCTAACTAACTAACTCAAGTGTTACTGCCACACTTTCCATCTTGTTGCTGAACACGCGAGTAAGGCTCTGTCCAAGACCGCTGACCAGCTTATACATGATGTTTTCACTACTTCAAGCTGTCTCCTAACAGGCAGAGAAGTTTTGCAGAGTTTCAAAAGTTTGTTAGTGTGGATGAACACCGAATCCTGAAACCATGTCAAACACGTTGGCTGTCCGTTGCTCAATGCGTTGGACGGATTTTGGAGCAATGGCCTGCTCTCGAGTTGTTCTTCACTGCAGAGGTGAGTGACAAGAACTCTCTACATGCTGAAAGGATACTTCAGGCACTGAAATCTCCATACATCAAGGCAACTCTGGAGTTTTGCGATTTCGTTCTGGGTGACCTCACAGGTCTGAATGTACTTTTTAAGTGCATCGAAACGGCACATACAAACAAAAACAAAAACTCAAACGGGATCGGGCAGAAACATAAATGCAAAACTATTTACAAACAACCAAATCAAACAGAAAATTATGTTCTTTACAGTAATAGAACTATATGTACAGATATTTACATACACATATATACATACACACATATATACATATTTACAACATATTTACAACTTAAGTACCTCACAAGCCACCTATGTACAAACACAGTCCTATTTACAAATTACAGTAGTTCCATATTTACAAACAACATCAATATTTACAAGTGCATTTTTTTACGTACATAGAAACGGGCACGAAGAAACCAAGGAAAACATAAACCTGACCGGACAAAAACACAACTCTGAACTATTTACAGAATTCTGTACATTGCGCCAGCAAACAAAACTTCTCTGATAACTATGTGCAAAACCCAACCCAATTACATAGGCTATTTACAATCACAATATTTACAAATTAACTATCACCCGGCCCGCCCGCATCGAAACAAGTGGGCCCCAACACCTGCCGAACGTCGACCTTGGCAAACGGACGAAGTCGGCCTCCACCCTAAGCTTAATCTCCGTCCTAACCGACGCCAGGACGACGTCCGCAGGCTTCCCCTCTCCCCTAAACACAATATTACACCGGTCTCTCCATAAGGCCAGCTTTATGGAGGCCGAAACAAAGGTAAGTATCCCGCCAACACTTGTATTGCATGGCGGGGGTGACAGACCATACAAAGCGTAGTCCTGGCTGACCGCCCAGGTGTTACAAAACGTGAGGCGATCAGCCAGCACTTGAAACTACTCCCAGAGGAGGGCCACAAAGCCACACTGCCAAAACACATGGGGCACACTCTCCCACCTTGTGCATCCAGTGTGGTGGCAAATGCCATCTCCAAGACGCCACCGAAGGCGCTTGAGATTCGTTACGATGGCGTCGTGTGCGATCCGCCACAGCAGGTCTCGCCGGCGGTGATCGAGTGACCTGCTGTGAACCACACGCCACACTTCCGGCCCTGACGCATAGTCGTTGGGTTGCGACACGTCCCCAACAGTTGACATGATACGGAAAGTGTCCCTCATCTGACAGTATGCCTTCGTGGGCCTCCAACTGTGAGGTACACTGTTGCTAAACATCGAAGGCAAGAACAAGCGGAACGATAATCCCCCCCAATAACGGACAAAGTAGGCAAACGGCAGCTCACTGTCA
Organism: Holothuria leucospilota; assembly: GCA_029531755.1. Taxonomy (NCBI): domain Eukaryota; kingdom Metazoa; phylum Echinodermata; class Holothuroidea; order Aspidochirotida; family Holothuriidae; genus Holothuria; species Holothuria leucospilota. The sequence goes on along the minus strand of CM055961.1, from coordinate 72,856,917 downwards.
ACGGCACAAAAAACACACTTGGTCAGGAGAAAACGGAGCTTCGAGGGAAAGTGCATGAGGCCCAATCCCCCACACCTAGGGTCCTGACACACCACCTTTCTTCTGACCAGCTCCGATTTCCCTGACCATAGAAAACTAAACACGGCCCTCTCGAGTCGCACCAGGACACCCTCTGGAGCAGCCAGAACAGTGCCTGGATACCACAAGAGGGGGTAAACGAAACGATTGATTACTGTCACCTTCCCCAACAGACTAATGTAACGATCGCCGAAGTCCGTCAACCTAGCCTCCACCAGGTTCACTTTCTCATTCCAAGTAAGTGACTCAGGCGAGCCATAACCAAATCATATGCCGTTGATTTTCATGGCGTCGTCAACCCATGATGCCGCGAAGGGCAGTTGTTTCGACCGCCACCTACCTAGACGAAGTCCTTTGGTCTTGTTGGAGTTCAGTCTGGCACCTGTCGCTCTTTGAAAAGTAGACAGCGTGCCAGTAAGGGCCCTGAAGGAGGCTAGGTCAGAGACTACGCATGTGACGTCATCTGCATACTGGAGGCACTTGACTTCGGCTCCACCGGGTATGTGAAATGGTCTGAACAAGGGCTCTACTTGGAAGGCTCTTGCGAGGGATTCACTAAACAATACATAGAGTAGAGGTGACAGGGGGCACCCCTGCCGCACCTCACGTTGGACTCGGAAAGGGTCCGACGGTAGGCCATTAACAATAACACGAATATTAACACTATTATACAACAGCTTAACCCAGTCAACAAAGACTGGATTTAGGCTAAACTTCGTCAGCACCTTAAAGAGAAACCCGTGATCAACCGTCTCCCTCCTGATCGAGGGAGACGAGCGCACATGGAAGATCACGGTCTATCACATACTCAACCAAGTCCCGCATCAACCAGAGGTTCTGCTGAATACTGTGTCCCCGCACCGCATATGTCTGGAAAGGCCCTACAAGATCCGGCATGGCTGCGCCTAGCCTGTTACAAAGAGCTTTCGCCAGGATCTTGTAATCTACATTTAGCAGGGTGACTGGTCGCTTGTTTTTCGGTTCGAGGGGGTCTCCAGACTTTGGCAACAATGTTATCACGCCAAGGCGTTGCGAGGGACTCAATGGGCTATCAAGGAAGGCAGAGACGAATAAATCGCGAAGGTCGTGTCCAACGGTACCCCAGAAGCATTTATAGAATTCCACCGGAATACCGTCGGACCCGGGCGCCTTTCCGCCTTTCATCTTCGCCACTGCCTTCCTGAGCTCGTCGACAGTCAAGGGGGAACCAAGTTCATCGTTCTGCTCTTTAGAGGGGGTCTTGTCAATATTATCTACTAGGGACTGTTGGAGACCCTCATCAACAACTGCCCGAGTGTAAAGCTGTTCATAGTAGCTTTTAAATACCTCTACAATGTCAAGAGGGTCCTTCTGTACCGCACCGTGGACGTCACGGACTGCCTTTATTCGGCGGTCTATAGCATACTTTGTGACGTCCCGGTAGAACTTGATAGTTGGTTTTTCCTCCACCTCCACGCAATGCACGCGGGCACGAACGCGGGCCCGCGTAGTTTCTGATCAAGATGCTGCTGGATTGCGTGAAGTGCGGAGGAGTCCCCGTTCCTCTCCCTAGAGCAGAGCGAGAGGAACTCTTCCCTTCTTCGACGAGCTCTTGCTACACAGTACTCAACTGTAAACTGTTTGATGCGAGACTTGACATCATCCCACCACTCTAAACCCGTTGAGAAGGTCTGAATGTTATGTTCCAATCGAATGGCTTCCAACTTCATCGACTGGTGACGGAGGTTGAACGTGTCGTGAAGATGTTCTGCCAGAACTTCAGGAAACCATCTCAGGAGCTGACAAACATCGACGTGGATGATGAATCACAATGGCTTCCAACTCATAAAGTTTATCCGGGAATATTAGCATATGAAACACTGAAAACTATGCTGCCTCATGAAAGGGAGAGTTTCTTGACCAGATGCAGAGATTGGTACAGAGAAGCTGTCCGGCAAATACTGAACAGGATTGATCTATCAGATCAAGTCTCACATGCGTTGAAGGATGTAAACCATCTCAGGATCATGAACGGTAGTGCTGACGTTAAGTCCGCTGGGGTTCTGGCAAAGGGTCTGCCGAGTATGCTGAAGGCATCAGCTTTACAGTTACAGACCATAGACCGACAATGGCGGTCAATCCTCATTGATGACCATGTGAAAAATGGAGGCCGGGACACCCAGGGTATAGAACAGTTTTGGCAAGATATGAGTAAAGTTCCAGATTACGAAAATTTAGCAACCTTCATGCTTAACATTACTGCTCTACCACAAAGCACTACGTAGGTTGAGAGGACATTTTCCACAGTCAACAACAACAAGACGAAGTTGAGGAATTCGCTCTCTGTACGCACTTTGGAAGCAATCATAAAGTCATCGGAGACATTCAAGACGACGTTTGATGTGAACGTAAGACTCAGTCACCTACATGCTAACGCAAGGAAGACATACATGAACAGGTACTCGGATAACGAGAGAAAGATGCAGAGGCTGCCGAAGAGTTTGCTAAGAAAAGTCTAGTTATTTTTAGAGTGACTTGCATGCCCATCTGCATTCATGTATCTAAAGAACTTGGTTCATCCAGGAGTAGTTTGTTCGTCTGTTCTGCTGGACCTGAAATGTTCTAACAAACCTGCCATATATGTACATATAATACACACACATATATATGTATATATATATATTTCTCTAATTCGGCACTTAGGGGGAAAGTTGTTGTTGAAAAGTCGACCTTAAGGGGAAAAAAATTTTCGGGTGAAGTATAAGTTTCGCCTTAACGTTTCCACACACTTTTTCTATAGGAATACGTAAACTCACAAGGGCGCCCTCTTAGATTTACAAACTAGATGCCATTACTTCAAAGTTGTCAAATTTACGGACACCTAGCTGTTAACACGAACGGATGGCTGCCCATTGAAATAACGTTAATTATATTTTTAGACGTTAGGGCGAATTTATTTCTTATGTATTTTATTATCATTTTTTCGCCCTATGTACAAGCAGATATAACAATTTCCCCTTAAGGTGGGAATTAGCGTTATATATATATATATATATATATATATATATATATATATATATTAATTTTTGAAAGAAAAAGGTTACATGCCGGTCAGTGTTTTCCTGTTTTCCCTATCATCACTAAAAGTGTTGCATTCTATCAGCTGATTTTTTTACAGTATGTTAACAGTTACACGCTTTGAATTTCGATCTTAGCTGCCCAAGGAGGAAACTTCATATTCTCTTCACAAGATACGGGGAAATAATATTTACCCTCGTGTTTTTGTCCCATTTATGCTAACTTCGCAGATGGTTTATTCAAGTACGTAATCTGAGCCCAGTATACTGCCAGCTAGATTGCTACTGCCGTAACCCGCGGACAAACAGATTTTATACTTTTGTATTAACTAGTCAGCTAGTAGTAGTTGTTAAGTTCGGGTGTCATTCTATTTAATTCTTATGTGAAGCGTTCTGGCCACAGAGTAAATCTTTGATTTGTTTTATCTGTTCATGTTATCTTTTATTTACTTATGATCTATTTTTGTTATTTCGTTTTACCCTTCCTATCTTTTTACTTTCACTCTTATTTTATCTTACTTTGTTTTTACCAGCATTAGTTGTGTAATTTTTTTTTTCTGCTTTACGTTTTAATTGTTTTGTACTGTCGTCAGAGTATTATTTTCCGTTTTATTTACTAAAATGGATAATGAACAGTTATCTATCTACAGATCTATCTGTCTTTATGATCTACCACTTCTGTGAAATTAACTTTTGCAAAACCCCTTAGTTCACAATGGAATGGCCTACCAGATAATCAATTAGCCATAATTGTGCACACCTTGATGAGGTGCTGTTAAATGTACTGCGCTCTACTTCTCAACTCCACATGGTGTACAATTTTGTAGAAAATAATTACTATGTAGGGGGAAACTGAATTTTGTAGGTGAAAACAAAATTTTGTAGAGGTGAACCAAAGTTTGTAGGTGAAAATGTGTCGGTTGTGTGTAGGGGAAATGTAGGGTAAATTGTGCATGCGTGGTAGGGGAAGTAGAAAATTCAGAGTGGCAGCCCTGGTTATTCAGATTAACCACTGGTTGGTTTCTTCAAGATGCGGCGGGGTCGATGGTGGGGAGGGTGAAGGTTATAGAATTGATACAGAGTTTTGCAATAATTGTGTAGCGACCTCAATCTTAAATGTACTCTTCCGCTGCATTCCATACAACCGTATCTGCGTAGATTATGTTAATTAGGCCACACTGAACTACAGCTGCTATAGCAGCATATCCAGCCCACACTCTACTAGCGTGCACTACCATGAGCTGCAATCTTACTGTACGACACTGCTGCGCTGGATTCCCTTCAGCAGCCATAATTTCTAGCAAAAATGGATTCGACATTTACTAGCAGAGAAGACAGACAGGTACCGTAGGGTACTTAGCGTTGCAGATTACATGTTACCACAGTTATTGCTTCCATTTACAAAAGTTATCGCTTCGGCCAAATTCTATCGTAGCACGTTCACTAGTATTGTTATAGCGCCGCAAGGTGCACGATAATAACAATAGAAATCGCGTGTGTCATAGGTCTTACGTACACTATCCTAACAAACTGTAGACTTAATGTACTTTTTGTTACCATGATGTAGCTCATGGGCGTGGAACCATCTCCAAAGATGGGGGGGGGGGAACGTTTCACCATTTGCGAATCGCCGTCCTGGGGAGGGGTCTAAGGGAGGGGGTGTCTCCCTCCCCTTTGGAAAAGTTGCTCACGAAAGGTGGGCTGGATGCAAAATGGTGCTACATTTGGTGCTAAATTTGAATTGACTATATCACTAAGAATCTTTATTTTTTAGGAATTTTTTTCATCTTCCTTGCTTTAGTGAATTTTTTACTTAGTTCTTGGGGTAAATCAAGACCACACTGTGTGAAGTAAGTGAAAAGTAAACCATTAGCCAGGCCAGGGGCGTATATAAATGAACTTGCAGGGGGTGAACTATTTTGGGACCAACTATATTTCTTGGAGACCGGCTCCCATTGGCATAGTTGTATGATCCAAATTTCCTAGATAATTACAACTTACAGGATGGTAGTAATAATCATAGGCGTACGGAACTCTTCCAATTTGGGGATAGAAACTCTTTTGCCCGAATCTCAAAATATTGCCCGAAACTCGTTGCAGTTCAGGTGCATAAAATAGACCACTAAGCCATTACATCCGCGCGAAACGGGCGAAAATTTTTGCACATTTTTGGGGCATTCGATCAAAAATTCCGAAACTCAGTAGAAAATTCGGGCAATCTTTTCAATTCAAATGTTTTTCATGTCTGGTTTACTGTTACAAAGGCATACTTAACTGGATTCGACTAAACCGCTACATGCGCGCGAAGCGCGCGAAAATTTTTGCACATTTTGGGGGCATTCGATCAAAAATCGGGTAGTCTCAGTAGAAAATTGGGGGAATATTTTCACTTCAAATGTTTTTCATGTGTGGTCTGTTGTACAAAAGCATATTGAACTGGATTTGAGACCGACTTTTTGGCCCGCGGAGACCGACCTTTGATTTTCACTGAGGGCCACCCCCCCCCTCCGTATTTACGCCCCTGTCATTAGCATGTTTACCCATATCTAATAAAATTTGAATATGGAAATGATCAGGACTGTGCATGTCAGAGCTTTTTCGGAAGTCTGATAGAGGTGATACGGGTAACAATCTTTTCATTATTTCACTGTGGCACACCTTGTCCTTGCATAGTAGTCGACTCTCAACGAACCTTTCCAATATTTTCTTCAACTAGCATAAATTAGTTTTAGGAGCTTTAGTAAATAGTGCCATGGAATTTTGTGGCACAGAACCGACGGCAAACTACAGGGGCACCATGGCCATTTTTGACGTCGGCGTTAGCAATTTTTAAGTAACTGTACGGTTTTGTCTCTTATGTCGAGCAATGAGTTAAGACCACAAACATGGAAATGAGGTGGGGCCACCTCCCCCGTGAAAAAATGGAAATTGGAAGGTGTCTAAATGGCAAATGGTGCAATATTTGGGCACAATTTTGCTTTTAAAATGTAGTGTCAATTTGTAATCTACTGTTATATTATCTTCTTCACAGTTTTAGTTTTCATCATTTTGAAAAAGTGAGGGGGACTTTTTGGAGATCTCCCCCTTCCAAAAAAGTGAGGTGGACGCGTCCCCCCGTCCCCCCATGATCCACGCCCATGATGTAGCTTATTAGCATACCTAGACCAAGGCCAAGCCCTGCAGCGTCACAGATTGCAGTCACTCCTGGTAGGCAACTCACTTCTACAGTTGCAGCATTCACACGGTCACCTTTTGGGAGTTCAGCTTAATACCGGCAGTGCAAACTCAGAAAATGCGTCGCCGGCAGAATTTACATCTGCCAGGTGAGCTAACTGGCAGAGCCGGACTATTTTAGATTGCCTCAACTTAAACAGCCCACCGCAACTCGACAGATGGTGCCTGCATGATTAACTAGCTCCCGCTATCACGGTCAGCTCTGGTGTAGACCTAAGTGAAGGTATAAAGTAATAACTAGCAGACGGCAGTAGTATATACAGCTGCTACACTAGGCCATTATTTTTTCATTTGGCCTTGCACAACGGACGGGGGACTTGATTGGCACATGATGGGGGAAGTCGAACATATAGATTTGGAGGCCAGTTAGCTTACTGGCCTATAGGCTTAAATACATACTTTTTTTATAAAATTCTCCAAAATTGTACTAACTTTGTGTCATGGTAAGTTGTGACAGGACAACAAGAGTACAATGTAAATGCCCTCAAAGCGCCCCTGAAAATAACCCGTCTACGGATTTTTTAGTGGTGTTTGCCTTCGTTTTATATTTCAATTACCTCTCTAGAAATATCACCGTTAACGCACTTAACAGACCTTACAGTTACAGTTTGCCCTTTTGGTTTCAAAATAGAACTAGAAAGCCGATGTGCTCGCCAGAATGTGTGACTGATGAACAGAAGATAGAATTGTATCCACCCCGACCGTGTGTTACGTGGTTAACCTGTATCCAACTGCCACCGGACACAACCGACCACAAATACCCATAACTCATTCCCAAAGGGAAGTCAGGATGAGTTGCATCGCACTGCAATAGTATTTTGCATTGTAGCACATGGTGTCATGGCAGATAGTTATGCAATTCGGTATTTCTTTTTCCCGACAGCCTAGACATTGGCTTCTCGAATAGTGCAGTAGAGATCACTTGAATTTGCGATAACTTCCCCAACAATATGTACTAATTTCCCCACAAAAAATAGACTTCCCAATACAGATCTTCCAGGAAGGCGTTTCTTCTCTGGTTAAGTATGTCCAAAACAATATTTTTACAGGACTCACTGTAAGTAAAACGTGGTCATAAAATTTCAAACATTTTTGCAGCCCACAAGAAAAATATTTTTTCCTGACAATGAATTGCAGAAGAAAGTGTCATTTTTTCCCCCGACGGACCCTCAAACGTTCCAGACATGATACATTTTGAAAATTCTAAGAGGTGTAGTACCCCATATCCCCGGTAGTCACCCCTGCCCCAATCCAGTGCTGCAGGTGAATCTTTCTACCATACACTTTAGCATGCAACCGGTTTTCTTTTCTAAAGCAGTTAAACATCGGATTGAATAAGGCAAGATTCGGGTACACCGTTAATTCCATCGACCCATACCTTAATGCTACACTGAACCTGTAGATGATGGGACCATTGACGGATGTAGGCTTCTTATTGAAGGGACATTTTGGTGTTAGTTGTTTCTATTTCCGACCCTGCTATCAGGGACCTCAGACCAATTAAAAAATTGGACGCTGGCTTGCTGGAGTAGGTTGGAATGAGTCATCAGCTCCAGAGGCGGACCTGGAGCACGAATCACTCCCTCTAGAGAGTGGGGCTCAGGGGTTATAGGTCCTTTGACATATTCCACAGACAACCCTCAAGTGTTGGACAAGTGGTGAAGCCCCAGAAAGCGCGGTTGTATTTGCAGAGTTAAGGGAGTAAAAGTAAAGGCGCTACTTATCGACAAAGGGGTAGGTAGGTGTTTTAAATGGACATCGAAACGGCAACTAATGACCAGTCGATTGATAATGCTGCGGAAAATATGAGTGAGACAGCGGCACCACTTAGAGTTGGTTATTGGGGTATTAAAAAGGTAAATATCGACATAAATCGGTAAGCACAAAGCTTAAATTTTCTATTCCCAGTAACAACACCCCCTAAAAGGGAGGCTAGGAAAGGACTTGACACTGATTCTTCTTCGAAGTATCCGAGGCGCTGTTGGAGTGTTGAGCAATTGGGATTTATGCGACCGGTCCGTGTTTGAATCCGCATTCTTGTTCCACCGAGTCTATTTTCAATGACGTAAAAACACAGTGCTTCAAATGCAATATTCATTATCCTACGATTGAAATACTACCTATCATGGCGGATTGTTTCATCAACTCCATCTGCTGCCCGTCTTTCTGGAGACCAAGGGTGTACCATGGGCTTGAGCGCCAACAACTTCTCAAAAGTGAAGAAAGGGGAAGGGGGCATGATCTTGAGCAGAAGTACTGCCAAAGCGAAACCCTAAGGACGTGTGGAACTGGGTGGGTGGGTTGCAGTCCTAGATGCTCTGTTATGTGACCTGAGGTAACGTTCCAGTTTCGATCTTACTAGTCATAAATTGCAACATTTCGATCGACTTCAATTTCAGATGTTCATGGAGAAAATGACCGTTTTCAAAATTTCGAATTTGATTTCATGGGATCAACCACTGTAAGTAAAGAATAAAGTGTTAAGTGTGGGGCAACCTGTATTATATCTCCCACTTTTAGTAGCGGAAGTGTCTGACATGTTCCTCCGTCCGTCACTTTTGAATGCCATGGTTGTACCTCTCGTTTTAGGAAAATATTTTCTTGTTCTTTATATATATATATATATATATATATATATATATATATATATATATATATATATATATATATATATAGCATTAAAGTCCGTGTGTTGGATGCAACGGATAAGAAATGATGAAAAGGAGAGTGTGCATCATGATCCAACTGAATAATTTATTGAAACAGAAATTTTCGCCCCTCCTGGAAGCTTTGTCAACTGTGGTTGGATTTCATACTACAGTTGACAAAGCTTCCAGGAGGGGGCGAAAATTTCTGTTTCAATAAATTATTCAGTTGGATCATGATGCCCACTCTCTTTTTCATCATTTCTTATATATATATATATATATATATATATATATATATATATATATATATATATATATATATATATATATATATATATATATATATATCGATCACTCGACGCTAAGCGTAAACACTGACACTGCCCCGAAATATTACATTAGAAGTCATTTTTCAAGACCTTGCATTTCAGATCTGCGATGAGAATAGTTCGTTAAATGTTTCGATTTCTTCAATAGCGCTGCACAGTTGTTGGTTGTCTGTGAAAGATGTGATAAAAAGCTATTAAAATGAATCTGTCACTTGTTGCAAAAGACACATTATCCTATATATCACCCATTTATACCTTAAAGCCAGTGGCGTAGCTAGATATTTTTTGTGCGGGGGCAAAAGCAAAAAAATTCCGACAGATTACTATGATAGTTGTACGATTCGAAATTCTGGGGACTTTTTTTTTTTTTGCTTTTCGGGCGATTTGGAGACCGACTCCTCATTTCCACGTTGACATATCAATGTGTGATTGTGCTTAGAAACATAAAAAGTGTTGTAAGTGTTTCAAGTGAATTGTTTTTGTTTATTTCCGACAGAGACTAGAAATTTCCGACAGAGGCCCTCGGAGGCTTTGTGGGGGGGGGGCGACCGCCCCCCTGCCCCCCAGCTACGCCACTGCTTAAAGCCCATCTGAGTTAACTTCATTGTTGGTCTAAGAATAATTTGGGAAAGGGGATGGGGGAATTCCAAGGCACAACCGCTCGGTGGATGGAAGTCAGCATAGGTCGTGGTTTATGATTCTTCGGAATCCATTTAAACTTCTTAACATAAATTTATCATAAGGCATCTCCTATACCTGCTTTGTTGACCTCATTTTATACTCCAAAAGGTATTCGTTCAAATTAGGTTCGCTATGGTTCAAATCCGAAATTCTTATATTTGTTTATGAGGGTACACATTCAGGTCAATCACTTAACTAATGGGGGCTTTGTATTTTGTCACATTCCACTGATGGGGCGTAATCCCTGTCCCACCTATGATTGCCCGCCCGCCAGTCTATAAAACTTCTGTTTTGCTTCTCATTTGCTTAACCACCCAAAGTTACCCACACCCACTGCAAAAGCTTCTCCGATCATTTAAGCATTGAGTTCAAGGTAAGCCCATAGCACGGTGCGATTATCTTAACGATTTTTCAAGATGTCAAACGAGGTGTCACCATACGACCTTTCGTCGTATCGTGTGTGTAACTCTTCGACGCAATTAGCTAAGATTGTGTTTTTTCCTCTTTTCTTTCTTTTTTTTTTGGGGGGGAGCAGTGTAGTTTAGGGTTATTAGGGCCTGTGTTAAAGTTTTGAACATGTTCCTGTAATAAACCATTGACAATAGAATTTGCTAGCGATTATGCAACGAATTTTCCTTACGATTATGGCATTTTCCTAAGATTGATTTTATACGAGGTTGTCTGCGATATCCAATCGTGGTAAGCGTTGTGACACCGTAAGGTATCACCCAAAGAAAAAATCACATCGTGTGAGTCCGGTTTTACACAGCTTTAATTGTTCGTGGTATGACGTACTGCCGTATGATAAATTTGAATTTGGCTTATCGACATTAGTGACGCAGCCAGATTCCAAATTCATAGTCAATTTTGGAAGCTTCATCATAATAGTAACTGCGTATGTATGACTAATTAGGGGTTAAATGATCAATTCTGGCCAAAACAAACTATTTTTAAAAGCACTGTATATTAAGTGAAATGTAAGAAGAAGAGTCATATAAAAAGTTTGTCGCATCAGTCTAAACGCTTCGCTTAACAGATCATACCATACAGCTCAGTGTGGATGGTGTAAACTTTTGCTGGATGACGAAGGGCGAAAATCAAACGTACCATCGAGGGGTTCGTGCTCAGAGAAGGAGCTACGTCCTCTGAATGGGCGTTAACAGATGGGGAAGGGGGACTGTCACCCTCACTTTTGAAAGTGGAGCGGATTGCCCCCCCCCCCTTTCCAACTTTTTTCTTTGCTTGCAATATAGCTGAATCAATGGAAATGATGGCATTATTAATTCACTAGATTAAAATCTTGGGAAAATGCCTCATAATTTAAAATAGATCATCTGTAAGTTTCTTTCAAGGACCGTAAGTGAGCAGCTCTTGAAATAATCTGGTCAAGGTCATGTCCTTCCACTTTTGAGAAGCTGTATACCCTATTGGGACGGCGTGACTCAACTTGACCATACTCTAAGCTGTCAAACCCTTAAATCATAAATCTGTCATTCATGGCTCTTTTCCAGACTAGCTGAAAAGAACAGAAAGCACGCATGATCAAGCGATCTCGTGGAATGCAAGCAAGTCCTGTCTTGATCGGCGTCAATGAAGTGTAACAAAAGACGTTTAACTCTTACTGCTTACATTAATTTTATGACGTTTTTGCTACACCAAAAACATAACTTTCTAAGAGTATTTATATTCTTGCTAGTCTTTAAAAGGCCTGTTTTGTTTTTAAAGTCTGCAGATTTCTCAGAAATACATTATTTCATATCAATTAATTACATTTTGTGGACTCTTAAGGAAACCTAGTCTTGACACACGCTATTGTAGTCATGTTAATGGTTTTTCTTAATGAATTCCACCAATGTATAAAGTGGTCATATTACTTTAAAAGCATGTTCTGGTGACCAACTTTGATGTTTTCAAAAAAAGCAGAAAAATTTTCTGTGTTGGGCAGTGAATACCCCATCTCTATAGCATCTTGCATCTGGAAGATATGAATTTTTGAAGAAATGCTCTATTTTCATGTTCCGCGGTGCATGATGGGAAATCTGTGATGTCATCTGGGCAAATTGATTAGATGTAGCTTTTGTATTTCTTTATAATGTTGCTATCACTAAATTGATTATTTCATAACTTTATTTGCTGTACGATAAGTATGGCACAGTTTGACACTATATCTACACGGAAAAGCATCTAAACATTCCAACGGCATCAAGTTTCAAGGACAAACAAGGTATCCAATTATAAAGAATTACAAAAGGAATCTGAGACAATTTGCCCACTTGGCTTCATGTTCTGTGACCTTGAGGAAATCTGGAGGTATTTCTTGTCAAAAATAACCAGTCTTTTGGAAGGGATATCTTGAGTTAGGAATGGAGTTTTGGTATGGGGTTTGGATGACATGTAGTGAAAAATTATTATCTTTCCTATAAGACACTTACAAAATGCCACCAGACAATGCCTTTAAAGGTGATCGGTCGTCTTAAAATATTTTTGTGACGTCAGCCTTTTCTTGATATGTTTCTGTAGTCGTCACCACACCGTGCAAGCAATGGTACAGCTAATTGGTAAGCAAGAAGAGACGGCATATAGCTGTATACCTACCAGCTATACCGATGTCATCATAGTTTTCTCCGGTGTATCCGTTGAACAATGATGACTAAAGAAACATGTCAGGAAAAGACTGATGTTGCAAAGAATATTTCAAGACGACTGATCACCTTTAAGATAGTGTATGTCTAACATATTACATGACAATTAGTGGAATTGCTTTGGTACATTTCTGATCCAATTGTCTGACACTTGAGATGTTACACCCACTTAAAATGAACATGGTAGAGTCCAACATTTCCACTAAGGGTTCGCTCTCTTTGTACTTCGAATTCTGCAAACGATACATGTTTATAAAAAGAATATTTGTCATGAAAAAATGTTTTATGATCATAAAATAATATCATATTACGGAAAATTTGTTCATATAATTTTCACTATTACGCAACCACTGTATCACAATGGTATCGCCCAATCACCACGCCTGACTTAAATATTACATGTATATGCTGTGAAACTTTATCATTTAATAACACCACTTCTGTGCAATCTTTATCAGACTTATCTCTGTCCACCAACTTTCTCTTCCAGAAAATGAGCATGATAGCTTCTCTTCAAATAGAAGGTTGGCAATAGATTTACAGTGCATTTAGTAAAAAAGGGACATTGGAGAAAAAATACCTCAAATGTTTGTAATTGTGTGTCTTATTAATCCAGCTGCTTCGCTCTATAACTTTATTCTTTATTGACGCCCCAACTGCAATACAGGGGGAAAAGCATGAAAAGCTGAATTATATATTAAGCCACTACCAATCAACTAAACTGAACAAATCAAAAGAAAAGAAAAAAAAACATACAGTACTGCATTTTAAAAAGAGACACCACTGCATATACCACTATTAATCAACCACATGCAGACAGAATCATAAGAGAGCCATCTTTAACCACGCCCTTTGTCACAGGGTAGAGAGACCCACCACCAAAATGACAAAACAACTAAAGACCAAACGTTACTACTGAGTTACTCGTACTAAAACTATCATTACATAACTCGTAAATTGATTGTAAGTAAAAGAAACTAGGAACACGTAGGGCGAAGATTCGCTGACGGTCCGAAATAGGGACTGCATTTCGGTTCACTCTGTGGACATGTAAGAGAACATTCCACTCCCCATTTTCCCACTGGGCAGGCTGTAATGAAAGAGTAAAGGCATTTGTGAAGGCATTGGTAAAGACATTAGTAAAGTCAAGAGTAAAGACATTAGTTCTCATTTTGTATGATGTGCTTCAATATTTTTTCCATTTTATTAATTTATTTCATGCTACGTGAGTGCCTGTCCCATTTTTGGACGAGCTCTTCCTACCACCCCTCAGCCCACATGGCCGGTGTCTCATTCGGTTTTCAGGGTGTAAGCACGATTCACCAGAAGGCCGTGGAGGGGATCACTACCTGCAGCCCCGATGAACAAGGTACCGCAAGAGTAAAAACGTAGGAATGGTGAAGTAAAAAGGTTCTATTTTATGGTAATGCCATTCCATGAAATATTGTGTCCCATACAAGCTCGAACTGGACATACCGATTTGAGTGCCGAATGGGTAGATTTCTGGTAAATTGCACTTGCAGTCACTAGTGGCCACCAACAGGGTGGGGATGGAGGAGGGGGGGTCCTCCAGTCAAGGCTTTTTCATCTCACTTGCCCCCATGTCCACTACTGTGCAAAGGTATACAGTGTACAGGAGCAATGCACACACACAACTTTTGTTCCCCCAAATTTCTGCTTGTCCTCCCCCCCCCCCCCGTCCTCACTTTTGAAATTGTGGTGGAGCCGCTGGCAATGACATACATATGGTAAATCTTGCAATGTAAAATGAACGAAAACATTAGCTTCAAATGCCATAACAAAACCGGATTTTTTTTCTCGGCGCTCTTCGCGCGTACCAGCAATGAATATTTGTTAATACAGTGGCGTAGCTCAATGGTGGGGTCAGTTAGGTACCTCAACTTAATGAATTTTAAGGCTTGAACAAAATGTAATAAAAGATGAAGAATTCAACAACTCAACTTACGTCTATCACATGCATCCCCACGCCAGCCTGGTGCACACTTGCAACCATACAAATCTCCATAGCATATCAGCACTCCTCTACATTTGGTGTTGCCACCGGGCAGATCACTGCAGGTCAGCTCGTTATTATCCGGGGTGCGTGTGTCTCCCAGTACAAACTGGTCGCCATTCTCCCGTGGTTCGACAACTACAAAAGGAAAATTGGAAACATGGCGCTTTTTTCACCAATTTCCCTACCAATGAGAATGATAAAAAAAAAAAGATGAGGTAGTACAAATCTCTCAAGATTCCCCTAAAACCTCATAGTCTCTACGCGTGTGACTTTCACTAGTGTAGGATCAATTGTGGGCTACAAACACACCAGAATAAAATTATTGCATCAAAAAACTTTTGTTAATCTTGCTACCAGCGTCTTTCCCCTTTCTTTCCTTCACACTTAAAAGTATATTGGGTTTGGCTAAATTACACTGTATATAAGAACTTCATGTCCAAATTGTATAGGCCTACTCTCGTGCCTTAGGTACGGAACAGCTAGTAAAGCTTCTTGTGACTCGTTGAATATTATTCCTGGCTATTCAATCCCTTTGCAGTCGACAAAAAGTTTCCTTAGAAACAAGTCCTCCTTATCCATTCTTGACCCAGATATGAATACTGCGTTACAACCATACCATGCTCTATCTTGAAATCTCACAAACGTTGAATGACACTCAAGTTCCTGTGCGAAACACATCGTCCCTTTTCCTAGCTCACATCTTTTTCTAACCCTAGTTTGTAAAGATAAATGAAATTGGAGTCTTCTTCCATAGGCCTCATGCATTGACGTCACGACGACGTCAGTTTGGAGGAAAATAATGAAACACGCGTGCACGAACGGTGTAGACTTCGCACGCGCGTGTAGCAGACTTACGCGCGTATACGATTGGTTGACAAATCAGCTGTCTGCATTTGTTGATGTAACTTGCAATGATGCGGGCTTTTCCTCCAAAAGAGGGAGCACTGTCTGCTCTATGACATCATATGCATAAAGTCTATACAGACTTATGTATAATCGAACACCTACCACATCTGCAGTTAAATGTACCATAGTAAGGTGGGCAAATACAGTCATTGCTCTTATCGCGGAGAACGCCTCCATTCATACAGGTTGCGCCAGACATACATGTTCCTGAATTGTCGTACATCCCTTCTGGGCAAGCTGTAACGAAAACACAAAATTTGGGTATAATCCAAGAAAATAAACGATTTCTGAATAATTATGACATAGCCTAGTTTACTTTTGGAGAACAAGTATCAGGAATTTATTGTAAGCATCAGGGTGGAAAGACCCCGAGTGCCCTGTTGATCACAACTACAGGGACAATTACTGTAATTTAAAAATAGTAATCTTGTCCTGATTTTGCTTATATAACACATTTATGATCATAGTATGTGGGAACAAACCACAGCTGTCTTGAACATTGTTAGTTCTTATCGGCGTTCATTATCCTCCTATCTTATCATAAGTAGCATTTCCTAACTTATTTATTTTTACATGTATTCCACTTACATGCCACCAGAACTTCAATTTGAGAAAAAAATCCTCGACCTCCCCTCTTAGGCCTCTGTATAGTGTATAGGCCTCCATCTTCGATAGTGCTCAACGTCAGTCGTGGGCCAGTGTGGAAGTTTCTTTGTTTTCCCTTGCACCATTTTATCCTAGGGCAGCCAGGTGTAAAACCGACCCCAATGGATGTTTCTTCGGACAAAGATGTTGCACCCACATAGTCAGGATACACGGTAACTGTGTATACACCGCCGGTATTGAGAATTTCTGGTGAAATAGCATACTTTTCCATAACTTAAAAGGTTCCTTACCACAATACTAAAAAACTTTGTATAACCCTAACAATTAAATCGATAACCACATTACAGTATTTCATAGTCCAGTAACTATGATGTAAATATTTATTGCAAGTTCCATTAAGCTTTTACTAAAACTTGGAAAAAAAACTTAGTCGTGTCGTTCGATGCAAGGATCGAGGTACCAGATAAATTCATCCCGTTTGCGTAAGACGTCACGATTCTGTCGCTGTAATCTTTATTTATGAGAACACATCGGGAACCAAACATTTCGTCGTAAGGTTGCAGGTTTTAAGGTGGCACAGACAGGACAAATCCTTTCGTATCTTTCAAGGTGACGGCAGGGACAGGTCAACCGTCTTCATATCTTTTAAGATGGCGGCAGAAACAGGTCAACCCTTTTCATATCGTTTAATATGGCACAGACAGGTCAACCCTCGTCATATCTTTTAAGGTGGCACAGACTTGTCAACCCCATTCATATCTTTTAGGGTAGCACAAACAGGGCAACCCCATTCATATTTTTTAAGGTGGCCTAAATAGGTCAACCCTCTTCATATCTTATAAGATGGCACAAACAGGTCAACCCTATTCGTATCTTTTAAGGTAGTACAGACAGGTCAACCCTCTCTACATATTTTAAGGTGGCACAGACAGGTCAACCCCATTCACAGACAGGTCAACCACATTCGTATTTTTTAAGGTGGCACAGACAGTTCAACCCTCGTCATATCTTTCAAGGTGGCATAGACAGGTCAACTCCATTCATATCTTTTAAGGTAGCACAAACAGGTCAACCCCATTAATATCATTTAAGGTGGCCTAAATAGGTCAACCTTCTTCATATCATTTAAGATGGCTCAAACAAGCGAACCCTATTCATATCTTTCAAGGTGGAACAGACAGACCAAACCTCTTCATACCGTTTAAAAACAAGGTCAGGACAAAGCAAATAACCACAATATGGTTGTCTCCACGGCCTATGCAAAAGTGTCCCAGTAACTCCATTCGAACTAATTCTAGATTCTGGACCGTGGGAACCGTTGCTACATACTCTATTATAAGAGCTACTTGACCATTTATTCTATTAATCTGGAGAAAAACAAAGTAGGAAAGGAATTCTTGACTTCCTGTGATACAGTTCTGTATTGCATGGTTTGCCATAAATGGTCAAACTTTACTTTGTGAATTTTACGTATGGGTGTACAGTTCAGAAGCAGCGGAAACCCCAAAGACACATTCTATTGACACAAAAATCTCTTACAGAAATGCATTTCAGAGCATTTGCATTTTCAAATTCCTTATGCTATCTGCTCGTAACATAATATACCCCTCTTACACGATAGAGTGGTAGGGTTAGGAATACAACTTTCTTTCGTCCAGTCGAAAAGCATGCCGTGTATGTATTAATGTTTGGGCCCCTGAAGGACTTGCTTAAGACCCTGAATATTGGCACATATAATCAAGAGTGAATTGTCGAAATTGCCTCTAAAGCATTATGGCAGACCATTTTATTAACTGATACAGGTAAAATACAGGTAAGGGAACATGCTACATTGTTGCCATTCATAGGCGAGGTATATTTAAATGAGTCCAAGTTTATTTCGGTTTATTATGGGCGAGGTCAGAGTAGGTAAAATAGCAAGGTTACGTTCATTTGGCCTACTAAACAAAGGGCGTTAAGATATGAATATTCAAAAGCATCCCTTTCCATGCTAAGTTTGAATTTTCCTTTTCTACGCTTAAAGTAACACACCGTGCATTGAATAACAAAGAAAACTTACTACTACTCTGTTTCAGGAAAGTGTGACCAGTAAATATAGGGGAGCTGGGAAAATCAAACGGGGTCAGCTTTCCGTTGTATTGACCAAAGCGAGACCCTGGATAACGACTGGGAACGCCCACGTTTACATAGCACCCCCATCGAATTCCGTCTCCAAGTATGTCCCCGGAATCGATAACGTATTTGGGATAGCCATTTTCGTGGTATATCTCTATGTCTCCGTCATTAAAAGAAATATCTGTTTGAATTGCATAAATGTACGCGTTCCGTTCTTTGCGGCCAACAGCGGGTGGGCTAGATGCTAGAAAAAAGCCCTGGTCCGGTTGCTCACCAGTTCCTGCGATCAAAGCCACTACAAAGAGATGAAGAACGAAAGAAAAAGTGAAAAAAAAACTTTAGCTGCGGTGGGTTTTTCAATTTATCAAGTATTGTTTGTTGAAATGTTCTTGCATTTCATGAGGGGCATATGTAAAAGACAGCAAAGGTCATTGGCTGTTCTTCAAATTCTGTAACTATTATATTCCAATTCCGAACTCAAGATTTACGATTTTAAAGATAGGTTGCTATTTCCAAGAAATACCTCCAATTTTCCTAAAGGTCGCAGAATGAAATGTTAAGTTGACACAGTGGCGAATAGTCCTTTTACGTAAAAGATAATGCTCTGTTTGCCCTGGAAATTTGATACTTTTGGAATGTCTTCCCATGTAGATCTAGCATAAAACTGTTACCTGGTTAGGGAAGAGCAAAAGTAGTAATTTAATATTGCGTACAGTAGTGTCAATATCGTCAAGATATATAAAAGGTAGTATTGAGTAATTAATGCGACATTAGAAAGTTCCCATCATACACAGTATTTTTAAAACAATTAAAATTCTTTGAAAATCGGTATCTTCCAAACAGTGCAAGTTAATAAGATGTAATTTGACCACCTTAAACAGGGTTTATTGCCTTTTCTTGAAAGTATCAAATGCAGTCACCCGGCATCTACTGCCTGAATTCGTCCAATAGTTTACATTGACTAGCTCCACCAGCACACATTATGAGCCAGGTTATCTTGTCTTGCAGGAATAAAAATATTTACATAAAGCCTAGGTGCATAATTGTGGACAAGGAATAAACTTACAAAACATTACAAAAATCAAGTTCAGTACTCTACAATCGATGAATATTCCACTTTTTGATGGTAGAATAACATAGCCTAACATGAACTCTTGTGTTTTATCAGCAGGGAGTTGCCATTAGACCTTCAATTTGCTGCAGCATTATATTAATTTCCGCAAACTTTCGCAAGTTGCGAAGTCTGTACCTATGTTAAGCGTATGTTATATAAAATGAAATATGTTTATTGTGGTAAGCGTTGGATCGCGTTGAGAGCCTCAAATTTATTTTCAAGAAAGGAGACGGGCAACGTCACACCAATGGACAAAATTTGTCGAGGTGATTTTTTACAATATGGTAGACCTCATGAACCTTTTATTAAAAGCTAATAATTGTTTTTGAGTCCATCGAGTCTTCAAGTGCTAGAAAAAGAAAGAAAGAAAAAAAAAGTGACCGTGGTGGCAACTTGGTGGGTACAAAGGAAAGGGCTACAGTTTTACCAGGGAGTTGCTATTTGTCAAATAGCAACTCCCTGGTTTTACCTCCTACTACTAGCTACTCACTGGTAACGACGGCACTAGACGCGGAACAGCTCCAGTCTCGTCCCTAAAGCCAATGAAGTTGTAATTCATACACTTTAAATGCAAAAGAGTGAAATTCACTCCAAAAGAGACTGTAGTTTGGGACCACTCCAAGTAAGAGTGAATTTCACTCGGGGTGTAGTGAAAATTCACTCCAAATAGAGCGATACTTCACTCGCATGGAATGATATATCGCTCTACTTCGAGTGAATTTTCACTCCACCCCGAGCGAAATTCACTCTTACTTGGAGTGGTCCCAAAGTACAGTCTCTTTTGGAGTGAATTTCACTCTTTTGCATTAAGCGTACCACACTATACAAAATAGGGCATTGGTTCTATGTAAGTCGGATTCATTGATCAGGAAAAGCTTTGAACAAACTATTTTTTGGCAGTGTGTATATTATTTAACTGAAGTCAACAAGGATAGGTAATACCGCAATCAGCTTCCGTCAAGAAACTGGACGGAGTGCCACTTACAAGAGGAACTGTTCATGACATGACATGAATATTGCCTAATAATTGACAATTTCATTGCATGGTAAGGGAGGAGGCTGGATGACACAATTCAGGATAAATGATATCTACAATGTATCTTATATATTACGGTAGAGCCACATTAAATAATGACTTGTTGAAGACGCTTTAGTAGGCAGAAAAGGCACTGAAAGGGGCTGGCGTGAGATAACTTCAAGCGGTCGAAACTTTCTGAGGGTGAGCTCTGCTAAAATGCAATAAGGCAATGGTTGTATTCAGTTTTCTAGGGGTTCTTCTAGGGGGTACCCCTGGCCCCTTAGCTACTGGTGGTCCCTTAAAGGTCTGTGGACACGTAATTGTCATAACTTTCTATTATATAAATGAATAACAAACTTAAAAAAAGTTAAAACAAAAGTTACTGTTTGTGTCCTTGCATCATGAATAAACATGAGCTACATACGCAAATTTTTGATGTGTAAAGAGGGACTTACGAGACACGTTTTATGTTGTCCTTGGTTTGTTTAATATTCACTACAAGGTCAGTTGTAATGTTAGCATGCCCTAAGGGATATATTTTGGAAGTAGTGTCGACTACTTTGAAATGTCCATATGAAACACCAAATTATAACTGGCTTGTAAGTATCTAACAGATAGATAAACATCAATTAACGAAGAAAAACAGACCCTTTGCAACATATCGCAATTTCTGCTTAGCAAATGAGAAATCTTGCGACCATTTGAAGATATTTAAATTAGTTTAAATGATTTTTCGGCAAAAGATCTTAATCTTTGATTGTTAAGTAGAACAGCCGTTTCGCTTACATGTCCACAAACTCTTAAGACATGTCTTAGCTGCACTATCACAAGACTTTCTAAGGCTGCTCGTACGTTTCGTGTTCTTTCCGGTTGGGCACTACTCTAGTTTCAAAATTTCGCTTGTAGGTGACATCCTGCAAAACTTCCCTTAAATTAGGGGCGTAACGTTGGTAAACTGACGACCACGACGACAGGCCACTTGTGAGAGGAAGAAGAGATTTATTAGCTTTTAAACGTACCTACATGTGATAAAAGCATCAATAGGTGTCAGAATTGAGGGGGTCCTAAATCCCCTTCGATAATGTGGGGGTTACGTATGACTTCGTCCCCATTTTTTAAAGACGAAAACCCTTAGTTTCTTTCTTCTCTCTGTAAACTTTATCAAACTTGGTCACTAAAATATCAAACTTGTTCCATAAATGTAATTTAAACACTGCACGTTTTTTAGCATCAAGCTGCATTTAAGCCAGGTGTTCACTGCACGACTCTTTTCCATGATTTCTCACGATTTCAAAAGACGTCTTCACGACTTGAAAATCGCCAATATTCGCCAGAGAAACGTAAAATTTTCTGCGATGTGCTGCCACTCACAACTTTTCAAGATTTAAGGGTGCACACAACACGATTCTTTGAGAGAATTATTGACGACACCTTAAGGTTCGAGCGAACCTGATGAGTTACATGGTTGGGACATTTACTGGCTTTGGATGCATATTCACGATGGATGTTATCACTGCTCCTGGAATAGAAACCCACGCTGACGCCCCTTTCGACTACTGCAAACGTGCAGATTGATCCGTTGCAGCGGCAGTGAAATGCTGATGCAAAAAAACCCTACTTTGCGTAGGTGCAGGAGAATGGGGAAGAGAGGCAACGTCAAAGTTGGTGGTCCCTGCCACGGTTCGCCAAGTTTTAGGCCACTATGAAAGCTTTAGGAGTAAGCCCGCCGACGAAGACATTCTAGAGTAGGCTATGTGGCTTTTCAACTAAAGAATGTGTCCTGAACAGTTCAGGGAGCTGCTTGGAAAAGTTCGACGACTGATCCAGAAAACACCCATTTGAAGCATTCGATTTTACCAGAAGTACGGTTAGCTCTAACATTGAGATACCTTGCAACTGGTAACTTATTATGAGCACATTTTTACGTTATTGCGAGTATCAGACTCCATGGTATCAAGCAATTCGATAAATCCATGTGTCTGTTAAACTGTGAGATCACATGTATTTTAATAGGGTAATAACTATTTTGTTCAACACAGGGACCTACTCAAGCGGGCCCATACACATGACAGATTTTGCAAGGTGGGGGAGCCTACGAAGACTAAGCGAATTGACGCGATCATTGCCACAAACGGAATGCAAACCCCTCCCCTCTCCACTCACAGGATTGGTCCTGCTCCTATGGGGGTTGAGGACGAATGCATCAACCCCCCGCCTCCAAAACACCCTTCATCTGAAATGTCTAAGATTGGCACTAATGGTAAAGACAAATGGCTGCAGATCCAAACCCTCGCCTTCCACATACAAACATAGGACAAAACATTAAACATCAAATGGCATCATCTGGTTGATTCTTATCAAAAATCACCACGTTCTAGGGGAGGCACATCCTCCCGTAGACGCCCCGCACGTCGTGCAAGGCGGTTTCTGCTCTAACGCAACCAACTCGTTTCCTCCGACTTGCCCTCCTATTCCAGAAAAAATTTTATGTACCCCCCTGGCTCAGCAGATAGTATTCACTTCGACACCCTCAACTTTAATCATCTAATTTACACAGAGAAGTCGGGTTTCAAACTATCAACTTTTCAGCTAAGATATATGCCATCAGTATGTAAAACTTCAAGACACAGATCCAAATATAACAACTTTGATAATCAGTAAAAATATTACAGTACATGAAACTTTTTCTTTAGGGCAAACAAATATAAGTACAATGTTCAGCTTTTGAGTCAGCAATAACACTATATCAATCACATTGTGCCAGAGACATGTCAGCTTTTATAGGTTGTATTTGTCAGTTACGCCAGCACTGGGGCTGGGGTGGAGGGCACCTTCCTGCAATCGATTTCTGAAACTTTTCGAACATGTGTTTTTTAAATGAGCGCAAAAGGCGTTTAAGTTCTAGATACACGTGAAGATGGGGTAAGGTGTGTTTTCGTCTGAGTGATGGATGTATTTTAATCTATTACTTTCACAAATTGTTCTGAAATTCTCAAAATTCTCATAAATCTCTCGCAAAATGAAAAATTATAAGCGCGCGACCCCAGCAACACCTCATCGCTGTGCTTATTATCAATACCGTCTCTAGTCTTGGTCAAGACGTTAGTAAAATTTTCATTTCTCACGTTTTTACAAAATGAGGCCTCCCTCAATCACCACGCTGGCGGCGCCACTGGTATAAGTGATTACATGAAGGTTAAAAGTTTGAGGACTTTATTCTTGCAGTCATTTCCCAATGGACACTTCTTTAATAAAATTACCACAAGAATTTGATGAAAAAAGAAGGAAAAAGAAAGAAAAATGTTAAGGCTAGCTTTCATTTGGCTATAGCACTTCCGGGACTTCGTTTACACTGATTGTGACTAGATATGAGAGCTACGACATCTCAGGGAGGAGGAAGTGGGTGGACAATGCCCAGAGGTCCCATGAATCCTGGGTCCATGATATCAACAAAAATGTTAGTTTTTGGCTATGATGCTCTATTTTCGTGCTTAGGCCTAGACTTGACTCTTGCATAATTGTAAATATTTGGGTGGATGGTCGGAGAGGGGTTTTGCTATTAGGTTTGTGATACCATTGTTTTGGGTTCCTCACTGCTCCTTTTCAATGGCCTTGTCACATTCCTGCGACATCTCAAGACATGGATGCGACCCTTACGAATATCCACGATTTTCAGTGGTACACTGTACGACTTAGTTTGCCATTTCTCACGACACCTCACGACACAGATGCAGAATCCGCAGAAATTTTGAAAATGTTAAAAACTGTACGACATCGATGCGACATCCCGCGAATCGCCACTACTTTCGAAATTGCCACGACTTCTCACGACCTACCCTTGCACACTGTGCGACTTTTAACTCTAGCGAACGGAGCCTTTATACATCGTGAGATATCGCTGCCATGTCGTAGGTCAAAAGTCGTGCAGTGTGCACCTGGCTTTAGTTTGCCATTTCTCACGACATCTCACGATATTCCACGACATGGATGCAGAATCCGCAAACATTTTGAACATGTTAAAAACTGTGCGACATCGATGCGACTCCCCGCTGTTTTTTACTACTTCCAGAATTGCCACGACTTCTCACGACCTACCCTCGCACACTGTGCTACTTTTTAATGTCGCGAACGGAGTCTTCAGACATCGTGAGAAATCGTTTCCGTGTCGTAGGTCAAAGGTCGTGCAATGGGCACCTGTGTTAGGTTCCTTAAATATTCAAACAATTTTCAAAGAGGACCGGCTACCCCCCCCCCTTAGACCGATCCCCAAGCCATGACCTCGAGGAGATCTCCCTATGCCTTTGGATAAAGGCACCTCATTTTTAGAGATTAGGACGGTAGGGAGGCGTTTACAAACTACCACCCCTTGGATCAGATAGTAAGTCTCTTTAAATGCAATTGGAATTAGCAATGAAGCTCATGACAAAGGGATGACAATTATTGCTAAGCATTAGGCGACAAAGAATTCTTCAAATGTGTTCAAAATTTAACTGTTTAAACAAAGCGAACGTTTGCATAAAAAGGTACTTTTTCCAAAGTCCCCCGGATCTCTGGCGTATAGCCGAAGGGCAAACCCAAACGTTTACTCCCGAAGGAGTTCTGCTCCTCAAAGGAGCTACGTCCCCAAAGGAAAACTTAGACTGAACATGACAAGCCTCACGACCTTCAGACCTTTACATTTCAGTGCATGAAATTGTTACATTTTTAGGACGACGTGAACATACTTTCTGGCAGTCCACCTTCACGTCAACGTATTTTTAGATAGGGAATATGATTGACTGTGTGATTTAGTGACAAAAGGTGTAAATCCAAACTGACCTTTACTGTAAAACTGTTCAAATACAAAATTACTTACCATTTGAAAAGGAAATAAATCCCAGAAAAAGGACTTTTACCAGACCATCCATCATGCTTTCATCAGTGCCACAAATGAATTAATGCTACGATTTGTTCTGCACAATTGTGTTTTTAAGAGAAACCATAAATATGATTGGACAATTAGTTGCCCAATGAGATTTTCAATATCAATGAAAGACTTGGCTCTTGCACTATCCAGGTTGCTTTACTAACAGTAGGCTTAATTGTCCACATGTTCCACATGAACAGTAAATTACAAAACTCTTTGGTGTTTGTGACTGCATTTTGAGAATGGGAGTGTAAAGGACCTCCAAATGGAAGCCTCGACGTGGAATTGTTCTGTTGTTACAATATTTATTTTTCTCTTTCAAAATAGGCGAAATAAGAATTATTGTTGACGTAGGTAGGTCAATTTGCGCACGACTGCTATCACACAGGTTGTAACAATTTTGTTTCTCATAGCACTCATAGAAAGCTAACAGTTATAGTGAAGAAGTAACTGAAAAGGTGGCATTCAAATACAATCGTTACATTGAAAAAAACTACCCATAGCCTATACTGTAAAAACGTAAAACAAGAAAAGGTCGGGATGAATGGTAGCGTGACCGAACTATCCGTGGGAAAACCTAGTGGTGGAAGTCAGTTCTTTATCTCACTAATGCAAAGCGGCGGTTTTTTTTTTTTTTTTTGTTTTTTGTTTTGTTTTGTTTTTTCTTACAGCCGGTCTGGAACGGTGCAACGCTGAGGGATGTACGAGTCGGAGTTCAACTGAGGCCACGTTAAGTTACATTGTATCCCATCAGAGGACGTAGCTCTTTTAAGGTAGAGACCCTCATTCGGGGATATCGTTTGTTTTTCCCCTCCGGCTTCCAGACGAAGAGACTTTTGGAAAAAAACTCCCCAAAGTAAATTTTTGGCCGACACTTATAAAGCATATTTTCGTAATGGACCCCATTTTCTTCGTGGGTCCCCGAATTCCCCTGTGCCTTAGGCATGGGCCGACCATGAATATTGGGTAAGCCGGTGTACAACATTTAAGTAATCCCCTTTAGTAGATCTTCCTCCTGATTATCTACTAAGAATATGAACTAAAATGTTACACCTCCCTGAAGAAGTTCGTCGTCTTACATACCCAAGTGAAAATCACCCCCTAGCCTTATGTATGGTACCTCTCATGGTACATTACCCCCCTCCCTCCCCCCAAATACACATACTATGTATTCAGATGGATGTAGATCCCCAAAGCAGGTAAATTTTGGGTGAAAAAGTGTAGCACCATAACATTAAAGATGTCCGATTTAGGACTTGGTTTGCTCAGCAATCTTTAAAGGGAGAGAGCAGTCGCCCGCCCCAAATGTATTTTCAAAGCCTTGCTAAATTTTAAACATTTTCTCCTGAATTGCTCACAAACATGTTTTTTATGTTTCTGTACAAAAACATTCTATAGTGAAGGTAAAAAAGGAGTTATACTGCATGAATTTAGCAAATAAGTAACAAAAATATTGTCACATGATTGATAAGAGCCATTCCTAAATAGGATAACGGGGTAGGAACATTAAGTTTAGTTGGGGGACTGCATTTTCCCTTTAAGGTTTCACAGTTGGGGAATGACTGAACAAGGAGTATGTCCCACAGCCTTCTACGTAACCAAGGTTTTTGCTCGGCTCAGCTGTCAAGCGTTTGTGCAGAGCAAAGTCAGTAGGCTAAGAGTTTATGACCATAGAAGTTAAGTATGGGAGAATCATGTCCTGCGATCTGTAGTGAAGCTACTCATGTGGCTGTCTGTTCGGCGACAATAGGGCACGTAATACAAATATTACGTTGTTTCTGCCACAGTTATTGGCGGAGGAACTAGTTTTCAATGTGGGGGATTTATAACAAAAACTTAAGATACCATGACTAATCTCTTTTGTGTAAATAACTATTAATTTCTTTCAGAAAACGGATAAAATGGCATGATTAAACTTTCTAGGCTGAATGCACACTGTACGTGCAGAGACACGCATTGTCAAGTCATCTTTTTGCCGTATAGTGGAAGCGCCCTCACTTTCGTAGCTTCACTGGTTAAACACACGGCGACACCTGTGTCAGCGTTCTCCCTCACTTCAATTTCTGTATGTTGGACTGAGGACAAACTCTCGTCTGTCGGATGGGGACGTGAAATGGAGGTACGGAAAGTAGAATAGACGAGTTGGGAAATGTTTCCACACAATGCAATATGGGAATGGGTCAAAGGTGAAGTGTACCACGCTTACAGTGTCCCAGCGGGGGTGTCGCGTGCGGAACATGCACACTCTAAAACTGTCCTAGTCAAATTTGAAGAGAATCTAATCAATAGGGGCACGAACCGGAATCTTGTCAAATCTTTGACTAGATTCGGCTCATAAATAAAACGAATAGTATCATTTTTGAACCATTTCTAGTCAATTTTGAAACAAATCTTGTCAAATATTTGACAAGATTCCGGATCATTCCCCAATTGACTAGATGTTTTTTAGAGTGCAGAGCTTAACACATTGCCCGTTGTCATGGTACACTTGACCTTGTGACTCGACCGGAATTATCCAATTTCCCAACTCGTCTATTGGGAGACATCAGAGCACCAAGTTTTCCTTTCCCCTTGTCACTAGTCAAAAGTGAAGGCTAATCTCGCTGGTGTAAATGCACGATCAACTTGGGTTGGCTTCCTGACACTAAACTCAATAAGTTGGTGTAAGTAAACTAAAAGTAGCCTAACACATATCCCGTCCCTTTATTTCACATGTAAAATAAATGGAAGGCTTTCTTTGGTTTTTTTTTGGGGGGGGGTGGTAGGTTGGTTGAACAGGATATTTCCTCGAAACGAGATTCTCGTCGTTACGTTCCTTACCGCATCCACTAAGAAAAGCTAAAAGCCAAATTACGCACAATTGCTGGGGCAAAAGTTGCAAAACGTCAGTTTATAGAAGCACTCACATGGATAGACAGTTAGTGTCACGCACTGCACAACTAACCAAAATCTGTTCAGACATTTGACTAGATGTGGTTCAAAGTTAAACCAAGTTGGTTCAATTTTGAACCAAATTTAGTAAAATATTTAAACAGATTCAGGTTAGTTGCCCCTCCGACCCCGGTCGGTTCAAATTTGAACCGACCGTTTTTAGAGTGTGAGATGAGATGTATCTATTCCTAGATCCTGGAGCCTTTAACCGTAAGAGCTTCCGGGATATGTGCGTGCCCCCCTCAAGAAATCAGTCAACCCCATACTTTTTCACAACTTGTGGGGATTACTGATTTCTTAACATCGCCACATATCCCAGAAATCCTTAAGACTAAAGGCTGCAGGAATAGATACATCTACCGAGATAGCCAACTTATCGAATCTTTTAGTAGTAGGAGTTACTCCCCCCCCCCCCCTTTCTCTGCAGTCAGATTGTAAAAAAGGGATTTGGAGGGAAGCTTTATCCCCTTTTATATGCGTCTTCTTTAACTAGATTGTCCTTGAAGACCTCACACACCGACGAAACACACGGCCAGTGCATTCTTACACCCAAACTATCAGTACCATACGTAAAATGTAGATGTTGCAGAAAAAGGCCTTGTTAATTAAAGTCATTCAACCTGTCTCC
Source organism: Holothuria leucospilota (assembly GCA_029531755.1). Lineage (NCBI taxonomy): Eukaryota > Metazoa > Echinodermata > Holothuroidea > Aspidochirotida > Holothuriidae > Holothuria > Holothuria leucospilota. Next base: position 72,828,008 of record CM055961.1, on the reverse strand, counting down.
TTCAGTTCAGTAATCAGTCATCTTACCCTGCATTTTGTAAAGTTAAATACCTTCTCTACACTATTAATAGCCCCCTAGCCTGACTGGCACCACTTTGTGTTATCATGTGTGAAAAGATTACTTTGTTAGGTCAACACAGATCAAATATCAAGGATACGGTATTTTTATGGACAACTGGGAACCAAGCGCGGGCTACAGGGGTCTGAGGGGCCCACCGCTCCCCCTTGCCGAGAGAAAAGAGAAAAAAAAAAAGGAGAAAGAAAGAGAGATCAGCACTAACAAAATTGTGTAAAAACTTATTCAAAATGTATCTTTCTGCAGGGGTTGGGTGGATTTTCTAGTTGAGATCATCTGTATTAAAAGTCTGTTAAAGTGGTTCACGACGAGAAGAGGGTTACAGTGTGCGAAAACAGGTGAATAGCTAAGCAGTGATGAAACACTCTAAAACTGTCCTAGTCAAATTTGAATAGAATCTAATCAATAGGGGCACGAACCGGAATCTTGTCAAATCTTTGACTACATTCGACTCATAAATGAAACGAATAGTATCATTTTTGAACCATTTCTATTCAATTTTGAAACAAATCTTGTCAAATATTTGACAAGATTCCGGATCATTCTCCAATTGACTAGATGTTTTTAGAGTGTATACTTTACAGATCTATGGACGTGAACGCAATGATATATGCTCTTAGACCAGTGGTTCCCAAACTTTTTGAGGGTTAGGGCCAAATAGAGAGGCTGGAAAGAGGTCGAGGGCCGCAGGGGAGGATCTCAGGCTTAGAGAGAAAGAGGACAATAATTGGAAAGAGCGACATCCCTACTTAAAGTAGGTAAATAGAGGCAGAGGTACGAAGTTTTCAAAGGAAGCGGTTCCATAAGAGGCCAGTTTGCACTTTTGCAGCGTCCAGCAGGGACGACCCAACCTCAGCCCCACCATGGTAGAGGCTGAGGTCAGAAAACTTTGTCTTCCAGGCACTCTAGATTGTTGAAAATCGCACTCCTTAACGACAAATTTGCCTCTTTAATCAGGGGTGGCGCCAGTGACGGCCAAGCTGCCTGACGGAGCTGTCGAGTTACCGAAAGGATGGTAAACGCAAAATTTTGGCGCGTGAAGCCCGCAGAAAATTTTGAGGTTACTATCGAAGAAAGTATGAAAATGGTAGTCTTTAATAGGCAATATGCCCTACTCAGGGCAAAATCAAGAAGTTTGTTGCTGCGGCTGGTCGTCGTCGGTGGATTACACACTTTATCGTACCCACTAAGGCTCCCCGACGAAAACGGAAATTCCTGACAATAGGGGTCATAGCCCCATGTACCTCCCCCACCTGGCGTCACCCATCTACAATTCTGCTTCTAGCATGCGTAAGTCACCAGTATGGTCATTCTGAGGTTTGCGGAATACGAGAAGCATCTCGCATTCCAAACTAAGTAGGAGGCTGACGAAAACCGCTCTCTGAAACGGATGAAGTCACAGCAGTATGTGAGGAAGCTGTTGATCAGTTATTCTAAAACCACGGTCAGATAGAGAAGTGGGTCTGCTGGGTTGGAGGGTCCCATTCCCAAAAGTCGAAAAAAGCTTTGGTTGAACGATTTCGTTCATCTTACAGAGTTATGGAAAGAGTGAGTTCATATTAAACGTCCGCAAACCATTGTTAGTACCAAAATATAAAAACAGCACGATACGTTTTTCAATTGCACAGTCACCTCAGGTCGCAATGAAATTCCCGGGATTTAACGTTGTTAAAGCTTTGTCACTACAAATACAACCACTCCGCAATGCACCTCTACATAAATACATGCCACCGTTCACATAACATGATTGTCAACAAGGCACACGAAATTAGTTTTGGCTAGATATGACTGAACAAGGAATTTAACGCACAGCCTGTAACGTAGGCAACCTAGCTCTCCCCCCCCCCTCTGGCTAAATACAGTCTTTATATGGCAGATTTACATGCCTTGATACATTATATCAAGTTTTATGTGGCCGTATCAACAGATATAACTTGATGCAGATATAACTTGATACAATGCAATTCTGATGAAATGCCAGTCCAGATATGTAAATACAGTTTTATATGGCCATATCAAGCCATACATAACTTGATACAATGCAATTCCAGATATGCAAATAAAGTTTTATATGGCCATATCAAGCCAGATATAACTTGATATGCTAGATATGTCTTAGACCAACCCTTACTCAGGTTACACTCTGTTCCTGAGAGAGATAGCCCACGGGTTCAGACATCTAATCTAGATCGTTCTGCCCACTATCGCCACTTCATACCGTTCACTGTGTATACCAGAATCGAGAGAAACCTAACATTACCACAGTGACACTGAGAGAGCCATCTCCCAGCCAAGGCTGGAGATAAGTATACAGAGTAAACATTGCAAATACGGGCCTAGCTAAAATTTAGTAGTGTTTTTGTAAAATTTAAGGAAATGAGCAGGTAAAACAATAATCTTTTCAAACTTTGGGCCTAAATTTCATGCTGCATTTTTTTCTCTGTCTCTGGTTTGTGTGTTTATATACCTAGCAGTAACAACTCATAGGCCTACCAAAGACGATAGAAATGAACTTGCTGTTACCTTTTTGCTTGTGGCTCAGCACAAGAGGTTTGAACAAGGTATATATAATAAAACGAGTATTTAACAAGGAAGCCCTAAGCCAGGGCACCGTACGCATTCTGTAAAATATATACGGTGCGTTCTATAAAACTTCCAATGTCGTATGCGTCTCCTTCATTATTAACAGTTTCAGTGCAGTCAATACACCATGATCAATACAAATTCTCTTAAACAGTATTGCACGAAAAGATAGAACTGGAAGGAAAGCGCCTGTGAGGGAGGGAAAATTTTGTAATAGAAAACAAGTTACATAGGTGTGGTGTTGTGTGTGTGTGTGGGGGGGGGCTGCCGACGCCCAACCTCAGAGTAGGCGCCACCTCTTACGCTTACATGAACATCTACTACACTTTCGGAAAGGCACTTCACTGCCCATTACAGAGATATATAGGTCAAAACCCTGTTGGTCTAAAATCGATGAGGGACGTTTCGATCCCCACCCCATTCCCCAAATGCGTAGGCTATACGTACCGCCAACGACGAACTCATGAAAAAGATATATTCAGTGTGTAAGACGATACATAAAGGTATTATTGTCATAATAAACTTAGCTGCATAAGGGGGCTTACTGGCATTTTAGCCCTTTGAGCGAAAAGAAAATGGATTCGAGGGCAAAAGAAATCGTATGCGAGGTAAAGTTTATGTCACAATTTTTCCAATAATGGAAAATTTCAGGGCTAACAATTCCATCCTTCAATGAGATATGCCTATGACAATGTAAGCTGGGACTAGATGGCAATTGCCCGTTGTAAGCCTAAGTTTTCCCCGGGATTGTCAAAATCCCTTTTATTATAAACGTAAATGACAAATTATCTGTCTAGACTGGCAATTTTTTATGAGTTTTATTTGCTGATGATACGAACATTATCTTTTCAGATTATACCCCTGTCGCATGCAAAAACACTGTTAGTACTGAATAAACACTCTAATAACGTTCTAGTCAAATTTGAATAGAATCTAATCAATAGGCACGAACCGGAATCATGTCAGATCTTTGACTAGATTCGGTTCATAAATGAAACGAATAGTTTCATTTTTGAACCATTTCTAGTCAATTTTGAAACAAATCTTGTCAATTATTTGACAAGATTCCGGTTCGTGCCCCAATTGACTAGATGATTTTTAGAGTAAAGATCTTACTTAAATGATTTTCCGTGAGTAAACAATCTTTCAGATATCAGTAAAACAAACTTCAGGCTAACAGCTCCACGCAATACGAGAATTATAAATCCAGCATTAAGGTAAATGGTCATAAACTTGATTTTTTTAATAACGTAATATTCTTGAGAGTAACTATTGACTCTTAAGTAACCTGGCAAGACCGTAGTTATTATTTATTTTCTCACATTGTAAAATGAATTGGTATTATACATTCTCTGCGAGTGTCATTCGTACTTAACGTTTCACTTTAATTTTTTCGCTTTCTTTTATTGCAGCAACGTATGATCTAGTACCACAAAGTTGTACTTATAGATAATCTTGTTCTGTTTCAGAAAAAAACTTCCCGATATTTTTATCAAATATTTTTGTCTATACTCTGAATTGCGTTGAATTTTTGCATAATTTAAAATGTGTACTTAGATGCTTGATCGAAATACAAGCAATGCCTGATTATAAAAAATCCCTTTGGTTCCAGCAAGATTTCAGACTTCAACGTGACTCTTTCACAGAAACTTTTACACGACGATTCCGGCAACTCCACCCCTTCTGTTTTCTCCAGTTCCTGGTAGAGAGAGGGTCTGGCATCGGTCGGCAGGGTGAGTTGAACATCGAATATTTAAAATATTTTAAAATAAACGGACATTAGCCTATGACATGGAGTTATTAAATCATCGAATTGTTATTGCATGCGAGTTAAAAGGGCAAGAAAACTCGCTATCTTAACAGTTTTGGAGCATAATATTGGACCAAAAGAAAAGTGATGTCGGCGTTGTATTGGGAGAGGGGGGATTAGCGACCGCACTGGTCTCATAGCTGTTGAAAATACATATTGAAACGTTAAATCTGGAATACTATTCCCAATAAGGCAGTGTTTCTTATAGCCAACTAAAACAGATGCCTGCAAAACTAGCCGCAAAATGTACTTCTGGAAACATTTTGTGCACTTTTAGCCCCCTGATTGATTGCGAAAGCGACAACGGGTCCCTGTGTCCAAATCGATATATAAACGATGTATTTGTACGTAATTTTTCAATACCAAAAATCTCATTGGGTGTACACGGGGAGACCGGCAAACTGTTGGGCACGTGCACCCTGGCCCTCTTGGCGACACTACTGCCTCACCCTTCCCGCTACGGAAAGCTATCTTTTAAGCGTTGTTTCTTGTTTTTTTTTTTTCTTTTTTTTTTCTAACTCGAAAATCAATTGGGGGCACACGTCCACCATGCCACCTCCCCGTGAAACAGCCACTAAATTATATAGTTTAGAAACTCATCATTTAGAAAAATTATTTAACCGTGACATTGCCCAGAGCGAACTGCTCCACTTAGTACTCTACTGAATAGACAAAACAAATCAATTGGGGACCAAAATGACTTAAGGGGTCCGTTTCCAGCCTTTGGTGTGATATGTTTTTACCACAGCCTTACCTAGGCTAAGGTCGGTCGGTTCGATGAAGCATGGGGATTATGAAGGGGGACTAGATCAATAACAGTAGGGGGCATGAAGTTTTGGAAACGAGCATCTTATAAGCTGTCCAAAAGTAATAATGGTACACTTACTAGGTTGCTACGGGTATGCGCGAAGGCACTGAAAAATGTCTTCATTTAAAGACAATTTAGTAATTAGCCAAAGTCTAATTCACTTATCGTAAGTTTTTTCGAGTTGAACAAGGAGCACATAGCTCTACATATTTTGGGTAAGTGGTATATTTATTAGGGGAAAAGGGGGGCAAGAAAAAATTTGAGGTGACCCATTGCCCTTTATGACCCTGAAGTGTCACCACTGTTTTCGGTATAGCTAACTGTAATTACATCCGCACCTGAAGAACGCCGAGATTTTTTTATTTATTTACACCTTATTACAATTGAAAATGGGGTAAATTTGCTACTAATAGATCAAAAATAACGGATATTATTTTCAGTAATTTTCAAGCTATTTGGTATATGCTGAGACACTTATCCTAAAATTATTAAGAGGGGCGGCAAAAGGTATCTAGGCTCCCTCAGTCAAATTATTGTGGAGCCCCCTGTCCCCTGCCCCTGCTTCCTCAGCCTATGAGGAGTTGCCGAGGGGCAAATATTGCAATAGAGGGAGTTCATGTGACGTCACGCGCAATGGATTCCCAGGCACTGAAGGGCAAAACACACACGCAGTAAGCGAACTTACAGCTCACGCGCACGGCATATCGTCAAAACCAAAGAGACGCGCGATCTTGCCCTTCAAAATTGCGTCTTTAGAAGCACGGTTTGGAAATTCTTTTGATACAGCAATTGCGAAAACGGCGGGCTGTTTCGTTCTTTCTGCAATCTTATTTTCGGAATGGGTCCCACTGAGAAATGAACTTACTCTACAACACAAGTGAAGAAAAAGGGGGAGGGCGGCGACCTTCATCACTCTTCATAGTGAGGAGGGAGAAAACCTTTCCTCCCACACGTTCACGTCATGGCACCGTAATTTATATTGCCTGCAGCAAGCGAACATAATGCTTTTCAACCTATTCACAACTTTCTCTACACATACATAAAGGCGATTAATTTTTATCATAAACTTAAAAAAATTGTTATCCCCCCACCCCTCCACTACGAACTACCTTCCCACGCCCATGTACTATATTGCACAAATATCGGTACAAAGGTACCAAAGGTGGATTTTGACGCAGTGAAACCAGGGCAATCGGAAACGTCCAGGATTGCATTTTTGTCCATTCCATAGCAAGGTGGATGCTTCATCCAAGAGCATGCCAGGTATTCTCGACTTAACCTGGCTTTTCTAATTAGATAGAAAATCCCAGTTTAAAATAAAGATTTCATTTTTCGTAAATTTTCAAGCCCTTACAACCGTTCCCTGACGTAACGCGAGAGATGCCGGCATATATTTGCCAAACGTTATCTTTTAAAACCAATCGAATTGTAATTATTTAAGTTCCGTGACCGTGGGGCCCAGGACGCCCACCTAAAAAATTTTCGCCCCCTGGAATCTGAAAATTACACATTACCTTAATACATTTTAGCATATTTCGCCTTCTAAAAATATCTCGTCCCTCTCGGTGTCCTGAATTATTGTATGTCCCCTGACCAACTGTTGATTTGGCTCATTCCTCACGATTCTGCTATATTTTGACTTTAAACTTATTATGTGTTTAGAAATTCTCATTTTTGTGATTTTTACTGATGTGGCATGACTCTTCTTCAAGACTGGTATCCGGTACGGGCCGCCGGCTTAATTCGTCGCTGGGAGGGCCACTATTAGTGGGCGCGTAACATAGGCCTAACATGACAACTTATGCTATGTCAGAAATGCCTCCCAAATTGGCAAAGATAGCACTTTCTAGAATCTAAACGTGTAAGCTGAAAGTTGCATCTAAATATCCTTTTTTTTTGTTAAATTTCATTTTTTATAAATTTAAGCGTCAAGAAAAAGAGTAACCTGAATTTGAATTTTTTGTTTTTAAAATAATCACTTTTTATCGAAAGTAAGGCTTTAATTAATGCATGCATGCTTAGCATGTAGGAAAAAGGTAATCGTACGCCATAACATAAAAGCTTACAGACAACACTGTAAAAATGCCTATTAACTGTTGAAGAATTACAGAACAAAAAATAAAGAAACACAAAAAGGAAACAGAAAATGTGCTGCTAATTTTTGGAACAAATTGACAGCCTTTTTTCTGGCTTTATGAATTTCTTTATTTTTTGTTCTGTTAATCTACAGGAATATTTTACAGTGAAGTTCAAGTGTGTTCTGTGTATCATGTAGTTCAGGGAGCAATGATTTGTAAGCGGTCATGGGTGGATCCCATATTTGGGGGAAGGGGGGCTCATCATAGGCATGCCGGATATTTTTGGCTAAGGGTGAAGCCGTTTTTGCAGGAGAAGAATCTGTATTGTTTGAGAAAATTGCCTGAAATTTCAAATAAAAACCTGCCCGAGAAATAGATTTTGCCAGAACTCAGGTTGCTGCACCCGCAAGATTCCTGGGTCGTAGGTAACGGATTCGTTGGTCTGGGCGAGAAACCCATATAAGTGTTCGCCTGCCCTGGAAGCCCGGGGATTTCCCCGAGAAATTTTGTAAAAAGACAAACCTTACATGTAACAGGACAACAAAATTTCAGTATTTTCAGAGGCGTTCTGATTGTATAGTTAAGCTATTTTATGTTCTTTCCATGGGCGTCACCAAGGGGGGGGGTCGGGGTGTGCAAACGACCCCCCTTTGAGCTTTTTTTGCAGAAACGATTAAAGGATGTACCAAAAATCGAAATAGGTTTTTTCTGCCATTGCAAAGTATAAATTTATTTTAATGTGTTGAGTGGTTAATTTCGCTGCAATTGCAATTACAGATCGAGTCCCCCAAATGGCCATTTTCCGTTACCTATTTCAATGGAATAAGTGACATGTACAGTATTTTCTAGGTCTTGAAGGAGAAAGGTTGAAAGTAAAAAAACAAAGTAAATTGGTAAAAATCACATTTTGTACAAACTTACTGTTCTGTTCTGTAGAGCCTGATAACTTAAGCAATTATGAGACGCTATTTATTGCAGATTTGAACGATTTTCTTAAATTTCTTTGCATTTCAGAGTTCAGCTTGCTTAAAACTTTGCTGTGATTTGTTATTTGAGGCCTCCTTAATCTTGAATATTTCATTATATTACACGAGCTTCCGAGGGTTTTGTCCAGGGAATCCTTTGCCTCTGTATCCTACCAGTTGACCGAGCCCATGGTTCCCATGATACACCTCCAACTTTAAAAGAAAAACGTTCTGGTACCATTGTCATTTTAAGACTTAAAAGCTTTCTCTTTGATCTCCATCCATGGGTTCACGTTTTGCTTTTATATGAAACCATATTTTGGGCATTATCAAACTAGCAATATTGACGATAATTTCACCGCATTATAGGCATTTGAAATGTCTAACTCCTCAGAGCCCCCCGGGGCTTCGCCCCTGGACCCCACCAGGGGCCCTTAAGTGGGCCCCTGGACCCAACGCCGTAGTGCTCTCGCTACGCGCGAACATTGCCGCTGACGCTGCAATACCTTCCTCCTTCACACAAAATACGACCCCCCTTTAAAAATGTCTGGTGACGCCCATGTCTTTCATTCATCAGTAAGTAACCCTGAAAGCCCACCCCCAATATGATAGGTTAAGGCCCTCTGAAAGTAAATCTGGCCCTGATTACAAGATCGATTTTCTATCAGTGTCAATTTGAAGTTAACCATTAAAGTGAAACCATTTGCAAGTCCAAAATTCTTCAGGATGCGTTTTGCTTACTATTTATTTTTCAGTAATGGACAATTAGTCTGTAATTTTCAGTAAAAACAATGACCCCACGAGCACAAAATACCCCCGGAGAGCAGTCCTAGGGGAGGGGTCTAAGAGGAAGGGTTTACCCTCCCCCTTTGAAAATTTTTTGAATATTTGAAGGTCCCGTGCAACTTATTGCCACATATGATGCAAGTTTTAGGGAAAATTACTACAAATTTTTGAAAATTTTGCAAAGGGAGCAAATAATGCGTTTTCTCACTTGAGCTGTGAGAGGAAAAAGCTCTTCCTCCGCCAGCCCCCAGCCCCTAGCCCCATCCCCTCTTCCTACGCCAATGATAGAAGTGTAAAGTAAAGAGTACATTTATTTACACTTGTAGGCTATCTTTACATTTTCTGCATATGAATATTGTTTACATTACATATATTTATTGCCATTCCATTCAGTAGGTTCATCGTATATTGATGAGTAGTCAGGAGGCTCGGGATGAACGCTTGCCGAAACGCTTGTTGCAACTATTACAGCCACGCCTCCTATTATCAATATAGTACCACAGAGAATGGCTAGAATAGAAAAGACTTTCGCTGATTGAGAGGCCTTCAATGCACCTTCGTAGTCGTTGTTTTTGAAACGGCTTCTCACCTAATGGTAGAGAAAGGAATAAATAGTTTGACAAATTTTTAAATAACTGAACGTTTTGGCAGAATTTTGTGAGAAGGTACGGATAACAACAGGAGCGTTTAGAATCGGTGAAAGAGTCAATTACTCAATGCCATTTAAATCCGAACCATTAGCCAGCTTCTCATATTAGGTTAGAGTAACAAACTTACGTCATATGTTACCGGAAAGTAAAACAATAGCTGTGAAAATCTGAGGGCAAAATGTAAATTAAGGGGCATTGCTGAAATCCCTTCCCTTTACAAACCATTATGCATAACAACGTGGCGCCAGACTGTTCTTCAAGGGAATTGTCCCAACTTTATCCCGAAGCATCAACCGTATCTTATATTTAATGTACCTACTTTTTCACGCTGGAAAAGAACAAAGCCAATCAGGTAGGGATACAACAATTCTGTATCAACACTCTTGCCATATGAACACAAAATCGCCCATTGAAATATCGGTGACTACTGTATTCACTCAAGTAGTAAGGCTTACTACTTACTAAACGACATGGCAAAATAAGTACCTGCTTATATCAGGGAGGTCAAATATCACCTCCCTGCTTAAAGAAACTCAACAATATTTTTTCCAAGTCCTTACAACTGACAGGAGCGTTTTAGTTGACAATTTATCCATTCAGGGAGCTGGATTCCAGCTCCCTGATCTATTCATCCCAGTATTTAGTTTGACAAAGACTGCCGTTGAGTTAGAGTTAGATGAGGTTTTACGGCACAGTTCTTAACCAATTGGTTTAAGTCGGGCCGGCAACGGCTTTTTTCCAGTTGTAGCTCACTGGCTTGTTTTCCTTACTCCATTGCTTATGCTGAGCACCAAGCACAATGGCAGTAGGTTCTGTTTTTGAAGTCTTTGGTATGACCCGGCCAGGAGTCGAACCCCAGACATTCCGGGTGTAAGTCGGATGCTCTAACCACTTGACCATGCGGTCGGTCTTGTTGATGAATCCGTACGCATCGTCATTGGCATCGATATGAACTTATTCATATTTACAAACAAATGACGTCACTGCTGGTTGACAAAAGAGTTGGTAAGGCCTGCTAAGCGTTACACTGTCGTCACAATGAAATAAAGATTCTCATTCTTCTACTTTTCTGCGTGCAATCGCGCCTTCGTTTACAAGAGCAAAACCTAACATGCACGCACATATTCTTGCGCATGCATGCTCTATGCCAACCAGTGTCTACAGAAAGGCTACGTAACCGTGAATGGCCCAAATGAATTATTACATGTTAAGAATGCAATAAACTATTGTGGAGCAAACATGCATTGAGATAGGCTTTCGGGCAAACGTTTTGCACTTTCACGTATATCTCATGTTAATACCACTACAAGTATCTTTCGTACCCTCTTAAATCCTAAGATAATCTTGAAAATCGATCTAAAGAGTGGGATGAGGGACAACTCTAAATTTGGACTGAAAATTTTAAAATGAATAAGATTTATTTTCAACCAGTTAAACTAAATATTACAACCGGAATGTCCGATTAGTCTCTAATTTCGATCTTTTGAATTAAGGAGGTAACGTTTCCCAGGGTAGATAAAGGGGTTATTTTGAATAAATTTAAAAATTCGTTACAAATTGTTGTCACATGATTTACAAGAGTCATTCATGAATGAGGATATTCTTAGGTATAGGCCTAATAATTCAATTTGGGGTGAATGCATTTTCCTTTAAAATAGATTCTAACGCTTATGTGGAGAAGGGATAAATTCAGAACAAGTATCACTTGAATTGTACTGAGCTGACCTCGTCAAATGAGTGTGGGTACACCGAAAGAAGAAAGTGTGGCGCCATTCTAAAATGATGGGGACGAAATTTTACTAAATGAAGCCATTCACAGGACTGTGTCAGGAATATATCCCCGTTGTATACCCACGCTAATATCAAGTCACGTTGTTGTAATTCTTATGATATGCACGGAGAGAAATTACTCTCAAAGCACTTACCCTGTAAAATATGAAGCGTTATATAAAAACAAGTTATTAACTATTATTATTACCTGTAATGACATTAAAATCGCCACAAGTCCAAATGGAAAGCAGCAACAAAATGTTACAAATACAGACAACGGGAAGTAGTCATTCGGTTGAACTAGTGAAAACTGAAAGAAAAATAATTTCCCATAAAATTATTTGTAAAGAGAGAAGTGTATTTTCTTTTCTTATTTGTATTTTGTTATTCATTAAACGACTGATTCTTTTCTTTTAACATCATATCTGACTTGCACTTTTAAGCAATAATTAAAAAAAAATAAGTGTAAAAGTGACTCTTTACACAATGTATGTAATATACTTGTGCGAAGGATAGGAATGTTTGTAGTTTGTAGCAACCGCAAAAAGCTGATTACGTATAACCAAATTAGTGCATATCCTAGGTACCTACGGTATTGCATGTAGGCACCACGAGGGTCAACTTAGGTTGGGGAACGAGGAACATTAAACCTTCCCTTTCAGCCTTTTGACAGTGGAAAGTACCATATCGTTTTTATCTCCTAAACTTTTTAAGAGACCTTACTATCACAACAGGCCTCACAGTTTTTATTCTATAGCTTAGAATGGCTGATTCATTGCACTCAAACTCTCAACAGCTGGAAACAGCTGTTTGAAGGATGAAAATTGTAGAAAAGTGCCTCAGTTTGCACCACAGTCCATCAGGCGTCTTCCAGGGACCTTAAGAGGACTTGGGATCTCCCGTTGCTGAAGCTTGAATTAGCTCTTGTCAAGATCATGTCCCCTCTGCTGCTGAGGGCCGTATTAGGCACAAGCAAACACATGGGTCACATAATTTATCATCCAGACCAAAACATTATTTAAGGCTTGACAACAAATTTAGTAACCTGGATATTTCACTTTTAAAACATCATCATGATACTTACCTGTTTGGTACTTTTATGTTTTACAAAAGCAATATTCAGTATAGGGTTACAATATGCGTAGCTTAAGTACAGTACTTCACACAATAAAGATACCAACACTACATAACGTTTTCATTCACATTTTTGCTGAAGACACACATCATTCAACTTTAAGGAATTTGCCAAAGGCAAAATTCAATGGCTCAAAGAATGCAGAAAATTTTCTGTTTTAAGATGTGAAAACCGTATCCCAATGATAAAGTCCATGATGAGAAATCTGTGATGTCGTTAAGGCACATTAATCGGACCTAACTTCTTATTTCTTTATGATATTCACAACGATGTATAGAATATTTAATGATTTTGTTTGTTATATCCTACAAGCAAACGTATAGCATACTGTTATGCTAGTTCTACACACTCTTAAAACAATTTGGTCAAATTGACCAATGACTGGGTCAACTATGCGCCGAACCAAATATGGTCAAATAGTTTGACTAAACTAAGTGAAATAAGTAGTCAAATTTGACCACTTATTGGTCAAAGTTGACCATAGTTTAGTCAAATTGTTTTTACAGTGCATGGAAAGATATTGAAGCATTCTAGCAGCATCAAATTTCAAGAACAAAAGGACATTAAAGTATAAAGAAAAACAAAAGGCATCCGAGGCAATATGTCCACTGTTCTGTGACTCTCGTGAGCTTTGGAAGTATTTCGTGACAAAAGTACCTAATCATTAAAATGAGATGTTAATGGAGTATTGCTATAGGGTTTGGAGGACATGTACTAGAATTTTTCTCTCTTTCACATAGGAAACTTCTGAAATGTCACTCGAAATTTCCTTTAAATCCCATTGCAAACTTACCGTAGGTCTAATATCAAAATCCTAAGCCACACTCTCCGATGATACTTTACTGTAAAAAATGTCAATTCTGGGTTGATACACCCTCGAGCTCATATGTCATCAGATTGCATTAGCTATAGGCCTAGGTAGCGCGCTATTACTATATTATTTAAGGGAATCACCCGCGGAAAATGTTAATCTACAAATATAATCCCTGAAGAAAAAATGTGGGCACAGTGCAGAAGATGTTGCTGACGGAACGTGCTCATTTTGTAATGTGGATATTGTAGCAAGTGAAATATTGTTCCCATGCAAAAAGAAGAAAATTAAAGATATTACAGAGAGCTTTTTGGAATTGTTTCCTCCCGCTACGATGGCCTATTAGGGCCATCGTAAAAATAAATAAAAATGACAAAAAAAGAAAAAAAAGTTTTGCCAATCTACTACAAGAAAAAAATTTGCACTGTATGTCTGTATTAGAAAATTTCAGTGTGTCATAAATTTGCCATCTTTGGTCAATGAAATCTACGGTAGCTGGGAGGGGACTTTTCGATTTTGAAGAAGTAACATCTCTTACAACGGAGTAGAGCTATTGTATTCGAAATGAATGACAGGTGATATTAAAGACTACTTAAGTTAACGATAGCGAAGATGTCTTCAGCTGGTGTCGGATTTGCTCTGCTCAGTACATATGCTTCAAATTCAAAGAAGGGAGCTGCATTTTAGCTATATTCTAAATTGCAGCTCCCTGCTCAGAGATGTTAGACTGGAATAATCAGGGAGCTGCAATTAAGTAGCTCCCTGAATGACCCGTTCTGCCTGAACGTTATTGAGGTGACTTTAAATGACTTGACCAGAAGGTGTCCTCTCAACCTCGTACGTAGTTATGGTGGGGTGTCATTAGGGATTTTGGCTGTTTGATTCATGTCTTCGTTCAGTGTAGACTTTATTTAGAATACAATTGGGAGAGATCAATTCTTGACTGGGTTCTTGACGGGCCTTAAGCAGCCTCCTAACATGCTAGGCTACCTCAAAAACAATTAACTGAACTCAAGTCCCGTCCTAATTAAACATGCCATTACTCGCAGAAAAGACACTTCCATATCAAGCGCGAGACAAGTACAAGCCTCCGTAGCCTAACTGAACTGTTTGTCTGTTTTACTAAATTTGTCTGTTTTCTAAAAAAAATTATAACTGTTTGACTGTTTTATAAAATGTGTCTGTTTTCTTAAAAAAAATTATAACTGTTTGACTGTTTTATAAAATTTGTCTGTTTTCTAACAAATATGACCGTTTGTCTGTTTTTAAAAATTGTCAGTTTTCTGAAAGAAATTATAACTTTTTGTCTGTTTTCTAAAAAAAATTATAACTGTTTGACTGTTTTATAAAATTTGTCTGTTTTCTAACAAAAAATATGACTGTTTGTCTGTTTTATAAAAATTGTCTGTTTTGTAAAAAAAAAAATTAACTGTTTGTCTGTTTTATAAAATTCGTCTGTTTTGTAAAAAAAAAAATATAACTGTTTGTCTGTTTATTAAAATTAGTCTGTTGTGTGAAAAAAAAAACATTTTAACTGTTTGCCTGTTTTATAAAGTATGACTGTTTTCTAAAAAAAATGTAACTGTTCCTCTGTTTATAAAGTTTGTCTCTTTTCTTTAAAAAAAAAAACAGTTATAAATGTTTTTGCTTTATTAAATGTATTTACATTTAATAACCGTGTAAGCTTTCTTGGGATAAAACTACTGTAGCGTGAACGTGCCATAAATAGTCTCATGTGCCGAGGTAGGATTTCCAGAGGTGGTTCGAATCCTCCAATCTGGTGCATTAGTGCTTCAAAATGATAAGACCAAACATTTTCAAGACATTTACAAGACTACAAAAACGTTATGGGTTACAAATGATGGTTCATTTGAACCCATCAAATCCCACCTAAATACGCCCTGAAACTTTCATTTCGTTACTCTCAGTCACATTGGCGTGTGCAGAATTTCGGAGGTGGGGTACAGCCTGTTATTCCCCCGACTGACATAGAGAAGTCTCACAAATGCACCGACGATGTATCACGAGCATGAGTTTGCACATGTGTGGTCCAGGGGCCCGCGTTAGGGTCCATCACCTGGGGATCCAAGGGCAGAGCTCCGGCGGGGGTCCAGTGAAAGCTCATTAAATATAAGGTAATAAGACCCCCGTTAATTGGTTCTATTGATCAGTTTTTTTTAGAACACTGACGAATTTTATAAAACAGACAAACAGTTAAAAAATTTTTTTACAAAACAGACGAATTTTATAAAACAGACAAACAGCTACAATTTTTTTTACCAAACAGAGAAATTTTATAAAGCAGACAAACAGCTAATTTTTGTTTTTACGAAACAGACGAATTTTATAAAACAGACAAACAGTTATATTTTTTTTTTACAAAACAGACGAATTTTAAAAAACAGACAAACAGTTATAAATTTTTTTTTACAAAACAGACAAATTTTATAAAGCAGAAAAACAGTTATAATTTCTTTCAGAAAACAGACAAGTTTTATAAAATAGAAAAATATTTATAATTTTTTTTACAAAACAGACGAATTTTATAAAACAGACAAACAGTTATAATTTCTTTCAGAAAACAGACAAGTTTTATAAAACAGACAAACAGTTAAATTTTTTTTTACAAAACAGACGAATTTTATAAAACAGACAAACAGTTATAATTTTTTTCAGAAAACTGACAAGTTTTATAAAACAGACAAACAGTTAAAATGTTTTTACAAAACAGACGAATTCTATAAAACAGACAAACAGTTATAATTTTTTTCAGAAAACAGACAAGTTGTATAAAACAGAAAAACAGTTAAAATTTTTTTTGAAAACAGACGAATTCTATAAAACAGACAAACAGTTATAATTTCTTTCAGAAAACTGACAAGTTTTATAAAACAGACAAACAGTTAAAATTTTTTACAAAACAGACGAATTCTATAAAACAGACAAACAGTTATAATTTCTTTCAGAAAACTGACAAGTTTTATAAAACAGACAAACAGTTAAAATTTTTTTACAAAACAGACGAGTTCTATAAAACAGACAAAGAGTTATAATTTCTTTCAGAAAACTGACAAGTTTTATAAAACAGACAAACAGTTAAATTTTTTTTACAAAACAGACGAATTCTATAAAACAGACAAACAGTTATAATTTCTTTTAGAAAACAGACAAGTTTTATAAAACAGACAAACAGTTATAATTTCTTTTAGAAAACAGACAAGTTTTATAAAACAGACAAACAGTCATATTTTCTTGTTGCAAAACAGACAAATTTTATAAAACAGTCAAACAGTTCAGTTAGGCTACGGAGGCTTGTACTTGTCTTGAGCTTGACATGGAAGTGTCTTTTCTGCGAGAAATGGACTGTTTAATTAGGACGGGACTTGAGTTCAGTTAATTGTTTTTGAGGTAGCCTAGCATGTTAGGAGGCTGCTTAAGGCCCGTCAAGAACCCAGTCAAAAATTGATCTCTCCCAATTGTATTCTAAATAAAGTCTACACTGAACGAAGACATGAATCAAACAGCCAAAATCCCTAATGACACCCCACCATAACTACGTACGAGGTTGAGAGGACACCTTCTGATCAAGTCATTTAAAGTCACCTCAATAAAGTTCAGGCAGAACGGGTCATTCAGGGAGCTACTTAATTGCAGCTCCCTGATTATTCCAGTCTAACATCTCTGAGCAGGGAGCTGCAATTTAGAATTTAGCTAAATTGCAGTTCCCTTCTTTGAATGCACTGCACGAATTAAAGCTTATGTACTGAGCAGAGCAAATCCGACGCCAATTGAAGACACACTCGCTATCGTTAAATTAAGTAGTCTTTAATATCACCTGTAATTCATTCCGAATACAATAGCTCTACTCCGTTGTAAGAGATGTAACTTCTTCAAAATCGAAAAGTCACCTCCCAGCTACCGTAGATTTCATTGACCAAAGATGGCAAATTTATGACACACTGAAATTTTCTAATACAGACATACAGTGCAAATTTTTTTCTTGTAAGCATTTTTTTCTTGTGGTAGTTTGGCAAAACTTTGTTTTTGTCATTTTTATTTATTTTTACGATGGCCCTAATAGGCCATCGTATCCCACAATGCATAATGCACGGTTCGAAATTAGCCGCCGCCTCGCTCGCTGGCCATTTGCGACCCACTGAAAGCATCGGCGGGCGAGTGCAAACCTCCTGGTAATCAGGTTGGCGAGTTTAAAACTCTGACAACATCCTCTCAGAGAGTTTCTGTTGCAACTCCCTGCTACTAGCCACAGTTTAAAATTATTTATTACAACACAGAATCAGACCTATTTATCACTAAAAACCGTCTCAGTTCTAGCGGCTCAAATATACCAGCGGTCACGATTAGTTTTGTTACTGTATATACGCATATATACGCATACGCATACACTCTAAAAAATGCGTTTAGGAATTAAACACAATTTTTGCCCCCACTTTAGAAACATGTTTAATTCCTAAGCACACGTTTAATTCCAAAACATTATGTGTTCAATTCCTAAACATTATGTGTTTAATTCCTAAACGTGTTTAGAGTGTAAACGTGTTTCCAAAGTGGGGCAAAAAGTGTTTAGAAAAGTGTTTAATACCTAAACACTGGTTTAACAGTGTAATATACTACGCATTTTTCCATTGAGGATATAAACTGCCAGTCCTTAACGCACCGATGTGACGGACTATAAATATGACATCATTTTTCAACATACCGTTTCCATTTCTACATTTCTGAACCCCCTGAATTAGATTTTCCGTATTCTACTCATTCAAAAGGCTATTCGCATTCCCAATGTATAAGGATGCTTGTCATCCGTACACATTGTTGTTCAACTTCCTGAACTTTTTTATATTGAAAGGGAATGCAGAAGCATTGAAGCTCTCACCAGTTGACTGCCTCAAGTTGAATGAAGTCAGTGGACACATAGCAAAATGATCAAATGTTAACATGCATCTTCATCAGGAAGCATTGAATAAAACAAATTTTTATTTCGCTTTTTGAATATGAAAATAGGCGGGCTAGTGAAAAAAGCTTGAGGACTATCCAGAAGTTTGGATCACTAGTCCAGCTGGCGAGTGAAAGAAAAAGTTAAGGGAAACTCCTGTAATGGCACTGTGTGAATTATCAGAGCAGTATCTAGCACCTTTGTACTAGGTGGTTGCCACTCACATCTCAATGGTTATGATGAACAAATTTGAAAGCAGTGCTGAGAGACTACCTTTTAACTTTCACATTCACATTAGCGTAGTGTAAACGTGTTGAAAATTAACCAACGTTCCAGAGGTCACAAAATGTGCTTAATTGTAAGTCAATGAATAATCAGTGCTACGCAACTTAATATCTTTGCCTAAATTTCGGATACACTTTATTCAGTATGCAAACACCCTGTAATTAATCCATGCAATATGCAAATGTAAATAATTCATTCAATATGCAAATACACTGTAAATAATCACTCAATATGCAAATACACTATAAATAACTCATCCAGTATGAAAATACATTAAGTAATTAATGCAATATGTAATAACACGGCTACAAATGATCCATTTAATATCAAGAACACTTCTAAATAGGCCGGCTCCACTAACCGTTAGAAAGAAAATCTTGAAACGCTGGTACTATTTTCTACACTATGCAGGTCGTGCTGTTTTTCAATGTGAATTTCAGCTATGATGTGTAACATGAAAACCGGGAGATGATACCTCATAAGAAATTTACGTATTGTTTGGGATTAAGGAAAAGAATCTAAGGTCCAAAACTTTCTAAAATAGCCTGTAAACTGTTATTTCAGAATGTCTGCACTCTGAGAATAAAGGTAATACGACAATGCCAGATTCTTGAATCAAAGAAGTGATGCTTTTTGTTTGTCTATGTGGTAAAGTTTCCCATCTGGAAATTATAATCTCAAGAATTCACTACTTTTGAAAAAACAATAATGTCACTCTTCCCTTAAAAGCACCACTAGCGAATAGGTTGATGACGTCAAAATTGGAGAGCAGGATCAGTTTGCCATAAAGATGTTTTCTGTTATTTTTCTTTTATCTTAGAAAATATGCTTCAAAAAAGTGGAAACAAAAACCAAGTGCAACGGTCAAAAGGGATGCTCAACAAAGTTAGCTCAGTCATGATTGGAAAGTTAATGAATAATTAAGTCGAAGTACTGATTTAGTTTCGAAGCTAATTAAAGTAACAAGCACGATGTAAAGTTAATTTTAGCAGTCTTGCTTGTATAAAGCAGAGTAGCTTCAATTTTGCTTTTCACCTAGGGAGAAGTGTCCTAACTACCGAAAAGACGGTGTTATCATTTTGCAAAGAAAATTAGGCAATAATGTCTACGTCTCAAAACAGAGGAGAATGGGGCTGTTTTGTTGGTAGGAAGTGGGGGACCCCAGTCCTGGGGAAGAGTCTAAAGAGAGTGAAGTCTTCCCCTTTGGAAAGTTGTTGAGTATTTGAGGGTACTTGGATTCATTTTAATGCTGAATTTGTGAATTGTTTGAATTTATTTGTTGAAAGAGTTTGATATTTCCTTTGAAAAAGTTTAATGATGAATTTCACGAAATCAAGACGTAAGAGGTTTTCGTCCTCGAAAATTGGGGGCGGAACCTGCCCTACGGCAGCGGCACAACAAAGGGGTGGGGTGAGGGGCATTTCCTCAGTCATGCCCCCTGCACCTAGTCTGCTTCTGCAAAGCTATACAGCTAACCTCAGGAACAATGCACACATTCACAACATTTTGTCAATCCTGTTTGAAGCCTTTAGTTACAATTCACAAATTAAGTAAGTAGTGTTACAGTTACTGGAACTGGTGCAGTATTACCTATGAAACTCGATGACCACGTGATAAGCGGATGAGTGGGGGATGGGGGATAAGACCACCGGAATTCGGGAGAAAACAATTTCTGGGGCACATTTAAGGTAAAAATTGGGCAATATGATTCTCTGGGGTAACACAGGCTTTTCAAGAGCAAAAAGTCCTAGGCCTTAGAAAAAAAAAAACCTGTACTCCTATGGTCAAGTGTTACTGTGTATGTCCTATACGTCGCATTTGTTTCTGGATCTCCGAGATCAAAGCTACTTTTACAAACTCCCTTACTCACAAAGGTAGTCCTCCTATGGGCTGACAAAAGCAATGTGTTAGAAGCTACAATGCTTTTACCGTGTTGTCTCTGACGTCACATGGAGAAGATAAGTAACAATGTAAGGCTTTTTATAGCGCAGATCTGATGAACATGGGGCTGATTCGGTACTAATATCTTTAGCCACAACTTCACACACTAGAAAATTTGGAGTTGTCCAGCTTGAAAACTGTCCGGAGGAAATTGCTTGGGTGGGAATTGGTCGGGACTGGAATTGTGACAGAACCACTTCAGAGATACTTACCTGGCACAGGAGTATCCCTGATCACGACGGCGGAGCTCCCAGGTGGGACCTGTTCTATTCAGCCAGTCTAGAACGGGACCACTGTCAGGTGGTGTCAGTTAAGTCAAAGTTTGTCCCTTGGGGACGTTGTTACTCCTTCGGGGAGCAGAACTCCTTCGGGAGTATTGTTTGGTTTTCGCCCCTGGCTCTTCGCCAGAGAGTCAGGGGACTTTTGGAAAAAAAACTTCAGAGAGTTTGTAAGCCATTGTTTTCCATTTTAGTAATTTCAGATGAAAAGTGTTATCTTACGTGAAACTCGAAGCTTCTCTGAGATAACAGCCATTTGGTTGTTGTCCTGTTGTTGTTTTGTCTAGTCACATGCGTGTGAGGCGGGAGGAGGGAGGGCGTTGTAGTAGCAGCCTCTTCCTAATTCGGGCAGAAGTTTCACAATTTTGGGGCGCAATATACCGTTTTTCGGAAAAATATTTGCTATATTTCGCGGCACACGTCCTTCAAATTTCCTTAAAAGTAGCCCATCCCCCCCCCCCAACACACACAAAGAATGAAAGTAGTCCAGTGCACTTGTGCCTGCTGTGAAATATTTGATTTTGCATAAGAGAAAGGGCATCACGTATTCAGAATACGCATGTCGTTTAATAAGACGCTGAGTTAATTTTATCTCATTCGATGAATAGATTTGATCTTACTACCTAAAGGTCAAATTGACCAGTTCTTATAACTTAATCCTCTTTAAAGTATTACAACCATGTTTCCTTACCTGACCTTGGTTTTCGGCCCCACGTGAAACATAAGTCGCATACGAAGATGTCACGTGGCCTCCTTGATTTACATATGCATAATGTTCCGCAGGCGGTACATTTTGATAAGGACTGTGATGATAGTTAGCCGCCTGTGGCTGGTTAACTGGTGGGGCTGTTGCCTCTGAAGTTGGGTGACTTTGAAGAAGAGGCGTTCGTCCATCTGTGTGGAAGAGGCAACACATTAGCTTCACTCATAGCAGTGTGGTACTAAAGAAGGGGTCGTTCGACCCTTGGCGCCAACTATACGCCACTGCAGGTTGCATAGCCCATTAAGTTTATTATTTGAGGGTCAGGAAGCCAATTTGCTCATTGAGGATCCTATACCAGAATGAGCGTGGATGAACACCGGCGAGATTCGTCTCGAGTTCTCTTTTCGACTAGTACTCAGAGGTTAAAGAGGCAGGCGTGTACTAATATCGCTCACAATCCTGCTCCCGAGACGGCCATTTCACGTCCCCATCCTACGAAAGTGAGTGTATCCACAGTCTTTAGCCCCTTTCACAAAGGCTGGGAGGGGTGGAGGTTTCTTGCTCTGCACCACTGCTCGACAGCTGAACCGAGCAAAGCTCACAACTTCCTGAATCGGACAACTTCTTGAAACGGACAATCAGATACCCAATTAAAATTCACCAATTAAAACCCCTCAGCATCACTGTGATCAGTTATGATGAACACGTGACAAGTAAATTTAAGTCCCCAGAAAATTTAGAAGTGGTTCCACCGGGATTTGATCAGGGGACCTCATAGGTGTAGGAGGCGGGAGCTGAGGGTGCAGCCAACCACCAAATATTTTTGTAAAAATTCGGGCAGTATGCTGAGAATTCTTCGTGCACCTACTGAAAGAAAATGCAATGATGTAGCTAAATTTAGATAACCAATAGTTTAAAAAGGTTCTTTAGTAATTAAAATAAAGATCTGATTTGAATTGCACCTGCAGCGTATGTATTGGTATCAATTCACCAGTGTGGTTTTTAATGGTTTAACTTATGTTGTGACTATCAGTGGTGTATTTAGGGGGACCATTAAGCCATGCCCCCTCACTGATGCAGATTTCTTTCGCACCTAAATACGTAAACTTTTTAACACAAATTTTACTTCAAAGGTAGCATATGTGGCACCAGATTGCGTTTAAAGACACCTAATTTTCCAAATATTTTCAAAGGGGGACATCCATCTCCTTAGACCCCTCCCACAGGCCGGCGATCACACAACATAATACATGCCCCGCCCTCATGAAAGAAATCCTGGCTACGCCACTGGTTATTATCACTATTATTGTAACGACTTCCCCCAAAATTATAACCAGTATGGAAGGGTAGAAGCACGGCAAATGATTTTATGTCATTTGGAATGTGGTGTGATATATATTAATGCATGCCTATATTATAGGTATATTAACATGAAATTTTTGGTTATATTCTTCGGGCCAGTCGTTACAGCCCCCCGCCCCCTCCCATATATCAACTTGGGCTCCTACGCCCATTGGGGCCTCTAGTATGCAAGGCAGTACACTCACTCACCAAGCCAACACCACCCGCCCATTTCATAACTTCCTCCGCTGACGACAAATGCAACTGCCGCTAACTACCGTTCACAGTATCGGGGGTAGCCAACTTTTCAGATTGAGTAGGCACAAGTGAGGCACTTTTTGTACGGTATGAGATTGGCACAATGATTTGCGAAGGGGAATTTAAGTCATTTACAGACATTGCTTCTGTGACTCTCCCCCCCCCCCTGACTCCCCCCTCTCTATACAGACGCTCCGTCTCGATACAAGCCGCTCTCTCGCGATATACAAGCACTGTTTGTTTGTGCTTGTGAAAACTGGATGATGAGGGAACAGAAAATAGGCATCAGTACAAAAGACCTGTAACATATAGCACCTTTGCCAAATTCTTTATGATTGGTAAGATGATTTCAACGAGTACGCCGTGGAAGGTCTTGAAATAGTCAAGCTTTCGTCAGAATTGGCTCTGACTTCTTCAGGACTGATGTCAGAGCCACTTCTGACGAAAGCTTGACTATTTCAAGACCTTCCACGGCGTACTCGTTGAAATCATCTTACTAGTATGGATTCCAGTCGTGAAAGCCTTTCTACTAATTTATGATTACTAGACTTAATTAATGTAGTGTAGTCTGTCATTAAACAGACAAGGAAGCTATCAGGAAATCTATCCACTTGAAAGTATTTGTTTACTTTAATATCAAATGCAGGGTCTATGCCCTACAGGAAGGAAATAAAACTAAAGCTGCAATGTGTCTTTAGTTTCTTTTTCTTTTTTACGAGCAATGATGTGTTCTTTTCTTTCAAAACTATAGAAACATTATGCGTAATAGATAGATAAACTGCATGCCCATCTAGTCACTTAAGCAGTGTTTTAGTAGTGTGCAGGGTGTTTTCAACATTCGCTATATAGGGCGAAGATAACTGCTCAAGGGCTCAAGAAATAAACCCCCTTTACATACTATAGCCTATACCTAGCCTGTAACGGTCTCTTCCGGACTAATTATGTACTTGAGTCCGCTTTTTACAAGGGGTAACCCCAGAAAAGGAGATCCGGGTAACGGCAGCGATGGCGGGGTGAGGTGGGGATGGGGGACATGGTCCTCCCAATAATTTGGTTGGGGACGGGTTAATTTTGCCCCTAATATTTGATCAACGATCATATTTACTAATGTTGTGAGTTTCAGACAATGTCCCTTTAATAATTTGGTTCAGTGGCAAAGTAGGCTACCTATGATATTTTGGCAAAAATGGTAATAATTGCTGACATTTGTGGGAATATTAGACTTTGCGACGACTATCGAGCACTTTTCGTCACCAACATTACATAAACATATTTTTATATTTCCATATACGTTTACGTTAACATTTAGGTCTACAAATACATCTATATATACATATGCGTATATGTATATATGAAGGTATACGTAGATATAAATATAGATCACTTTGAGATTTCCGACCCACTCCCCCACCCCACCCCCCCCCCCCATGTCCAACACAAATCGCCGCTCTTGGATCCCGGAATCGGAATTGGCCCGGAATGGGAAGTCCCGGAATCGCATTATCCCAGAATGTGCAACAACTGGACTCGGGGCTGATTTAATCCGAGCTTACGAAATGTGAATTATACATTGTTATTGGTGCACAGATTAATACGTGGAAGGTCACACACAGCAAACTAAATTACAGGGTGAGCCAGACCATGAAACCTAAACCTAAAAATTACCTTTACTTGAATGTGTTGGGAAAAAAAGTGTAAAAACATTTTTTTGAACTGCTACATTGTCAAATAGCCGGACTCGGAATTAGCGCAAACTTGGGGATCCTGTAAAAGGAATCCACTCTAAAACGGGTTAGATGGGCTCGGATGCATCTCCTGCTATGTAGTTTACTGTATGGTTTG
The DNA here is from genome assembly GCA_029531755.1 of Holothuria leucospilota. NCBI lineage: Eukaryota > Metazoa > Echinodermata > Holothuroidea > Aspidochirotida > Holothuriidae > Holothuria > Holothuria leucospilota. Next base: position 72,802,935 of record CM055961.1, on the reverse strand, counting down.
ATTGTTATGAGAGCTATAGGATTCATCATATTAGCACGTTCATTAGCTGGGAATACATCCAGTACTTAACCTTTTTTCGAATCGACTGTTTGGTTAGAAAATATTTGTAAGCCAATCGAAAGCTTCTTCATTTTGTTTCGCTTTCGACTGTTACGCTAAAACTAGCATCTAGGTCAGATTGCTGAGAGAATCTAAAACTTTGTGTATTGTTATTATCAATGAACCATTAATAGTTTCAACTTGATACCTTAATTCATGACAATTTGGTTTCACATTGAGAAACAGTAACACACTCAGGTACTTGTATTATTTAGGCGACGTGTTAAAATTTCCCCTTTACAACCTTAAAATCTGTCCCTGACCACTTTACCGAAGGTTCACTAGATGAAAGGTTCACTAGACTGAAGTTCCTCTAAACAAAATATCTACTTCGGGCTGGAGGTAGGATTAGGATTTGGGTTAGATACAAATTAGGTTTAGGATTGCGATAAGGATAAGTCTCAGGTACGACTAAGGTTTGGGTTATAGGATCATGGTCACAGCCGGCTTTACCCAGTAATCGAGGTAACCTATAGGTTACGCCCCCCCCCCCCTTGACTTTAAGGGCCCCCGAAAATTTCCATAAACGAGTCTTCTTTTTAGCTTAAGTTTTCAAATCTGCTTTTGAGTATAAACAAAAATACCCACCTTTCTTCCTACCAAAATACAGACTCAAAAGCACCAGTCTTCATTTTGTAATCTACAACGTTACCTGGTAGGAAATTTCATTAAGTTTAAATGACTGATAGTATGTACCAACAAAGCTACTGCAAGGCATGTCATGTTTGTTATGATGCATTGTCGTCCGGTATGATATTGTATTAACACAGACACGCGGTTATATATACATGCTTGTTCTAGAGGTTCGTTTCGACTCTTTCATATTCGCTCTATTATTGACATTTTTAAGAAAAGAATTTCAGAACCGCGTTATTTTTGAAGCCTTATTAACAAAATACCCAAAAGGCGATCATTATCTGCACTTCAGCAAGGGAGAAGATTCATTTCCGACAATAAAGGAAATAGTTTAGCCCAAAATATTCTAGTCCCTCGGTTAGAACAGTGCTTGTCAGTCAACTGAGGAGAAATGGGGATTGGTTTGATTGTAGAAGGAGTTCTGGATTCCGATCGATGAGTTGCCTCGTCCTTTTCGTTTAGGTCAAATTGACCTGCACATGATCTTCAGATCAATTGATAGTAACTTGACACTTTAAAATGATTAACAGTGCCATGAACAGATGAACTGCATTTTGCGTACCTTAATTTCCATAAGTAAGAAATTGACCACTGACAGACTTTAACTTCAGGGGAGAGTCCACTCTTTTCGTCTTTGACATTTTGAACGGTATGTTAGTCATAGCTATACTCATGGAGTCATGGTAGCACGCAATGGAATTGGTGTCAGTGCCCCCTCCCTCGAAATGTTTAAAGCCATTTTTTATGGAATCGATCTTAATTAATTTCCGAGATTCTAAAATGATGTTTAGAGACAATTTGTAAGTAACAGAAAGTTCCACTTTTGAATATATGGATCAGGTACGTAGTGTGTGTGTGTGTGGGGGGGGGGGCAGGGCAACCTTTTTATCCCTGAGGGTATTTTTCTTTTACCTATATGGCTATTGATTTCTAAAAAAAAACAGAGCTTGGCGCGCTTTCATCCTCAGTACTGCTTCTTCTCACTTTCTGTGGGATTTAGACGCGGAAAATCTCACAATAATCCAACCTCTCGGCGCTTCCTTGAGCTCTCTGTATCATCAATCCCTGTAGGATGTTAATCATAAGAAGTGAGGCTACATTTGCGTCAAACAGTGTTTCATTTCAAAATTTGCCTGGGAATCGCTTCTTGTCGTTTATCTCCAGTCTCACAAAACGAGCCATTAACCCCTTTGAAAACATTGTTTTTTTTTCTTTCAAAATCATGGATCTGCACACAACAATTACATGAACATTGAGCTGCCGCACTGCAAGCGAATGGTGATTGCGCTCCTCTTACATAGTGTCAGGTATAAGTCCCACCATGGAGCTATTACGGAATAGCTCCTTGATCCCACCCACAAATAATGTTTCTAAAAATAATACTAGAAGGGCCCCCTCATATGATAGGTTACGGACCCCCCCCCCCCCCCGAAGGTAAATCCGGCTATGATCATGGTTAGGGTTAGGATTAAGTTTAAAGTTGGGATCTTCGGTCTAGAAAATCTTCGATCTAGTAGACCCTGCCCTAAGATCTGGGTCAAAGAACTTTATTTAATGGCCTGTGGGCTCAAGGTACCCCTGCCCCCAGGGACCCACTTTCTTGGTCTTACCCTTACTCTCGATGTCAGGGATCAAAATACGAAGAAGCTCACTCACTAACCAAAAAAGATTTGGAGTTCTAATCAGAGATGAGAACTCTCAACCTTTTATGAATAACCACCATGTTGTGACTTAACAGACAACGGAAATGTGATTGGAAAGCTTAAAACCTCCATCATCGTGAAAAAAATACTGAAAGTAGGCCAGACAAACATGCTACCGTCAAAGTTTGACTACACTAGTGATTACTACACGTACCTTCTACAATGTCAATGTTATTGAGTGAACTCTTCCAGAGACCAATAGCAATTTCAGTACAGTGCATATGAATATGTACGTAAATACTCTCTTGGGCACCCCATCCGTAACATGATATCAGGCAAATAAAAAGTCTCGAGGCTTCTTACCCTATACCTTTCCTGACTTCTTTAAACCTAACCTTACCTGAAGACATGATATCATGCATATATGCATGTCTCGAGACACAAATGTGTCACCTTACAAAACAAAACGTATGGATTTGGTGTCTTGGGTAGTGAAATGCTACCTGGGCTATATTAGAATGACTGCTTCTCGGCCTTTAGGCTAAGATCATTTGTAGTATCTGTTCTCTTCAACCAGTCTAGATCGGGGCCACGCAGGACGGTCCCATGATGTACTCTGAAGGTCAAGAGGTTGGTCACGTTAAGTCTGAGCAGGGAGCTTGGGGACCAGTACTCCTTCAGGAGTAACGTTTGGTTTCCGCCCTTCGGCTCTTCGGTAAAGAGTTGAGTAGACTTTGGAAATTGTATACTCGATGTTCCACCTTCAGTGTAAGTGAGAATCCGTGTACATTGCTCCCTGGCATAAATAAACCAAAAGCAAACACGCACCCGTGCGGCTGGGTGACCATGACTAACATGTATACATTCAGAGCACGTGTTTGTCTCTGCCCATGTTTACTGTTCCTTCGTGAAAGGCAAGACAACACCCTGTAGTATTTTTAATAATTTTTATACATTCTTTCGGCTTATCCCGTTCCAGATTGTTTAATTACGGTAATGCATGAGACTAATAACATTGAAATAACTTTCTTTATACTCTTTAAAGTATTCAAACGACACCCATGTATTAGCTCCGGCATTATTATCAATAAAATACTAAACACATAACCCATATAGTTTATGAGAGGATTTGGTCCGTCGAACTGTTGAAATTGTGTTAGCCTGAGCTTGGCTGTCGACGTCCCTATAATTTCGATGTATAATGACTACTGTGTGCTTCACTGTTGATGTGACCAAACTTAAAGGCAGTTCTTGCCATCCCAGACAGTTCCAGTTCTTCCAAATAAGCAACTTGTAGTTCCTCCCATAACTGTATAATTCTCCTCCTTGTGCAGACACAAACCTATTTTATAGCCTCGGGCCTTGTCCTGGTGAGCATACAAGGTTATAAGGCGTAATCAAACACTCTTTCTGCATCGTGTGGAATCTGAGTTACTCTGCATCATTTGAAGTTTCAAACTATGATGTCAATCAAAGAGCAGGAACCAGCTGAGAATTTTCCCCCACACCAAAAATGTACTTTGGGGTGATGACTACTTGCATTTGACGTGGACATTAACCCATACAACTTTTACGAATTAAATATTACATTTATTTGAGCTTAAGTTCTTTATTTTAGCTTCGTAGATTAATATCATTTAAATGAATTTTGAAGCAGGAAATGAGATCAACTTTCCTAAAAACACTCAAAGATATTTTAACATTAAAAAGTAGCCATTGTTACATTTTTACAAGATAAAGTTATTTCTGGAATTCGTTTCGTCAATCAATCGCCCATTTTATGCCATAATAGTCCTAATTAATGCACCGGTATTCAGGACAGGGATTCTCTCATGTTTCATGAATGAGTGTAAACTGTGTATACCTTTACTTGATGGCATTATGCCATTGATTATTGTAATAAAGATATACTTACCACACTTTCCATCCGCCATGTTGTTAAACTAAGGCAGAATCTCTTTTACCTCGAGAACACTATCAAATTTTTGGTCACTTTATCCTCATGCGAACTAAAATTATTCAATTTTTCCCTCGTATCCCTTGAAATGCCGTATCTTTTCCGAACATTACAATGCCTCCACAGATTCTGAAGTGTTGCACTAGCATGAGTTACAACATAGTATTGTGTAGTTACACTTCGAGTTCCCACTTCAGCCCGGCATCAGGTACAAGAAACTGAAACTTAAAACGTTACTTACCTAATTGGTGAAATACGAAACTACTCCAACAAAGAGAAAGCTGATTTGACTTTGTTTAGAAAATACGAATTATAAAGTTATCCACCAGAAGGTTATGCAAAATTAGGATTCAAGATTCCTTATGTCATTACGAGTATTTGAGGTCACGAGAGAAGACAACTGTCGGGAGATATCTAAGAGAGAGCGGTGGGGGGGGGGGATTAAACCGTTCAACTCTAGACTTTGTACGGATATTTAGACTCTCAAGACAAAGAAACCTTATTTGAAACTATTTAGGTGCTATAGCCCCAAGGATTGCAAGTCATCAGTTCATACCCTAACCGGGATCAATCGTAGTCTGGTAGATATAGGGTCTGAGCCTAAAAAAATCCTACAAGTGATTTTTATTGCAGTTTTGTATTAGTTGAGATGTATTATGTTCCCAGGAAAAAATCCACCCAAATCCACCTATAGAAAGAGTTGAAATTAGGTCAAATCCAAAATAGCGACTTTTAAACCCCTTTTACTACTTTCCTACTATCAAAAAGGTGTCGGTAATGTAGGTTTTATCGGCAAATTTATGCGCGAAAATGTTTTTTTATGACTATCTTGGACGAAATTTTTCAAGTTACCTTGCAAAATGAAATACACAATGATGATGTCACAACGACTTGGATGACGACTTTCCATTGAAGGTTTGAATGCCTTCCTATTATGGTTTTATCACAAAAAACTGCTGAATGGAGACACGAAACCTGTACACTTTAAAGGGTTTACGTAAAATTGAATGAACCTTGTGAAGTTTTAGTGCTGAAGCTTATGATGGTAAGAAGTAAAAGACCTCAGAATATTATTGGCATGTCCATGTCCATGTCCTCAGAAACAAAGGTACAAGCGCCATTTCGTGGTATTTTGAAAGCTGATATCTATTCACAGGAATGGGGTCAATGGCTGGAAAATCGTATGTGGAATGATGTATAGCTATGTAAATGAATTGCCATGTCAAAGCCGCATAACTTATCTCATGTTTGACAACCTGGGAATTTGAAAATTTAACTTTTTACTTCTAAATGTAATTTTTTCAAATTTTATGAATTTGCGGCCCTCATAATTTAGCTAACTTTACCATTCTCTTAGGTCTGTAAGCAAGAGGAAGCATAATCATTCAAATGCCTCTAATTATTAAGTCCGAGGTCCAAAATTGGTTGCTTCAAAATATTTTAAGGTGACGTCTCATAAGCCTTGAGTCGCCAGAAAAAAGGACATTGAAAGGTAAAAAAACGACCAAAACTGTCCTGAACCTGACCTTTAAAGTAAACCTATTCCATATGAAACCAAGTATTTTAACTATTAAAGTCATAATTATAGCAGTTGATTTCCAACTTTAAGGTCCCATTTTGGCGTTCAGATACCAAATTATTTGTATAGGTTCTAGTATTCTTAGCTGAAATGGGATATAACTGATTAATGATTTCATATTTTTAACTGTTTTAGTCAAGAACATATTAACTTTCAGTCCCTTACAGTCTACTCGTATGAATTTTGGGGGAGTTGAGGTACATTTTGTCACAAATCCACCCGACTATCGTTAGTAATGTAAGTTGAAATAACATTGGGGACCATAGACTCTGCTACGTGGCTACTATGTGGGGAAGGCATCTCCCTGGAAAACCTTTCCATAGCCAGGGTGCCTCCCCTTTGCCATGAATGTCTCACCGTAACGTACTTACGTGAGGGTCAGGAGCTGAGGTAGATGTTGGGGTTCAAATCCTAATAGCCGTAGTGGGAAAAATGTTGCCCCAGAATCACCTCTTCCTTGGCACAATATTCATTCATTCATTCATTCATTCATTCATTCATTCATTCATTCATTCATTCATTCATTCATTCATTCATTCATTCATTCATTCATTCATTCATTCATTCATTCAGTCAGTCATTCATTCATTCATTCATTCATTCATTCATTCATTCATTCATTCATTTATTTATTTATTTATTTATTTATTTATTTATTTATTTATTTATTTATTTATTTATTTATTTATTTATTTATTTATTTATTTATTTATTTATTTATTTATTTATTTATTTATTTATTTATTTATTCATTTATTTATTTATTTATTTATTTATTTATTCATTCATTCAGTTTTCATTCATTCATTCATTCAGTTTTCATTCAATCATTCAATCATTCATTCCTTTATTCATTCTTTCTTTCATTCTTTCATTCATTCATTCATTCATTCATTCACTCATTCATTCATTCATTCATTCATTCATTCATTCATTCATTCATTCATTCATTTCGTCTACACAAATACAATGCAATTCAGAGGTAAAGTATAAATATAGACAGGATAATAGAACAAACAGAAAGTTTAACGAGCTAGCTATGTCTCCTTGCTATTTGACCTACAATCCTCCAACGCCTCGAAGTGACCCCACCCCCGAAGGGAGTGCTTTGTAATCCAGCTTCATTGCGTTGGTGTTTCTGAGCCCTCTACAGGAACAAGTCCACTCTTTTTGGCTACGTGCCGGATAAAATTAACTCCGAAATTGATCGAAAGCATAGCCCTCAAAAATATAAGGGACTAAAAATGCATGCTATTTGTTCATATTCAATGCAATACCAAAGAAACGTGACATTAACTTTTTTTTACCAACTATGAGATTGAGACTTGCATCTTATAAATGATCTGGGGATGGAATTTCCCCCTTTCGAATTTGAAAGAGGTCTTTCTACCATAAATAAAATAACCGGCATTTGTTACCTCCCATGTAGCCTTCAGTATACATAATGTGACAAGAAATGATATTTAAACTTTATTTGAATGAACTGAACAGTTGAGGGAAGTCGCAATAGTTTTCAATTTTTCTTTTTACGTTGCAATTAATTTAAGAATATTGTACAATGTTTCATGATTGCAATTATTGGGAGAATGAAGATGAGCATCCACTATGGCTACTACGGGGCGCCCTTTGTGCCATCATGATGTCGTTAGTCCAATTCACTCCACCATCAAACCAAAGATCCGAAAATATAGACAGATCCATGCAAATGCGTTGACACCGTTTGAGAAAAACTTAGACCAACCAAAATGACCACCGGGCTACTGTTATTTGTCTAATAGCCTAATGAATCTGCAATATTTCAATACAATACTGCACGATAAATAAAGGGCATATCAGAATCTTTGTATTTGATAATTTTGTCACAACTTTGCCAAGTTTCTTTTTTTATCTAACATAATGCAAATTTGTTTACTGAACCACTTTAGTAAGTCAAAACTTTACACAGATGACACGTGAAAGGCAGCCTTATTGGTAGGCCTAAAAGGATATGTATGATTGCGATTCGCTATTTATAGGACGATAGTGAAGGATGCTTCATCCATATTTATGTAAAGTCCGTACATTAAAAGTCATTATGCATCAGTCATTGCCCCGCTCCAGCTAATTCTAACAACAATATACCTTATGCCGTTTCAATCGCTCTGTCATCCTCACCCATCATTTTTGTGAAAAGACCCTGTCTACAAAATTAATATGTAAAGTGTTGACCAACCACATCAACCCGAGTGATTGGTGCCATCACTGATTAAGGGGGCGCACCACTATTAGAGAAACAACCCTCTTGGAAAAAGTAGTGCCAACGTACGCCGTCAATTTTAGGTCCTGTTAGTTTTTAAATTACTCATGTTAAGGTGATCAGTTGTTGCTGATTCTTCCTGGATATGAAAGAGAATATGTTAATGTATGGGTGGCGTAAAATTCAGATGACTGAAGTGGTTCAGATCGTTTTTGGTTCCAGGCGAAGCCGGGAACTGTAGTTGTCGCTCACCTGTTGAGCGTGCAATGAACCCGCCACGACCCCGACTGTGACTACTTTTGATATCTGTTGCCGGCTTTGGCGTTAGTTAAGTGCACCGTACATGCGATGGCAAAAATGCTCTTTGTTAAGCCGAAACCGTATGAAATAGTTTTCAAAGGTTTGCTTCTAGTAATTCATATCCGTCGCCAGCTTGAGAAATATGCCCAAACGAGACATCCACAAGTTGCACTCTCGGTGTGTTACAAGTCGAACCGCGCTAGCGACGTTCAGTCAGATTGTGGCGTCATAGGAGATTCCTTGTCCACTGTCTGCATGCACTGCAGTGATTTCGTGTCTGGCACAAGTACAGTATATATTAACTACATACATTCATTTTGATTTTGTAACGTGGGGAGAAATATTGTTAACCTAACTTAAGTATTAAGCAAACCTTCACTAGCTTGCTAGGCCAGCAAACCAATACTTAGTGGCTAGCCTACCTTTTTAACTAACTTTGCTCCACTAACGTAGTTCTAGGCTACTTACAAAGTTCCATCATTGCTTGTGTTAATTTTGCACTTACTGTACATTGTTAGGCAAGCTGTATTGCAACGTGCACGCACATACTATGCTTAGTTGAGGCGATCACGGCCTGGAACCATTCACAAGTTTTCCTTTGATTAAAATTGTTGGAAGGAGTAGTGATTTTGTCATCTTGCGGATTAATATGGTTGGGTGTATACCTTCTAACTTCCATTCCCTTGTAGCTCAAAATCTAAACGGTCATCTTATAGTGAATATGAAGTGCCATGACTGGCCAACTCCTTAGCTTTAATTTGAGGGGTACCTCATCTGGACTGTGAACTTTGACAAGGCTGTTAGGGGCATGGCACAATGACAAAGTAGTGTGTAAGTCAATGGAGAAGCCTTTTATGGTGTGCCCCTTTATGGAATGGAGGTGCAACGGCAATCCACACTTCGTTGTTGTATGGTAGTACATTTTATACTTATGGCATGCAATTTCGTATTATCTGATGAACAGTGGTTACTAATTTTATTCTCCAATGCTCTCTTTATGCACCCTACACGGTGAGCCCGTAGCCAAGCGTGGTGGGGGCAAGACCCCCCTCCGTAAATAGTTTCGCCCTCCCTAGAAGATCAAAAATTACCATTGCCTCCGATACGTTTTAGTGTGTCACGTCCCCCACCCCACCCCACCCCACCCCCGAAAAAATCGCCCTCATTTGCCATTGCCTTATAGCGTTTTAGTATGTCACTCCCCCACCAGAAAACAATTTCCCCTTGGAAACTATCCTGCCCCCCTTGAGTACCTTGTCTGGTTACGGGCCTTCTAACTGACCTAACCATCGCAAATGCTTAAGGAGATATTAGATGATGCAGTACGGAATACACAGAAGGCACTGATATGTCTTGCAGATTTGCCTCTTTTTCAATCCCACAATGCATTGCTGAATAATGGCTAAATGCGTTAAAGTCTATAGCTTATGACTTATAGTTCTTCCATTTACATGCCAGATTGACATAATAAAATAATCCCGGGAAACCCACCAAGGGTCAGGTGGTTAACCATTGTGCGACTAAATTCTGTATTTAGTAATAAAGAAGGTGTAAAAATGGCTATCCTCGTTAATCAAGTACATTTGATGAAGGTCTGATGATATCTGACTGAATGCATAATATTAGATTAAAAATATGTTTAGCTACGAATTAGTCGAAGGGGCAAAAAATCTGACAATTGACACAAAAATCATGACACAAAGCAATGCTTTGCTCACAGTTCATCCTTTGTGAAATTATTTCTTCTAACACTTTGTTGTAGAGCAGACATTAATGCCAAATTTATGAATATTCATAGGCGGGTAATGTCTAATAATTTCCAACGTGTAACTTTTTTCGGAGAGCACAGCTTGACTGGAAATAGGCCTATGTTTAATAGATACGGCATTACTAAATTAACCTAAAGTCGTGTCAATCTACGTAAAAAGTTCACAAATACACTTTTCCTATTACAAACCAAATTTGCTATATTTCAATGCTGCCATTCTTTGTGACATCAGCATTTTCAGCTAATATATAATATATATATATATATATATTTTTACAAGACGACCCGTCAGGAACACCGGATTGAATCCATCGACGAGCGAGTGGAAAGTTCCAGAGAATTCAACTTCAACGCAGCCTTTCTAGAACTGTCTAGAAGTGAGAACTGTTTACGTTATGTCCCAATTATAGCAGCGACCTGGCAACACTCCTAGCCAGCTGCAACAATTGTTTACAACTACTGTGTGTTCTAGAAGTTTCTATTAAGGAACGTTCTCGTAATTGCTGGACTGTGTACACTAGAAGTTTCTGTTAAATTCTGGAGAGTTCTCGAAGAAAAGCCTAGCATATAAAAGGCAGTTCAACAACTATCACACTGGAGATACCCTAATACTTCATGGAGAGACACCATCGAGTCCAGACGTTATTCTACTGTCCGTTTATTGACCGAATCATATGAGGCCAGCCACTGACAATTCACACTTGTGACAAATTGCCTTACGCCGTTTCTACACTGTGTATTGAGGTTGTTATCATCCATCGCCTACCTAGCCTTGTCATTATTCGCTCGTGGAACCAGTTCCTACGCTACAGCACGCTGCAGGTCTACCACTGCGCCATCGTCAACGTGCATGCACTACCAGCCCTTGGACCAGACCAGGCAAATATTAAGTAAAGGATTGTGAGTAAGTCTAATTAATTATTGTAAATTTAAGTAAGATAAGGAGATTGTAAATAATCATTAAGTTGTTGAATTTTAATCTCGTTCTTCTGTGATCTTTCGCTGTTATTGGTTTGACTCGCGACCACAAGCCGTAACAGAATTGGTGGCCTAACATCCGGGAACGAAAATACTAGAAAATTCGAGAAATTCTGTTGTGAATTGTAAGCAACTGTGTTTGCTCAGACTACTTATTTGTTTGTTGAAGGCTTGATACAATTTCAAAATGCCATTCAACTTAGATAAATTCGTGGCTAGTCCCTCAGTCGAGGAACTGGATTCATTAAAGAAGTCTGAGATTGTAAAGGTCGCAAAACATTATGGCATTGAATTTCAGCCTTTAATGCGGAAGGACGAGATTAAAAGATATGTTCTAGAATATCTTGTGGATGAAAGTGTCCTGCCTAGTACAGTATTGGAAACAGCTATCACTGTGCCAACTGACAACACATTTGAATTGAAAAGGCTTGAAATAGAAATGAATAAGGAGATTAGATTAAAAGAAATGGAAAGAGAAAGGGAAAGAGAGGAAAGAGAAAGGGAAAGAGAGGAAAGAGAAATGCAAAAGGAAAAAGAGGAAAGAGAAATGCAAATGCAAAGGGAAAAAGAGGAAAGAGAAGAAAGAGAAAGAAGGGAGGAAAAGGCAAGAGAACATGAATTTAGGTTGAAGCAACTAGAGTTAGGGGTCATAAAAGGCTCAGACCCTAAAATAGGCTTGGATACTGGGGGACTCGACATTTCTAAGCACGTAAAATTTGTCCCCAAATTTCAGGAGGATAATGTGGAGAAATTCTTTAACCATTTCGAAAAGCTGGGTGAGCAACTAAAGTGGCCAAGAGATAAATGGTCCATACTCATCCAGAGTAATTTCACAGGCAAGGCTCAAGAAGTGTATTCCGCTCTGTCAATAGAGGACAGCATGGATTATGATAAGGTTAAAAAGGCCATATTACAAGCCTATGAATTGGTGCCTGAAGCTTATCGCCAAAAATTTAGAAAGTATCGTAAGGCGGATACACAAACATACGTAGAGTTTGCTTATCAAAAAGAAAGGCATTTCGATAGATGGTGTGCTTCCAAAAAGGTCTCCACATTTGACACTTTAAGACAACTGATGCTGGTCGAGGAATTCAAACGGTGTGTGAATGATGACATTAAGACTCACCTTGAGGAAAATAAGGCTGACAACTTAAAAGAAGTGGCAAATTTGGCTGATCATTATGCACTTACCCATAAATTCAGTAAAATGGGTCGGACTCAAAACAAGAATAGGTTTAGAAGGCCAAATAAGAAATATGGCAATAGTAGTGGCACAACAGGTAACAGTGGATCTCAGTCTGGTTCTATCTCTCCAACAAATTCTGGTAAAAACAACCAGATTCAAGTCGTCAAAAGAACGACCAGGTCAGCTCAAACAAAGCTGCCTTTAAAGACATAAGTTGTGGTTTCTGTCACAAAAAAAGGCCACACAATGGCAAATTGCTTCACATTGGCAAAATTAAAGGAGACTGAAACAGCTTCTAATGCCTTAGCCAATGTAGAGAAATCTTCTGAGGTAGTCGTGACTTTACGGCCTAATTCTAACGACAAAATTAAGGAAGAATACCTTCCATTCGTGTCTGAGGGGTTTATTTCCCTAGATGGGAATTCAGCTCATCCACCCGTAAAAATTAAAATTTTGCGTGACACAGGCGCAACTCAGTCGTTGCTTCTTGATGGAGTTTTGCCATTATCGGACTCTACTTCTACAGGGGGTTGAGTGTGGATTTATTTCTGTCCCTCTGCACAAAATTAATTTGAAGTCAGATTTAGTTTCTGGGTCGGTCATAGTAGGGGTCAGACCTACTCTACCTGTAAAGGGGGTATCTCTGTTGCTAGGCAATGACCTAGCTGGTGGAAAGGTAGTAGCCAATGCAATTTTGACAGATAAACCATGTGATTATAACAACACAGAGCAATTAGAAAAGGAATTTCCAAATTTATTCCCTGCCTGTGCTGTCACTAGAGCTATGTCACAAAAGCTCGCCGTGGATGATAATCTTAAACATCCACCCTCCAAAAGTGAGGATACAGTTCCCAAAAGTGGAACAAGTAGGGAATCATGTAAGGATGATAATGTTAAACATCCACTCTCTAAAAATGAGGGTATGATTTCCGAAAATAAGGATGATAAACTTAATCATCCGCCCTCTCAAATTGAGGAATTAGTTCCTAAAAATGGAACAACACTCCCAAAAGAGGAGTCAGAATCTGGAAAAGATTCCAGTAAAAATATTCATGAAAGTGAAGATTCTTGGTATGATCTCAGCCAATCTTTTATGACTAATCTTAATGATAGTCAGGATTGTGAGTCTCCTGACCCCACACATAGTGAGGGGGTAGAACAGGAAAAATCAAAAATGTCTGACACACTCCACAGAGACCAGTTGTCAGTCCAACAACAACATGATGAAGAGCTTCAGCCATTAATAGCTGGTGCACTAGATGGTGCACTCACTGAGGATGAATCGAAAGACGTCCCAGTCTGCTTTTATTTGAAAAACAATATTTTGATGCGTAAATGGCGACCACCTGATGCACTATTAGATGAAGAGTGGAGAATTTACCATCAAATTGTGGTACCTAGGACCTATAGAAGGGAAATACTGAGTATTGCTCATGAAATGCCATTTGCAGGGCACCTAGGAGTCAATAAGACTTACCACAGAATTCTAAATCACTTTTATTGGCCAAAACTTAAAAGTGATGTGGCCAAATTTTGTAAGACCTGTCACTCATGTCAAATGGTTGGGAAGCCGAATCAGAATATTCCGGCTGCACCCTTAAAGCCAATTCCTGCTTTTGAAGAGCCGTTTAGTAGAGTCATCATTGATTGTGTAGGTCCCCTACCTAAGAGTAGGGCAGGGCATCAGTATATATTAACCATTATGTGTGCTTCTACAAGGTTTCCAGAGGCAATACCTCTGAGAAATATTAAGGCTCGGACAGTCTTACAAGCTTTACTTAAATTTTTCACATTGTTTGGGTTGCCTAAAGAGATCCAATCAGATCAAGGGTCTAATTTCATGTCAACTGTATTCCAACAGATGTTATATGAGTTAGGCATAGACCAAATTAAGTCTTCGGCTTATCATCCTGAAAGCCAAGGGGCTTTAGAAAGGTTTCACCAAACATTGAAAATATGTTAAAGACATATTGTCATGATAATGAGAGAGATTGGGATGAAGGCATTCCATTTGTAATGTTTGCTGCCAGGGAATCTATACAAGAGTCACTTGGGTTCAGTCCGTTTGAACTTGTCTTTGGACACACAGTTCGTGGACCATTGAAATTGTTAAAGGAGAAGTGGTTATCAGATCCAGGTGAAGACATACATCTACTTGATTATGTATCCCGCTTTAAAGATCGTCTTCATGGAGCATGTGAACTTGCTCAGGAAAATCTGAGACACTCTCAGAAGAAAATGAAAGCGTGGTACGACAAGACCACTGTGAAAAGAGAGTTAAAGCCTGGTGATAAGGTGCTAGTGTTTTTGCCTGTTTCTGGTCAGCCACTTCAAGCTCGCTTTCAAGGACCTTATGTCATTGAGAGAAAAGTTAGTGACACAGATTACGTCATTTTGACACCTGTCAAGCATAAATCTAAAAGAGTATGTCATATTAATATGATGAAGAGATATTATGAAAGAGAAGATTGTGACATTTCTAAGGATGAAAGTGTACATGATGTAAATAGTAACACTAATGATGCAGGTGATCAAGTGTGTATTATCAATGCTGATCATGAACTCAGTAATGATGAGATCAAGGCTAATAATGTTCCTGACATGTGTATTAAGTTACAAAATTCTGATGTGTTGAAAAATCTTGACCAGAAATTAAGTCATCTGGATCACAAAGAAAAGTCAAAAATGAAATCATTAATCTATGAATATGCATGCTTGTTCTCAGATGATCCTACTAGGACAAATTTGATTGAACATGATGTTGATGTGGGAGATGCCACACCAATCAAGCAGCATCCTTACCGAGTTAACCCTAGAAAACGACAACATCTCAGGGATGAGGTTCGGTACATGTTGGACCATGACATTATAGAACCTAGTAATAGTGAATGGTCTTCCCCTTGTATATTGGTCCCCAAGCCAGACGGTGGGTACAGATTTTGTACTGATTACCGAAAGGTGAATGCAGTCACAAGAATGGATTCCTATCCGATACCCCGTATCGATGATTGTATTGATAGGA
Source organism: Holothuria leucospilota (assembly GCA_029531755.1). Lineage (NCBI taxonomy): Eukaryota > Metazoa > Echinodermata > Holothuroidea > Aspidochirotida > Holothuriidae > Holothuria > Holothuria leucospilota. The sequence continues at coordinate 72,787,531 of CM055961.1, read as the reverse complement.
TTGGGAAAGCTACGTATGTATCAAAGTTTGACTTACTAAAGGGGTACTGGGAGATACCACTCACTGAGAGGGCTCGGAAAATCTCGGCATTCGTGACGCCAGATGGGTTATTTCAGTATAAGGTTATGCCGTTTGGTATGAAAAACTCACCGATGACGTTTCAGCGCTTAGTAAATAATCTTACATCAAATTTAGAAAATTGTGAAGTATATGTTGATGACCTTATTGTGTACAGCAACTCGTGGGATGAACATGTACAACATGTTAAGGCATTATTTGACAAGCTTGCCAAAGCTAATTTGACTGTCAATTTGGTCAAAAGTGAGATTGCTTGTGCCCATGTGATATACTTAGGGCATGTGGTTGGTCAGGGTAAAGTTAGACCAATAAAGGCCAAAGTTGAGGGCATTGACAAATTCCCTGCCCCAACTGATAAAAGGCAGCTCATGCGCTTCCTAGGCATGGCTGGTTACTACAGACGTTTTTGTCCGAATTTCTCTGACATTGCTGCACCACTGACAAAATTGTTAAAGAAAAATGAAAAGTTTGATTGGACAGATAATTGCCAAGCAGCATTTGAATTATTGAAAAAGGCACTAATGAGTTCACCAGTGTTGATTGCTCCAGATTTTGAAAAACAATTTAAGTTGGCAGTGGATGCCAGTGACAATGGCATAGGAGCAGTTTTGCTTCAAGCTGATGAGCATGGTGTTGATCACCCTGTTTGTTATTATTCTAAGAAATTTGACAAACACCAGAAAAATTATTCAACAATTGAAAAAGAAACATTAGCTTTGATACTTGGTCTTCAACACTTTGATGTTTATTTGGGAACTACTAGTTTCCCTATCATTGTATACACTGATCATAACCCTTTGACATTTTTATCTAAGATGAAGAACAAAAATCAAAGATTGATGAGGTGGAGTTTATTTCTGCAATCGTATAATGTAGATATTAAGCACATTAAAGGGAAAGACAATGTTGTACCAGACTCTTTGTCAAGAATTTGATCTGATGCAGTATGTTGAAAATCTCACTGTAAGTTTTGAAATTTTGTGTTAACTATGGCACAATGTGTATTGATGATGTTACTGTATTCATGTATCATCACCTTGCAAGACAAGTTATATGTTAAGATTATACCTTCCATTGAATATTGGACTACATAATATACATACTATAGTTATTACGGTAAAGTTATACATGGTAAATATTGTAACTTAAGTTTTGTCCGAGACGTCCAAAACTTTTTCAAGGGGGGGGGGGGAGTGTTACAAGACGACCCGTCAGGAACACCGGATTGAATCCATCGACGAGCGAGTGGAAAGTTCCAGAGAATTCAACTTCAACGCAGCCTTTCTAGAACTGTCTAGAAGTGAGAACTGTTTACGTTATGTCCCAATTATAGCAGCGACCTGGCAACACTCCTAGCCAGCTGCAACAATTGTTTACAACTACTGTGTGTTCTAGAAGTTTCTATTAAGGAACGTTCTCGTAATTGCTGGACTGTGTACACTAGAAGTTTCTGTTAAATTCTGGAGAGTTCTCGAAGAAAAGCCTAGCATATAAAAGGCAGTTCAACAACTATCACACTGGAGATACCCTAATACTTCATGGAGAGACACCATCGAGTCCAGACGTTATTCTACTGTCCGTTTATTGACCGAATCATATGAGGCCAGCCACTGACAATTCACACTTGTGACAAATTGCCTTACGCCGTTTCTACACTGTGTATTGAGGTTGTTATCATCCATCGCCTACCTAGCCTTGTCATTATTCGCTCGTGGAACCAGTTCCTACGCTACAGCACGCTGCAGGTCTACCACTGCGCCATCGTCAACGTGCATGCACTACCAGCCCTTGGACCAGACCAGGCAAATATTAAGTAAAGGATTGTGAGTAAGTCTAATTAATTATTGTAAATTTAAGTAAGATAAGGAGATTGTAAATAATCATTAAGTTGTTGAATTTTAATCTCGTTCTTCTGTGATCTTTCGCTGTTATTGGTTTGACTCGCGACCACAAGCCGTAACAATATATATATATATATATATATATATATATACATATATATATATATATATATATATATATATATATATATATATATATATATATATATATATATATATATATATATATATATATATATATATATATATATATATATATATATATATATATATTTCTGTTACTGCAGCCTATGCCTGTAGAGGATCGAATTGTGTCAGTCTATGTAAAAAGTACACAACTACACTTTTCCTGTTACAGACCAAATTTGCTATACTTCAGTGCTGCGATTCTTTGTGACATCAGCATTTTCCGCTAACACACACACACACACACACACCCACACACATATATATATATATATATATATATATATATATATTTGGCAACTTTTCTGTCACCACAGCTATTGTCTGTAGAGAGAAAAAAGAATGTTAACAATATTTTTCATTGAAATAAAAGTGACGGTAATGTTTGTAAAAATATTAAGAAATGTTAGAAGAACTAAAATCGTTTCAAGAAAAGTTGTACACCAGTGATAGTATCAAACCTGACCTTATATTTGAAACGATTAAGAGTGATGTAAAACTTGATGACGATAATGTTCACATATTTGAGGGTCTCCTCACACATAATGAGTGTGGAGAGGCTCTTTCTACTGTACCTAACGGAAAATTTCCAGGATGCTGTGGTTTAACATCCGACTTTTGTCAACTCTTTTGGCCAATTATTGGACAGTATGTGACACATGCTTTTAATTTATTTTGCTTTTGAGGATGCTCATCTTTCAGAGGAACAAGGGAGTGCATAATTACATTAATTCCCAAACCAGGTAAAGATATCCTATATTTTTAAAATTACAGACCTATATCACTTCTCAATGTCGACTACAAAATATGTGTTAAGGCTATTGCCATACGGTTGAAGGTGTTCTAAATAGAATCATTGGTACCAAACAAACAGGATTCAAGGTCGTTTAATTGGAGAAAATATTCGTTTTATGTCAGACCTTATTGATTACTATTCGAACATTGACAAAAGGAGACTTATGTTCTTATTAGATTCTGAAAATCATTTGGCAGAGTTGAATGGGGTTTTATTTCTAAATGTTTAAAGTTTTTCAACTTTGGCGATGGTTTCGTTTGCTGGATTAAGACTTTTTACTTAAACAGCAGCGCGAGTATTATGAATGATGGTTATGCATGTCCTGTTTATAGAATTACCCTGGGAGTCCGCCAGGACTGTCCTGTTAGTCCTTACATCTTCATCATATGTGCTGAAAGTTTGGCCCTGAGTGTCATTGATAACCCAGTCATCCAAGGTATTTCCCCTTTTGGTACCTTCATAAAGATTTTACAATACGCCGATGACACTACTATCGTTTTAGATGATAGTTTTGAGACTTTAAGAGAAACGGTTTATACCCTGAAAATTTTCGAATTATCTTCGGGTATGAAATTAAATGCCGACAATTCTCGAATATACTCACTTGGTATCTCTGTTCAGGAAATAAACCTTTTTCCACACTTGTATGGGATGAAAAAGTCTGAAGGTGCTATACATGTGTTGGGGGTTTTCATTTCAGCAGATAAAAATGAATCATTTAGATTAAATTATATCCTCAAACATTATCGTCTACAGAGCTTGTTTCATATTTGCTCACAAAGTGATTTGACCCCTACAGGCAAAATTACAATAGAAAAGACTCTGGCAATCTCACAGCTTGTGTATTTATTCCAATATTTACCTGACCCTCCGGCGCACTTTTCTAGAAAAGATATTTCCAATTTCATTTGGAATGTAAACGAACAAAGTTATAAGATCTTTTCTCATAAATCAGTATTCTGAAGGTGGACTCAAAGCTATTCACCTGTCTAGTTTTATTAAAGGTTTAAAATGCACTTGGGTCAAGCGTTATTACGATTGATCAAAAGGACCATGGAAACTGTTCTTTGACCACTTTCTTCGAACTTATGGTAAACGGGCCCTCTTTGAATGTAACTTCAAAAGTGCAGATATTCTGGTTGGAAACGATTTTATTATGAATGTGTGTCATGCTTGGTCAGATTGCATGTTTAACCCAGAGGTCAGAAATTTTGAAAATGATGTTGTTTGGAATAATCCTTAATAAGAATAGATCAAAAGATAGTGTTTTATGAACGTTGGTATGAAAAGGGTGTAACATTTGTTAATGATTCTTTAGATGAGGACAATCGACCGCTATCGCATGCTTACTTTAAGAGAAAATTTAACATTCCAAACCTAATATTTACTTCATATAACGGGATCTGTGTGGTTATTGATAAAAAGTTAAATGGCCGTAGTGATGTTCTTCCAGTAGGCCCAACCATAGGCGTAGGATGCGGGGGGCTTGGGGGCTGCAGCCCCGAACGAAAAATTTTTGTGAAAATTCGGGCAAAATGCTGAGAATTTTTCGGGCACATACTGAAAGGAGAATAATGCAATGATGTAGCTAAAGGGTATTAAAAGTTTAAAAAACTTCCTTGGTAATTAATATAAAGTTCTGATCTGAATTGCACCAGCAACTATATATTACGTATTAATTCATTGTTTTTTAACGGTTAAACTTATATTATGATTATCAGTGGTGTGTTTGAGGGGCCATTGGGCCGTGCCCCACCCTCACTGATGGTGATTTTATTATACCTAAAATACGTAATTTTTTTAACACAAATTTTACTTCAAAGGTAACATATGTGACACCAGATTGCATGTAAGGACACCTAATTTTTTCAAAAATTTTCAAAGAGGAGGGGGTAATGCCAATTTTTTTGTAGTACCTTAAATACATAAATGTTTTAACACAAATTTTACTTCAAAGGTAACATATGTGACACCAGATTGCATGTAAGGACACCTAATTTTTTCAAAAATTTTCAAAGAGGAGGTGGTAATGCCAATTTTTTTTTTGTAGTACCTTAAATAAATAAATGTTTTAACACAAATTTTACTTCAAAGGTAACATATGTGACACCAGATTGCATGTAAGGACACCTAATTTTTTCAAAAATTTTCAAAGAGGAGGGGGTAATGCCGATTTTTTTTTTGTAGTAGCTAAAATACGTAAATGTTTTAACACAAATTTTACTTCAAAGGTAGCATATGTGACACCAGATTGCATGTATGGACACCTAATTTTTCAAAAATTTTCAAAGAGGAGGGGGTAATGCCAATTTTTTTTTTTTTTTTTGTAGTACCTAAAATACGTAAATGTTTTCACACAAATTTTCCTTCAAAGGTAGCATATGTGACACCAGATTGCATGTAAGGAGTTTTTCAAAAATTTTCAAAGGGGAGGGGGAAACTCCTCCCCAGGCCGGCGATCAATGACTTCCGCCAAAATTAAAATCAATAAAGAAGGCAGTAACACGGCAAATTATTGTATGTAATTGGCATGCAGTGTGATAACCGATGCATGCCTATATGATATGTACATTAACATGTCGAGCGTGCGTGGAGCGCGCGGAAATTTGGAGTTATATTTTTCGGGCAAGTCGTTCCAGGCCCCCACCCCCAATCAACTTGGGCTCCTACGCCCATGGGCCCAACTGGACCCTTCACACATCATGTGTTTCTGGAGGCATCGTCACCTTCTCCTTACGTTTATAAAAACCTTGTCCAAACATTTACTTCATTGCCTAGTTGTCTGTTAAAGTGTAGTAAGGAGTTCTAGTTCACAGACACCCAGTGGGGTTGGATTTTTTAAATTCCGTTCAATTCTTTAAGAGGCGGTAAAACTAGCAACTATCAATATCGTTTTATACACAGAATTTTGGGGACAAATTACGTCCTGTTTAAAATGCATAATTATTAAAGACAGCCCCTTGTGTAACTTTTGTCATGGGATTAATGAGACCACTGGACATTGATTTTGGAACTGTGGTATTACTTCAAATTTTATCTTAGATACGGAGTATTCCATTTTAAGTGACCGGTTTATGTTCTCTAAGGAAGATTTCTTTTTGAATATAAATTTTACTTAAATCACAACTTCTTGATATTTCATATGAAACAATTCATTTGCTCTAAAAGTGTAAACGCCAAACGTCAACGATTTTGTACACAGGTTTACGTTCCTGTTACATGTAGAAGCTTTCATTAGTAAGAAAATACCCAATTGAAGTTTAATGTAGAGAGACTGGATAATGCCTTCTGTCATGAAACATCGCTTTTCAATAATTGTTACAAGGGCCTGTTCGACAGATGGTATAGCACCCTTTGACAAAATTTTCAAAGTTGCGATTGGGCTAGAAAATTGGCAGTTACATAAGGATGCTACTTTTATTATCAAATTGTTAAATGTTACTTTTCGTCGTTTTGTATATATTTGAGTTGTATAGCAGTAAGCTTCATTGTTTCTGCTGAAGACTTTTCTCATCAATGCTGTAAAGAAGGACAACAGAAAGTAAGCTTGGATACTTGTCTTCTTTTTAATACTACCACACTGCCTCTGAAAAAGAAAATGAAACTATGTAAGAAAATGATATTACCTTGTATAAATTGTACGTATGTATGTATATAAATTGACATGAAAGAATCGAAAATACATGATGGTTGCAAAAAAAAAAAATAATAATAATAATAATAATGCACTGCCTCAAATAGTAACCGTTTTCAACTACAATACATGTCACAGTCGACTAATTTGGTAGCCAGTTGCCATTTAGTAGCTTTCAACTATCATAAATTGTAACCTTAATAACAGGTTGCTTAACAGTATTGAATGTAACTTTTTTTATGAACGTTCATAAAGGTTTGAATTTTATTATCCCTACAAAAAGTTCTAAATCTTTAATTGGCAAATGTGGTCACTCAAATTGAAAATATCATACCATACAGCATGCTAATTCTTAGGCCTGTAATGTATTTTCTCGTCATATAGACCGTATTATTTGTGTTGTTGAATTGTTGCATTCAGAAAAGAAATATGATTGGTTAACGTTTAATACGCAGCATTTGAATTTTGAAATACCAGGAAATATATTTCGTATGGAAAAGACTTGAAAGGATTAACTGTGTTGAAAGTAAGGTCGGGCCGACTGCTTATACCATTTTAGAAAGATGTATTCTTCTTGGTAATAGTTATAGGTACGATCCACGCTAGCTTTTTGGCTGAAATTTCTCAGTTAAAACACACTCTCGACTGATCGACCTCCCCGTAGAGTCTGGAATTTTTCCCGGACCAGTGCCTAATTTAGCGTAATTACGTGATTCATCACAAACATATATTCTGCACTGTTTTGTACGGTACATAGAGATTAAATACTTTGTTTATTATTTCCAGCAAGTATTTTCAAGTACATGTGAAAAACCTAACATAAAGCTTCAGTTGATATTATTTTTTACTCAAGTTAAGTGAGCATATTTACATCATAATTCCATTTATGTAAGCCAAAGAAAAATAATAACTTTGCAATGATATACATCTTTCAACGAAAAATTCAATAAATCTTCACAACCTTTCCTTAAACCTTCATGCCCTGACTATCCCTCTAAATATGCACATTGGCGCCCCAACACTTCAAAAGCGGTATGGGGTATATTTACTTCATTATTCCATTTATATTGGCCAAAGAAAAATTACAACTTTGTAATGACATACATCTCTCAACTTTCGTTGAAATAATAAATCTGCACAACCTTTCCATAAACCTTCGTGCCCATACCTCTAAATATGCACATTTGCTCCCCAACACTTCAAAAGAGGTATGGGGTATAATCAGGTTTCTTGTGGGGGACTCGTATAAAGCTGCTGAAGTTTTGAAACTTTTCCAACAAAAAGTGGGACTACCTCCTACCACCTTAAACACAACTTATAAAAGTTCGACGTTGTAGCAAATTTCCTACTTTGTAGCTCGTCTCCTCTCCCCAACTTAGAGACTGACTGTACCAGGTTTCTGTGCAGTGTGCCTCACTTTCCCCTTGAAGTAATGAAATGTTGTCTAGTAATGCAAAAGTGCATAACCAGTGTGTAACTTTTCCCTCTGTCATTTAGCATCAGCATTATTTGTCGCACTAGTTTACACAGCTGAATGTTCTCCTTCATGACCACTGCTAGCGTAAAGAGCATATGTGTAGTCAGGGCCTGGGTTGGTGCGATCTCCATTCTAGCCATAAGCTTATTGGACCATTTCCAGTTGGATGGGGGAGAGGCTGAAATTGTAAGGACTCTTACTCGAAAACTTGCCTATTTTGCAGAAAATAGCAAATTTGTCTGCTCGAATGAGAAAGGGGCACTGTTTTCCCACAACCCTGCCTAGTGTTTCTATGATTTCAGCACAGTACGATAAGCCAAAGAGTGATTGCAGACTCACACTGCCTCTTAACAAGAAGTTAATACTAAGGGGCCAACAAGCATAGAACACCATAAACTATGTACCTACTCTAAAAGGCAATGCTAGCAAACCATCACAAGTAGAACCAGGCAGGGAAATTCTCGAGCAAAAATACGCTCTTTGGAATTCGTTGAAAAGATTTTTTTCATTCTTCACCTTTCTTTTGTTCTATTGGGGTATTATCATGTTGCAAACCTCATTGCATGTCGCCATTTCTTATCGCCATACGAGGACTATCTCCACTCTGATTACAAACAATAACACAAGTTAACAATAGTTGAAAGGAAAATTCCTGTTGCATTTCCATGATCAATTGCAAGATGTAGAAAGCTAAATGTACTTTTCTTGTAAGTAGTTTAAATTGTTACAATAAATTACAACTTTATACTTCAGCCGTACTGTATGTCATTACTCGGTTATAACTGCCCAGTCCCAGGTATTTGCAGGGCTTGCCATTCGGATGGCAGCTCCCCAATTCACATATAAAGTTTTTTTTTCTTGTTTTATATTCAAGAGCAGACCCCAGTCAAAAAAGGTGGAGCATTAAAATGGAGATGTAACTTTCATAGGTTACTCGCACTTCATAAAATCAATGCGTAGGGCGAAGTTTCATCTCGGTGTGTTTGATGTTTGATCCCAGTCCCTTCCAGTAAATGTTGTTTCCACCCCAATCCTGGTCATTTAGATTGGACTCGATGCAGCTGCTCGAACAACACCACCATCCATAACGCCACGGTATAGGACAGGTCGCCGGTTGAGAGCAACCAGAAGTACCATACGTTGTAAATGGACACTCTCCGTTCTTCAAAGTGATTAATGGGTCACCACCTGTTTATAAAGAAATTAATTAGAAAGTTTTCGCACCATCAATTCCGAAAAAACGAAGACTAAGTATATACTTTCAGAATTTTGTCCGGCTGTTCCAAATCAACTGCAAATAGGAATCGTGTAGTTCAAGGCTTACAAACACACACACCCACACACATATGTGGGTAAACTCACCACTCCATCTGATGAGGGATAAAAGGAACCAAACCGCTAAAACCGGCGATGCTCTCAGGCTACCCGTGACCAACCCCAGAAAACCCGAGGCAAGCTTCATGGGACAAGTTAAGGGTCTATAGTTGATAAGATCTTTCCCTTTAGAGGGGTTATTGTACCCCAAACCAGGGCGCTGCTAGCACCTCCCTATCCAAACGTATTTAGGTGTAGTCCTAAAGTTCTACATAAAGTTGATGACTGCATTTTAATCGACATTCATTCAAACCATATGGCTCCACTCTGGTTGGTCATCGATGACTTGTACAGTCTGTTGTGTTCCCAATTAAGCTCACAATTTATATATATATATATATATATATATATATATATATATACCATAACAAAGAAGAGGCAAGTCTCATAGTTGACAAACAAGATTACAGATTCAAAAAATGAATTATATATTTCATTAAATTATATAATTCAATATAATTCATTTTTTTGAATCTGTATTCTTGTTTGTCAACTATGGGACTGGTATTCTTTGTCTGTTTTTCCAAAAGTCCCCCCAACTCTCTGGCGAAGAGCCAGGGGCGAAAACCAAACAATACTCCCGAAGGAGTTATGCTCAATGAAGGAGTAGCAACGTCCCCAAGGGACAAACTTTGACTGACTGACCCACCCGACAGTGGTCCCGTTCTAGACTTGCTAAATAGAATAGGTCTCTTCTTTGTTATTGTTTGTACTTTTCACTGAAATTCACGTAGATCTAACTTTTATTATATATATATATATATATATATATATATATATATATATATCTATATATATATATATATATATATATATATATATATATATATATATATATATATATATATATATAAAGAAGAGGCCAGTCTCATAGTTGACAAACAAGATTACAGATTCAAAAAATGAATTATATATTTCATTAAATTATATAATTCAATAAAATTCATTTTTTTGAATCTGTATTCTTGTTTGTCAACTATGAGACTGGTATTCTTTGTCTTTTTTTCCAAAAGTCCCCCCAACTCTCTGGCGAAGAGCCAGGGGCGAAAACCAAACAATACTCCCGAAGGAGTTCTGCTCCCTGAAGGAGTACAACGTCCCCAAGGGACAAACTTTGACTGACTGACCCACCCGACAGTGGTCCCGTTCTAGACTGGCTGAATAGAATAGGTCTCTTCTTTGTTATTGTTTGTACTTTTCACTGGAATACACGTGGATCTAACTTTTATTATATATATAAATATATATATATATATATATACCATAACAAAGAAGATGCTAGTCTCATAGTTGACAAACAAGATTACTGATTCAAAAAATGAATTATATGTTTCATTAAATTATATAATTCAATATAATTCATTTTTTTGAATATGTATTCTTGTTTGTCAACTATGAGACTGGTATTCTTTGTCTTTTTTTCTAAAAGTCCCCCCAACTCTCTGGCGAAGAGCCAGTGGCGAAAACCAAACAATACTCCCGAAGGAGTTCTGCTCCCTGAAGGAGTAGCAACGTCCCCAAGGGACAAACTTTGACTGACTGACCCACCCGACAGTGGTCCCGTTCTAGACTGGCTGAATAGAATAGGTCTCTTCTTTGTTATTGTTTGTACTTTTCACTGGAATACACGTGGATCTAACTTTATTATATGTATATATATATATATATATATATATATATATATATATATATATATATATATATATATATATATATATATATATATATATGCTAGCACGCTCCTTAGAGCTTGTGCACTTTGGTATTCATAGGCAGTGTACCGTGAAAGGCCGGACTGACGCAAGTTATGCTTGTGTCAGCCTTGCCATTCAGTCTTGAAACCTACTCTGAGCTGCACTGATGAGATCTAACAAGATCGAAACAGTTCTGTCTGCAGATTGAGTTATTTACGCTCCTTAACATGGTAGTGCTACGGTAAGACCTTGTTTTGTTGAGCACTTTCTCGTTTCAAGATGGCACACTGCTTGTGTAGTCTTGGCATTTTCGTCAAGACGTAATACTGTTGCTTTATGCTAGCACGCTCCTTAGAGCTTGTGCACTTTGGTATTCATAGGCAGTGTACCGTGAAAGGCCGGACTGACGCAAGTTATGCTTGTGTCAGCCTTGCCATTCAGTCTTGAAACCTACTCTGAGCTGCACTGATGAGATCTAACAAGATCGAAACAGTTCTGTCTGCAGATTGAGTTATATATATGTATATATATATATATATATATATATATATATATATATATATATATATATATATATATATATATATATATATATATATATATATATATATATATATATATATATATATATAAAGGATAGTCTGGAATAGTTTGACTTAGTTATACAGACTGTTTCGCCCGAGGGCTCTTCAGCAACTAACTAGGTAGCATACTTCGGGGCAAGTAAAATTTGGCTTTATTGACGGTACTTCAGTGTTAGTGTTACGACAATAAAGGGATTACATTTTGCCGTGTTCAGAGGAGAAGAAACTTTGTCTTGTGTCTACAGGTTTAGATGAGCTAAGATCCTGAATTTAGAATAATGGACTTGCAGTACGTGCTGATATACTTACCTATATATATATATATATATATATATATATATATATATATATATATATATATATATATATATATATATATATATATATAGGTATATATATATATATATAGGTATAGATGGACGGACGGACGGACAGCCAGACAGACAGATAGATATATTGCAAAGATATAGACTCGTGGGATGACAGTGCTCAATTAGAAATACTAAGAGCAAATTATATATTTGTACTACTAATATGTTACATTAACGGTCTACTACACGTGTTTCACGCTGAAAGCGATTTTCAAGTATGACGCTTAAACACTTTTACACTCAGACTAGGTAATACCGTCACGGTCAGGTGGGCAGGGCTGCAAGGCGTTGTGCCTACATTTAGACACTAATTCGGATCGGCTATTGAGTAGGTTCGCTCTGTTGGTGCACATAATGGCGAACTTCTCTTCCAGACACAGATCACAGCTGCCGCTGGGGGATTTAGTGGTGGGTACTTTCTTTACCACTCTCCATTTGATGTCATAATTGGTGTTATTCCGTTTGAGCGTCCATACGTATTTAGACAATTCGGATTCTCTCTCGTTATTCGGAAGGCTAAACGATTTCTTGTGGTTATTAAAGCGGGTCTTGAACTGGTTGCTGGTGAGGCAGATGTACGTTTTGGTTGAGTGGTTACCAGTGACGTCAGCTGCATACACAATATTGGATTGGAGACATGCACCTGATAGAGAACATGCGCTCTTTGTACTAGTACGACAATTGCACGTGGGCTCCTTGTTGGCGCTGGCGGTTTTTTTCTTGCCCGAGGATCCTGCTATTGTGCTTGCTGATGACGCATAATGATTTCATGTTGGGCATACAACTGTAGCTAACCTTTACCGAATTCTGGTTAAAAATCTTATGGAGAACGTGATGTTGGGGGAAATGTTTCTTGATCAATTTAAGAAAAACGGCGGGGACGTTGGTTTGTACATTCCTGCTAAACGGGGGGTTAAACCATATTATTTTTCGTTTCCTATTTCTGCATTTTCTTTGGGTGGGTGCGTGGTTGCTGTTATAAGTCAGATTGGATTCAAAGCCACTTGCATGGAGGGCTTCTTCCGGGAGTCTTGAAGAAGTAAGTAACGTTTTCAGATTAGAGTTGGCAAAATGCTAAAATCGGAGGCTGGTTGAAAGTATATAGTGATCTTCCTTTAAGAAGGACCCCCTTCTCAAACATATACCCAAGTATGTTCAGGATAACACCCATTTTCTTAGACTTATTAATTTTATACATGACCTTCCCCGAGACTTTTTTCTGGGAACTATGGACTTGTCATCCCTTTACACCAATATCCCCCAGGATTTAGGTATTCAAGCTTGTCAGGAATTTCTTCGAGAACTCTCTGTTGATCCCCAGCTGGTAGATGACATGGGTCCCATTTTAAGTTCCATTTTAAGTAATAACTATTTTCCTTTAACAGTAAATTTTATGTTCAAGTTAATGCAATGCCATGGGTGTCAAGATGGCACCTAGTTTTACCAACATTTTTATGCACAAACTTGTACAGGATTTGTTATCCACATTTTCGTTTAAGTCCTCACAGTATTGCCGTTATAAAGATGATATTTTCTTCATTTGGACACATGGTATTGATGCATTTAATCAATTAAAGTACATGCTAATAATTTTCACCATTCTTTTAAGTTCACTTTTCAAAAATCATTGACTGAAAGAGCGTTCCTTGCATGGGCGTGGATCCATCTCCAAAGATGGGGGGGGGGGGGACTTTTCACCATTTGCGAATCGCCGTCAAGTGGGCTGGATGCAAAATGGTGTTACATTTGGTGCTAAATTTAAATTGAATATATCACCAAGAGTTTTTATTTTTTATGAAGCTTTTCATCTTCCTTGCTTTAGTGAATTTTTTACTTAGTTCTTGGGTTAGTTAGTTAGTTAGATGAGGTTTAACGTCCCAGTTTCAAACTAATTGGTTCCAACCAATTAGTTCTTGGGGTAAATCAAGACCACACTGTGTGAGGTAAGTGAACAGTAAACCATTAGCCAGGCCAGGGGCGTATATAAATGAATTTGCAGGGGGTGTACTATTTTGGGAAAAACTACATTTCTTGGAGACCGAATCTCATTGGCATAGTTGTATGATTCAAATTTCCTAGATAATTACAATTTACAGGACGGCAGTAACAATCATAGGCGTACGGGACTCTTCCAATTTTGGGATGGAAAATCTTTTGCCCGAATCTCAAAAAATTGCTCGAAATTCGTTGCAGTTTCAGGTGCATAAAATAGACCACTAAGCCATTACATCCGCGCGAAGCGCGCGAAAATTTTTGCACATTTTTGGGGCATTCGATTAAAAATTCGGAAACTCAGTAGAAAATTCGGGCAATCTTTTCAATTAAAATGTTTTATCTCCGGTTTACAGTTACAAAGGCATGTTTAACTGGATTCCACTAAACCGCTACATGCGCGCGAAGCCCGCGAAAATTTTCCACATTTTGGGATCATTCGATCAAAAAATTGGGCACTCAGTAGAAAATTGGGGGAATATTTTCACTTCAAATGTTGTTCATGTCTTGTCTATTATTTCAAAAGCATATTGAACTGGATTTGAGACCAAATTTTTAGCGCGCAGAGACCGACCTTTTATTTTCACTGTTTTCACTGGGGGACACCCCCTTCCGTATTTACGCCCGTCATTAGCATGTCTACTCATATCTAATAAAATCTGGATATGGAAGTGATCAGGACTGTGCATGTCAAAGCTTTTTCGAAAGTCTGAAAGAGGTGATACTGGTAGCAATCTTTTCATTATTTCACTGTGGTACACCTTGTCCTTGCATAGTAGTCGACTCTCAACGAAACTTTCCAATTTTTCTTCAACTAGCATAAATTAGTTTTAGGAGCTTTAGTAAATAGGGCCATGGAATTTTGTGGCACAGAACCGACGGCAAACTACAGGGGCACCACGGCCATTTTTGACGTCGGCGTTAGCAATTTGGTAACTTTACTATTTAGTCTCTTATTTTCGAGCAATGAGTAAAGAACACAAACATGGAAATGAAGTGGGGCCATCTAGATGGCAAATGGTGCAATATTAGAGCACAATTTTGCTTTTAAAATGTAGTGTCAATTTGTAATCTACTGTTATGTTATCTTCTTCACAGTTTTAGTTTTCATCATTTTGAAAAAGTGAGGGGGACTTTTTGGAGATGTCCCCCTTCCAAAAAAGTGAGGGGGCGCGTTCCCCCGCCCCCCATGATCCACGCCCATGGTTCCTTGACGTTCTTGTCAAACGTGTGTGCAATTATCTTTCAACCTCAGTCTATTACAAACCTACTGATACGCACATGTATCTCAATTACAACAGCTTTCATCCTAAAAGTATTAAACATTCTATTGTATTTAGTCAATGTTTAAGAATTAAACGTATCTGTTCGGACCCTATCGATTTTGACAAGCAGATCTCCAATCTTACCGGCTATTTCTTTTCAGCTGGTTACCCCCTTCCCGTTATTAGGAGACAGATTAATAGAACTAGAAAACGTAGTCGTTCAGAGCTTCTAGAGTATCGGATCAAAACTGGCAGTTCCCGTAATCCCTTTGTCACCAACTATCACTCTAGTATTAAAAGAACGGTATCCTTAAAAATGATTTCGTTTTCTTAAAGGAAGATAATTCCCTTATCATTACTTTCAACCAGCCTCCCCTTTTAGCCTTTCGCCAAACCCCTCATTTGAAAACGTTACTTACTTCTTCAAGACTACCGGTAGATCGTAGCCCTAGTGTGGGTAAGATGTCAGATTTTCTCCCACTCCGCTTTATGGAACCTATACTGCAATTGTGCTTGGTGCTCAGCATAAGCAATGGAGTAGTGAAAACAAGCAAGTGAGCCACAACTGGAAAAAGGCCGTGGCCGACCCGACTTAAAACCAATTGGTTAGAAACTGAGCCGTAAAACCCCATCTAACTAACCACCCCACATCACTTTGGGACCCAAAGTCTTTATTCCCAATGTGACTTGGCCCATTAAGCCCTCTGCCCTCACGTGCGATTACAGTAATGTTGTTTACATTTCTATTGTACTATCTGCAATTTCGGTAATTACGTAGGAGAAACAGGTACTGTTTTTCGTTTAAGATTTAATAATCATAGAAAAGCTATGATACGGGATAACCTGCCCTGTTTTCCAGTGGCGGAATATTTTAATCTTCCTAAACATTCACTTGTGAATTTAAAATGCATTCTTGTAGGTTCTAAGTTCTTCAACATTTCGTAAACGTAAAGAAGTCGAATGGATTTTAGGAAGTAACTTCTTTGTTCAAGGCATCAACAAAGATTTAGGACTTGTTACTCCGTATCAGTTTTGCAAGGCCTGACTGACCTCTTATCTTGAGTATGTCAAGGCCCTTAATCCCCTTGGTGGATTAGTTTTACTTAGCTTTCCTTAACACGCCTTTATTTGCAGCTTCATTTTACAGCTCTCTGGACAGTTGCCTCACAGCAAATCTTACTGTACGTTCGTCTTTTTACTATTTATTTCTGCTTTCTTTTATATCCTAGCAGTTCTTTCAAGTACGCCTTGTTGTGCTCTTTTAATGCTACATTGGTTGCAGTCCATTTTCGAATTCTTTTAAGTTTTAAATCTTTTACTGCTGCTTTTGCACTTCTCGACAGTCTCTGTATTTTTATCTGTTTGCCAGTCTAGTAGGTGCCGACGAAGATCCTTGGTAGGACGGAAATTTTCAATAATACATTTCTTTTCAAAGTATTCCTGCTTTGTCAACTATGTTTCGGATTCTATCCATCCATCCATCCATCCATCCATCCATCCATCCATCCATCCATCCATCCATCCATCCATCCATCCATCCATCCATCCATCCATCCATCCATCCATCCATCCATCCATCCATCCATCCATCCATCCATCCATCCATCCATCCATCCATCCATCCATCCATCCATCCATCCATCCATCCATCCATCCACCCACCCACTCACCCATCCAAATATATATATATATATATATATATATATATATATATATATATATATATATATATATATATATATATATATATATATGGCCTCTAGCAAATTAAACTCAGTGTAGGCTATGTACCGTGGCTCCCTCCTTGATGTGTACTAGACAGGTGCTTTCCATAGTTTAAATTGAAGGAGGGGCTAAAAGTAAACTTATTGGGAGAATTTTACTGTGTGGGGGGTTAGATCAGAGAGCCTTTAAGCTAGGTCCTCATGCTTCAAATACCCACTATCCTCAGTTATTAATATCGAAGCCACTGCTTTCATTGTAGGGATTCCTCTAATTTGTTGCTCAAATTCCCCCCGTAACGGATGCAACTTTTGAATCATACATTAATCCACACATACCATTATTTGTTTACAGAGCGAAACTGCAAGCTGGTACTCATTGGAAAAGTTCAAATTGTTGTCATCTCTCGCTCGAAAAAGTACAGCAATAATTAGCACATAGGCTGGTGCAATTTCGCCAGCGTGATACGGATTATCATTGCCATCCGTGCTGTTCATCGTACTGTACTGTGAGGTTCAACGGGCGAAGGTGTGTTTCCACTTTTATCGGATTTGTTTAACATTTGAAGTTTTTGTTTCGTTTTTTAAGGAACAGAATTGTAATTCTAGGAAATTTTCGTTTTATCTTTTCAATATTTGCTTATGAGAGAGCAACCAGTGGCGTTTATAGTAAATAAATTGCAGAAAATTTTGACTTATAACAAGTCCTTTTTGATGTGGAAGTACTGTGCATATCACACTGTACGGAGCAAACAAACACCGGGCAGCTAGAAACAAAGGTGGGCCTACATGTTAAAAGTATTCAAGAATCAAACTAAACGTCGACTATCTTCAACCAAAACGTAATTAGGAGGTTGGGAAGAAAGTCCTTCTGAAACAGATAACTCGTCGATTTCCCGCATTTCAGATAATAAGGACAACCTTTAGATGATCACAGCAGGTCCAGGCCACAGGCGTTCGAAACATTACGCTCACATACTGCACACACACACACTATATATATATATATATATATATATATATATATATATATGACCTTTGGCCATATATATTATATATATATATATATTTATATATATATATATATATATATATATAGGTCGAAGTACTGCGTTGCATAGGGTAGAAACACAAAGATGTGGAAAACATGGTAAATACTATGCAAAAAGTAGTTTTATTAAATTCAGTACGACGTTTCGGGTTTAAACCCTTCAACAACCCTTATATATAATACGACAAGGTAAGTCATTTCTCACAATATGTAATGAGAAGAAGTAGGGCCAGTCCATAGAGTAGGATATAGGAACTACAGTGCTCACTCACCGAAACAGCTGTGATCGCATGGTACTCGGCCGCCATACAGTTTGTACACACATGCACTGATCTACATGTACACCCATGCAATCACAGCTTATTTACGTACGCGGTATTAGGAGTGCGCACTCTAGTTCTTATATCCTACTCTATGGCCTAGTCGCACTTCACTGCCAGTGCTTCCACACTCTAAATGCATTTTTCCTGAAATGGAATCTAAAATTGCGTGAAATTGGCCATTTCAGGAAAAACGATTTAGAGTGTGGAAGCACTGGCAGTGAAGTGCGACTGGGCCTACTTCTCAGTACATATTGTGAGAAATGACTTGTGTTATTATATATATATATATATATATATATATATATATATATATATATATATATATATATATATATATATATATATATATGTATATATATATATATATATATATATATATTCACCTCCTACTCAGGAGGTGAATTGCGAGTGCTTCATATGGTGTTTGAACAAAGGCCAGACCAACTTGGCTTCATAGCTCAGTGGTCAGAGCATCCGCACTAGCAAGCGGGAGGTCCCGAGTTCGAATCCCGGTGGAGTCAACTTTGCTTTCACCTCAGCCGGATTTTTCAGCTTTGCCGATTCTCACTTCATACAACGCAGTCGCAGTCAGTGTTTATTCATCGTCAACTTTGTGGTTCACACGTTTCTGCATCTCTTCGGAAATCCGCTGGCGGATTGACAATTGTGTTCAGCTGAATTGCATCATTCGTGATCTCTGGTTGGGCTTCCATCAACGGAGAACTAGTGCTGTTCCAAAATTAGGTGCCTGCTCAGGAGGTAAATTGCGAGTGCTTCATATGGTGTTTGAACAAAGGACAGACCAACTTGGCTTCATAGCTCAGTGGTCAGAGCATCCGCCACACTAGCAAGCGGAAGGTCCCGAGTTCGAATCCCGGTGGAGTCAACTTTGCTTTTCACCTCAGCCAGATTTTTCAGCTTTGCCGATTCTCTCTCTCTCTTCTCTCTCTCTCTCTCTCTCTCTCTCTCTCTCTCTCTCTCTCTCTCTCTCTCTCTCTCTCTCTCTCTCTCTCTCTCTCTCTCTCTCTCTCTCTCATATAATATATATAGTGTAGTATATGTACGTAATGTTTCGAACGCCTGTGGGTCCAGGCTAGGCCTACTTGTGTGGAAAGATCAGGCTCAGCTGCCCCACAGGTTTTGACAGCAACCTATGCTGCACGGTAGGCTGGGTACTTCACCATTAGCTAGATACTTTGCACCTGGTTACTGACTTTGGTAACAGCATTTTTCAGCCGTCATTCGGTGATAAACTTTACACGTCTAAGCTTTGTCATCTTCAACATGCACTTGCCTGCAAGTACAGAAATGCCTAGTTTGCTCAGCTCTTTCTATAGTTTCAATGAAGCCTTTGTTTTGGGGAAATTCAAAATCTTTCAAAAGCCAGCCCAGTGTATTATTACGACAAGTAGATATCCAGAAAGAGAGAAGTCAGGGAGACATGGGAAGCTAATGCACCTCATAGTTATGCACTGGCGTCATGGGTTGCCATTTTGGAGTGTAAATAATAAAGCATTCTGCACGCATGGCGTAGACTTCGCTCGCGTGTGTAGTAGACTTACGCGCGTATCCGACAGGTTAACAAATCAGCTCTTGCTCTTTTAGACTAGAAAGAAATACTTTCTCAGAAATCTCGCCAAGTTTGCAATTTTTCATTATGAATTCTTTCAGCTAATTAAATTCACCTTTCTGTCAGGCTGGTAGCACTGTTATCTCGCTGCCTTCTCAGGTAATATTAGTGTTTCTCTCTCTCTTCTCTTTCTTCCCATTCTCCCACTTTTGTAAACTTTTTTTTTTTGGACCATTTGCCTATTGTGCTTTTGACTCTCATACCTCAAGTGAGGTAAACAGAAAATAAACTGATACTGAAACTAAACTGAACCTGCAGCTGTCTGATGTTGTGGGTGTATGGTACAATGATACGTGCCTGCCTCCGTCGTGGGCGCATTTTCTCTTCTGTGACGTCATATGCATAAGGTCTTTTGACTCTGTCAGCTATTTCTCTAGTTCAAGCCTTTGTTTTTTCGAAATGCAAAATCTTTTCAAATTTTTCGTAGTCTGTTATTACCACAAGCAGATATCGAGAAAGAAAGCAGACTGGGAGACATGAAAAGCTAATTTACTTTCTACCAATTTCCAACGTTTGTTAAAATGATATGGGGATCATGTATACATGGACAAAGTATCGTCCTTCAGTAAGAGCTTGCGGGAGAAGTTAAAGACTGGCAAAGAGGTTTTTCCACCTCTGGAAATATTTGAATCACTTCTTCTAATTTTCTGGCAAATTACTCTTTACTGTTTTCCTCTGCTGATAGGAAATATGGGTGGCCAACAGGGCAAAAAAAAAAGAAGATTATGAAAAAACATTAAAGAACCTAAATAAATTAAAAAAGGAAAAAATTATAAGAAATAAAATAAAAAACGCAAAAAAGAAACAAAATGCTACTTCATAATTACCCTAGCTAGAAAAATCTATATGAAACCAAAGTTTTAATTACAAAATGTAAATACCCAAAACAGAAAATATGTGACTACGAAACAAAACTGTCATAATGTTAAAATAACATATAAGGTCAAAATTAATTGAAACTCTTCAAAATAAGGAGAATCACAGTTTCAAATATTATCGCACAGGTCAACTTCCCAATTATTGAAAATCAGTAAAACAAAGTTTCAATAACAATGAAATGTACAGAATGTGCGTATATTACCTCCAAAAAACTTGTTACAGTCGGCGTCACAAGAATATGCGAGAAAAGTACATTTTGCCAAAAAGACATTGATTGCGCAAAAGACACAGTTTGTCAAAAAGACAATTTGCAAAATTATAAAGAGCGTCTGTTAGACTCAGATTAGAATCCGCGCCATGATATGACTGAGTGACGGCATGATATAGTGAGTGAGATTTTGCGGAAAATAGAAACGCAACAGTTCGGACTAGGTGAAGGTGAGGAAATATCAATTCTATTCGCAGAATCAATGAAACGCTGAGAGCTCTCGAACGTTACAGCACAGATACGAATAAAATATGGACGGTCGACGAAGAAAATGGCCCAGCTGATTTTGACGAGCTTCGCTTGTACAATCTGTGTAAGGATGTGGACTGTCAACACATTATACCGGGCTGCGTTGTCGAGCTTTTGTTAGAGTCACACAGGCAAATGTGTGACCTTATTGACCAAAGGAGATTGAAAAAGTGTGGTCGCCAGGCCGAGACTGTGCGGATAAGTAGGATGGGTTGACCATCTTTCCAAACACACCAAGATCAACAGCTAAGGCAAGCAGGCACGTCTTCTGAGACTGGGACGCGGTCGGGCAGTCATCATTTCAATCCGTCCATCTCAGGACGCCCTCAAATTTTTCGCGAATTGTCTTTTTTGCAGTTTGTCTTTTTTTTGGCAAATTGTCATTTTTAAAACGTTATTTCTGGTACCTAATGATTTTAGTCTAAAGGTAGTTTTATTGTGAATTATAATTATTTCTTCGCGGCCCTTTGAAATCTTCTATACGGCCCCCACCCTAGAATGTGGAAGCAAGCAGGTAGCCAGACTAGGTACTGAAGGGAGGGGGTACGTTTCAGGGGGCGATATTTTTATGACGGCTAGATATGACAAAGTACAAGGCAATGGCTTTTATTTATTTCCACTTCAGCGAAAATTTTTGTTTCAGTTGGCGACACAGCCTCCTGGCCCCTGTTGACTACGGGCATGTATAGAAAATGGTATACCAGATAGAACATTACCTGCATCACCCTTGTAGAAACCAAGGTCTCTCACTCTGTACTTGTCGGTCTCATTTCCGATTCGAAATGACCCATACTCAGCATAAAAAGTGGAACCATCCTTACACTGAAAATCGATTCTCAAAATGTACGCCTTCTGGTTTGTCAGATGGTAAATCTTCTCATTCCCAAGCCAGAATCCGTCACCCACGTTTATGTTACCAAAGGTACCTTTAAATACGTCCCAGGTCCGGAACATGAAGTCAACAGTCTCCCCTTCCACACGACGTTGAATGACCTGAAAATACACGTTAATGGATGCATAACTAAAGAAACACATACACGTAGATAGGTATTTTGGGCCCGGTTCGTGACACTCTCTAAACCAGGGAGGTGTTATCGTATATCACCTCCCTGGCGAAACGGAGCGCCACCATGAGTTGGCCCGTAGCGTGTCCCCAAAAATGTTCGCCCAAAATGTCTCCCAAATTACAGGAAATGGCACTTCCCAGACCTTGTAAGTGCTTCTAAACACTTTTCATAATGAAATCTCTTACTGTAGAGGTTCAGTGTACTTTCAAAAACAAAAGTTAAAGATCGCTTTGGAAATAAGCGTAATCCGGGACGGGGGAACTTTTCCTATGAAAGACTGATCCGTCCTTGCAGCAGGATCCATGAGAAAGGGTGTGCTAATGGCCTTTGAAAATTGTTAAACTTAGAAGGAGCTAAGATGCAAAATTGTGTTACTGTCATTACAGTTTATCTACTCACGATTGTTCACGCATTAGAATTTTACCATTTTTATTGTCCAGAAAACTAAGATGATCTTTTGTGAAAGCTCTCGCAATATTGCATTTTTAAGAGCACAGAAATCGGCTCCAGTTCTTATGTCAGTGAGATTTTATACCTTTCCATGTTGCATGGAATTTGATGTGTATGGCTCAGTATAAGTTACTATACGTACCTGCAGAAGTTCCGAAGAATCTAAGTTATCTTAAAACTTACACGCCAACATTATGAGCCCGTGCAGGTACCTTGAAATGATTTTTGCCATAATGAGTGTTTTATTTTCGTTATACGGTATTCGGGTTTAGGAAGTCAGATGAAACAATTGCGCGCGAAGCGCGCCGAAAATTTGAATTTACATTTAAAACCATTGCTATGACTAAAGGTGTCAATTCCCTTTTGTGATCAATTAGAAGGTGCGTTCGATACTAAGTTTTCAGTTCTCATAAGAAGAGGAGGGTGAAAAAATGATATCAATTGCTTCACATCC
Organism: Holothuria leucospilota; assembly: GCA_029531755.1. NCBI lineage: Eukaryota > Metazoa > Echinodermata > Holothuroidea > Aspidochirotida > Holothuriidae > Holothuria > Holothuria leucospilota. Next base: position 72,764,147 of record CM055961.1, on the reverse strand, counting down.
TTACAATGCTGGCTCCTCTGAAATATCACGTTTATGCACACGAATAATTGGCTTATGGTAGAGCCCCACCGATGAGTAATGCGAATACGTTTGGCACCTTATTGATAGTAAAAGGAGAAATTCAAGGCTAAAAGTACGCAGATCAAGCGAAAATCAAGAAATATTAAAAAGACTTTGCAAAAATCATGAAAGATTTCAAACGACTTTTGGTGAAAAGTGATGAAAATAAATCCATAACTCAATAAAAACGTACCTCTCTCCATAAGCGTAAACAATTGCGCGCGAAGCGCGCCGAAAATTTTCGGTATAGGGACTCCCGGGAGCTCTGCATTAATTGTACACTGAAAAGGGGGACCAACAGGACTCTCACAACCTTACATCCATATGGGAGGAGAGATGATATATCACCTTCTTTATGGACTTCTGAAGAGTATACCCTTCAGAAATCTATGACCGATGGTGCCGGCGGGAGTTGGTGATTGGAGGAACCACAGATAACTGCTAAACCGTGCCTTTTTAGGCAGTGGGATTTTGTATACGCTACATACAAGAGTGGGAGAGCCTTTTCTTATTAGTACATGTGAGTGCAATCCCAGGAAGGGGTTTACCCTCCCCTCTGAGAAATTTTTGTTAATTTTAGGGAGCCTATATGCAAAATGGTGGTATCTTTGGGTCATTCTAAAGTGATTGTATGTTTAGAAAATGTCCACAATTTAGTGAATTCTAACTTTTGTTCGGGTGAAAAAGGGGAGTAAGAGACAGTTAACATATTGTCTTCAAACCATCTTAAGTCCCAGGAAAAATCATGGGCGTGGATCCATCTCCAAAAGTGTGTGTGTGGGGGGGGGGGGCTTTTTCACATTTGTGAATCGCCGTCCTGGTGGCGTGGAAGAAGCAGTTGGTGGTAGCCAGAATTTGCGTCACGGGGAGGCAAAAAGTTTTGTGATCTTCGGCATGGGGGAGGGGTCTAAGGGAAATTTTTTCTAGAACTGAATGCCCTCAGATGCGATGTGGTGCAACAAAAGTGTACGATTTTAGGTTATTTTTCTTCTAAAAATTTCGTTTTCCTAGGCATAATTGCAGTCTGTTCCATCATTTCTGAAAAAGTGAGGGGGACTTTTTGACGATGTCCCCCCTTCCAAAAAATTGAGGGGGACGCGTCCCCCCGTCCCGCATGATCCACGCCCATGGGAAAATTGTACATGCAATTATACCTGCGTGGAGTCCACAGAAACATTCTTGGACTATAATAAAAATTTTTCCTTTACATTTAAAAGGATATCCAAGGTTGACAGAGAACAGTATAGAGCCTCCCGGGAGCTCTAAATTAGTTACAGTACACAAAAGAGGGACCAACGGGATTCTCACTACCCGTCATCCATATGGGAGGAGATATGATATATCACCTTCTTTTTAGGTAAAGCAAGAGGGGTGGTGGACAGGCAAAATTCGTTTCAAAAAAGATTTTCGTCATTACTGAACGTCGCGGTAAAATGTTTGGAAAATAAGCAACGGCAATTACTTACTTACAATCTTTCAAATCATGTGCTAGACTAGATTAGTCAAATATCCCATAATGATGAGAGCCCTACAGAGAAGGAGATGTACTGTTTAGAAAAATGTTGCACTGGAATAATTTCTTGCGTCATAGCTTTGTCAATGGTATATAAAATCGAGTGTAAACCCTGTCGTATGCGCGCGGAGCGCGCCGAAATTTTGAATAAAATATTAGTCCATGACAAAACCTGCATTTCAGAACCTGCATCGGACACTGTCACTTTCCCACCAACCTATGCTATTCAGAAACGAATCTTCTGACTGAGAATTCTTTAAAAGCACTTTTTCTCCATTGTTCCCCCGTGAGTAGTTACCGAAAGCTATTGATAATAAGGACAACTCTGACACAAGGCTTGACGCTAGCGGAGCGTGCGAAAATCTGGAATTTGTCAAGAATTTCCAAAACTTATCATAGTTTGAGAACAGTTTGTGAAAGAAAATGGTTAGAACAAATAAACCAGTCATCAATAATACATCTCACCCTACACCCTCCACAGAAATCTGAAGCTTAAACGACTTTTGGGACCATTTTAAAAATTTTCAAGAATCGATGGGGAAGGGGGACACACGTCACCCATTGCCCACTGTGCCGACGCCACTGTCTGTAGCTTAAAAGCCTTTTGAGTTCATTTTAAAACTTTTCAGACAGTTTCGAAATCGAATAGGGTATACACGCCGCTACTTTGCCTGCAACAGCTGGTGCTACTGTGCACAATAGTACGTCACCTGACAGCTTGTCTTCTGTATTCATTCTGCAAGGTCTGTATGGCGTCTCAATCCCTCTAGATTACAAAAAAATCACTCTTTAACACAAAATTGTTACTAAATTTCAGTGCAGCTAGCCGAGCCCTTACTACATATGTCACGATGTTTACTTATTTAGATCTTAAGTCAAGGATCATTACTCAGCTATTCACCTGTTTTCGAACATTGTAGCGCTCCTTTCGTCGCCAACCACTTTGAAAGATATATAAATTGATAATCCAGCTTTAGCCCTACCCAACCCCTAAAGAAACATATACTTTGAATACGTTCTTAGACACTTTTATTTATTTTTTGCTCTTAATTTTTCTTTCTTCTTTTCTTTTTTTCCCTTTTTCTTCTTTTTCTTCTCCTTTCGTTTTTTTTTTCGTGGCGAGGGGGGGGGGGCAGGCCCCCCCTGGATCCGCGCCTGTAATACTATTTCGTCACAGGCCGGTCAGCGCTTTTCATTCCCCAATGACACGCCCCATATTCTGTAGCATTGTAAGGCCGATTAAGTTTTCTTTTTAAATACGGTTTGCAGAAATATGAAGGGAGCCAAAAAAATTGAAATACATGTTGACAAATCTAAATTGATGGTGAGCAAAAATAGAACTCGCCTTGACAAGGGATAACTTGTTTTGCATTGTACAATTGTATCATGTCAACATATACTAAACTACAACTATACGATTACAGATGAACTCTCCAACTTTGAAGAACCCAAACTGTGTAGGATATATAAGTATGTCTACCGACGTTACTGGGTGAGGTGGGTTAGTTAGTTAGTTAGTTAGTTAGTTAGTCAGTCAGTTAGTTAGTTAGTTAGTCAGTTAGTTAGTTAGTCAGTTAGTTAGTTAGTTAGATGAAATTTAACGACACACCAACACAAATGTGTCACACAGTGTCAAGCAAAGTGTAAATACAGTGCATGTCCTTCCCTTTAGTCGCCTCTTACGACAGGCGGGAAATACCGTGGGCATATTCTACAACCCCCAGCCAACAGGGGGTTGGGTGAGGTGGGAGGATATTCGCTATTCACTATAGCCTATAAAAGCAAACTATTAGAGAAAAGCAAAACAACAGCTTCCCAAAGGGGAAGAGGAACCCTCCCCTTAGACCCCTCTCCCAGAACGGCGATCCGAAACAAGGTTCACCCCCCCCCCCCCAGTCTCGAAAGCTTCCTACACCTATGTGAACCACTATACTTTATCATCATAGGTCTCATCAGACAGATGAAAACACATTTAGCCTATCGTAACTTTTTTGGACACAGAAGGAAATGGAGAGACAAAATCGCTCGTGAAGCTCGCCTAAAAATCTTAGCTTCTAAAATAAACTAACACTCTTTCTATGTAATGCACAAAAATGTGCATACATTGAACGGCATGCAATCCCGTAATCGGAGGGGAGGCGAGAGGGACAGCGGGCGAAGCCCCCAGAAAATTTTCACACTCTAGGAAATTTCTAGTTGCCATTGACTTAGTACATACGTCAATACGTCTCCCCTCCGCCCCCCCCCCGGAAAAATAAAACTCTAAAACGGTCGGTTAAAATTGAACTGCCAACGGTTCAAATGGGCACTTAACCGAAAAAAGGATCAAATTTTACTAGTTTCGGATGAAAACTAACCATTTTCTCTTCAAAATGAACCAATTTAATCTAGTCAAATATTTGACTAGATTTTTTTTTAGTACCCATTTGAACGGGTTTGGTTCAAATTTGAACCGGACGGTTTCAGAGTGTATTCCCCCCTGGACGGCATCTCTCCCCCTTCAGTACCTTGTCTAGCTACGGGCCTGAAAACATGTTGTGTGTTGCAATTAATATAAATTATGATATCAATATTTATATTGGTGTGTTCGGCCCGCACTCTCAAGATTTCGAGGCGAACATCTTTTCCCTAAGGAAATTTTTCGATATTGAGGGTCCTTAGATGTCGGTGCGACATGTTGTGCACATTGTAGGAGAAATAACTGAAAGTTGTTGAAATTTTTACTAAGAGAATAAATATGAAATTTTTGTCCTTGAACTGTTCGGGGTGATTAATGTATTACCTACCGTCCAACCTCCTGACTCATCCATATTGCAGTAAACATCAAACGCTGACCCCTGCCAGTCTTTAGGCTTTATGGTGTAGACACCGTCGCTTTGATTGCAGCTTTGGTATACATCGTCGCAATCTGTGGGTCTTTTGCAAGTTGTCCCATCAGGAACTGAGTCGTTAGTGCAGCTACACTGAAATAAGTTCGTTGTGGGTAAATTAGCCTGCGGCTGAGGCTCACTTGTGTTTGGTGAGGATGGGATACTAGTTGCTGTTGGTTCGATTGTTGTGATCGGTTTGGCAGAAATGGACCGTCTTGCAGGTGTATAGCTTACAGTTTGGGATTCAGACGTCACAAAGGAAAGAAAGGACTGCACTGAAGATGACGGACTAAGTGAAGATAAAGCAGCCGGCTTTGGAGGTTCACTTGTTTTTAGTGAGGATGGGAAAACAGCTGATGTTCGATCGATTGATTTGTCCAGTTCGGAAGAAATGGACTGTCTTGCGGATGTATCGCTTACAGTTTGGGATTCAGACGTCACAAAGGAAAGAAAGGACTGCACTGAAGATGACGGACTAACGGTTTGGTGATTAGACGTTAAGTAAGAAGAGGACTCCAAGTTAGATGTTCCGCTACCATTTTGAAAATTGGAAGTCACATGAGATGACACAGGCTGTAGAGTTGATTTGTTGGATATTATTTGCTCTGTGACATTTGTAGTGTTCATATCTGTGTTAAAAACCAAATAAACAATCTGAATTAGTGAATGACTAACTTGAACTAAAGAGATACAAATATAGTCCTGAAATTTCCCCTAAATGGCATAAATAACTGCGTAAATTTTGCCTTGAAAAACGACATTTGTCCCTTTTTAATCAAGGGCCTGCCGATAACAGCCCTCTGCCTCATATACCTATAATGATAATTATTGTCTGTCCTCAAATGATGTCTATCGGGTTTTCTACTCAACAATTCCGATCCCCAGGGATAATTACCGTCGGGACAATATCCCCCGGGCAATTTCTTTGGGGTAATTTTCAAGAAAGATTTTCCCTGACAATTTCCATTGAGGACAATTTCAATTTTCCTAAGGAAAGAATTGTTAGAGGGCTGATTTCATGCGTGAGAAAGGTTCTTACGGCAATTCTCGGGGGAGGGGGGGGCAAATGAGACAGCCAAGAAAATAAATTATGCCCTTTTGCAACCGCGGTATCAAAATTCGAGCAACTTGGTCCAAAATTCTAAATTCGGGCAAAAATCATCCCTGACCCCTCAGAAATATTGACCCCCCGGACGCCTATTTCCGCCACACATCTGTGGTAGTGATGAATCTGGTATCAATGAACTTTCCGCAGACCAAATTGCATAAGATAATTATTGCTTGAGGTCTGATTAACTAAGGCCTTAAGAATCAGGCAGCCTTAGATACGATCTTGGTTAGAAATTTTTAGAAAAAAGAATTTTTAGAAATATGAGTGGGGAGTAGGGATTTCCATCCTTTTGGTATGGAGGGCATTGTCCATTATATTATTCACTCTTCTCTCTGAAGACTCCATGAAATTACTGCACCTACATACGATGTGCTCCAGGTGAAATCTTGGGTTACATAAAACAGTTGTGCAAACACAATTTTATACTTCCATTGAAATCTGTGAAATGTACGATTATATTGGTCGGCGATAGGGTTACCATCCATCTTGATTAATCGGGATTGTCCCGTTTTTGAAAGGAAAAGTGAGTGTCCCGGCCGGTAAGACAAATCCCTCCGATTTTCTCGAAAACAAATATAGCTGTTATATTCTGTATCATGTTTTTTGCGTGTGCAGTAAAAATCCTCTTGATTAGACCCCTCTCCACATCAGTCTTCAAAAGTTATAACCCACTTTCAGCCTTAGGGAAATATAGTAACTCTACAGTCTGAGAGGACTCACTTTGTATAGTATACCCGAGGGCAACATGTAATTAGCAGCTGAGGGTGGTGGGAGGGGGGTGAACGAAGAGCCAGCACGGTTGGGTCGTCTTCTTTTATTTGGATCGTCTTCTTTTATTTATCCTACAGCTATTATAACCCAAACCATCCTACTCCTCATTCGATATTTCAATTCAGAAATTAAAAAAACAAAACCGTGAACTACCGTACCTAATTTACAGCATCGCAGACTTGTTGGCCCATTTCTCTATGTATAAGTGCATTAATACGATTCGCACTATTTAATCGGGACGATTTATTCATTCCACTTGGGGGTTATTACATTTGCCTCTTTGTGGAGCGTTAGGCTTGGCTATGGCTGTATCAGCCTCTGTTATATCGCGATGTATTGAAGGACGATGAAGGTTCTTGTCTCAATTCAAGTAAGAGTAACCTAAAATGTAGTGGCGCCGCTAGGATTTGGTGAACGGGGGCACCACACATGACCTCGTAATGCCACCTCAGTCCCCAAGTCTGTGTAAATTGTACCTTTTTATGCGTTCCTGCGATGTGCATACAGCAGTGTGGAATCCTTCTTTTGTCACTACATAAAGATGCCGTCCTGGGGAGGAGTCTAAGATTTTTGTTAATTTAAGGTTGTCCAGATGCAAAATGATGCTATCTTTGAGATACTTTTCAGAACTGATCGTATATGGCTGGAAAATATCCATAATTTGGTGAAATCTAATTATTGATTAGGTGAAAGAGGAGAGCGGGCGCCCTTGCGATTGTATACAGCAGTGTGGGATCCTTCTTCCTTTGTCACTGTATAAAGGTGCCGTCCTAGGAAGGGGTCTAAGGGGAGGGGGTATCCCCCTCCTCTTTGAGAAATTTTTGTTAATTTAAGGTTGCTTATATGCAAAACGGTGCTATCTTTGGGGTATTCTTGGAACTGGTCATATATGGCTGGAAAATATCCATAATTTAGTGAATTTAACTTTTGGTTAGGTGAAAGAGGAGAGTATGTCGTCTAAGAGAAGGGTATGTTGTCAACAAACCTCCTGAAGCCCCCCCCCCCCCCTTGGTTATTTTAACGCCTTCTATTTGGGGAAAGGTTTTACGTAAAAATACGTGTGTGGAGTCCACAGAAACATTCTTGGACTATTACGAAAATTTTCTTTTGCTTCATTGTGTATTATTAAAGGGAATCTAAGGCTGTCAGACACCGGTATAGGGCCTCCTGGAAGCTCTGGATTAATCATATTGAATGGGGCACTGACATACCTATTACCTGACATCCAAATGATACTATGGAGTATGATGTCGAGCACTTTACAACTATCTTATATTAACTAATTTTGAACGAAAATCCAGACGAACAGCTTAAAGCAATGGGGAATCGGAAGTATAGGTGCAGGGAGGTGATATTAGACCTCCCGTAAAAGGGGTTGAGGACTGAAAAGCGCTTTTCAGAGTGCTTTTTCGTTGTAAGTCAAGTGTATTAACAATCACCATCTATACCGGCAATGGCTGCCCGCGAATCGCTGGGTAAAATTTTTGAAAAATGTTCAACGGCAAATACGTACTTTCAATGTTCCACAGCATGCTACAAATTAGGTTGAAAGATTCCATAGCCCTCTACAAAGGTTGGAGATGTACTTCTCTTTTTCGGAAAAGTGTTGTGAGTTAGAATTAGATGAGGTTTTACGGCTCAGTTTCTAACCAATTGGTGTCGGAAAAGTGGGATCAGAAAAGTTCCATGTATTAAAACGTTAATAATGGTCATGAGATGGAGTGTAAACCGTGACGAATGCCCGCAAAGCGCGCCGAAATTATTCATAAAATAAGATTCCCATGACAAAACCTGCATTCATACTCTGCATTAAGACACTTTTAATTCCCCAATAAACCTATATGCCAACCACAAAGCCAGTCTTTTACCTGAGAATTCGTAAACAGCTTTCAACATTTGTTGCTGTGCTTCTGCTGGAGTTGCTACTGGAAATGATTGATAATAAGGACAATATCGAGGTAAGATTGAAGCGCGCAGAGCGCGTGAAAAGTTTGATAGTTTGCGAAGGATTTGGGATAATTCTGATAGTTTGAGTACCATTTGTGATAGAAAATGATTACAATAGATCCATCACTCGGTCAAAAACACACCTCACCCTACCCCCTACAGAAATCTATAGCTTAAATGCCTTTTGGAATCATTTTAAAATTTTCCGAAAAATTTTCTGAAATCGATTGGGGGGCACGCGCCCTCATGCCCCCGTGCCGGCGCTACTGCTAAAATGGAAGCAGAGGAAAAACTTGGCTCCATAAAAATAGTAAATTCATAAATCCTATGGTTGCTGTATATCTGAGATATCGCCTCGAATGAATTTCACTAATTGTATCATTTACCACTTGTATAAAGTCTATTAAGACTCTCTCTCTTTCACAAGATCTTTTACTTCAAAATTAATTTCCATTTATTTAGGAGGCATATTAACCATTCAGTCACACAATGATTTCAGGAATAAACAGAATGATAAGACCGAATGCAATTTTGTAATCTAAATTCACTATTTTTGCCCGAATTGGGAGGTCATATGCCCCTTGTCCCCGCCTTGTACGCTTATGTGAAGAGAAAACAATCACAGAATACACATGAGAGAAACACACACAGTGATTCCACACACATCGTGCCTGAAAAGTAAAAAAAAAATGCTTTAAGTCAGTGACTTCGAAAAAATGGTAGTCTTTTCCAAAATGATTAAAATGGCGACATTCCCACAACAATTACATAAGGCGTGAAGATATCGTGTTTTGCATTGGGGTAAGAATTTTGCTTTCATTGCGTTTATCTAACTAACTAACAAATTCATTGTGTTTATGTTATTTAATTGTGATATTTTTCATCTCTTTCAAGTTCCTTTAATATCCAGTGGGCTATTGCAGTCGCAATGCCGCATTACCTTCCTGGGCAGGACCCCCTGGGATATAAATGAGTGCCTTGGAATCCATTCCATACAGTGTTTCCACTCTTCCCGAAATTACCAGAAATTCGAGAACTTTTTCAGGAAACAGGATTACTTCGGGAAATTTCGAAAAATCTGGAAATGTGGTATGGCATATGGAAATGACGTATGGTTTGACAGGGTAAACCCTGGATCAGCCATTAAAGTAGCATAAAAGAAGCGTTATTGAAAATATCAGGAAATATCAAGCCGATTTCAGGAAATTTTAGATTCCATTTCAGAAAAAATGAATTGAGAGTGTGGAAGCACTGAGTCTGTACAATACTGAAAAGACATACCGCACGATAATTTGCGGCAGGTTGGTTGACCTCCACAGCGATGATTCCCGTCACAGGGGAAAAGTTTTTGGAATTTGCCAAAACCTGAAATAAAAAATAATTTCAGCCGTTACAACTACAAATGGGCATAAACATCCTCAGAACAAGAAATGTCTAGAACTTACAGGAAGAGAGGTATATCCAGGATTTTTCAGTTAAGGTGGGGTCGAGGGCGCAACTAAATGGGTGGCAAGGGTCAGATGTATAAATAAGAAACAAATGCAAGAAATAACTTGTCTGTTATACTTCTGTTTAGGTTTTAAAAAGTAAAAATTTGGTGGACACATATGTCGGTAGTGTTTTTAGGTGCCTCTGGGGGCATCTGTTGCATGCACCCCTCCCTCGTACTCACCACTGATGGGAAACGCTCTGCCCCTTTCTGAAAAAAGTAACCCACATTTTCAATATTTTGAGTTATGGACCACACCGTGTTACCTTAAAGCCAACAGAAATGCTCCAACATGGCACAATGGCACCTGCTATAAGTAGCCGAACAATTTATAACTTAAACATTGGAAAATATTTTTTTTTCCTGAAATTCATTACGAAATCGGACTAATGTGGTCTACTTCCTTTTGTCAGAAAACAATATCCATGTGAACTGAAACACTTTTCTGACAGATAGAAGTATAATCTTTCGTGTTTAATTTCAATATTCTGTCATATTTTTTTAAGAGAAAATGCTTTGTTTTGTTTTATATAGAAGATATTGTAAAAATTGATCACCAAGATTTTCCAAGTTGATTGCGTCTTTTTGTAAGAAAAAAATCGGTTAAAATATTACTTCCAATTTCTGACAGAAAGAAGTACAAACCACTGCTTCTTTTTGTCTGAAAAGAATGTAGTTTTCCATGTGGGTTACTTCTTTTCTTGGCTGATTATCTCAGGAAGTAGACTAAATGTGAGAATGTTTGGTATCTGAAAATTTAAGTTTCAATAAGACAAAAAAGAATATGAAATAAAATCAATTTTGAAAAATTGTGGATTACTTCTTTTTGTCAGAAAAGGGCAAAGCTCGTCTCTTTAAAACAGGACATGTATCGTAAGAGTAAATACTGTGATAGTATTATCTTGGTTGTATGTTATTTCTGTAACACAGATCAGTTTAAACTGGACATGCTATGTGTATCGGGTAGTTATTTTGCGGAGCAGTAACATTGTTACCCTGTTGAAGCAGTGCAAACCAGGTCTTTGCACTAAAAGCGGAGAACAATGGATACTGTTACTGTTTATCAAGGTCTACTACTACTCTTCTACAGCTTAGCAGTGTGAAAAACGTACACACATACGTACTACAGTAAAAATTATTTATTTATTGAAAAACGGACAAAACACGGGAAACGGGGAAGGGGGCGGGGGGGGGGGGGAAGAACACGGAAGATGCAAAGTTAACAAAACGGAATCTCGAATTTAGAAAACCGACAAATTTTAGCTTTGTATTAAATACTTGAGTAATGATCGAGTTATCAAATCAATTAAATTTATTTAAATATTTTTGTGGTAATGAGACCTGTATCAAAACAAGATACTGGAAGAGAGGGAGGAGGCAAAATATTTTTCAGTGGGCGAGATGTGTTAAACTTCATCAAGGCAATGATAATTTAAAATTGTCTAGGGGACTAAATATTTTTACGAGGCGTCGCCCCTGCCTTTCCCCTTGACTGCTGCCCTGTGGTTATAAACTTGAGAATTAGAGAAGTGGGAGGGGGGTGTTCTTGGGCAAAAAAGTTCCGCGTACCATTATCTACCTTGGCTAAAGACCCTATGTAAAATTCCAGTGCGATGGTTTTAAGGTTTAACGTTTTGGGGTCAAGAAGCTACTTGGGCTCACCGAGGACTCTATACTATAGTGAGCGTGGATGAACACCGACGAGATTCGCCTTCTCTTTTTGACTAGTGGTCAGAGGTAAAAGGGGCGTAGCGACCAATCCTGCTCTCGGGACCGCAATTTAGCGTCCCCAAGGCATCCGACGGACGTGTTTCCCAGTCCGTAGCCACTTTCCCAAAGGCTAGGGGTGGATAGTCCTTGCTTTGCACCACTCTTCGACAATTGAACCGAGCAAAGCGGACGACTTGCTAAATCGCACAACTTGCTGAATCCGAAATTCTTCCTAAGACGGACACCAGATACACCACTGTTATGCGCCAGCATCACTGCGAGCAAGCAAATTTTGAGTCCCCGGAAAGATTTCAAGTGGTTCCAGGGGGACCAAAAAATTGTCATGAATGTAGAGAAAAGTGACATGCATGGTAGACAGTTCGAAGTAGTTTACTTCTTGACCTTTTGGGTAGGTAATCTATCTGTTCTTTAGTTCACAGCCATACTAGAATGAACCGTGCATGACACTAGAATGAACCGTGCATGACAGACCCATGATAAACAGGTCCGAAGGCTGGGCGATTGGTTATGTTTAGTCTTGTGTCCTTCTCGAGGATTTATCTCCGTTTGGGAGTAGCTCGGCGTAGCCAAAAGGGAGAAAGGGGCCGACCCCCAAGACAAGATTTCGCCCCCTAAAATATAAAAAGTTACAGTTGCCTTAATCAATTTTATTTTATCTCGTCCCTCTAACAAATATTTCGCACCCCCTCGAAGCTCTCTCGCCCCTCCAGTACTTTTCTGGCTACGGGCCTGATATGGGAGTAGTTGTTGGGTTTTTCTCCCTTCAGCCCCGGTTATTGAATCTAAAGAAATAGCTTGATCTCACCCATGCTCACGGCAACAGAAATACACACAATCAACTGTTACAAGACGACCCGTCAGGAACACCGGATTGAATCCATCGACGAGCGAATGGAAAGTTCCAGAGAATTCAACTTCAACGCAGCCTTTCTAGAATTGTCTAGAAGAGAGAACTGTTTACGCGGCCTGACGACACTTCTACACTGTTTACTACCGTGCATACAAGGAATGTTCTCGTAATGTCTCGACTGTGTGTTCTAGAAGTTTCTATTAAGGAACGTTCTCGTAATTGCTGGACTGTAAACACTAGAAGTTTCTGTTAAATTCTGGAGAGTTCTCGAATAAAAGCCTAGCATATAAAAGGCAGTTCAACAACTATTCTGGGAGAGATTTCAACGAGACCAGACTGTCACACTACTGAGATATCATAAGCCAGCCACTGACACTGAACACTTCTGATAAATTGCCTTACGCCGTTTCTACGCTGTGTATTGAGATTGTTATCATCCATCATCGCTAGCCTTGTCGTTATTCGCTCGTGGAACCAGTTCCTACGCTACAGCACGCTGCAGGTCTACCACTGTGCCATCGTCAACGTGCATGCACTACCAGCCCTTGGACCAGACCAGGCAAATATTAATTAAAGGATTGTGAGTAAGTCTAATTAATTATTGTAAATTTCAGTAAGATAAGGAGATTGTAAATAATCATTAAGTTGTTGAATTTTAATCTCGTTCTTCTGTGATCTTTCGCTGTTATTGGTTTGACTCGCGACCACAAGCCGTAACAGAATTGGTGGCCTAACATCCGGGAACGAAAAATACTAGAAAATTCGAGAAATTCTGTTGTAAATCGTAAACAACTTCAAAATGCCATTCAACTTAGATAAATTCGTGGCTAGTCCCTCAGTCGAGGAACTAGATTCATTAAAGAAGTCTGAGATTGTAAAGGTCGCAAAACATTATGGCATTGAATTTCAGCCTTTAATGCGGAAAGACGAGATTAAAAGATATGTTCTAGAATATCTTGTGGATGAAAGTGTCCTGCCTAGTACAGTATTGGAAACAGCTATCACTGTGCCAACTGACAACACATTTGAACTGAAAAGGCTTGAAAGAGAAAGGGAAAGAGAGGAAAGGGAAAGAGAGGAAAGAGAAAGGGAAAGAGAGGAAAGAGAAAGGGAAAGAGAGGAAAGAGAAAGGGAAAGAAAGGAAAGAGAAATGCAAATGCAAAAGGAAAAAGAGGAAAGAGAAATGCAAATGCAAAGGGAGGAAAAAGCAAGAGAACATGAATTTAGGTTGAAGCAACTAGAGTTAGGGGTCATAAAAGGCTCAGACCCTAAGACAGGCTTGGATACTGGGGGATTCGACATTTCTAAGCACGTTAAATTTGTCCCCAAATTTCAGGAGGATAATGTGGATAAATTCTTTAACCATTTCGAAAAGCTGGGTGAGCAACTAAAGTGGCCAAGAGATAAATGGTCCATACTCATCCAGAGTAATTTCACAGGCAAGGCTCAAGAAGTGTATTCCGCTCTGTCAATAGAGGACAGCATGGATTATGATAAGGTTAAAAGGGCCATATTACAAGCCTATGAATTGGTGCCTGAAGCTTATCGCCAAAAATTTAGAAAGTATCGTAAGGCGGATACACAAACATACGTAGAGTTTGCTTATCAAAAAGAAAGGCATTTTGATAGATGGTGTGCTTCCAAAAAGGTCTCCACATTTGACACTTTAAGACAACTGATGCTGGTCGAGGAATTCAAACGGTGTGTGAATGATGACATTAAGACTCACCTTGAGGAAAATAAGGCTGACAAGCTGAGTGAAGTTGCAAATTTGGCTGATCAGTATGCACTTACCCATAAATTCAGTAAAGTGGGTCAGACTCAAAACAAGGGTCAGTTTAGTAGGCCAAATAAGAAATATGGCAATAGTAGTGGCACAACAGGTAACAGTGGATCTCAGTCTGGTTCTATCTCTCCAACAAATTCTGGTAAAAAACAACCAGATTTGAGTCGTCAAAAGAACGACCAGGTCAGCTCAAACAAAGCTGCCTTTAAAGACATAAGCTGTGGTTTCTGTCACAAAAAGGGCCACACAATGGCAAATTGCTTTAAATTGGCAGAATTAAAGGAGACTGAAACAGCCTCCAATGCCTTAGCCAATGTAGAGAACTCTTCTGAGGTAGTCGTGACTTTACGGCCTAATTCTAACGACAAAATTAAGGAAGAATACCTTCCATTCGTGTCTGAGGGGTTTATTTCCCTAGATGGGAATTCAGCTCATCCACCCGTCAAAATTAAAATTTTGCGTGACACAGGCGCAACTCAGTCATTGCTTCTTGATGGAGTTTTGCCACTATCGGACTCTACTTCCACAGGGGCAAATGTACTAATTCAGGGGGTTGAGTGTGGATTTATTTCGGTCCCTCTCCACAAAATTAATTTGAAGTCAGATTTAGTTTCTGGGTCGGTCATAGTAGGGGTCAGACCTACTCTACCTGTAAAGGGGGTATCTCTGTTGCTAGGCAATGACCTAGCTGGTGGAAAGGTAGTAGCCAATGCAATTTTGACAGATAAACCATGTGACTATAACAACACAGAGCAATTAGAAAAGGAATTTCCAAATTTATTCCCTGCCTGTGCTGTCACTAGAGCTATGTCACAAAAGCTCGCCATGGATGATAATCTTAAACATCCACCCTCCAAAAGTGAGGATACAGTTCCCAAAAGTGGAACAAGTAGGGAATCATGTAAGGATGATAATCTTAAACATCCACTCTCTAAAAATGAGGGTATGATTTCTGAAAATAAGGATGATAAACTTAATCATCCGCCCTCTAAAACTGAGGAATTAGTTCCTAAAATGGAACAACACTCCCAAAAGAGGAGTCAGAGTCTGAAAAAGATTCTAGTGAAAATATTCATGAAAGTGAAGATTCTTGGTATGATCTCAGCCAATCTTTTATGACTAATCTTAATGATAGTCAGGATTGTGAGTCTCCTGGCCCCACACATAGTGAGGGGGTAGAACAGGAAAAATCAAAAATGTCTGACACACTCCACAGAGACCAGTTGTCAGTCCAACAACAACATGATGAAGAGCTTCAGCCATTAATAGCTGGTGCACTCACTGAGGATGAATCGAAAGACGTCCCAGTATGCTTTTATTTTAAGAACAATGTTTTGATGCGTAAATGGCGACCACCTGATGCACTATTAGATGAAGAGTGGAGAATTTACCATCAAATTGTGGTACCTAGGACTTATAGAAGGGAAATACTGAGTATTGCTCATGAAATGCCATTTGCAGGGCACCTAGGAGTCAATAAGACTTACCACAGAATTCTAAATCACTTTTATTGGCCAAAACTTAAAAGTGATGTGGCCAAATTTTGTAAGACCTGTCACTCATGTCAAATGGTTGGGAAGCCGAATCAGAATATTCCGGCTGCACCCTTAAAGCCAGTTCCTGCTTTTGAAGAGCCGTTTAGTAGAGTCATCATTGATTGTGTAGGTCCCCTACCTAAGAGTAGGGCAGGGCATCAGTATATATTAACCATAATGTGTGCTTCTACAAGGTTTCCAGAGGCAATACCTCTGAGGAATATTAAGGCTCGGACAGTCTTACAAGCTTTACTTAAATTTTTCACATTGTTTGGGTTGCCTAAAGAGATCCAATCAGATCAAGGGTCTAATTTCATGTCAACTGTATTCCAGCAGATGTTATATGAGTTAGGCATAGACCAAATTAAGTCTTCGGCTTATCATCCTGAAAGCCAAGGGGCTTTAGAAAGGTTTCACCAAACATTGAAGAATATGTTAAAGACATATTGTCATCATAATGAGAGAGATTGGGATGAAGGCATTCCATTTGTAATGTTTGCTGCCAGGGAATCTATACAAGAGTCACTTGGGTTCAGTCCATTTGAACTTGTCTTTGGACACACAGTTCGTGGACCATTGAAATTGTTAAAGGAGAAGTGGTTATCAGATCCAGGTGAAGACATACATCTACTTGATTATGTATCCCGCTTTAAAGATCGTCTTCATGGAGCATGTGAACTTGCTCAGGAAAATCTGAGACACTCTCAGAAGAAAATGAAAGCGTGGTATGACAAGACCACTGTGAAAAGAGAGTTTAAGCCTGGTGATAAGGTGCTAGTGTTTTTGCCTGTTTCTGGTCAGCCACTTCAAGCTCGCTTTCAAGGACCTTATGTCATTGAGAGAAAGGTCAGTGACACAGATTACGTCATTTTGACACCTGACAAGCGTAAATCTAAAAGAGTATGTCATATTAATATGATAAAGAAATATTATGAAAGAGAAGATTGTGACATTTCTAAGAATGAAAGTATACATGATGTAAATAGTAACACTAATGATACAGGTGATCAAGTGTGTATTATCAATGCTGATTATGAACTCAGTAATGATGAGATCAAGGCTAATAATGTTCCTGATATGTGTATTAAGTTACAAAATTCTGATGTGTTGAAAAATCTTGACCAGAAATTAAGTCATCTGGATCACAAAGAAAAGTCAGAAATGAAATCATTAATCTATGAATATGCATGCTTGTTCTCAGATGATCCTACTAGGACAAATTTGATGAGCATGGTGTTGATCACCCTGTGTGTTATTATTCTAAGAAATTTGACAAACACCAGAAAAATTATTCAACAATTGAAAAAGAGACATTAGCTTTGATACTGGGTCTTCAACACTTTGATGTTTATTTGGGAACTACTAGTTTCCCTATCACTGTATACACTGATCATAACCCTTTGACATTTTTATCTAAGATGAAGAATAAGAATCAAAGATTGATGAGGTGGAGTTTATTTCTGCAATCATATAATGTAGATATTAAGCATATTAAAGGGAAAGACAATGTTGTACCAGACTCTTTGTCAAGAATTTGATTTGATGCAGTATGTTGAAAATCTCACTGTAAGTTTTGAAATTTTGTGTTAACTATGGCACAATGTGTATTGATGATGTTGCTGTATTCATGTATTATCATCACCTTGCAAGACAAGTTGTATGTTATGA
Organism: Holothuria leucospilota; assembly: GCA_029531755.1. NCBI lineage: Eukaryota > Metazoa > Echinodermata > Holothuroidea > Aspidochirotida > Holothuriidae > Holothuria > Holothuria leucospilota. The sequence continues at coordinate 72,746,816 of CM055961.1, read as the reverse complement.
TTATACCTTCCATTGAATATTGGACTACATAATATACATACTGTAGTTATTACTGTAACATTATACATTGTAAATATTGTAACTTAAGTTTTGTCCGAGACGTCCAAAACTTTTTCAAGGGGGGGAGTGTTACAAGACGACCCGTCAGGAACACCGGATTGAATCCATCGACGAGCGAATGGAAAGTTCCAGAGAATTCAACTTCAACGCAGCCTTTCTAGAATTGTCTAGAAGAGAGAACTGTTTACGCGGCCTGACGACACTTCTACACTGTTTACTACCGTGCATACAAGGAATGTTCTCGTAATGTCTCGACTGTGTGTTCTAGAAGTTTCTATTAAGGAACGTTCTCGTAATTGCTGGACTGTAAACACTAGAAGTTTCTGTTAAATTCTGGAGAGTTCTCGAATAAAAGCCTAGCATATAAAAGGCAGTTCAACAACTATTCTGGGAGAGATTTCAACGAGACCAGACTGTCACACTACTGAGATATCATAAGCCAGCCACTGACACTGAACACTTCTGATAAATTGCCTTACGCCGTTTCTACGCTGTGTATTGAGATTGTTATCATCCATCATCGCTAGCCTTGTCGTTATTCGCTCGTGGAACCAGTTCCTACGCTACAGCACGCTGCAGGTCTACCACTGTGCCATCGTCAACGTGCATGCACTACCAGCCCTTGGACCACAAGCCGTAACACAACGTAGAATGAAAAAGAATCCGACTTTGGCCAGCCATTGAGAGCGAAATATCCTGCCTGTCTTGTGTGTGATTAAACGAAATTAAATTGCAAATGATCTTTCCTGCTTGATGTGTAGAGCATTTATAAATGAGGACATGTACCAACAGTTCCAAATAAAAACTTTATGACTGGCGTGCGGCTGGCAGAACGCTAATTACTTTTCAAATCTAACCTGTACTGTTTATTACTGAAGAGAACTTCCACTGGAAATGAAATTGAAAAATCATTCACTAAAACCTGAAGTAGACTGTAGCCGTAGGATAAATTGTTCATACACCAATGAAAGAATAAAAAACTTCGGGTGGTAAGGAAAGATATATCCGTTATGCCGTTGTCATTTGAGTGTGTTATTAATCTTTAGTAATTAAAAAGTGATACTAAAGCTTGTCTGTCAGCTTTGACGACGAGCAAACATTTACAAAATTGATTACATCTCTTCATTTTTCAAGCTTAAATAATGAAACAGGCCAGACCAGCAGATGATGACAATGACTGTTGTTTTTCGATGTTAGGTCGGTCGCTCATTTAAGAAAAACATGATTTTTGTTGTCATTGGCGTAACCATGGCACTTAAGTGAGACAAAAAAAAAACCCAAAACAAACAAGATCACGATATAACAGAAAGCCTAAAGGTCAGTCCGCAAGCCATTGGATCAAGGGCGTGGGTCCATCTCCAAAGGTGAGGGGACTTTTCACCATTTGCGAATCGCCGTCCTGGGGGAGGGGTTTAAGAGGAGGGGGTCTATGAAAAAATGGAAATTGGAAGGTGCCTTATGGCAAATGGTGCCATATTTGGGCACAATTTAGTTTTTAAAATGTAGTCACAATTCGTAATCCATGTTTCATTATTGAAAAAGTGGGGGGGGGGGGGACTTTTTAGAGATGTCCACCTTCCAAAAAAGTGATCCACGCCCATGCATTGGATTAGTTGAGAGAAGGATGAATGATCACTAAAACTACTGAGAATAGATTGAGAAAGAATGGGGACTTGTCGCCGGACTAGTACTGAAGGGGAAAGATAGCTGGGGGGGGGGGTATTTTTCAGGGGACGATATGTGCTATGATGTATGCAGGCAATAATTTGAAATATTCTAGAGGAGTGTTTTTGCAGGGGGTACCACCCCCTGACACCCCTCACTATGGACCTTGGAACTAAAAACTAGCTTATACGAAAATAAATATATCATGGGAACTCTTTGGTTAGTCCTTAAAGCAATAAACCAAATGCTTTTTACAAAACTTTCTTCATGCTCGATAGTTTGACATAGCCTAGATCAGGGGTTCTTGATTATTTCCTTTGGTGGGCCACATTTTTCATCACAGAAATTTCGCGGGCCACAAACGAGCGAGTAAGTTTGTCCAAGAATGGGAAGTCCCATTTTCAAATGACTAAACGACCCAACGGAAACGCGAATCCTCCCACTAAACATCGTGGTGTCTAGGAGTCCTCTCAAGGGTCTTTAGAAGGGTCCAGTGCAACGCTCCAGTAGAACAACTGGAGCGAAACCCTAGGAGCTGAAATATATTAGCGAAGCATTGATGGCTGAAACATATACGTACTTTTCTGTCAATTTAATTTGAGCCACAATCAACATGTGATCTCAAGTATAACAATTTGACCATAATTTTCTGCCATAACGAAAATCCTGAGCCATGCAGAGCGGATAACGAATTCATGTCACATTCGGTGGTGAAACACTCACTTTAAAATGAATGTGTTTGGGTGGGGACGAGGGACTTTATCTCGACACTTTCTTATCGGAGCGCCATTATCGGTTGGTATGTAGCGAGCTAAGAATATAGTTGCTAAAATAACTCCCGGATAGCTGGAAATGGCTTTTACCAAGCCCTGCAAAATGTATCTAGATATTTGTTCATTTGGGGATCTCATAACTGAAACAAAAACCCTTCAAAGTAAGAAGGCAAATAAGAGGCAACTTTTCAAGCCTATATTTCCTTCTATCACGTAGCATACGTCTCTCAAAATTCGTAAGCCCATGCAAATTGGTCTGGCTTTCCCCTTAACTAACACTCACTGATCTGGTCATCCTATGTCGGAAAAATTGCCCATTGCTTTGATATTACAGTGGCCGTGTGGATGTTAGGCGACTTATTTTAAATTTCTAAATTGAACTTAAATGGAATAGCTTGCGGAGCGAGCGAAAATTTTGGTAGTTTAGGACGATTTTGGGTTGGAGAAATGAAACGATCAAAAATTGGGAAAGACATGCAGGCCACCCTTAGCACTAGTTCTCCCGTCTACTTTGATATTCCAATTTACCTATTCGTCAATTTCTTTTTTTATCCGAAAGTATGACAATTGTTCGGAAGCAGTATATTTTACGAAGATGAGTGAGGGGTAACCCTAGCCACGTTCCTAGTTGCATTTAGCTTTAATAAAATCACTGCACCGAAGCTGTCCTTTATGAAGTAATAGTGAGGTAACTGATAATGACATGGTGCGCGCAAAGCTCGCCGAAAAACATCGTTTTCAACACATTTTAGTTGTTTTACTTCATTTAAAGTAACAAAAATGATTCTTTTGTCCCATCAAAATGTATCTCGAAAAGAAACCTCATTTTCGGTTTAAGACCTCAATTTGTTCAAGGGCTGGGCTGGATCGCATCGCGGGCCGGATGTGGCTCGCGGGCCGCCATTTAAGAACCCAGGGCCTAGATGGTTCCCGATATATCCCCTTATAGCAGGGTTTTTAACCTTTGAATCATCGACGGATACACAGGGGCGGATCCAGGATTTCGCAAAGGGGGAAGGGGGAATAACTCCATGCGGGCAAAGTTCGCAACTACCAGCATCAAATAAATTACGAAACCACGACGGGGGTGGGGTGGGTCTAGGGAAAAACTTGAAAGTTAGACACTTAAATGGTAATTTCTTGGCATCGGTTTAGTCATGTAGTATATCTGTAACGCGAAACGTCATCTCAAAAACCGTCAACAGTATACTGCACAAATACTGTTAAACGATATGCCCTGTCAAGGAATGACATTGTATAAAGGTATTCTTCTAACCACTCGTCGCCTTTTCGGGTCTTCACTTTACTGTCCTACTTCCCCTCGGGAAGCTTGGCACCCCGTAGAGCTTAGCTTGCCCCCCCCCCCCCCGTAGTGAGTCAAAATTGAGAGTTCTCGTAACCTTTTGGACTTCACTTTTATGTCTAGGAGAAACAGCCTATAGGCCTAAGCACAATGTAACCATACAATATAATTAGACTAGAAAATATCATGCACTTTAGCATAGGTTAATATGTTTTTAAAAGGATAACATAACAGGAGAGAACGCTTGATTTTTCTTTGCTTCAGAGAAAGAAGGGGGATAAGGTAAGAGTAAAATTAGTCTAAAAATGCCCCTCAGAATGAGCACCGTAAAGGTTATTCCCAACAGTTCGGGAAAATTTATTTGGCACAATTTCCACCTGGACAAAGTTCCCCACGGGGACAACTCCCATCCGGACGAAACCCAACCCCGACAGTTCCCATCTCATATTCCCCACTCAAGACAGTTCCAAATTTTCTCATGGGTTTGAATTGTCCGGTGGAAATTGTCAGGGGTAGGTTTTCTGGGGGAGGGGGTTCCGCTTGAAATTGTCCCGGGAAGTTGTCCGGGCAGTGTCAGCTGAGTGGGAAATGTCCGATATCTCAACTCAGTGCAGTCATTCAGGCTGTTGGGTCATCAAGGACCTTTACCCACTGTGTAACTCTGAGGTGCCACTTAAATACCAGGCTTGTCTCAGGTAGGATAGCCTTGCGTGGGAAATCAGTGAATTTTCATTGGTTTGAAAATGAGTCAGCAAGCTACGCAGGAGAATTCATGTCAGGCTAAGACATGGCAATGATAGTCTGGCTCTATACGTCATATTTAAGTTGTCATTCTAAACGTAATTGTTCGAAATCGGTTGTTTTGCGTTAGTACACTCCCCTAGACTGCTACAGCCCCAACATTTTCAACACAAGTGTGTAGATACTCCTTAAAACTGTATTCTGAATGTCTGTTGTTTAATATATCCTGTCACGTGAGATGAAATCGATAAAGATAAGTGCTACGTTATACGAACCTCTTTAAACGGTACAACGCGTGTACTTCAAAGATCTCATTTATAATCATCTGTATTATTTAATAAATGTTGATCTTTGAAAGTATGACATATTTTTCACCCTCAACCCCAAGAAAAGGAACAAAACTACGCGAAAACTACATCATATTTCATCTGTACCATTTGAGTGGTTATTATTAGCATTAGACTAAACAGAACACACTTCAAATCATGTATGAGAAAAACAGTTCCGAAGTTTTGTTTGCTCAATGTTTTATGTATTTAACCAGTTGGTATAACCGCACAGGTCTGATCGATTGACCTTGCTTCTAATTGATTCGCTTATAATCTCGTTTCCCAAACGTAGTCAAAATTAAGAGTACAGAACTTTGAATGACGGGTAAGTGAAGTCCAACCAATGATATAGCACAGTAAGCCTTACAGAGTTAGAATTAAATGAAGTTTTACGACTCAGTTTCCAACCAATTGGTTTACGTCGGGCCAGCCACGGCCTTTTTTCCAGTTGTGGCTCACTGGCTTGTTTTCCCTACTCCATTGCTTATGCTGAGCACCAAGCACAAAGGCAGTATGTTCCATTTTTAAAGTCTTCGGTATGACCCGGCCAGGAGTCGAACCCCAGACCTTCCGGCCGCAATTTCCACCAAAATCCATCAAATATTGTCCACCATTCAAGACAATTACTTTTTTGAACTTGCGTTATGAATAAACATGAGCTGCATATTCAAATTTGGAAGGTGGATGGGTTATCATACCGTTGCCCTCCCCCCGCACTTTTCTAGACCCCTGACGAAAAAAGGAAGCACATTTTGATTCCACAGCTTACAGCATAGCTGATTCAATGAAATAAAACTCGAAAAGGACTGAAACAGCCATTTAATGGATTAAAATGGTGGGAAATTGCCTCAGAGTACATAACAAATCATCTGAAATCCATCATTTTCCAGGGCCCTTACTGTCATAAGGAGCCTGGGATTCCTCATTGCAAGGACTTGACGAATCGTGCTTTAATAACTTTTGGTCAAGGTCATACCCCCTCGTCACACACTTTTAGTAACTGATGTATCAAGTTTAGTGCTAATTACTTTTGATGTGCTTTTTCAGAAGATCTGATTTCTGAAAAGAATTTAATACTCACTGGAAACAGGACTGGATCAACTGCCGCCACGGCTGACACTTACTTGGGGTTAATAATGTATGCTCATAGTCTAGAATGGAACCACGCATGGTCTTTTAAGTTGTCCTTTACAGGACGCATTGTGCCCTTCTAGGGGGTAGCTCCTTGGGGGAGGCTACACCTCCTTCGGTAGTAATGTTTTGTTTCGCCCCTTGGCTCTTCGCCAGAGAGTCGAGGGGACTTTTGAAAAATGCACTTTTATGCACAAAATCCGTTTACCCCGCATGGGCCGATGAATTCGGTAACCTACAGCTTATCCGGGCAGAATATTAGCCACTTTGATTGACACTATAGAGCCTATGCTATTTTTCGGGAAAACGTGTGAAAGTTTTGAATAAAACTTTGGCCAAGGTCCACAGGCCCACTACCTCCCATGAGTTGAAGTATTGTCCCGAATACGTATTAGAATGGGCGTAGTCAGTGGGCGCTGGGTATACAGTCTGTGACACTTAGATAGCAAAAGTGCTCGGCATGAGCAATGGAGTAGGAAAAACAAGCCAGTGAGCCACAACTGGAAAAAAGGCCGTGGCCGGCCCGACTTTAACCAATTGGTTAGAAACTGAGCTGTAAAACCTCATGTAACTCTAACTCATACACCACAAAATGAGGATAATAACAAAAAAAGTAAGTATAAAGAAAAACTAATGAAGGTATTACTGACAGAGCACATGGACTTAATAATCCAAATCACCAAAAACAAACCACTAGTTTGCTGCTGTTGATTGATTGAATTCTCTTTACTTCAACAGTTTCTCAAATGTGGGGGGATTGGGTGGGCATGGTCTTGGACAAAGCTAATTCAAGCACAAATCGCGAAGCCTTAGCATCGAGGGACATGACCCCCACGATTCTCGAAAAATTGGATTCCATATGAACTGTGTTGGAATCTTAAGTGAGGCAGTATCCCACAATATAATCCATTAAATGGCTGTTTCCACCATTTCCCATTTTGATTTCATTAAATCAGCTACATTGTTAGTTACTAAATCAAATACGTGCCTTCTGTTTTCGTTTTAAGGTTCTTGAGAAAGTGTGTGTGTGTGTGGGGGGGGGGGGGGTTACAAACAAAATTACAGGGCCGGATCCAAGATGGGCGTAAGGGGCGCACGTCTCCTATTTTCGGCAAAGCAATGATTTTTGTAACCAGAATCTTACATCTTCAAGCCCATGAAAAAGGTATGTTCAAAAGAATACATAACATGCGGAGAATTTCCTACCACAAAGTGTGCACGGACGAGTAAAGAACTCACAGAAGGACAAACTTCTTTTGACAACGTTAACGACCCCTTTTCATATTCCTGGTAATTTCGTGGACTCCGTGTATTTCACCTGGCAGATCATCTATGATGGTCATGTTAACTTTGAAATGATAATTCTTATTAGAATAGGACAACGTCAGTCATCATAAGGGGGGAGGGGAGGAAAGGGCCTATAGGAAGACACCCCCTCTTCAAAACCAGAGAGATTGGTTTGTGCTAAGCCATGTGCGTCCCCGCCCCCCCCCCTCCCCCCACATTTGAATACGGACTGACGCCCCTGGCCCCAAAGGACCTGTAGACGTTATCAATTAATTGTTCCATCTTGGTATTGACAAATTATTGCATCATGCCCGATTTTGAGCTAGTGGAGGGCACTTCCAGACTTTACGTCCACCGTTTTAGAGGTGATGTTGAAAACCAACACTTTCATTCAAGAAATCTTGAAAAGTTGTAAACCGCCCCAACTTTTCCAAATCTCTCAACTTGTTACTGATAGTGCGCCTCCTTCAGCAACGCAGGCATTCCGTGAAACTAGTTTGAATTTTAAAGGGTTTTTAAAATTTCTCCCATCCATAATTAAATAAATTTTCATGACCTTTACACACAAGCTTTTCATGACCTTCCAAACTAACACTGTAGGCCTACTTTGATTTTTAAGAATAAAATTATGGCTAGAATTAAGTCAGTCAAGTAAAGATGATTTTTAAAAAAAAAAATTGCAATTACATGACATATAAAGCTAAATTACTCTTTTTCATGACTTTCAAGATCTTGAAAATGAAATGTAACACTTAATGACTTTCCAGGTTTTGCATGACCTGTGGGGACCCAGTTTTATCCAAGTTAGTGAGTACACAAGCAAGCAAAGAAGACTGACACATATTTTCAGTAAGAAATATTTATTTCATAATAATATATCCAATTATAAAACAAGTTAAGGTAATAACTATAGGAATACTACAAAATATAATGCTATGTCGGCCTATGTATCAATGAAGATTATCAATTATGTAGTAAAATGTTTACAAAATCATGCAATAATCAGGTAAGCTGCACAGTCTGTGATACACACAGAGTAAAACTGAAAAAAAAAAAACAAAAACAAGGCTCTTGGTCTACTTCCTGGGGCCATCTGCAAATCAGGCTCTGGGTTCGTATTCCCTGGTGCCACCCTACACCCCTCAAGATCCAGATTTAATCACAAATTTCTACATTCTTTTCTTACTGAACCCCTAATGTCCAGTAAAGGTGATGTGAAATGTTGCCAAAAGACACTTTCCTTTGGTCAAGACCTGCCTATCAATACCAATAGAGATTGCTCATCCTCACTTCCTAAATGAGTGGAATGTGCTGTTATCATCCAGATACTCTAATGTTACATGAAAATAACCATTTTTCTGCAATCTTCTTTAATCCAGTGCCTACCCTTGCCACATACACACTGGGTTATAGATTTATGCCCATTGATCCTACTGCCCTTTGCACTGATTTTGACCTGTAATGCACTTCTTAAAGAGTCTCATAAAGCACTGTCATGATTTCTGAAGTTGGAGGGGGGGGGGGATGGGGAGCAGATTTTTTGGGGAGAGGGAGGGATGGGCAAAAGTTGTGTGCATCCATTGCCCCTGTGCACTATAATTTTGTACAACAGTGGACTAGGGCAAATGAGGGGGCAAACTTTACTGGGGGTTGCCTCCATGTCTTCTCCCTCCCCTTGGTGTTGTTGCTGCCCCATCATGTAAACAGTCCAATTAAAGACTAGCCTTCATCTGGCATGGCACTTGGAAAAATTGCTCACCTGTCAAGCAGGCTCAGTTGCTCCAGAAAATTTAGCAATGTATTCCAGCAATTCTGTAATTCTTAGGCTCAAACTGGAGGGGAGCAATGCAAGGGCGGATCCAGCGCTTAGCTGAAGGGGGGGGCAGTTTGAAAAGGGGGGCGCCAACATCATGCAGGGGCCGCATACTCTTGAATTTGACCGACTACATTTCGGAGACCAACTCCCATAGTTATATATAGCTATACGGTTCGAAATTCTGAGGACCTTTATTTTCTTTTTTTTTTTTTTTTACTTTTCGGGCAGTTTTTACTAAACTTTTAGGACGCAGGGGCGCATTTTTCTTGTATTGAGGGGCGCTAGACTGGTCATAGGGGGGGCAGTTGACCCTAGTTGCCCCCCCCTGGATCCGCCCTTGGAGCAATGGACCCTAGTGTTTCCACTGGGTCCCTGCCCAATTGTATTATTATGGCAGGCTACAGTGAGCAGTAACAGACCTTCCTGCTCTGAACTGGTCATGGTCCAAGACAAGAGCATGAGTCTATCCCAAGGATATTTTACATGAGGGAGCCCTTTGCAACTGATTTCTTTATCATCACATACTGTACAAAAGTAACTGATCAATAATCAATTTAAACCTCTTAATCACTGGAGCTTATGTTACTCTCAACATGATCTACATAGGACTTAAAGTAAAGAATGGAGAATGTACCATATATATACACGTATTGAGTGATACTATTTTATACAAAAAAAAAAAGTTTACTAGAAGAAACCACCAGTCCAAGACCGGATTTAACCATGGGCCATTAGGACCCTTCACACGAGGGGGGGGGGGGGGTAAAACAAGGATACCATATTCTTTTACAGTAGGGATAACAAGAGATGCTGTCTAGACTAAATCTGCAGACCCACACACACTGATGCCACCAACTTGTATGTCATATTTTCTTATATTTCGTTTATTGGGAACTTGGTATTTGTATTCCTAGGCCTAGGTACGTAGGTGTGCTTGTATATCCTATGATATTATTTTTTTCTGAAGCTCTTGATGAGTTTTCAAGAAGCTCTTACATAGTTTTGCACCCAGGGCCCCCACATTTGTAAATCCGGCCCTGTTCAAGTCCACAACAGGCATAATAAAATGTGTATCAAAGATTTTTGTTCTTTTGTTTTTAATCAAGTTTAAATAGAATGTATTGCTGTTGGATTGACAATAGAGAATAAAAAATAGCTTACACTGAAAGCATGAAAATGCAGTAATACTATTTGAAAGAATAAATATTCCAGAAGAAAAACAACAAAGTATATCAAAGATATAATCTCCCCTGAAGAAATGCCTCACGAAAGACACCTGTACTTGTGCTCTACTCTTCCTCCACTAGCACATGAACGTGAATCTGTATTAGAATAGTAGAAACTACAGTATGCATGCGACCAGTCCCACCCCAAACAAACACACAAGTAAACTAGTCAGTATTACACAGTAAGGAAAGGAAGTTGGTCCCCAGCCCAGATTGAAAAGACCTTTCCACTATTTCCCAAACCAAACACTACGGTACAACAGTTGCATTGTGCAAAATTTGTCAACGTAGACATAATTCACAAAACATTTAACTTTGGTCCAGAGAGAAGTACCAACTTAAACCTCACTCAAAGACAGGATTACAAAAGTGCCTTTAAAAGTAAGAAAGAATTCAAGTGATTTCCAAAATACAGCTGCAGTTCTAAAGATAAAATGTGCAAACTACCAAGGATTAAGATTTGACAACCACTGCATGGCTACAAAAACTGACTAAAAGTAGGTACCCATGCAGAGCAACCTTGGCCTCAATGTACATAATGTCACAGAGTTTTCATATTTAAGTGTGAAGTAGAATAGTGTAGCTTGTCCTCTGAAAAGGGGGGGGGGGGGGGCAGAGGTGCCGAGTAGATGAAGAAGTCATTGCAGAACTTCTACCAGACTTAGGTGACTCCAACAAGCACTATGTTGACAGCCCTGACAGAAATAACTGAATACAGTAGGGACTCCTTATATGCCACAACTACTTACACAACAGGTCCTGGTCCACTGGAGCTAGGGGGATGTGGCTCCCCGAATAACTTTAAATAGTTCTTTATCAAGAAAGTTCTCCTACATTTAACATATTCAAACGCATGTTAAAATACTCCTTCCTAGATAACAGTCAAACTGTAGCTAAGTACACAGGTTTTCATTTTCCCTCCTTACTTTTTTCACTCTTTCCCACACACTTTACATTCCCCTATTTGATGTTTTTGTATGTAACACAAGGGACCAGACCAGAACACTAATTTCTGATTCCACTACTTGAGTCATCCATTTTTTTGGTATGATAAGTAACTGTCTACTGCTGTGTAAACTCTGCACTTAATACTGTATATCCTACCCTTTACATAATGCACATCCCTCTCCTTAATTAGCAGGAAGCATAGAAAAAGATCGACATGAAACTTGAAACCATCAAAAATTACCTTAAAAAATGCCAAACTTCTGAAGTTAAATGGGTCCCCACACCTCCCCTCCCATCTTAGAAACCTTGTAACAGAACTACAAAATATACTTTCTGATGCATATCATTTTAATATCTTTGACATTAAAGCTGCATAGATACTGTTAGTCTTGAAAAATTTGGTTGCACTGTGTTTATAAATTTTTTGTTTTTCACAATGAGTTGCTATTAAGAGTGAAAAATGTTATTCATTGCCACGCAGGGATTTAAACATGTCAAATTTGATTAATTTACACAAATATACAAAATTTGAAACACCACTAATTATATATAGTTGTAGAAAGTACTGTGAAGTCAAGACTCTAAAACCAAGGCATGGCAGTACTGGAGTACTACAAAGAGAAATGGTGACAATTCCATGGAGACAAATTTTTCATCAAAGCCTATGGCCAATTTAAAGGACTAGAATGTTGCTAAGTACAGCCTTGCCCCTCAATGATCTCCTTTTTATATTGCTGATTTATTTGAAGATAAAATCCAAGTGAGTATATATTTTACAAAATTGAACAAGATTTGTTTTCTAAAAATGCCCTTTATACTGACAATGAATTTAAAACCCTAACTGCTAAAAATTGTTTAAAGTGAATATCTCACTTAGCACAGGTATTAATACTGTATTCTTTATTTTACATGAAGGAAAAATGGCCCCTTATGAATAGATTTACAAAGCTGATTAATTTGCCTAAGTTACACTTCATGAATTTAGCAACACATGGGAAAGTTTGTTTCATTTTAAACCATAGGCAGAGAATCACCAACAAACTCTCAGGCAGGTTATTCAGTTTCTATTGTAACTTTTGTATGCATAACTATTAATGAATGCTTCATGTTTTAGAAACTTTAAAATTTATTTTAATTTATGCAAATAATTTGTTCATGAGCTGCAAGAAATTGAGCTGAGAGGAAATTCCTCTGCAAGCAAACATTTTCTTTGAAAATATTTGACCAGGTTCCTCATTTGCAATTGCCAATCTTTACAGTATATACCTGCAAATCATTTTTTAAAGTTATGATACTTTTTTTGTACAAAATCCACAACATTTTTCATTAAAAGCCACTTTGCATCTTGGCTACAATAAATACATAACAGAGCTGTACTGTGACTACATGTAGTACTGTTCATAGTGTTGGAACAATATCAAAGGAAATTCATTAGCAAAAGGAGCGGACATAGTTTACAGATACTTGTCAACTATTAAATCACTGTGAAGGAAACAGTGTCTGCAGCTGACTGAGCAAAACACTTATTTTGAATCTGTAAAATATTGACATAGTCTTCATTTACTGTGCACAACAAACAGGGACTGGCTGGATTATGCCAATTAAAATACGGCTGACAGAGAAGCATCATCGTGATAACACAGCCAAGGGGTTTGTTCAACCATGGTAACATATTATGCCTACACACATTCAACCAATACAAAGCTGGGTCAGACCAAGTGATGGGAGACATGTTTGTAAAGCTCATTAACATATAGTGCAATATCTTTGTCTGTCTGTGAATGAAATCTTTGACTATATTGCAGGCAGAAAAAGACGGGTGGTAGCCATCTGTGATGAGAGCCAAAATGAGCTGCTACACAGGTGAGGCACCAACCTTGAATAACTGAAAATTTTCAAAATTACTAACATTTGAAACTAATATGTGATATAGGCCAACAATGTACATAGATTAATCTTTCCAACAATGAGAGTAAAAAAAGTACTGTTCTCATAACCATCCTTTGGTACATTAGTAGGTACTCCCACTGTTATCAGTGCTGCATTTTATAACATACATGCTTTTTAAAAGTAGTAAGAGAAGGACTTAATTATCAGTGTGCATTTATTTTTTCTATTAGTTAGAGGGATATATGAAATGTCATTATCCTGGTGAAATCTGCATTCAGTTTTGACATGTGATTCACAAGATACAGTAACATACAGTATATTCAACCCAAAGTAAAACTGAAGCAAGGAGAAATCAGACCTTAACATTACTTAACAATGTAAACTTTACAACTGATTCCTTCCACCCCCTCCCCACCCCCCACCCCTTTATATCTCATGCTTCCACAATGTAAAAAGGCAGGAGAGAGAAAGCATGGGGGATTCCCTGAACTAAATGTACACCATATGCTACATACTTGTCAATTGATGTCAAAAAAACAGAACAGCAATGCTGTTTAGCTCACACAATTTCTCTTGTCTGTTAAAAATAGAAACTCACAAAACCAAATTTTATCACCTACAGTATTCATCTGCTTCCAAAAGTCTTACCTTCAAGGCAAATGGAGGAAGGGGGGGGGGGGGGTGGGGGGGGGCGAAGAGCGTAATAATTAACAGAAATCAAAACCCATCTGTAATATCACAAACATGTTAAGAAATGTAAACCTGCAACTGACATAGTTTTATGACAGATAGCTACAAATATCACTGCATATTTTCCCATATCAAGCAAGCCTGCAAAGGCTGTATATACTTATATTAGCAGCAAGACTGAAAAAAGTTTGTATGATGTACCTATAAACTGTTCAAGTATTGCAAAGTACATTTAATCGCACTTTCAATTGCACAAGTGAACACTGCATGGGTTTGCCCTGGATCAAAATAAAACAGACACTCAAAAGGCTCCTCTTGCACTTCAGCACTTGAACTCAAAACAGTTAAATTGCAATTAATTGACTTGACCAACTCAATTGAACAGAACAGAATGGGAGATATCCCCCTCAATTAATAAGATAAGCCTATTTCCTTTCATGTGTTAAGCCACACTGACCACAGAGTTGCTCCAGATTGTAAAGGCCACTTGATGAACAAACACATGTGTGTTGATGGGTTGAATTTCCAACAGCCTGCAAATCCATTTGCAAGATAACAACTGAACACACAACCAAGCACACTGCTATCAGTACAATGGATAAACAGCTAACTGTTCAGCAGGCACAGTGAACTCAGCTCTACAAAAATGGCTTTAAAACCCAACTTAACTTTCCTATAATGGAATGCAAATAAGTAGGTGTTAATGCTCTGCTGATAAACAATCATATCCCAAAATTTCAGCCCAAAATCTCCTCCCATCAAAAAGAAGAAGACTTTTGTTGAAAAGTTGACGCCATCTGCCCAATTTTATAACCTCACACATGTACTGTGTACATGTGTAAGCTAAAAATAAAGGAAGCAGTGCTAATCAATGTGAGGAAATGATATTAAATCTGCTTGCTTTAAGTTCACTTTACATTGCAAATAAAGTTTACTTCACAGATCCAGGCCCATAGCCAGCCCATGTGGAGGAATGGGTCTTTTTCCCAAGATGTGGACCTTTTTCCAAATACGGAGGCAGCTGGTGCGTGCTGTAGGCATGCAATTGCTAGGGGTCCTGGGCGTGCTCCCCCGGAAAAGTTGCAACTGGGAAGCGTAACTGAACGATGAACTTACACGGAGCACGAGCACGTACGAGCAGACGTGTAGCCTGTAGGCCTTACAATACACTGTGTGTACAACGCGGGTGTACCATTGTGTTAGTGTGCCCATGACGAAAACACAGTCAGCAACTCGCCGCTGTGGATGTCTTATATTATATCTAGTTCAATGATGTCCACAGCCACAATGACATAACCATACCTGCGCATTTTTGAGCTTATTATCTCATTACCCCACATAGTATATGTGGTGATGAGACATTGTGGTAAGTTTGGGCATGTATACATTCTATGACAGAAGTGGAAAGGTTTTATCTTCCTGATAAAAATGAACAGAAATTCGGCCTCAATATGTCAAGATAAAAAATATTTCATAGCTGACCCTTCAAATATAGGGCCGGAAAAGTGGACCTCCCTCAAGTTGGGGTGGGTCGTTCAAACGATCTGCCCCCCCCCCCCCTCCCGGCTACGGTCCTGAGATTTGCTGATATCTCCAGAACCACACACTGCAAATGAAAATTCCACCACAAAGCACAGATAGAAAAATTTGGGCTAAAACCCTTCCCACTAATGCTAACGAAACACTTAGCATACCAGTAGGCCTATAATAAAATATTACAATTTGTGTGTCTGTTAAGAAACTACCTGAAGATGACAATGCATGGACAGCATACAATTGCCACATTTATTTTGTATAAAAATCAGATAAAACACAACACAAAGAGAGATGCCAGCCATCATTCCTACTGTGACCCTCTTCTTAACAGCTTGTGATGCATCCAGTACCCCCACTGTATATATACTGCCCTCAACAAAAACAAACTGCAGGACCATTTAGGAATCCAGTACTTCTTATTCTCCTCTGACTCCCAATTCCTGTCCCTATTATTCCCAGAAAGCCACGAAAGGAAAAGCAACCGTCCACATATGAGAGCTGATGTAACACTGGACATGGAAACTTTATACAGGCATAAAATTCAAGTAAATTACAAGATACAGGGTAAAGAATACAATCAATTGAATAATACCAGCCACCATTCCGATTGTAGTCCATTTTTTCGCAGCTCGTGATGCATCTTCTGCTCCTTTATAATCCCCTACACGAAACCTAGAGCGGACCTAGGATCAAAAGATGAAAATGAGATGGAACAATAAGATTACACAGTCTGTACAGTTCTCAAAACATAGCCAGAGGAACAATTCTTCGGCAACTCCCCAAAGCAATTCCGACCCTGCCAATTTCCCCCTAGACAACTCCTCCCCCACCCCCCCTCCCATTTAGCCCAGACTATTCCCACTTCAGACAATATCCTCTCCAGAAAATTACCACCTGGGACAATTCCAAATTTAATGATGGGAAAAGTTATATATGGGGTAACGTTTATGGATGTGCATTATCAGAATGAGTACATTTGGCTACTCCTTCAAATATCAAAAATATTTTGCTTTAAGGTCATCAAATCTCTCCCATACAGAAAAAAATTCTCCCTGACCTATAAGTTTACTTCTAGCCCCTCCTCCAACTTGACAACACTTGTGTAGTGAACTTTTTCCACAAATCTACAATGGTCTGTGCTGAGTTTAAATTGCTCCAGGCCATCATATCCACACACTAGTTTGTGACCTGTGGTATGCACTTCCAAATCATCTGCAATTCTGTCATGGTCATAGTGGTCGTCGTGGTCGCCGCCGTTGTCGTCATCATCATCATTAAATTAAATTTCTATAGCACTTATTCTAAAAGAAAGCTCTTAGAGCTTTACAAGTAACAAATACTTTAAAACAGAAAACAAAATCAAAGCCTAATACAAAACTTTAAAAACGGAAATCGACAATATAAATAAAAAAACATAAAAGTTCAGAAAAGAAGTAAGATAGTAACACAACAAGAAAGCAAACAAGGTCAGCAGAAATCATTAAAATACTATTTAAAGAAAATAAGTCTTTAAATTTTGTTTAAAAGAGCAGAGAGAAGTGATAGATCTGATTGAAAGTGCTAACTGATTCCATTCTTTAGGAGCATAGACTTCAAATGACCGATCTCCCAAATTAGAAAAAGATTTAGGCAATTAGGCACACTTAGGAGGAGCTGTGAAGACAACCAAAGTTATCATTGATCAAGTTATCATTCATCAATCTGTGTGATGCAGCTGTATGAATTAACATCCATCAAAGTATGTCCGACAACTGTAGAAACATGAGGATATTCCTTAATAATTATATTTGGTGTGATGCAACATCCCCTTCAAACCCTATTAAACCTTTAAAGAGTTACGTCACAGGTTTGATTAATGTGATGCTACTCTACTATACCATAGGATGTCACCTGTGCTGCTAGCTTCAAGTTCACTTTGCACTGAAACTGTGATAACTCCTTCTGATATATAATACTGTACCTCCAAAAGACAAGTTCTAACTGCATGCAATTAACTTTACTAGAATGCTTACAGCATATTTTTACTTCCTCTTCAATGTATAAAACAAAAATTTAGCTCAATATCTTAAAAAAGAAAAATGTAATTGACACAGATTGAAACACCCCATGATACATGTTATGCAAGTACTCACCTCAGATGCTTTAATGATGCCTATAATACCACAGGGTAGTACACAGAGTTGAAGCAATAGACAACAACAAACCGTTAACCAAATGGAATATCCCATGTAATCGTCCGGTTGAATCTGACCATTTCGAATTAGGACAGCCTGTTGTAAAGAAATATAATGAAACAGTGCTAAAGTAAAGCCTGAATCTTGAATCACTTGTAATAATAGTAATAGGAGGTTTATACCCAATTAAGGTTGCTGATGTCTGGTAGTCAATTTCTCCAGTACCACAGCTCAATGTATTGAATAGGGCTACTTTTCTCACCTCAATGACTACGGTAGTACAAATCACCACCGGAAATCATATTTAAGGTTCACTGTGAACATTTAACCCCTTTTCAGAACAAAAAGGTGGATTTTTATGGTGAAAAAAGTGCAACCATTTCCTTCAGCAAACTCAAGAAAACAGAAAACATTACAATCTTTAACTGGATGGAATTTAAAAAGTACTGTTAAAGATCACTTACAATATTAACCAAGGTAAACTTCTGGTAAAAAAGTTGTGCCCTAATAATGTGTGATCATGTTATAATATGATTTCTGGAGGAATCAGAGTTGCTGGTGCTGTAGATGTCAGGTTGTTGTCCATTTAACAAATACTCCAGTGTAGTTTGTTTTATACGTAATTTTTTGAGGGTTAACCACAACTACAATAAGCAACTCAGGATGAGAGCAGTTGAAACTAGTGGTCTACTTGAGAATTCTGACCACAGTGATCTTCTTTTCATCTGACAAAACAGCTACTGTAAACTATCTTTTCAAATTTTCAACGAGGTCAATTATACAGTATGACCAGTGCGTATTGAATAATAAAATTTTAACACTGCTTTTAAATCATTTTCACTATATGGTTTAAAATGTTCATAATGAGTACTGTGTTACTTCCATAAATACATGGTACTGCATGAACAATGTTCATACAGACCTGTACTTAAAGGAGATGACAATAATGACCATTTCAGGAACATAATCAGAGAGTATATAACATTCTGAACCCAATGCCGAAAACCTCATCTTCATAGCTTATTTGGTTCTCGAGATATCACAATTCTCATCCCTTACAGGGGCACTGCCATACCAAACTTGTAGCAAGTCTATTATGATGTCACAGGCTCACTTGATTTTCAAAAGCTATGTATTTCTTTATAATTAAATTCAAATTTTTTCAAAGGTCCAGCTACCATTCCAAAGATCATTTCAGAAATGCAGAGAACGAGTCCTGTAATTTTGAAATCTGATACCAACAAGAACATGCTAACACTGTGTGGAGAGAAACAATGAAACAAAATACAAAGGAAAACAATAACATCTCAATTACAAAGTGAGCCTGAAAGGTCAAAATCAACTTGCTACAAGTCAGTTTGTTTGGAAAATGGCAACTCCAATGTAAATGATAAGAATGGCGATATTTCAAGAACCGAATAAGCCATGAAGATGGGGGTTTTTTGCACTGTGTTGAGAATTTTGTTTACTTTTCAATTATGTTACTGAAATGGTTATTGTTGTCATCCCCTTAATTTTCTACTTACATTGCCTTTATGTTGTATTTATTGGAAAGAATAAGCCAATTTTAGGTCATGTAAGTCACACAATAGAAAAATGGTTAGTATGACACCTATTGAAGATTGAAATGTACAAACCAGTTACAGATTGCCAGGAAGTCGGAGTACTGTACTGTTCTTTCTAATAGCTTTTATAAATAAAGTACTATAACTATAGAGTACAGGTACTGTATGTATACATGTACACTGCTGTGCTGAATGACAAATTCACTGATTACACTGCAAAATGTGGTACTTTCAGTATGATTAAGGGGACTCTCAAAACATGCTATATACGTAGACAGAATTCTCATGTGCTTTATGGTACAGTATGGCCACTTTTACCCAAAGATTAATGAATCATATTAAGGATATGGCTGGATTCCAATGTGGGCCCCACAGAAAAAAAAAAAAACAGTACTTCAGTGTAGCCTTCATCACACACAGTAATGTACTCAGCAGAATGTGAACTGAACAATTAGACTACCATACTGCAAGCCTAGACCTTTTTCTAGGAGGTACAGTATCATACCAAAGACTGTTTCTGGAGGAGGGGTACCTTGAAGTACAGAATTTACGTACAGCTGCATACTGTATTAAAAAGTACTGTACAGTACAACTGCCTACAGGGAGAAGAGGTGAAGCTCGAAGTCAAGTGAACTGTCAAGTTTGTATTACGCAAAGATTGACTTTAATACCCAGTTTTGTCTGGTCTATACTGTGTACCAAAGGTTCACAGCAAAGATTCACTGTATAGTACTGTACTGTAGGTGTTTTTAACTTACATAGTTTCAGTACAGTGTATACTCAAAACTCAGAGAAAACAGCATTTCTACCAGGGACTACATAGGATGACACTTAGTTGACATAATTTTCTGATACAGGCATGTACTGTATATCCTGCTTCCTTCCTGTCATACTACAGACAGTACTAGTACTGTTTAGGCTACTGTATGGACTTGAACAAGTCCCACATAGTACTGCCAACAGGATACTGTGGTTACTGCACCTGTACAGATGATTAACTGTAGTTTAAGTCGGTATTATAATCAGTAAGTGCTACTCACCACTGTGTCAACTCAGTTCATAAAAATCCTTTGGTTTATATTTTTTAAATGAGTACTGCGGGGAAGCTGTTACCCAAGCAGTAGCCTACTTCCATGCTTCCTGGGATACTTTGCTGTTTTACAGAAAAATTTAGGAGTTGATTATATGGGTTTGACTTCTGAACATTGTACAGTAAGATAACAAACTGTGGAAAATTGTGGAAAAATCTTAAATTATAGTTGCAACACAGGATTAATAAAACATCACAAATTATTCTGCTTCTATGTCAAGTCTCCAACTTACTGAAAGATAATGTAATTATAATTTACTGTCAGTGTACTGTGTTCTCAGTCCATAGTAACTTCTCCTAGTGATGGGGGTAGGGGAGTGTGGGAAGGGAAGGAGTTTTTAATGGTGACACTTGCCCTTCACCATGTCCCTAATAACTACTGTACAGAACAGTAATGTCTCAATGTGTCGTTAAATCTCATCTAACTAACTTCATTAAGGTGGGTGCCCTGTAGCCTATGATTAGTTGCAGAATGCTTATTTCCCAAATATCAGTATCAGCAGGTATTGAGAACTAAAATATCAGTATTAGTAATATCCGCTACTTCCAATATCGGTACAACATTACTAATGGCAAGTACCTGTCCACTGTTCCTGATGGCTTACAGTAGACTTTACTTGTGACAGTACCATAAAAAAAATTGTTTCCAGAGAGCAGCACTGTACATCGAACTCCTTAAAACCATTACAGTACAACACAGTTTATTTAGTCATCCTAAACAACAAGATGCTCTCCTTGAAGAAATAAAACAAAATTTTTTGATCTTGTTTTATACAACACAGCTTCATTCCTAGCAGCAGTTTAGCCACAGAGGTACTACACAGTCACTTGGGGTGTCCTTCTCAGTCTCATGCTGCATAACCCTCCACTTTGTGTTTAATGTTTAGCTAAATGTCCATGAAAGCAAATTGCTGACCTGCTTTCAATGGAAAAAACAAACTTGAAAAGTTTACATTTAACATTATGAGCAGGAAAGCTATTGACTTTCCCAGGATAGCATTAAAATGCTTTCACTGGTATTCTTCTATACAGTACATAAAGGGCTGGATATTAGGGTAGAGTCCACTTGTGACTGCCAAGTGTTTAGAACAGCTACTGTACTGTAGTACATCTCTGTGTGTGTGTGCCAGTAGCTCTGTGTGTGTACCAATACAGGTAGCTCTGTGTGTGTGTGCCAGAAGCTACGGTAGTACAGCTCTGTGTGTGTGTGTGCCAGTGTGTGTGTACCAGTAGCTCTGTGTGTGTGTCAGTAGCTACGATAGCTCTGTGTGTGTGTGTGTGTGTGCCAGTAGCTCAAACCAAGATCTCATACTGTTAAACTAGCAGATACCTATACTGTAGTACTGTAGGCCTATGGTAAAGGGGGGTACCTATAGTGTGTATCCAAGGTTTACACTAACATTAAAAAAGGGTTAGCCAAACAGCTACTGTATCACTTTTCATTTTAGTTAAATGTAACCTCTGGATTCAATATTCATTGAAAAGGGGACTGTGTTTGTAACTCTGATATATACTATTAATGGGCTACTACTGTAGTATGACTATTTCCCACACTTTGAAATATAATTAATGCAAATTGTAGTAAGTAAGATTCTGATAAGTTTTGCAACTCTAAATGAAGCAAACCTTATTCCTTATTCTGAAATGAGTGTTCTAGACTTTACAAGGTAATAAAGCATTTCAGTTGGAGCCTGTACCAGATAAAACTTATTTAAATACCATTTCCACTTTTTCTGGTCATAACTCTATTTGTTTTGCCATGCTGTTTAAGTCTTTTTGGGGTCATTTGAAGCAAAACATCCCTTTCCCTTTTTCCTTTTGAGTAACCTTAAATTCTGTAGACTTGTTATCAGTACACAAATTTTTATCCTCAAAGTGCACCTAAAGCCGCATAAAGAAAGAAAAAAGATACAAAAGAAAATTTTCCATGGAAGGTAATGTGTGTAGGGGTTAGAGTTAGATGAGGTTTTACGGCCCAGTTTCTAACCAACTGGTTTAAGTTGGGCCAGCCACGGCCTTTTTTCCAGTTGTGGCTCACTGGCTTGTTTTTCCTACTCCATTGATTACAGTATGCTGAGCACCAAGCACAATGGCAGGTTTCATTTTGGGGATTGTCTCGGTGGGAAGTGTCCCCGGGGGAGTTGTCCTGTAGGGAATTATCATGGTGGGAATTGTCCTGAAAGTCATCTGGGAATCCTGCATACAGTACCTGTCCAATGGGAGGGTAGTATGGTGGTGGAGCATCTCTAAGTGGAAGCTTTGATGGTAAGGCTGGCTCACTGGAAGGGTCAATGGTTGGCTGAGTGGAAGGGTCACCTGCATCCACTGGAGTATAACCTGCAGAATATATTGAACAATAAAAAGTAAATGGTACACAATGGCAATGCGGTTTCAGTAGGGTGCATTCGTATGAACAAAACCAGATACCGATATACTGGTTGGCAAATACCTGGTATTACCAGGTACGTATACTGGGAAATTTCGCAGAACCAGTACTTCACTCATTAACTGCACTATCGATCAAACGTTAGCATGCACTCTCCCCAAGGCCAACGAATATATTCACTCTTTCATGACGGCAGTTTTTTTCCTACCTGTATCTCTTTTCTATTCTTTGCAGCCGAATATTTCCGAGATTTGAATAAAGTTTCATTAAAAAAATAAAGTATGAAAGACCCGAGTGTCTTACGTGTCTTTCATTTCAAGCTACCGTAGAACCCATTCAAAAGCAATGCAAGTATGGCATGGAATGTAGCGCAACCTAGCTGTACTGTATTCATGAACACTACCCGTACAGTTAGCGTTGTAATCGGTATGCACTATGCATGGGATTTACCAGGTAAGAATTCCAGCCGCAATGCGCAGAATCGGTATTGGAACGAACACCAGGTAAAGTTTATACACACTTAGAGGCCTTGTATGAGTATAAATCGGTATGCATAGCAAGATCTGCAACTGCCTGTTCGTGGCGCCTACTAACAGTTACTAGGTATGAACGTACGTACTGCGCAGAATCAATTTCTGCCAAGTTTTCGGAGTATTTGACAAACTGTAAACAGTTACGTGCGTGAAAGGATTCGAGATTGGAAACTTCTTGGGATAGTTCACTGCTCTTAGGCCTACTATGGTAAAGTTTTTAAGCCATTAGTCATAGCATGTTATGGGTTAAATTTACCAACTTGTGGTTTTTCAGTACACGTGCTAAGATTGTGTACATGGATAGCAGTTAGTGTCTGGGATTTTACGATAACGTGCACAGGGTAAACAATGTTAAGCAGCAATAGTGGCGAGTTTGTGTTCAGTATTTCTATCGTGTAAGACTTTTGCCAGGTACTTGGGCAAGTTTTCCGGGATACCTGTTATTTTCGGTACATTTGTTTTCAACAAATTTCAATACCGCCGGTATGGGTATTCATGAGTGAAATACCAGGTATACCTGGTAAATCGATATACCGACGCACTTTAGCGGTTTGTCCTTTAAATACACCCCATTGGTCCTACTGTACCTAGTTAATGATGAAAGTGGCTATCTGTTAGTCTTACAGTACACCCTGTTGGTACAGTAGGCCAAAAGTCCTACAGTGCATACAGGGCTTCAACACCTCATTGATGCAAGATCAATAGAATGCACAACCCATGAGTTTTAGAGCCAAAGTGCCCACTGTATAGGCCTATTCTTCCATATTAAAGTCTGCTGGGACTCCGACCATGTGACTCAGTTTTCAGACACAGATCTGGAAGGATCAGGACTTGGACTAATGTACAGTGTAGACTGTATCCTTGGATTTACAAATGGGTGATTCAGACGCAGCAGAGGGGCTAGGCTAAGGTCCCAAAATGCACTAAAGAAAGACTGTGCACATCAACTACATAGCTGTACAGGGGAATAGAGTGGAAAGAATATGACTTTTTGGATGGCAAGTGCCAGTTTGCAAGACTGCAACTGTGTAGCCATGATTTGCCATGGGGTATTTTTGCAAGTTTGGTGAGTTTCAAACTACTGTATCAAAGCTGTCATTTTGGTGGAAACTTAAAGAAATGTGTTTTGTCGGAATTACTTTGCAAAGTTTTTGCAGAAAGTATGAAGTGTACAGTAAATTACAGCTGTAGCCCCCCCCCCCTTAATTGCCATGCAGCCACATGATTCATCAATACAGTAGTTGCATACACAATAAGCACTCATGCATCAAGGATAGATTAACTTGCAATATAAAGAGGAATAAACTGTCACCAGAACTCTTTATGGCAAAATATACCCTCAGAAAGAAAATAAGCTGGTGCAAAAGGTGACCCTATCTTGCCTAAATCATCCACTCAAGTGGGGTAGGTTTCTCGAAGTTAAAAAAGAACGGGTTGGAGATTAAAAAGAAAGACTAAAAAGAAAGACTAAAAAGACATTAATTCACATAATGTGACCGGAAATGCTTTCTTATGGACTTATTTACATGTGCATAAAGTGTCATTGATGTGTCATTCATGTGCATAAAAGTTAGCAAAAAGATACACGCGTACAGCATAGGCCTAAGAGTACATACACAACATGTTAGGATGTAATGCAACCATGCAATGTCCGTTTCCAATGTTCTACTGTATGTACATACAGTACAAGCTGGCGTACGTAAAATTGCCGGTAGATCTACAACATGTGTCTGCATGCACTGTGCCTTACGGTGCGCGTTTTACAGTATGCCATATCCTTTTCTGACACATGTATGGGGTGCGCTCTGTTGCAGAAAGCAAGACGAGTAGGCTTGGGGATCTTATACTTTTACTGTACAGTACCTGTCATAGACACAGAGCAACAATCTGTGTGTATTTTGGATATAGTCTGACTTATTTACTCCCGATTTTAACGTGAATGACGGTTGTTTGTAACTACTGTAGTTTGACATTGTTTAAAATATGAACAAAACGTTTCAACATTAGGTTGTTCCAAAATGTATCTATCTAACAGTAAATGAATTTTTAATACGTACAGCACTATTCTAATTTGCATTTTGCGATTAAGCTTTGGGCCTATAGTATCCGTTATTGTTACACGGAACGATAGTGCAATTTGGGGGAATTCTTGTATGGGAACGCAAGTGCGATTAATCGCTGATTAATCGCAACTATTAACTCAATAATCGCAAATTCACAGCCCATGTAGTACTGTACCATTTCCAATTTTCAAATACATTATTTGCTGGTGTGATGGCTGAATGACAGAATCTTTGCAATGCCCATTTTTTCCTAAACGCCTGGTATTAACATACATTCCGCCCAATGCTGCTTAGCCTGGTCAGAGACTGACATTTACAGTATACCGAAACTTGCAAGCTAGAAATTTGGGATTTCAAAATATGTGTGCCCTGGAAATTTTGCTTTTTTTTCACTTGGGAGTTTCTAGACCCTTTGTGGCATCCTACTGTAGCATTTACAACATATGCAGACACAGAACCTACACCATACTACAAGGTAGAGTATGAACGTTAGAGTTTCTGGTGATGGAAGTAAGCTGCCTTTAGGCATCTGTTCTGCATGCAGTTGTGACCGGGCCCTTCTGCCAGACATACATACAGTACTGGTCACTAGATGCACAAACCACTTACTGCATTGCTGTATCTTTAGTAGCTTGTGTCCTTTGACTACTGTACTCACAGTGTACATACTGCCTGAAGAAACTTGTGTACATCGCTTGCTTGTGAATGACAAATTCTGAAAACATTGTGCAAGATTATTTTGCCTAATTCAGCATGGCTTGTAACACTCATCTGGCGCTTACAGTATTGTAATTGAGCCAGGCAAACTTCATTTTGCCCTTTTTTCTGGTGCAGTCAGAGCAGTTTCTGGTGCTTTTGCGCCAAAGCCCAGTTCAAATTTTGAGCCCTGTTGGTTGTTTTGAGATTTCCTGTACAAAAGCCATGTCCCCTAAACCCAATGGCCTCCTGAGCCCTGCGTCATTTTTGCGCATATTTCACCCGATGTCTTAAAGTATCATGAGCCCTGAAACACAGATGAATGATTACTAACAATCACCTCAATTCTTAAGGACCCCACACAATTCAAGGACTCCCCCTTGAGGTTCTGCAGAGGGTAAAACTATCTCTCCTTGTGCACACCTGTACCTAGGAGTGTTATGCACTATTTTTCCAGATCCAGATCATGAATACAATAAATTGGCATCAAAGCTTCCTTCTGTTCATGTTTTCCATTCATGTAAGAATTTTATGGATGCAATGGATTGATCTTACGAATTTATACCCTTTTATAGGAAAGGTAGGAGGCCCTACCCACAGCTTTTTATCCTTATGTAAGTTCCGTTTTTAAAACATTTTGGGGTTTTATATTTTCCTAGAAATGAACCGAAACACAACCAGTTTTAACCAGTCTTTCCTGTAAAACTGGTTTTTACCACATCCTTAAACTTACGTGTAGGCTACTGTGGCTCTATCTTACTAGTAGAGGTTCACACTCAATTGGAGGAGATGCTAGAAATTAACTTACAGTAGTATGGAAACTTTACTGTCTGCTGTAAGCTTAGAGAGCCGTTTAAAAAACTACTTGTAGTTATTTTACAGTACACCTTCCCTCTTGTCAAATTTACAGAGAGTGTCCTGCAATTTATTCTGCATGGAATTTTGGGAAAATTGGTCCAAATTTCACCTGGGATCAGGGATGTAGCTAGCGAAATTTGAGTGCTGGGTAATTCATTGTCTGATCTGGTGAAAGCACCTCACCCCACCCCATGGCATCTACCCCATTTTTCAGCCATTAATTTTTGATTTTTCCCGCATTTTACTTTAGGGAGTAAATTTAGGGAAAGTTTTAGGTCTTGGTAGGCAGATTTGTGGTGGGTGGGGGGACGTGTGTTTGCCTGGAGTGCCTGGCGGGAATATCGGTGCTGGGTGTCACTGCCCAGCGCCGCCCACAGTACTGTAGCTACATCCCTGCCTGGGATGCAAAGCCTACAACCACCAGCAGAAAAAATGACTTCTTATCCCATGATCCTACTTGGCATTCAGCTTGACAACCATACTCGACTGCAAAGGATCTTTACCTTGACATATGTTGGGAAAGTTTCATACTGACAGCCTACAGTACCAGTAGAATCACCTTGACCCAATGACACTTAAGTCTAGGCAATCTGGAAACTTTAAATACAGCTTTATCACAACTAGTAAGGATTGTTACAGGTATTTTCTTTACCAGAAAACAATCTGCTCAATTTGGATATTTGTACTGCCCCAAATGTTACTTTATTTTAAGGGAAACTCAGACTACTGTACTGTACTTTCTGGACATTTAAGAGTCTCTCCCCAAATGTCCGTTTTGAAATTTAATTGCAGCGTGCTCCTGACCCTCACATATGCGACAATCTTTTACAGTGATTGTACTGTACGTCAGTGAACAGATATGGGTACAGCCAGTAGCGTGTTAAAAGGGGGGCCAGGGGGCACTGGCCCCCCCACCTATGAAGTCAGTCGGGGGAAAATCTCTTAGTCAGGGGATTTAAGGGTTAGGGGAAGAGAAAAAGATTGAAGAGACACTGAGCACTCAACAGGGATGGCACCAGGTGGGGGCGGGAAGCCCCATTGGGGAGTCTTAATCGATATGATAGAGTATGCAGGCAGTTCCCGACGGTGCCTGAGAGAGGACAATTTCTCTAATAAGAACCCAAATTTTTCGGCGCGCTACGCCCGCTGTATAGTTACTCCAGGATCTTCAGCAGTTCCATTCCACATTGCTAGAAAGCACATGTCCTGCCAACCTTAACACGGAACATGTAGGCAGAGGACACTGTTCATGTGGAGGTCGAAAATTTCATCGCATGTCGCTAAACCTACAGTAGTAACTGTTCTCTCATGTGTGTTATGCGGTGCGGTCAGTTTGTGAGCGACTCATGGACCAAAGTTTTGCTGTTTCATAGGGTAGTCCAAGTGTTTCAATAATATGTATGTTATCCTGATATGATCTAGAACCCCTATATGTTTTTTTTTTGTTTTCTTTATGTTCTTCATCACATATCTTTTTTGTGTAAGCCTACCAAAAATTTTTGCGCACTTTGCAAATTCAAGTTTCAGATTCAAAAGAACACTATATAAAGTGCGCAACTCGGCTCATGAAGTATTAAGTGATATCATGTAAAATATGTGCTGAAATGGCATGGGATAATAAGTCATATCCCCTTGTCACCACCTCTTCGACAGAGGGGCTGTCTAAGCTTGGGGTGGCTGGCATGGCCCAGCCCTCTGAAAATTCTGTTGCCACCCATGATCTGTTTACTTATTTTGGCTTTCAAAGGGTCATTTCTACAATGAAACCCAAGATTTCCGGTATGCTTTGCCCACTCTTCCACAGTTCTGTTACCTATAGCTAAATATAATACAAACCATTTCCACCTTTTCAAGTAACTGAAGAAGTAGAATTCATGAATTTATGTAAAAGTTGGGAATTTCACCTCATTTCATGTTATTCAGTCAATGTTCTCTTGGGTCTGTTGTGCGGTACTGCTATAGTGACAAGAGGAGAGAAGTACAATGTAAGTTATATCCGATAGGGACCAACTGCCCGGACAATTGACCTTTATTAGCTTTTAATAATTATACGGATTCTTTTTAGTAAAGGTTAACCCCAAAAATTTTCGCTTGCTTTGCAATTTCACACTTTAGATTCTGGGGAAAACATTAGTCAGCCCCGAAACTACGTTCCTCTACAGTAGTATATACACCCATTTTATGAAATATATGTCCCGCAATGGCATGGTTTAGTACACAAATTTTCTTCAGATCCCTCCCCACCATCCCCTTGAACGGCATAGGGGCTGTCAGGGATTCAGGTTGCTGCCTCCGCCCGTCTGGCCACCTGTTGGGCAAATCCTGGCGCCATCCCTGGCACTCAAAACTTAGAAGTAGCCTACAGAATGATATTACAAGAGAATTTTTCCTTTCATTTTTTGGTTGTTTACCAAAGGATAGAGCTCTTCCAATTGTCCTCCAGTGAATAATCAGACAGGATGCTATCAATATCAATATCTGCTCATGAATATGGTGCAGGTAGGCCTACTATCATTAAGTGCCCTTCGCCATTCGCCCTTCACGCTAGTCACTTTAACCATCTGTAATGGTAAACTATATAGGTTTATGGATGAAACAGTGCTGTTAACTTTTGCGATCATCTCAAGCAGCCTTCTTGACTGGCCTCGTGATCTTTAACATAGTCCTGTCAATGTATGTGACATACTGTAGCACACTGCAGCTTTCAACGCATAGAGGATAACCTGAACTCTCCGTCACTGACATCGAATTTTACAAAATCTGAAACAAACGAAACCTGATCAATAAGGCCTCTAGAACCAATTTAGGGCGGTCATATTACCTTACGTTGCACGAGCTTCCGGGGGCTTTGCCCCCTGGACCCGGGGCTCTGCCCTGGACCCCCCAGGGGCCCTGGCGCAGGCCCCTGGACCCCACGCGTGCAAACTCGCGCATCGCGCTTGTGGTGCACCTTCCGTGCACTTGTCACACCCCTCCATGTCAGTCGGGGGAATCACAGGTTGTGTCCCCCCACCTTCAAAATCCTGCACACGCCACTGGGTACAGCCAATTGACTCTTCCGTTGCCAAAGGTCATATACTGTACAGTACTGTACGATTATCGTTTGAGGTCTGTACCAACTGGAGCAAAGTCTGAAAATTGCTCAATTACATAAGCCAAGGCCAAATGGTGTTTGGACCTCGGACAGTGCTCTTACTTAGCCTAAGTTAGGCCTATTCAAAGGGCTAATGCAGTCACCCCGATCAGAAGTAGTACACCCTGTCATCCAAACTCATGAAAGGCTTTTTCTTTTATCATGTGACAATGCTTTTGATGCTGATTTGTTAAATTCATGGTGATTAACAGGCACTTGATTTACTGCACCTTTTGTGTGTAGTTTACATTCAAAAATATATTCAGTGGAACTTGTAAGGCAAATACAAAATTTGCAAGATTGTGCTCCTTTTTCAAAGCAAATTTGGGGCCACTGCCTATTGTCTTAGACTGAGAAACAAAAAGAAGACATTTGATAACTACCTGTCCACATCATAATCTTCTGCAGGTGCAACGTTTGACAGCGACTAGGCCAAACTTTAGGCTACTTCACTTTTAGGGTATTATGAATTGGGCTTCAAGTACAGCCTGCACAGATATCGAGTTATCTACCCACTCACGCAGGCTATTCCACTCACTGACAACTCTATGAGAGGAGCTGAACTTCCTCATGTCAAGCCTTGCAAAACAATTTAGCCTACTAGCTTCTCACAATGGCCTCAAACCCGAGAATTACTTTGAACCTTTAAATGACTACAAGATGACAAAGGATTCCTTTCAGGGAGAAATTTGTACACCTGAAGCAAGTCCCCTGAAGCATGTTAGGCTAGCCTACAGTACTTGTAAATTAGCGCCTAGGCCTAGGCTCTAACTAACTGCCACAAACTGGAGGCCTTACTATAACTATTGTACTAAGTTAGGCCTAACGTTAGCTTTATAATACAGTAGGCCTAGATTCCCTTTTATACAGTAGGTTTATGCTGGGTAGTAACCATAAAACATACTGTACCAGGCTTTTCGTCTGTCATGTTGCTCTCCTGAACAATGCTGATTTGCACGGTTTACTGGGCACTTTGTGGATTGGTTTTCATCCCCAAATCAAGCGCAGGAGCGCAGTTATTGTTGTTCATTCAGCTAATATCAGATAACGCTAGAGCGCCCGGGTAAGTACTTCCACATTCGAAATTCATTTTTCCTGAAATGGACTCCAAAGTTTCCTGATACTGGCTAGGTATTTCCTGAAATTTTCAATAACGCTTCTTTTATGCTACCTAAATAGCTCATCCAGGGTTTCACCCTGCTTTACCCACGAATATAAACACGATTGAAAAATCAGTTTATAAGAAATTGAAGAACAGAGGACAATATTCTCTCGAATTTCAAGTTATGGAATTTTTCCTTCAAATTTCCAGATTTCCCGAAATTTCCCGAAATAATCCCCCTTCCCGAAAATTTCCCAAAGAGCACCCAGATTTCCCGAATTTCGGGTAATTTCGGGAAGAGTGGAAACACTGGCCCAGGTACGCTTTTCTTGCTAAAAAGTAAAATAGAGGTCGCTCTTTGCTTAAGAGCCCTAAGAGTATTTATTGACTAGAGCCCATCTAAAACATGCCCCCTGTACAAAATTTTGGCCAATTTGAAAGCAAGAGTTAGGTCCAAAATGGTTTTGTTTCCGACGGTCAGTCGTTGCGCGGTGCGCATCTACAGGACGAAACATGGCGACAACATTTTGGTGCTTTTCGTAACTTAAGGAGAGGTATATTCTCCCTCGCAATTCCCGAAGAGTAAAGGAACAGCAGTCCTTTTCTTGCTGTAGGAATACTAATTTACCTTTAGTTTGATTATGTAAGAGTTAGCGCTGCAAATTAGTGGCATGTCGCCTATATCTGAGATTTATTTTCAACTTTCAGAGCCGCAAAGCGAAGGTAAGAGATACTACATATTTTATATTATTATTTATATTATTTTGATACATAACAGCTCCCCGACGAAATCGGAAAATTTCCCCGACGGGGGGCCATGGCCCCCTGCCCCCAAATGGCGCCACCACTGATTCCCTTTCTTTCTCCGAGTTGCCGACGGACTCAGTCACTCGTCCAATTACACCGACGGCCGTCACATGCATAATCAATTTGCCGACGGGCCTTCAACTTGAATGGGCCAATTAGATAAAGAGCTGAAAATCGAAATAGCCGATAACAGACTGGCCATGCGCTCCCGTTCTCTCTTTCTCTTTTTTCCTTTCATTCTCCGTCTTCCTTTTTACTCCCTTCCTTTCCTTTCCCTTCTCTCTTTTTTCCTCCTTTCCTTTTTTCCTCTTCTTTTCCTTTCCCTCTCCCCTTTTTGCCGACAGACCGAAAATTTGCCGACGGCGACCAAATATTGGGGGGTGTGACACCCCCCCTCCCGCTCGCTACGGTCCTGTCAGTAGAACGGAAAATTGGGTAATTAAATTAGGTCTGGAGTCGGGCCAAAATCACCGCCCTCCCCGAGAAAAACAGTACCGTACGGCGGACATGGGTAGCAATCATGTCTGGAGAAGTCGCAACCAGTTGCAGCATACCAAGTTAACGAAGCGCCTAAGGCGCAATAGTCTGGAAGTGTCACGTTGCTTTGAGATTTTATGATAGCTATTTTTAAATTACAACATTTTTACTTTTTCATCAAATCCTTGCAATATTTACGGTATTACTAAAAAGCGTGTCCATGGTGAAATTACTTTTGGCAAGAGTAAAAACCTTCCGTACATTTTATTCCATGTAAACCTCTGCTAATACAACATAAAGCCTGACATGTCTCTGGTACTTGAATGAGACCATTGGTGTAAACCAAAAGCTTCCTTTTCGGCTTTTGGCTATAATCATGTGTAGCAGCCTACCTGTTCTTTACAGATAGTCCGGGGCCATAAACGGCATAACCGACTGCCGTGATGTAGATGTTTGGACTGCAGTGCTCGTATTGGGCAGTGGGATTGCGCGATTCTCGCACTTTTCTCATTAATCATGCATATTTTTAAATTCGTGGGGGATTTCCCGCACCTATCGAAAACTTTTTATTTTGCAACTCATCGAGATCCCCCTCCTAGAACCAAAATTCTCCCCCAAAATATTCTGGAAGAGGTATCAGCAACACCCCCTCGAAAAACATCCGGGACGTTGCCAACGCTGGTTTAGAGGTCAAGAGTGCCTCTTGCTGACGTAGCTCTTTTGGTGTGCAGAACTGCCTCGTGAGTAACGTTCGGTTACTCACAGAGTCGGAGGGACTTTGGAAAAAGTACCGTGTATTGTGTTTTTTTAATATGTTTGGCCGGGAAAAAAATTTCAAGTACTGTTATAATTTAACTGCATTTAATAGGCCTACAATTGTATCAAGTGGATGATAAAAGGTGAAAGAACAGGACCGTAGCCTGGGCAAAATCCTTTGGGGGCAGTTCAAACACTGCCACCATCACTTAGCACGTGGTGTATGTACGATTTGGAAATCTCGGGGGGATGCCCCCTGCCCCCTCCCCGCAGGCTAAGGCTCTGGAGAATCAAATTAAATACTATCTGTTAAACCAGGAGCATACGTAGAATGTTTTTTTATTTCCTGGAAGCAGAGGGTCCATCGAGGAAACGTCAGCGCCCACAATCGTCCTTGCGCGAAGAGGCCCGTTGACGTAGATAGGATGTACCTTCCTCAGATGGAGTGGTTATTTTTTCAAAATAATTATTTAGATGTTGCCGTTGATACACGCTATTATTAATGTTTGTCAAAATTTGTGTGTAGAGGGAGGGCCGGTGATCTTGTAGTCGAATTGACGGTCCCTTTAATTAGTGCAAAACTTATACATTTCAGATTTTTATTGAATTTTTTTTTTATTTTATTTATTTATTTTTTTTTTGAACGGGATAACGATGGCCCCGCCCTAACCTATTAATTATAAGCTAAACTCAATGAGTCTGTAGACTAAAATTACTTTTAAGTCAAAGGTAAATTTCTTTCTAAAGCATGAAATCTAAAACTAAAGAATGTTTAGAAGCAACCTACAGGGTCTAAAATTTGTCATTTCCCCCCATTAGGGAGGCATTTTGACTGAACATTTTCATGCAAAGCCTATGCTATACGGCTACGTGCCAACCATTGGTGGCTCCCCCCGTTGACGTACTAAGAGGAAGTAGCCCGCACGGACCATCAGCATTGTACGGGTGCCATGCCACAGCCGAAAAATTCAGTAAATAAGTAATATTTCAAATCACGTAATCATTTGAAAGATATACCAAGGATAACATCATTTTAGATCTACGAAACCTTAGAACAAGGAAAATTTCTCGAAAGAGTACAGGTGTCATTGCTCCCCTTAGGCAACATCCGCTTCAATTACACCCTACCAAAGCAGAAAAAATCGCTAAATTGTGAGGATTCCTAAACATATAATCAATTCAACGCTTCACAAAACTGTACTAAAGGTAGCACCATTTTGCATCCAAGCCACCTCACATAAGCCTATACACAAATTTCCCAAAGAGCGGGGTGTCGTCCCCTTCTCTTAGACTACACCTCTTGCCTTACACTTTGCCAAAATCTACAAAGAATATCAATAAAGTAATGACAATTTGAAAAGATACAGTCAGTTTAAGCTTTATCAACTATAGCACCATTTTGCACCTAAGCCAGGCCTTGCATATACCCCTTCCCCTTCATTAGCACCCCGGTAGGATGGCACCCGTCCGCAGGGGAAAAGGGATGGATCCGCCAGGGTGTCAATTATCTATAGGCACGCCACTTGGTGCTCCGCTTAGACAGTGTCATGAACTGCCCTTCACCCTAGAGATTTCGCCCAGCTAGCTACGGCCCTGTAGTAACTTCTCTCGATCACTATACTAACACGGCCGACGGTTCTGCCAATTAATGCTTGCGAAGCACTTTAACCGTTTTTCTGTCTTCCTTGTTTCATTTCTGCTTGACCATTCCTTTTCTATTTCTTTTTTTCGTTTTTTCTTTCACTTCCTTTTTGTTCATTTTGTTTTCTTTTAATGTTTCTTTTTTCTTTCAACCTTTTCTCTTTTTTCAAACCCGGGGGACGCGGACCCCAATGTCTGCTTGGAGATTTGCCTGTTAAAGAACGATTTTCCTTGGTAAAATTGCTTAATGCATATATCTGTGCACTGAGTCAACCCTTGCCCTGATTAAACTGTTAACGTTAGTGGAGCTTCAAGAATTTTGTAGGTCATGGCAATTACGAACAGAACATCGAACTAGGTGAATGTACTTCACATATTTTCATTAAAAGAAAGGTATAAGCTCAAATCAAGTTTTAATACGTTAGAGGGTTACCTATTCTAAGCATTCTGGTGAAATGTGCATTGAAATCCAATATGTGGTTCCCAAGATATTAGCAGTTAAAGTTGTCACATTTTCAACACTAAGTGAACTTGAAGCAAACACACATGACGTCAAAGCCTCACATTAATGAGCAGTCTTTTGTTTTTCTTTAAAATTTAGAACCAATTTTCTCCTCCATAATCCCATGTTATCGGGATGTAATTGCACGAGAAGCATGGAAATTAGTGTGTAAGTCAATGGAAATTTCTGACTCCCATATATACAATTTAGGAATCAGGGAAAATCCTTTACTGCACGGATAATTCTCTTCCGAATCCGGGCTCTGCAGAGGCGGTAGCTGTTGCGGAAATTACGCACATGAACACCCCATTTCTCTTGCATGTTAACATGATTATACGGATATTCATTAGTTCATTATACTTTGGTTGCAAATATAACAACTTATGGAGTTTCTGTTATTGGACTACCTGAAGAGTACTATGTACAGTTGATACCGAAACCAGCAGAGGTATACCGTATTTCCGTATAACACTAACTTTGTTTGAAATGGATCTGCCATGACTCCTTGTTGAGGCCCCACACACATGTACCAGGCCGCCTAAAACAAAATTCCAGCTACGCCCCTGGGTGCAACAGACGTCGTTGGCTTTTATCACAGGAAAACAAAATAGGCCTGTGGAGTAGTAACAACACTGATCCTAATTGATAGTATCCGCTTGAAAGTCATTTCCGACTGAATTGGAATCCGCGGTACTCCTCAAGTTTTTGCAGCATTTCCCTTTCCAAAAATACTGAAAATGCTAAAACCTCTATCCTCCTGATTACGTTTTAAAAGTCCTCAGAACCTAGGAATCGCATATATACTGGTTCCCCTTTTCGAAAATTTTCCCGAGGAGGTTCCCGGACCACCTGCGCAGACAGGTTCTTATGAGGGTAACACGCTATAACGAATGAACCTCCTCCCTTCAGTCCTCAAGCATGATTCACAGAACACAGCTGAAGCCTATTCGCCAAAGACTTTTAGTATGGTTCCCCAGGCGGTGTTCAGCACAACGTGCATATAAAATATAGCCTTTGATAAAATCTAATTCCATGCTAAAGTTAATGAGCTTGAGTATCTTTTATGTCCAATTTTTTCTAAAAAAATATTTTTCACTAAGAAATTTCTCAAGTTTAACTTTTCTTTTTGAAATATCGGTATCTAATGAATATCTAAAGAAGTGTTTAGATGTAACTTTGGAGGTCTAAGAGGCTTCTTTTCCGCCAATCTGGGAGGCATTTTTGACAAAATTAGCGCAACAAGCTACACATCAACCGACGGTGGCTCAAAAGGTGGCGCACTATGAGAAGGTGGGTTCGCACCGACAAAGTCTTAAGACCCGTCTACACGATCATGCATTTGTCCATGAACATCGTCATTGACTTTTTAAAATATTTTTCTTCTGTATTTTTCTTCTGTATTTTCCTTTTAGCAGAAATA
The DNA here is from genome assembly GCA_029531755.1 of Holothuria leucospilota. Classification (NCBI taxonomy): domain Eukaryota; kingdom Metazoa; phylum Echinodermata; class Holothuroidea; order Aspidochirotida; family Holothuriidae; genus Holothuria; species Holothuria leucospilota. The sequence goes on along the minus strand of CM055961.1, from coordinate 72,710,218 downwards.
TGCTGTATTTTTACAGAAAGTTTTAACAAGTACAATGAAAAAATGTGTAACATTTATTTCAATAACCTATGTGAGAAACCAGTTTTTTTACCAAATTTAAAGGCACTATTAAAAATATGATCTGTAAATTTACAGACATTCTTACAGTATTTTTGTATTTTTCTTTACATTGATATACTGTCATTTAACAAAGATTAATTTGTTATTCAACTAAATTAAGATTCAGTTTCTCAAAATAGCAAAAAGGAAATTTTCAGTCTTTAACATATTGTTCTGTAAAGTTTCACTTTTTAACAGAATTTCCGCAACTTTATACCAATATATGAAAATAATGTGAATTTACATTTATTATGGTAAACATCTGTTTTTAGTTGTAAAACTCACTATAAAACTCATGTGTTTTGTCACACGTTTTGAAAATCAAAACAAACTATAAAATGCTAATTTCAAAGCACTGATAAGGTACTTATGTCAAATCGTCACCACAGGGGCTTATGCACTTGAATGGAGCTAATCAAAAAGTCTCACAAATTTACTGTAAAATGTCTGTAAATTTACAGCTTTACGACGTAATGTAACATTATACTTTAATGGTCGGTGCTTATTTTTGCAGGCATTTGTCTTAAAAATGATCGTTATTGCTTCGCATAATGTCTATTTGGTTCCTTGTACCACGAATTAATCAACTTATTATTTACCTTGTTTGAAAATGATTACAAGCGATACATTTGAATTCTTTTAGCAGTAGCATAACGTAAGAGGGGGGAGGCAGGGGCGGTCACACCCCCACTTGTCGTCCTGGGATGGTCACTGTCAGCACATTTGCTAATCTTGTCAGTACATCCGCCCGGTGTGGACGGCGACTAGTCTCCCCGACGGTTTACCTGTTTGTGCTCTCCGGAGGACAATTTCTCTATAGTAAGAACCCGCTGTTGAGTCACACCAGTTTCTCCAATAGTTTCATTCTACATAGCTAAATAGCATAAGTCCTGTCACTCTTACCAAGTAACATGTAGGCAGAGTGCACAATTTACGTAGAGGTCGTAAATTTAATCACATATTGCAAAGCCTTGTTACTGTTCTCTTGTGTGTGCCATGCGGTAGGGTCAGTTGGTGAGGGACTCACGGAGTAAAGTTTGGCTATTTCAGAGGGTAGTCCAGGTGGTTTCGATACAATGCATGTTATCCCCGATACGGTCTACAGCCCCTTCAGTTTTTATTTTTTTCTTTTTGTTCTTAATGATTGCGTACGTTTTTATTGTAAGCCAACTAAAATTTTCGCGCGCTTTGCAATTTTCGGTACGCTTTACCCACTCTCCCTCAGTTCCGTTACTTATAGCTAAATTTAGCACAAACCCTTTCCATCTTTTCAAGTAAATTCATAAGTAGAATACATGGATTTATGTAAATATCGGGAATTTCGTCTCATTTCGCTAAACTTAGTTAATGTTCTCTTGTGTCTGTCGTGCGGTACGGCTAGTGACTCGAGGAGGGAAGTAGGCTATAATGTAAGTTGTGCCTGATAGGGCCCAACTGCAAGGACAATTGACCTATGTAAGCTTTAAATCAGGGGTCTCCAAACTTTTTTGCTTTGTGGCCCTAACTTTCTAATCTGGAATCTCGGTGGCCCTCAAATTGACGGGTCGGTGAGAGGAGCTCGATTTGACTTGGTTATGCAGATCACTGGCTCTTAGATTAGAATCACTCCCATTGCTTATTTTTCACGAGAAATTTGGCAATTATTTTTTCGCTCCCGAATCCTCTTCGCGACCCTCCAAAATATTTTCGCGACCCTCAAAAGGGTGGCGACCCCTAGTTTGCCGAACCCTGCTTTAAATAAGTGCAAATTCTTTTTAGTGTCGGCTTACTCCCCCCCTCCCCCCCCAAAAAAAAAAATCGCGCGCTTCGCGCGTTTTTTAACAGTTTAGATTTCGGGAAAATCATAAATCATGCAGCGCGGAACTGTTTCCCTCTAGTTTATACAAATTTTATGCAATATATGCCCCGCAATGGCATTGTATAGTACACAGGTTTTCCCCAAATCCTCCCTCACCAACCCCTCGACGGTATCGGGGCTGTCGGGTCGTTGGCCCTCCCGAGTCGGGCAAATCCTAGCGCAGCCCCTGGGTGGATGGAGGGGGGTCACGATTGCGGGGGTGACTTGTTAAGTGATAACCCTCTGAAAAAGTGTCGGTACACTACCTTATTTTCACCCCCCCCCCCTCCACTTCTATCACCTCAGTTACGCTACTGCTTTGTAGTTTTTACTTGGTAAAAAACTATTACATTGTACAAGAAATGTCTACTTTCCAATTACAAAATTCCTAAAGATTAAATGTGTCTAAAACATGACAAAATTGCATCCACAGAGTGATTTGATCTAGAACGACCACGTAAAGAGGTTCCAAGTTGCAATGGGAATACCTCATCTTGATAACTGCACCATTCAATGAGGTAGAAATATAAACAAAGGATTAAAAAACAGCGAATATCGATACACATTACAATTTTGGACATAAAAACAATCGACTGTAAACTTACATAAAACTAAAGTCATTAAAATAGGAAAATTACGTTATTCGATTTCCTGGAGATTTTTGTAAAATAATTTACATAAAAACTGTACAGAAAGAAACATGCCCTTTAAGCTATTTCATGATTACAGTCTGGCTTTAAAGAAAAAAACATGATCTGATCGGGGAAAAATGTTGCCGTAAATATTATGTAAGTTTAAAGAAATATTTTTAACAAAGTAGTCATCTTTCACAAACTTCTCAAAAGAGATGGTGTGCTACCCCGGCCCTTAGAGAGCACCCCTCATAAAAGAAAACAATAAAACTGATAATTATTATCCTAGTGAGAATTTCTAAACACATAATTCAGGGCCGTAGCCTGCAGGGGGCAGGGACGCTACTGCCTCCCCCTGAGATTTCCAGACCGTAAATGAAACTTGGCCTACTTGACAAAATATACAGAAATGCTCAAAATTTCACTGTCGAAATTATGATTTTAAGCCTCCCCCCCCCCCCCAAAAAAAACCCCTGGAAAATCGCATTTAAGGGTTCTTTTTCCCCAGATTTTCCAGGGGAGATTCCCGGATCCCCGCCATGGACGCTTTATATGTGGGTTTCCCTGCCTGACAAATAAACCCATCTTCCTCCGTCAAGAAACACCGCTCGAATATACTACCATATTCACTGGCTAAAGATAAAAAACAATGATTACCTTTAATTATTAGCTAAAGTCAATGAGCTTATAAAGTAACTCTAAATTGAAAGGGCATAAGCAGTCGCTGCAAACTTATTTTGAACAACAGCTAAATCTAAGAAATACCCCCTACTTCAACTGTTCAAGTATCTTTCATATGTCAGAACATAAATATTGCATATTCAAGTAAACTAAGGAGTTAGTCTGTACGTAAATTTCTCAAATGGTGCAGTAAGAAACATATTGTAACATGATTTTCTAGAGCCATTCACTTCCCCTTTGAATAAAATCTAACTTTCCTTCTAAAACTCTAAATTTGTTTCTAAAGCATGAAATTTAAAAGTAACCAGAATGCAAAAATGCATTGAGGTTTCGATGATATACATTTTATTCCAAACAATGCCATGTTGTCAAATTTCTTTAAGTCACTGGTCAAATGCTATCTTAATGTATTGGAAAAACAGTTTTGTGTTCATATTTTATCTTAGAAATTCTTGCATTTTGACCTTTGGTGACCCCAGATGACAATCTTGGTTTTCAGCGTTTGACCCCTGGTGACCAGATGACCTCTGAACCCCGCCAAAACGATAGGGTTCTTAGTCTCATCATAACGCATCTGCATACTAAGTATGAAATTTATCCAAGCTTTCGTATCTCAAGATAACATGTTAACAAGGTCTGCAGAGTTTGACCCCCGGTGACCCCAAATGACCTTTGACCTCCACCAAAAACAATAGATTTCTTCCTCTTACCATAATGCATCAACATAATAAGTATGAAATCTGTCCAAGCTTCCCACCTCAAGATATCGTGTTAACAAGGTTTTCAGGGTTTAACCCGGTGACCCAGGTGACCATTGACCCCCACCAAAACACTAGGGTTCCTCCTCTCAATATGGGGCATCTACATACCAAGTCTGAGAATGTCAGTTTCCCTTCTTGAGACATCATTTTAACGAGCAGTGTCACACACACACGCACACACACCCACACATACACATACGCCATCATAAATGCATATAGGTTTCTCTTATCATCGAAACCAACAAAATGATTAGATGCAACCTTTAAGGTCTAAAATGTGTCATTTCCCCCATTTTCTCGCAAGGCCTACGCTATGGCTACGCACGGACTGATGGTGGCTCCCCCAATGTCCCACTAGGAGCTTCACCAAAGATAGGCTAACACCATTCTGATCTAGGAAAACTTAGAACCAGAAAAATTTAACAAATAATAGAGGTGTAATCCCTCCCCTTAGGCAATATCCCCTTCAATTACACCCCAATATAGGATAGAAAAAAATCACTGAATAATGAGGATTCCTAAACATATATCAATTCAATGCTTTGCGAAGCTTTATAAAGATTTTGAATCCAAGATACCTCACAGAGACAAATATTTCTCAAAGAGTATAGGACGTCGTCCCCTCCTCTTAGACAGCACCTCTAGCCTTCCGCGCAGCCACAAAATATAAGAAAATATCGCTAAATAATGACAATTTGTAAAAATATTATCAGGTCAAAGCTTTGCCAACGATAGCCTGAACCTAAGCCAGGCCTTACATGTGCCCTCTCCTCACCCCCTCTCTTTGCGATGGTACCCAGAACATGTGAAAAAGGGTCCGCCTGGGTGTTAACTATCTGTAGGCTTACCACATGGCGCTCCGCTTAGATGTCATGAACTGCCCCCTAGAGATTTCGCCCATCCTACGGCCCTGTAATTGGTTTAAAGCTTTGCCAAAGACAACGTCAATATGCACCTATAATGAGACCTTACGTAAATATTTCCTCGCGTTAGACCCCTCTTCTCAGCTACATCCCTCTCTCAGGGCCGCAGTTGGTGACTAAGCCAAAGATAGGATTCGCCTGCGTGGCAACTATTCTAGGTACGCCACTGGACGTTGTTAAGAACTGCCCTCATTAGGAAATCAGCCAGGCTACGGCCCGGCAAATGATAGAAGCCCACAGGATGTACAGTACTACATGCTAAAATTAATGAACTTGTTTGAGTACCTTTAAGTCCTGTTTTCTTTCTCCTACGAAGTTATTGTACTAAATATACTTCCAGTTTAACTTTTCTTCTTGAAGTCTCGGTTTCTAAAGAATTAAGTCTCAAAAAGAATTTAGATGCAACTTTGGTGGTCTAGAAGGCTTTATTTCCGCCAATCTGGGGGACATTTTTCTTGACAAAAACAGAACTACGCTACACACCAACCGACAGTAGCCTAAACATAGCCGAAAGAAAATGAATTATAAATTAAATCAATTCGAAGCTAAAATTTTATATCCATGGCAAGCAACTTTACAGAGGCAAAAATTTCTCAAAGGGGAGGGAGTTAGACAGCACCCTCTCCCTTACACCCAGCATAAAAAAGGAGTTTCTAAGCATACAACCAATTCAAAGCTTTCCCAAAGGTAGCACCATTTTGCATCTTAGGTATCTTACATACACAATTTCTCGAAGATCAAAGTTGGTGGGCTACCCCAGCCCTTAGCACACCTCTAACACAAACAAAATAGCAAAACTGACACTAAATAAGGAGAATTTCTAAACACATCATCAGCTCATAGCTATGCCAAAGACAGCACCAATCAGCCCTATAAAGAGACCTTACATGGATGTCATTTTCTCCCGTCAGACCCTCTTCTTACATCCCTCCCTTAGGGCGGCAGTTGGTGACAAACCCACCAACCCATAGTATTTGCATAGTTACGTCACAGGACGCTGTCATGACCTGACTCTCTTGCGATTTTGACCAGGCCACATACAGCCCTGTTAAATGATACATACCGTACTCGTCGTAGTACATTACATATTGAGTTTATACAATGTACCGTGTCTTTATTGCAAATATCTACCAGAAGATTGAAAATGGTCCTGAATTGTGTGGCTGAATCTGGGCTGCACATAGGTTGACCATTTCCAAATACCCAGAAAGGAGGGCATGACCGTCCGTAGCCATGTCTGGTTATTGCTTAAAACCGGCGTTGTGTACGCAGATATTGCGATATACGATACATGCCTACAAGGCTACATATCGTGCGCGTTAACTAATCAAACTGACTGCGCTTGCAAGGTTATAATTTATGATCATCTCCGAATGTGACTAATGAGTGCCGCTTATATTTTGAGATATATCCGCAGACTTTTTTCACATCATAATATTGTATGTGATTGTTATGAAATCATGTTTCGTGATTGATTTTTTCGTGCGTGATTTATAAGATTTGTCACTGTGACCCTGCAGACCTTCAAAAAGGAGGACAAGTCAACGTCCGGCGTCAAGTAACGCCGGACGGATGACAAGCTTCCCAAAAGCCGGACGTATGGCCACCCTAGCTGCACATATTGGAGGCGTAAATGTAAAAGTTAACAATTGATTGATTTCCTGCCCATACCAGTCAGGAGAGAAAATGGGACTGCTTCAGTCCTGTGCATACCAAGCCGTAGTGTTCGGTAACAAATAGAGTAGCACTTGCGGTGTCCGGTAAACATTTCGTCAGCAGTACGTAGCGTAAGTTTAATAGCTCATTTTTGTCAGAGATATCATTATTTTGAAACACTATTCTTTGAAAACTACCAACGGTCAAATGGCAACTCCCCGGGCCAAGGTAAAAACAAATCCTCGAAGGTTAGTACTAGAAAAATTTATATTAAAATCACGTCTTAGGAATGATTTAAGCCTTACCCGGTAGTAGTTTTCTCGCATGTTTTTAAGTTACAAGTCAAACAAAATGAAAAGCAGTATTCGCGCTACACTATAGGTCTACGTATGAGGTGAAGTGACTAAATTTCGACCCCCAATTGTGGACATGTTCGTTTCTTGGAGACGAGAAACGTTACCTCCATATGTCAATTGGCGTACAAAACTACACGCCACTAACTAGCATGTATACGATCACTATAAGCACAAATCATAAATATTGAACGAAAATCGACTAAAGCAAGTCCGATTATCATACATTTCACGCAGTCAAACTCAGTGCGGTTATTAAGTGTGGCTTCTCTCCCTTAAAAGCCATCTAATGAACAAATCCCATTGTCTTACTGTATAAAAGTCAGAAGGTCATAGAAGGTTTAAGCGTCGCCTTGCAATATGAACATTGAAACATTAAAACCAATCACCAGCCAGACAAACCACCAACCAAACATCAATCGAGAAGTAACTTCATAAATATACAGCAGTGTAAAAATGCACTCATTTTCAACAAATGCTACGACGATAACTGGCTAGTGGCTGCCACATTTTTCACTTCAATGTAAACACTAACTGAATTTTGAAAAGGTCATCTTTTCCTACATTATGCCAAATATTTGCTTTGCCAGTGACCTGCCTGTTCCAGTCCCCACCAAAGAAAGTGTGAATCCTTCAATGCAACTCTAATAATTTCCTCAAATTACTGTGTACAGTAAACTTAATTTCACTAATGCAAATGCTGCCACCATTACCGTGCATGCGGGTTTGAATTTTTCTTTTGGTAGGCTATCATAGTATTTACAAATGTGTTTTGCACACCCAAGTTCTTTCAATGCACGTAACTTTCTTTCAAACTAAGACTAAGAAGACTAAACTTACCACAATCTGATAAGTTAAAGGTTCCTTAAAGATGAATGCGTTCATCTCATCACTATTTTCTTACAAGTGATTTACAATCCTCTTTTTTCACAATAACATTTTTGAACAAAGTGGATTCTGCTACTCTGCTTCAAAATCATTTCATGCAATCAACTTTTCCCCGCACAGATATTATTTCTGTGACGTAGTTGACAACTGTGATGCCATATTTCAGTATGTTTTTTAACAAAACATTTTATCATACTTTCGGTTGTAGCTCTACGTACGTTTCAAAACACGTAACCTATCACTCTCAATCTAAACCTTAGCCCAACCTTTACCCTGACACTAGCCTTTATGTGTACTAGTCCTGTTGGACTACAGAAAAGTTGGCACAAAGAGAAGTCAAAACAGTGAGCAGCCCCCACAATTTTACATGTGAAAGTTGAAGCTACATAGGAAATGCTGTACAGCAGCTTCACACTAGCTGTACACTTAATTTTGTTATCATATTTTTCATTCCTGGCAAGTCTCTCTTGATTTGATTTTAGGTTTATTCAGACCATCTAAGAGTTTCTGTTGAATTACACTTTGTGTTTTCTTTGATCTAACCGGAGTGAATTCTTTCATGTGTGTATACAGTATGTTTTGTAATTCACTGCTGACAGTATTTAAATTGTTCTTTTCACCACATCCAACATAGAATTCACACTATGTCTAACCAGTATGAATTCTTTCATGCATGTTATGAGCTCCTCTCCTCTCTGCCTAAACTTCTCATTACATTGTTTGCAAGTAAAGAGTTTCTCACCAGTGCGAATACTTTCATACACCAGACAATGCACTTTCCAACTTAACTTCTTATTGTTTGCATGTTGAAGGTTTAACACCAGTGTGATAGCTTTCATTCATCTCAAGACTTACCTTCTGACTAAACCTCCTATAGCAATGTTCGCATCTGAAAAGCTCCCAAGCATGAATTCTTTCATGCAACTTGAGAAATGACTCATGACAAAACTTCTTACTACAATATTTGCAAGTGAAATGTTCCTCCCCAGTGTGAACTCTTTTGTGCACCTGAAGATGTTCTTCCTGGCAAAACTTCTCTTTACAATGTTCGCATATGAAAAGTTTATCACCAGTGTGACTTCTCTCATGTGCCTGAAGGTGATCTTTCTGGCTAAACTTCTCATTACAATGTTCGCATATGAAAACTTTATCGCCAGTGTGACTTCTTTCATGCACCTGAAGGTGATCTTTCTGGCTTAACTTCTCTTACCACAATGTTCACATAAGAAAAGGTTTCTCGCCACTGTCAACTCTTTCATGCCCCATCAGCTAATCTTTCTGGCTAAACTTTTCCTTACAGTGTGTGCATGTGAAAACTTTATCGCCAGTGTGACTTCTTTCATGCAACTGAAGATGATCTTTCTGGCTAAACTTCTTATCACAGTGTTCTCATGTGAAAGGTTTCTCACTATTGTGAACTCTTTCACTCTCCTGATGATAATCTTTCTGGCTAAACTTCTCATTACAAGTTTTGCACGTCAAAGCTTACACATCATTGAGAATTCTTTCCTGCATCTGAAAGACTTCCTTTATGAATGAACTTTTTATTAAAATATTCCCATGTGAAAGGTTTCTCGCAACAGTGAACTCCTTCATGCTCAATTAGATGTGCTAGGTGACTTAGCCTCATAACAATATCCACATGTGAATGATTTCTAATCACTGTTTATGCTTTCATTATCTCTCAAATTTGCTTTCTGACTAATCTCATTACCACAGTGTTCACCTGTAGAACGGTTCATGCTAGTGTGTACACTTTCATGAGCTATAAGTCTATTTCTCCAACGAAACTTCTTATCGCAATGTTCACATGAGTAAGGTGTTTCATTAGTGTGAATCCTTTCATGCCGTTTAAGATAACTCTTCTGATTAAACTTCTTATAACAAAACTTACAGGTGTAAGGTTTCTCACCAGTGTGAATTCTTTTATGTCTTATTAAGCCTGAATTCCGATAAAACTTCATATCACAATGATCACATGTGAAAGGTTTTTTGCCAGTGTGCATTTTTTCATGCAAATGCAGACTACCTTTCGTGCCAAACTTCCTATCACAATGTTTACAAGTGTAAGGCATCTCCCCAGTATGATTTCTTTCATGTTCCTTAAGATCTTTGTTTCGACTAAACTTCCTATCACAATACCCACATTTGAAATGCTTTCCACGAGTGTGAATCATTTCATGAAACTTAAGTTGTCCTCTTTGCCTAAACTTCTGATTACAATGGTTGCATGTGAAAGGCTTCTCACCAGTGTGAATTCTTGCATGCACCTTAAGATATTCTCTTGTACGAAACTTCTTATCACAAAATTTGCATGTGAAACGCTTCTCAACATTGTGAATTCTTTTATGTGCCTGTAGATTCAGTTTGCAACTAAACGTCTTATTACAATGTTCACATGTCATGGGATTCTCACTGGTGTGCCTACCTTCATGAGTCTCTAGTGTACTCCTCCAACGAAACTTCTCATCACAACATTTACATGTGTGGGGTTGTGTCAAACTCCTCATTGTGCTAAATGTTTTCAGGCACAACTGACATTTAAATAGTGTTCTACCATTACACATTCTAACAGATGACTGACTTGTAATTGCTGGTTTCACAGTGTGATTCCTCTCTTTGTCCCCCAAATCATCCTTCACAGTGACTTTTTCACTATTGAACTTAAGTAAAAAAGATGTTCCATCTAGATGACTATCTGCATAATTACTGAACAATTTATCAATTCTTTCGAGCTGAACAATACAACGTTTAGTTTTCCAATGAGCTTGACAAGGGCTTCTGTCTAACAAAACATCCTCATTTTCTGTAGCCTCTGAATCCACTGCATTGTTTACATTTTTCCCAAGTAACTTACATGAAGTATGTGAGGATTCTTTCTGGTGATGAGCTACTTCCCCCTGTGTAATACTATCATTACTGCCCTCTAGTATAGTTTCAGCACTGAGAGTCTGTTGCATTGATGCCCCTTCACCTTTAAAATCAGGGGACTGACTGTGGTGATTTGTGCCCATCTTTGAGGCTGATGATTCTGCTGTTGCACTGGAGCATTCATTAGAATCAACAGTGCCCTCTGTACCATTACTAGTTATGATTTTATCTGTGGTGGCCACAACCTGTCCTGATGATTGTTCTCTTTCTTCCTCAAAGTCTGATGTACAATCAGTAAAGTTCTCCATTACAATATCAGCAGGGACAGTACCTTCCTTGTTTGGCCCCTTGTAGTCACTTGTGTCAATATTAATGGTGGAGAATTCTGCTGTTGCAGGGGTGCTTTTATCATAATCAACTGCACCCTCTTTTTCATTACTATTCATGATAGCATTTGCTCTAGTCATGTGCTGTCCTGATGTTTGCTCTCTTTCTTCCTCAATACCTGATGTATAGTCAGTGGTGTTCTCCTTAACACTTTCAGCAGGGACAGTATCTTCCCTGTTTGGCCCCTTGTAGTCATTTGTGTTTGTGTTTTTGGTTGAAGATTCTGCTGTTGCAAGGGTGTTTTCATCAAAGTCAACAGCACCCTCTGCTTGACTGCTAGTCATAATGGCATTTGTGCTGGTCAAGCACTGTTCTGTTGCTTGCTCTCGTTTTACCACAAAATGTGATGTATAATCAGTGGTGCTCTCCATCACATCTGTTATACCATCAGCACAGGCAGTATCTTTCCTGTTTAGCCCCCTGCAGTCATTTATGTCCATATTCATAGCTGATAATTCTGCTGTTTCATGAGTGCTTTCATCAGAATCAACTGTTTCATTACTAGTAAAACTTGCATGCATGTTGGTCAAGTGATGGTTTGATGCTTGCTCTTGTTTTGCTTCAAAATATGATGTATAATTAGTAGTATTCTCTATTATATTATTGTTACTGACAGAAACTTCCCTATTTGTCGGCTGTCTGTGGATATTTGCACCCCTATTTAGGGTTGATGACTCAGATGCTGCATGGGTGCTCACATCAGAATCAAAAGCAGCCTCTGTTTGATTACTTCTCAAGATGGCATTTTTGCAATTTGCATGCTGGTTTGATATTTGCTCTGTTTCTTCCTTAATATGCAAAGCATAATTACAAGTGTCCTGCATTAAGCCATTATTGGTGATGGAATTTTCCCTGTTTAACCACCTGTGATCATTTGTGGTCATATTTGTAACTGATGATTCAGGTGGCACATCTGGAGTATCATTAGAACCAATGGTGTCTTCAGTTTCATTCCTTGTCAGGAAAGAATTTCTGCTCATTAATTGCTGATCTGGTCTTGACTCTAACTTATCCTTTTCATGCAGTCTGCAACTTCTACTGACCTCCAACAAGTCATTAGAGACACAATTATTCTCGGCTGAATGTCTGTAATCATCTGTATCCATATTCATGGCTGCTCCTTCTGGGTCAGTACCACCAGTACCATCTCTCACAACATCAGACAGCAGAGTTCTCTCACCCATGAACTGCTCATCAGGTCCTCCCTCAGTATCGACTGCTTCTAGGTCACATCTACCCAGAGTCTCATACTTAACTTCTGAGATAAAATCTTCATCTGAAATGAAAAAAAGTAGAACATGTATGTAGTGATATGATTACTAACATTATTCCAAACCATGACAATTAATGCTCTGACTACTTCTCCAACTAGAAAAATTGAAATTATTGACCAGAGAGAAATATGCGTGGGTGCCAGTTATCTGGGTTGCAATTGTCCTGGTGAGTTGTCCATAGGAAATTTTTTGGATAGCTATGCCCATGGCAACCTGTTTGGTCACAATTTGAATACTCCTCATGGAATTACAGTATATCAGGACATGAATGATAAATTCTCTACAATACTGTACATGGAAATTGTTAGTACTGCAACAGCCCAATGAGGCTTTTGGATACATCAGTGTACATCCTTATTTTTCAGAGTATCTATTTGAACTCCTTGAAAAAATATCAATTCTGTGCAAATATTACTGGACTATAAGAAAAAATAGAAACTGCCTATTTTTACAGTATGAATGTAAGCTTACATAAGTCATGGCACCAAAGTAAATTAAGAATCATAAATAGAAGCTTATGCAAATTTGGTATTTCATTTCTCTTTGAACTGAAAACAATTGACATCCAAAATTGTGATATGCCATTCCAGCATAATTTAACCTTGGAGCTGCTACAGCTAAAATGGAGTAGAGAGTAGATGCATAATCTCTGTTGCTTGAGGAAGTTTTTAAATCTCATTGCAATTCTTAAACCAAATCCTGACCACTTGTATAAATCCACAGAGCTTTTGATCCTCAATCCTACACTTCTACATCCAAATTCAATACCTCAGGAGATCTCTTTAACTTTCTGTCCTACATATTCCAACCAAAGAGAGTGAAAAACTGCTTTTATGAAAACAGCAGCTGTAATAAACAGTTTATTCATTAAAAATATATCAGAATGCAAAACTGCATGGAGGCTTCGATGAACTTATTTCAGCAGACTTTAAAGCTTCATCCAGAACTACAAAGGCTCTACAATGTTAATGTTCTGGACCAATACCCCCACCATGTAAGAGAAGTTGCTATGATATCTATCTTAAAATATCAGGTTTTCAGACTTTGATCTCTGGTGTCCTGAAATATTGTTTCACTGAACATGAAAAATCAAAAACAGCCTCTTGTTATAAATTAACCACCATGCATAAAAGTAGTGTTCGACCGATCATCTGTTAGATAATCGGCATCGGGCCGATTATCGCACAATCGGTAAATAATCGGCATCGGTAAAATTTTGTCATTCAACCGATTACCACCACCGATTATTTGAAAACTGGAAACAGGGCTAAAATACACTTCAAAGTTCCTGCAAAAATCTTCATAATTCACCAAAGCACGCATTTCTTTAAGTTCCTGCCTAAAATATCAGCACTGATACTCACATAACTTGCAACATTTTAAGCTCTCCAAATGATAGCGATCATCGTAACTGGTGCTGTAACTCTACTGCAGCACAGTTCAGGTGTGTGAAAGGGCACACAGTATTACCTACAAGGTGTGCATGCCACGGACCATGCCACAATCTGCATACAAATTGTTCTACAGGAAGAAATGACTTCGTGCTACGTTTTTTCAAGTTTCAGTGCTAACCACATCGTCTGTACACATTTGGTGCACATACGTACTGTAGCAACTTTGGAAACTCGAGGCTCATTATCCTGCATAAATTATGCCACTTCCCACATTCCTTTCGTTAAGTTTTTAATTACCTATGACCCGCACATGCACACACGTAATTGCCGTACAGTTCTTGCGAAGTTGAAGTTCACCTACGAAGCACACCAGTACAGTGTGTAATACATAATGCAAGCTAAGTGCATTGCCCGCGGTTTTTACGTAGCACGTTGGTCATGTACTACTCCGTGCTCCTAACTGATGAACGAAGGGAAACGGGCCCGTGTCTAATTCACGCTGGAACGGCAACAGTTTTTCGATTACAGGAATTAGTTTTACATTTCATTTGGAGATTTTTTTTACATAAGACGTAAGTGTTGGGCAAGACGCTTTAAAAAGTGTTCAAAAAATATGTATCCATATCGTTATGGAACCATGAGATGAGTAAATCAAGTAAATTGAGTGGAATGTTTAGTGGCCCTTAAGTGCCAAGGTAAATAGTTTTGCTTAAAACTGGGGTGGATAGGCTACTATATAGCACTACGACAGTCCAGTACAGACCTTTTCACAGAATCTTTCGACATGATCGGTATATTGAACCACTGTAGGCAGAGCCGTATGTAAGCCGACAGACTCTTTGGTTAACGTTAAGCCTGTGACATCGTACGAAAGCATGTATTTATGGTTGATTTTTATCTCATTATTTCGAGAGGAAATTCTTCAAAAAACAATATTCCATTCATGGAACGTGGGTTACTGTTCTTAATCGTTCATCTCCAGTGTGAAGGTTATGTTATGGTGTGTGAACAAAGTTAGAAATATGCGACTGACGGCGAGAAAACATGACCTTCCAAAACATGACCTTCCTATACGTGTAAATAATCGGTGATCGGTAATCAGCATCGGCCCGATTGTGTAATTGAATAATCGGTAATCGGTGATTACCGATTATGGCATAATAGGTCGAACACTACATAAAAGGTTCTTTGAGTTGAAACTCATAAAATATCCTGTAATGCAACTTCTTTAGATGTTGAAATTTTATGACCTCAGATGGCCCTTCACCTGAGCTACCAAATACCGTAGAGCATGTTCACTCAATATAATGCATCTATATGGCTAACTATGCTAAGTATTCATGCTTCATTTCATAACATAGTGTTTACAAGCTTTTCAGGGTTTGACATCTGGTGATTTCAGATGACTTTTGACCCTCACCAAACACGACAACATTTTCTCTAAGAGTTATAATGCATCTACATGCTAAGCAAGGAGAGTAATTATGCTTCCCACCTTGAGATACTGTACTGTATCATTGTAACATTTTCAGAGTTTGACATCTGATGACCTAAAATGACACTTGAACTCCACCAAAATTAAATGGGTCCTTCCTCATGCTATAATACATCTACAGTTCTACTTGCTAAGTATGAAGAGTAGCCATGTTCAATTCTGAAGATATCCTGGTAACCAGCAAGCCCAAAGGCTTAGTGATTCCTTGCCAAATGGGAATGCTTTGTTGCACTGAGGTTTATCCCTCAAATCGTTCTTGACTATATCATTTTGTTTTAACAATTTGACCTCTGCTGACCTCACATGACTTTTAAACCCACCAAATATAAAAAAGAAAAACATAACTTTCATGAAAAAGATTCCTTCTCCAATGGATCTTGGATCTTGAAAATTCTTAAATATTTTACTTTTTGACCCCTGGTGACCCCAGACAATGATCTTGGGAATTCTTGGGAAGTTTTGCTTTTTGACCTCTGGTGACCCCAAATGACGATCTTGAAAATTCTTGGGAAATTTTGCTCTTCGACCTCTGGTGACCCCAGATGACCTTTGGCTTCCACCAAAAACAAAAAGGATTCTTCCTCTGACTATAAGGCATCTTCGTACCATGAATTCAATCTATCCAAGCTTCCTACCTAGAGATACCGTGTTAACAAGGTTTTCAGTGTTTGACCCCCGTGATCCTAGATGACCTATGAAAAGCGTCGGTCATTGCTATCTTGAGATATCGTGTTTACAAGCCATTCAAAAGGTTTTCACAGTTTAACCCCTGGTGACCTCAGATGACCTTTCACCTCTACCAAAAAAAAATACAAACAGTGGATGGAATGTGTGATAAGAGCTATGTATTGAGCGCTCGTGTACTTCATGTAACTTTTACATGCATAAGGTTCTAAAACGGGGTATCGGAACGCAACAAGCGGTACAACAAATACAAATCTGAAGCACATTATTCCATAGCCAAAGCAAAGGAACAGAAATCCATTTTGGTAAGGCACTGTACTGTCCATCCAAAGTTCAGGAGGTGCTATAGTTACATTTACACAACACTATAGACAGAATACTGTTCACTGTACACAGACTATAACATAGACAGTGCTGATAACTCTCTAGGGGGTCAGTATCAACACAACTGTTCTGTGTATGCATGCAGAGGCTTGTTTTGATTTTGGTGTTAGGTTACATTGGGGAGCTGGTGTGTGTGGACAGCAAGCTCTCATTCTGTTGTGGAGGGAGAACTGCTCTAATTGGTCACTGTCTGGAGCTGGGCAACCAAGGACACTCGACCCTGGCTGTAGTAAAACACTCTTTGCTTTGTTTGTATTTTGGTATCTCTGTTAAAAAAGGAGGTGGAGTTATGACAAACTTTTAAGTGGTGGCAGTATACTCTTTTGGACTTCTTGGGGGGACTGCTCAATCCCTTTAAGGTTGCTTGGATGCAGAACGGTGCTATCTTTGGGATATTTTTTGGAACTGAGCATATATAGATGGAAACTGTCGATACTTTAGTACATTCTAGTTTTTGATTAGGTAGAAGAGGAGAATATATTGTCTAAGACGGAGATATGTTGTCAACAAACCTGAAGCCCCCTTTGGCTACTTTACTGCCTTCTACTTAGGGAAGTTTTTTACGCAAAAATACGTGCGTGGAGTCGACAAAAACATTCTTGGACATAAACTTTCCTTTGCTTCATTGAGCATTGTAAAAGGGTATCTTAGGCTGGCAGGCACCATACCAATAGGGCCTCCGGGAAGCTTTGGATTAAATACAAAACAGGGCACTGACATGATTCTTATTACCTGACATCCAAATGAATATAGAGTATTATGCCTGGCAACTTTACAACGATCATATTTTTACCAATCTTGAATGAAAATCCAGACGAACAGATTCCGGTCAGCAATGGGGAATGGGTGGGAGGGAGAGTATATAGGTGCAGGTAGGTGATATACGACCTCCCTGATAGGTACAGCAATAGGCCCCAGGAGGAAAAGACTAACAATAGCGCATTTCAGAATTAATGCTTTTTCGTTGTAAGTGTATTACCAATCACCATCTATACCGATAATGGCTGTACACAAAGCATTAGGTAAAAATTTTGAAAAATGTATAACCGAAAATATGTCGCACTTTCAACCTTCAACATAATGCTACAAATTAGACTGAAAGATCCCATTTTGTTGCGAGGCCCATACAGAGGTTGGAGATATACGTCTGTTTTCCGGGAAAATGTTTGTGATCTGAATAGATCCATGCATGATTTCCTTGATAATGGTCATTGAGTGGAGTGAAAACCTTAACGAATGCGCGTGGAGGGCACGGTAATTTTTCATTCGGCAGGCTATATAAGATTCCCTTGTCAAAACCTGCATTCAGGCTCTGCATCAAGACACTGTTCATTCCCCACCAACTTCCCGTAAGCCAAATAAAAAACCAGTACTTTACCTGGAAATTTTTAAACAGCTTCCGAAGTTTGCTGCTGTATACTTCTCTGAGAGTTGCTATCGGAAGATATTGCTAATAAAAGCAATATTGAGGTAAGGTTTGGACCATGAGAGCAAATTTTATCGATTATGAAGGTTTTGAGAAAATTCTGATAGTTTGAGAACCATTTGTGGTAGAAAATAACATTAGGTCTATCACTTGGTTGAAAACACACCTCACCCTACCCCCAGTTACAGAAATTTATAGCTAAAACACCTTTCGAGATCATTTTAAAATTTTCAGAATTTTTCAGTTCAGAAAATCGATTGGGGGGCTTGCCCCTATACCCCCGTGCCGGTGCCAATGGACGTATTCAGGAGAGGCCCGGCACTAGGAGCGATTGCCTTGGGTGTATTTACTTTGCTTCTCCTTTTCCATTCCTACTTTTTTTCCTTCTCTCTCAATTTCCTCTTTCTCTCCTTCATTTCCTTTGTCTCCTTCCTTTTCCCGATTTTCCTCTCGATGTTTGTCCAGAGAGCTCTCTTCCCCCCTTCCCCCTACTGGCTACTCCACTGGTGTGTCCGTGAAATCCAAAATGGCCGCCATTTCGCCCATTTCAGTTCTGGATAGCTGCACCGTTATGTAGTGACAAGGTAGTGGCGCCGGCAGGCTTTGGTGATTGGGTGCGGGCACAACAGATTATGTCGTAATGTCACCTCAGTTAATCCCCCAAGTGTGCGTAAATTGCAGCTTTTTTATGTGCCTCTTCGTTTGATGACGGCAGTGGGGATCCTTCCCTTGTCACTACTTAAAGGTGCCGTCCTAGGGGACTAAAAAGTTGAGAAATTTTTGATAATTTAAGGTCCCTTAGATGCAAAATGGTGCTATCTTTCGGGTGGTTTTTGAGTTAATCATGTATGACTGGAAAAAGTCCATGCTTTAGTGAATTCTAATTTTTTGCTCAAGTGAAAGAGGAGAGTATGTTGTCTAAAAGAAGAATACTTTGTCAACAAACCTCCCGATGACTCCCTTTTGGCTATTTTACTGCCTTCTATTTGTGGAAAGTTTTTAAGCAAAAATTCGTGCGTGGAGTCTACAGAAACATTCTTGGATACTTACGAAAATCTTCCTTTTCTTTCATTGTGCATTGTAACTTGGGGCATATAAGGCTAGGATACTTGTATAGGAGCTCCTGAAAGCTTTTCATGAAGTTTATAAACTTGAGCAAAGACATAATGCTTATTACCTGACATCCAAATGATAATACAGAGTGTATGACCAGTCGAGTAGCCCAGTTGTGTCATGGGAGGGATTTTGTTTGAGTGCGGGGGTCCTCCCCTCTTTTTTGAAAAAAAAAACGGCTTTTTTAGGTCTCCCGATGCAAAATGGTGCAATGTTTGTGCCTCAAACATAACAGAGTTTATAGTGACCATGTCTTTTTGCCATTAAATTTTCAAGCTTGGGCCATGGGGGTTTCAGCCCCCCCCCCCTCCATAGCTACGCGAATGTCTGACGCCGAGCACTTTACAACTATCGTACTTTTATTAATTTTGAACGAAAATCCGCATTAACAGCTTCCATCAATGGGATATGGCAGGAACGGAGAGTATAGGTGCAGGAAGGTGATATTAGACCTCCCTGACAGTATAACAAAAGGGGTGAAGGACTAACAAACGCGTTTCAGAATGCCTTTTTTTTCGTTTGTGTATTGAAAATCACCATCATCTGCAGGGGCGCAAATCTCTGTTTGAGAGTGAGGGGGCGAAAACAAATATGGTGTACTCGTGGATTTGAAACTGTGCACGCGTAGCGTGCACCGTGAGCGCGAAGCCCTCGTGGGTGGGGTCCAAGGACCCGCCTTAGGGCCCCTGGTGGGGTCCAGGGGCAAAGCCCCCGAAAGCTCCTGGGTTTTAGTATTTCAGAAGCTGCAGAAAGATTATTTCGAAAGTTTTTTAGTGTAAAGGCTCCTGGGTTTTAGAACAGTTACACTTGTCAAAAGGGTTAGTTAGGGCACAAAGTTAATACTACTGATGTGCTTCATGAACCGGGGCACAAAATGCAGCGATAGATCGCTCTGGCCTAGATTAGAAAACAAAGTGAAGGTATAACTCAGACATGTCTTAAGTGTTTTCGACTGAAAATTGATTCGTCTGCGCCGGGTTTCAGCTTCAGATGATATTTCATACGACCTTGGTCAACAGACATTCAAATACTATGTCAGTTATAGCCTATAATTGTATTGTTGTCATGTGTTGTTATCAAAGGGATGTCAAAAGTGACCAAGTGGCGAAAAAAATTGAGTATTGCTATTCATATTGGGGGGGGGGCAAATTAGGGTTTGGCCCACCACTTTTTCACTTGAGGGGGAAAAGGCCCCCTTGCCCCCCGGGATTTGCGCCCCTGATCATCTGTACCGATAATGGCTGCTGGTGAAGTGCTCGCCAAAATGTTTTGGAACATGTGACAGTGGTCTGCCCGACTTAAACCAATAGGTGAGAAACTGAGCCGTAAAAGCTCATCTAACTCTAACTCTTAGTATAACAGCAAATACGTACTTTCAACCTTCCGCATCCTGCTACAGATTAGATTGACAGATCCCATATCGATGCAAGGCCCCTACAGATGTTTGAAGATGTATCTCTGTTTTCGGAAAGTATTGTGATCTATGTATAATTACTTTTTTAATGTTTATGAGATTCAGTGCAACCGTGACGCAAAGTGCGCGAGAAACGCCCCAAAATTTTTCAGTTGCAGAAGAAATTGCATTCAGAATCTACATGGAGACACTTTGAATTGCCTAACAAAACCAACATGCCGCTTAAAAAGCCAGTCTTTTAACTGGTAATTCGTAAAGAGGAGACAACTTTTGCTGCTGTGCTTCTCCTGGAGTTGCTGTCAGAAGAAATTGATAATAAGAACAAAACTGTGGTAAGGTCTAAAGCGCGCGGAGTGCGTGAAAATTTTGGTATTTTGCGAAGGATTTGCAAAAATTCTGATACTTTGACAAATATATTTGTGATAGATTATGATTACTATAGATCCATCACTCGGTCTAAATACACCTCACCTTACCCCCTATAGAAATATATAGCTTACCCCCTATAGAAATATATAGCTTAAAGGACTTTGGGGATCATTTAAAAATTTTCAGAATTTTCATTGCCCCCCCCTTCCCCTCGTGCCGATGCCACTGAGGGAAAGATCCCCACTGCTGCATACGGTCACAGGACACTTAAAATGAAAAACAATTTAGGCAGAGTTGAGGGACTCAGGTATCATTACGACGTCATCTGTGGGACCCCCAATCACCAGTTCCTGGTGGCGACACTCAATACGCCAACACTCTGAGATCCTGGGATTTCCGAGGAGTCTGGAACGAAATGTCAAAATCGGAAAGGAAATTGTTCTTGCCCCCCCCCCCCTCCAACTGGAAAAGCTGGCTATGCCACTGGCCGGGCCACACCCACCTTTTATTTGAAGACAGACATTCAGAAAATGATAGCCGAACACCTTGACTAAAAGAAAACCAAAGTGGACAAGAATTTCTAAGGCAAAGGGGCAGGGATTTACAAAGGCCCATAGACTAAATGGTTTGTTAGTTTCCAGATATGTGCAATACGCCAAGGGTAGAACACATTTTTGGTAGATTCTGAAATTGAGAGTTGCTACCTTTCAAAGGCCATAACTCACAAATTTCATATGCTATCAGTCTGTTATTTGCAGGAGTTATGTATATTATAAAGTAAAATAAGTGTAAAAAATCAAATGAATCGGTAAAAAAATATTACGAGATAATGGGATGAATATTTTATTTTTTAAAGGGAAATATTGGGTTTGTTTGACAAATTTCCACACTTTTTAAACCAGTATTAATAAGTACAAAATGATAGACAATTCAAAAATAAGGCAAAGTGGTAGCTCTCTTTTCAAGATATAAGGCTCTCACACGAAGAAATTCGGTTATTTGATGCGCAAAAATAATTTGTTCACCCAAACTTTCAAAATTTCAAATGAGGCAAAAACCCTTACTCTTGTAATGCATAATATTTCGAGTAGATAAAGCTATTTCTTGAGTTTATAGGTGAGACTGAACAGTTGAATAACGATAAAAGGTATTTTCTTTGTATGCCATGTTGGTGCATTTTAAACGCAATATTTATCTTTAACTTTCAAATTTTTGTTAAAATTAACCAAAAAAATCACATTTTTGTTATTTGTTGGTATCAATACTCCACCAAACTACTAGAACTGTATCACTAGAAAGAAAATTTTTCCAGCTTTTATATGACACCTTGTTTGGGGGTATGTGATCTTCTGAAAGAAAGATAGCTCCTTAACCCTGAAAATCCAACATGGCGGCCATTTTGGTGGCCATTTTGGATTTTATGGCCACACCCACCACTTATTTAATGACAGACATTCAGAAAAAGATAGCTTAGGATGCTGACTAAATGAAAACTAAAGTGGATAAGAATTTCCAAAGCAGAGGAGACAGGGAATTACACAGGCCCATAGACTAAATGACTTGTTATTTCCAAATTGTACAATACGTCAATGAAAGACCACATTTTTGGTAAATTCTGAAACTGAGGGTTGCAATCTTTCACAGGTTATAACTCACAAATTTTATATGCTACCTGTCTGTGATTTGCAGACTTTATGTATATTATTAATGATCTAATTTTTGGAAAAAATCAAATGAATCAATGAAAGCGTTCACGAGATACTGGAGTAAACATTTTTATAAAATTTTAATTTTTTTTTTGTCAAAATTAACAAAAAATATCAATTTTTGGCCATTTTTTGGTATCAATATTCCACTAAACTACTATAATTGTATATCAATAGAAAGAAAATTTTCCTAGCGTTTACATGACACCTTTCTTGGTGGAATCATGCAACCTTCTGAAGAGAAGACAGCTTATTAAACCTGAAAATCCAAAATGGCCGCCATTTTGGCGGCCATTTTGGATTTCACGGCCACACCCACCACGTACTTAATGGCAAACAAGCAGAATATGATGCCTGAGGACCCTACCTAACAGAAAAACACAGTGAATAAAAGTGGCTAAGGGGAGGGATGATTTCGATTATTGGCCCATACACTAACACGTCAACTATCGAATAGCCGTGTTGCCGTACAACCAAAATAATGTGCCTAACACGTTTCAATATTACAAGAGAACAAATCAGTAAAAGAACATTATACTTACATCAAACGTTACCTTAAAGTTACAATTGTTTCCAGTTTCAATTATACTCAAACTTGTTACGTTGAAATGAAACAAACCATACACTTACAACTTCTCCAAGCGTGAAAGATTTCTAAATGTGTAATCATCAAGGTGCCCGATGATGTTGTCGGCTACAGTTCTACAAAGAAATTTTACACCAATCATCTTGGGAGAAATTAAAAAGGTAACTTAATGAATTTGCATTATGTTTGTAAATAAACTACTTTCACATGTCATGGATGGACATAAAAAAGCAGTTTCCGGTAACCTTAGTTTTACAATGTCCTTGAAAATGTTGATATTCGAGAATTAGGAGATGCCTAACCCTCGACAACTGACAATCCTTTCAGCATGGTGGAAACGTTTCAACCTAGCAGTGCTAGTGAAAAGAGGAGTCCGTGCCTGTAGTTATCTTGGAAAAGTCTGCAGAGAGTAATTTATGTGATTGTCTTTGACACAACTAGACATTTCTCTTTAATCAAATTACATTGTCTGAAAAGGTTCCATCAATTTAACTGAAATGCAATATTAATATATCTTTCAAAACTTTGGATGTGAAACTAACACTTAAAGGAAATATTAAACATCAATAGCGGCCACCCTGCTATCACCGTTAAGAACCCATCTTAAGTGATAGATTATCAGATTTATAACAACTTACAGTACTTGCAGGGAATGAAGGTTCCCGAAGACCTCTGCAGAAAGTGTTTCCAGTTTGTTGCCATTCAACCCCCTGAAATGTCACGAAAATGAGTAATAGTGGTCTTAATTGATACAAAAGTATGCCCTTATTATCAATATCTGTGTACCTGAAGAGCGTGAGATTATATTCGGGAATTGTTAAATGATTACGTAATGACGGAATGGTGAACTCTTTTCTGCATGTGTGAAACTATGCGCAGATGTTTTGTCTTTCAAAAACACAATCTTTATGGATTGTAAAATGTTTTACAGAACAAGTCTTTCCTTTTAAATTGAGGTTTCAGTTAAACTGTCTTTGAAACAGAAACGTTTCCACTGCAGCCTTATTAATTTCGACTTATGTTTTATCTTTCTGTTGTATCACTAAATATGATAATAGTAATTTGTTTTTGTAAAGCACTTCACGTCTTCAACTACGCTCAAAATCTTTGAACATTCAACCCCTGCGCAACGACAACTTTTCCCAGAAATAATCTTAGGCTTCCAGCAGAGTTACACGGCGCGTCATCACGAGCCACCCATCTAATGGATCAATTTATCTACGTTCAGAGTGCGGAAATTGAGATGAAACCGCTGCGCAAAGACACCACGACACCGGTATGACAGATATTGCACAAACAACTTTTGCATCACAGTTCCGACGCTTTATCCATTAGACCGGTACGTGCTCTCGTCTTCTTACCCCACATTGATACATATCTATGACTAACACCCTAACAAATATAAAAAATGTTCGTTACCCCTAATAATACTAATCATCTTACACGTCAACTATCGAATAGCCGTGTGACCGTACAACCAAAATAATGTGCCTAACACGTTTCAATATTACAAAGAGAACAAATCAGTAAAAGAACATTATACTTACATGAAACGTAACCTTAAAGTTACAATTGTTTCCAGTTTCAATTATACTCAATCATGTTACGGTAAAATGAAACAAACCATACACTTACAACTCCTCCAAGCGTGAAAGATTTCTAAATGTGTAATCATCAAGGTGCCCGATGATATTGTCGGCTACAGTTCTACAAAGAAATTTTACACCAATCATCTTGGGACAAATTCAAAAGGTAACTTAATGAATTTACATCATGTTTGTAAATAAACTACTTTCACATGTCATGGATGGACATTAAAAAGCAGTTTCCGGTAACCTTAGTTTTACAATGTCCTTGAAAATGTTGATATTCGAGAATTAGGAGATGTCTAACCCTCGACAACTGACAATCCTTTCAGCATGGTGAAAACGTTTCAACCTAGCAGTGCTAGTGAAAAGAGGAGTCCGTGCCTGTAGTTATCTTGGAAAAGTCTACAAAGAGTAATTTATGTGATTGTCTTTGACACAACTAGACATTTCTCATTAAACAAATAACATTGTGTGGAAAGTTTCCATCAATTTAACTGAAATGCAATATTATTATATCTTTGAAAACTTTGGATGTGAAATTAACACTTCAAGGAAGTATTAAAAATCAATAGCGGCCACCCTGCTATCACCGTTAGGAACCCATCTTAAGTGATAGATTATCAGATTTATAACAACTTACAGTATTTGCAGGGAATGAAGGTTCCCGAAGACCTCTGCAGAAAGTGTTTCCAGTTTGTTGCCATTCAACCACCTGAAATGTCATGGAATAAGTAATAGTGGTCTTACTTGATGCAAAAGTATGCCCTTATTATCAATATCTGTGTACCTTAGGAGCGTGAGATTATATTCGGGAATTGTTAAATGATTACGTAATGACGGAATGGTGAACTCTTTTCTGCATGTGTGAAACTATGCGAATTTGTTTTGTCTTTCAAAAATACAATCTTTATGGATTGTAAAATGTTTTATAGAACAAGACTTTCCTTTTAAATTGAGGTTTCAGACAAACTGTCTTTGAAAGAGAAACGTTTCCACTGCAGCCTTATTAATTTCGACTTCTGTTTTATCTTTCTGTTGTCTCCCTAAATATAATAATAGTAATTTGTTTTTGTAAAGCACTTCACGTCTTCAACTACGCTCAAAATCTTTGAACATTCAACCCCTGCGCAACGACAACTTTTCCCAGAAACAATCATTGGCTTCCAGCAGAGTTACACGGCCCGTCATCACGAGCCACCCACCTAATGGATCAATTTATCTACGTTCAGAGTGCGGAAATTGAGATGAAACCGCTGCGCAAAGACAACACGACACCGGTATGACAGATATTGCACAAACAACTTTTGCATCACAGTTCCGACACTTTATCCAGTAGACCGGTACGTGCTCTCGTCTTCTTACCCCCCATTGATACATATCTATGACTAACACCTTAACAAACATCAAAAATGTTCGTTACCCCTCATAATACTAATCATCTTACACGTCAACTATCGAATAGCCGTGTGACCGTACAACCAAAATAATGTGCCTAACACGTTTCAATATAACAAAGAGAACAAATCAGTAAAAGAACATTATACTTACATCACACATAACCTTAAAGTTACAATTGTTTCCAGTTTCAATTATACTCAAACTTGTTACGTTAAAATGAAAGAAACCATACACTTACAACTTCTCCAAGCGTGAAAGATTTCTAAATGTGCAATCATCAAGGTGCCCGATGATGTTGTCGGCTACAGTTCTACAAAGAAATTTTACACCAATCATCTTGGGACAAATTAAAAAGGTAACGTAATGAATTTACAACATGTTTGTAAATGAACTACTTTCACATGTCATGGATGGACATTAAAAAGCAGTTTCCGGTAACCTTAGTTTTACAGTGTCCTTGAAAATGTTGATATTTGAGACTTAGGAGATGCCTAACCCTCGACAACTGACAATCCTTTCAGCATGGTGGAAACGTTTCAACCTAGCAGTTCTAGTGACAAGATGAGTACGTGCCTGTAGTTATCTTGGAAAAGTCTACAAAGAGTAATTTATGTGATTGTCTTTGACACAACTAGACATTTCTCATTAAACAAATTACATTGTGTGGAAAGTTTACATCACTTTAACTGAAATGCAATATTATTACATCTTTGAAAACTTTGGATGTGAAATTAACACTTCAAGGAAGTATTAAAAATCAATAGCGGCCACCCTGCTATCACCGTTAGGAACCCATCTTAAGTGATAGATTATCAGATTTATAACAACTTACAGTACTTGTAGGTAATGAAGGTTCCCGAAGACCTCTGCCGAAAGTGCTTCCAGTTTGTTGCCATACAACAACCTGAAATGTCACGAAAATGAGTAAAAGTGGTCTTAATTGATACAACAATATGTCCTTATTATCAATATCTGTGTACCTTAGGAGCGTGAGATTATATTTGGGAATTGTTAAATGATTACGTAATGACGGAATGGTGAACTCTTTTCTGCATGTGTGAAACTATGCGCAGATGTTTTGTCTTTAAAAAATACAATCTTTACGGATTGTAAAATGTATTATAGAACAAGATTTCCTTCAAATTGAGGTTTCAGTGAAACTGCCTTTGAAACGGAAACGTTTTAACTGCAGCCTTATTAATTTCGACTTTTGTTTATCTTTCTGTTGTCTTTCTAAATATGATAATAGTAATATGTTTGTCTAAAGTACTTCACATCCTCAATTACGCTCAAAATTTTTGAACATTCAACCCCTGCGCAATGACCACTTTTCCCGGAAACAATCATTGGCTTCCAGCAGAGGTACACGGCGCGTCATCACGAGCTACTCTCCGAATGGCTCATTACATCTACGTTCAGAGTGCGGAAATCGAGAGGAAACCGCTTCCGCAAAGACAACACGACACCAGTATGACAGATATTGCACAAACAACTTTTCCATCACAGTTCCGACACTTTATCCATTAGGCTGGTACGTGCTCTCGTATTCTTACCCCACATTGATACATATCTATAACTTAACAACTTAATAAACATAAAAATTGTTCGTTACACTTCATAATGATAATCATCTTACACGTCAACTATCGAATAGCCGTGTGACCGTACAACCAAAATAATCTGCCTAACATGTTTTTAATATTACAAAGAGAATAAATCAGTAAAAGAACATTTTACTTACATCAAACGCAACCTTATAAGTTACAATTGTTTCCAGTTTCAAATATACTCAATCTTGTTACGGTAAAACGAAACAAACCATACACTTACAACTCCTCCAAGTGTGAAAGATTTCTAAATGTGTAATCATCAAGGTGCCCGATGATGTTTTCGGTTACATGTCTACAAAGAAATGTTACACCAATCATCTTACGACAAATTAGGGAAATAACTTAATGAATTCACATGGTATTTATAAATCAACTGCTTTTGCATGTCACGTTTGGACATTAAAAAGCAGTTTCCGATAACCTTAGTTTTACAGTGTCCTTGAAAATGTTGATATTTGAGAATTAGGAGAGGCCTAACCCTCGACAACTGATAATCCTTCCAGCATGATGAAAAAGTTTCAATCTAGCAGTTCTAGTGACAAGATGAGTACGTGCCTGTAGTTATCTTGCAAAAGATCTCTTCCAAACGTCTGCAAAGAATATTTTTTTGTCATTGTCGTTGACACAACTGGACTTTTATAATTAATACTTTACATAGTCTGGAAAGATAGCATAAATTTGATTGGAAATGTGATAATTGATATTTTTCAAACTTTCGTATGTCAAATTAACACTTCAAGGAATTATTAACATCAATTTCGGACACCCTGATATCATCGTTTTGAACCCATGTGAAATAATAGATTGTCAGATTTATAACAACTTACAGTATTTGCAGGGAATGAAGATTTCCGAAGATCTCTGCAGAAAGTGCTTCCAGTTTGTTGCCATTCAACCCCCTGAAGTGTCATGGAATGAGTAATAGTGGTCTTAATTGATACAAAAGTATATCATTATTATCAATGTCTGTGTACCTTAAGAGCGTGAGATTATATTTGGCGATTGTTTAAGGTTATGTATCGACGGAATTGTGACCTCTTTTTTGAATGTGTGAAACTATGTGCAGATGTTTTGTCTTATACAAATGCATTTTGTACGGATTGAAACATGTTTCATTGAACAAGGCTTCCTCTTTTGTATTGAGGTTTCAGCCAAACTATCTTTGAAACAAAAACGTTTTAGTTGCACCTTTATCAATTTCGACTGATGTTCATCTTCCTGTTGCCTTCTAAATTACCCATAGTAACTTGTTTTTCAAAAGCACTTAACATCTCTAATTACGCTCAGAACTTTGTCAACATTTAACCCCTGCGCAACGACAACTTTTCCCAGAAATAAGTCTCAGCTACCAACAGTGGTATTTGGCGGGTCATGACGATCTACCCACCAAGTGGGAACTCATTTTACCTCTGCAGAGGGCGGCAATTGAGACTAAACATCTTGCACAAAGGCAACACCACACCAGTACGACAGATGTTGCACAAACGATGTTTGGATAAGTTGCGTGGCCAGTACGCGCTCTCGTCTTCTTTCCACAAATTGGTACAGATCTATGTCTAAAAGCTTAATATACGTAAAAACTGTCGGTTAAACCTCATAAAATAATGCTAATCATCTTAAACGTCAACTATCGAATAACTGTGTTACCGTACAACCACAATAATGTCCTTAACACGTCTGAATATTACAGAGAGCGTTTACTTTTTGCTTAAGAATGAACAAATCAGTGAAAGAAAATTATACTTACATCAAACGTAATCTCATAAGTACAACTGTTTCAAATTGCAATTATACTCAATCTTGTTACAATGAAATGAAACGAGCTCTATACTTACAACTGCTCCAAGCGTGAAAGGTTTGTAAATATGTAATCATCAAGGTGCCCGATGATGTTGTTAGCTAGATTTCTACAAAGAAATTTTACACCAATCATCTCGCGACGAATTATAGAGGAAACTTAATGAATTCACATGATATTTGAAAATATCAGATGTCACGGATGAGCATAATAAAGCAGTTTCCGGTTACCTTAGGTTTACAATGTCCTTGAAAATGCTGATAGTTGAGAATTAGAAGATGCCTAACCCTGAACAAGTTACAATCCTTTCAGCATGGTAAAACGTTTCAAAATAGCACTTCTACTGACAAGAGGAGTACGAGCCGGGCCTGTAGTTATCTTGCAAACGTCTGCAAAGAATATTTTATTTCATTGTCTTTGACACAACTGGACTTTTATAATTAATAATTTACATAGTCTGGAAAGATTCCATAAATTTGATTGAAAATGAAATAATTGATATTTTTGAAACTTTTGTATTTCAAATTACCTCTTCAAGAAATTATTTAACATCAGTTCCTACCACCCTGATACCATCATTTGAACCCATGTGAAATAATAGATTGTCAGATTTATAACAACTTACAGTATTTGCAGGGAATGAAGATTTCCGAAGATCTCTGCAGAAAGTGCTTCCAGTTTGTTACCATTCAACAACCTGAAGTGTCATGGAATGAGTAATAGTGGTCTTAATTGATACAAAAGTATATCCTTATTATAAATATCTGTGTACCTTAAGAGCGTGAGATTATATTTGGGGATTGTTAAATGATTACGTATCGACGGAATGCTGAACTCTTTCCTGCATGTGTGAAACTATGCGCAGATGTTTTGTCTTATACAAATGCATTTTGTACGGATTGAAACATATTTCATTGAACAAGGCTTCCTTTTTTGTATTGAGGTTTCAGTCAAACTATCTTTGAAGCAAACACGTTTTATCTGCACCTTTATTAATTTCGACTGATGTTTATCTTCCTGTCGTCTTCCAAATTACACAATAGTAACTTGTTTTTCAAAAGCACTTAAAATCAGTGTAAGTCCAGATATTCGTGCCACTTTTTATAATACTATTATCTGTACTGGACGTACTGCATGGTATGTTGGGTAGGCAACACAGACAAAACACAACTAAAAGTTATCCATGACATTATTAAGCGCGCAGGAAAGATTATCAATGAACCCCTTCCCACAGATGATGCAATCTACGAGTCCCGGGTCCGGCATAAGTTGAAGTCATTGAAGAATGACAAAGATCATCCTCTCTTTCAGCAACTTAATGGCCGGCTTATCCAACGTAGTGGTAGACTCAGACCCATTCGTTATTACTAACCGATATCGTTCATCTTTCCTCGGTACGACAATCACTTTACATAACTTGGATTTTATTAGGTAGTTTAACTCATATGCATTTTTGTTTATTCTGCACATCAATTTCTATACTCTTATCTGTTATGTTTGTAACTTTTATACTTTTATATCGTGGAATTCATCGTTTTATTTGTCTGTAACATTTTCACTGCAGACATGTAATTTCCTTGTTTGAGGATTTAATAAAGTGTATCTATCTATCCAACTATCCATCCATTCATTCATTCATCCATCCATCCATCTATTCATTCATTCATTCAGTCAACCATCCATCCATCCATCAATCAATCAAGAAATCAATGCTCAGTTTGATATTCATAAATGTGTTGGCTTTGTAGGAGTCTAGGAATCTTTAGAGAAACGCTTTGGCCAGGTAATTACCTCTATACAGTATAATGATCCTTTGAAATTCAAGAACTTTGAGTCTGCTGAAGTCAATGTAAAGTTAACTGGAGATGGCACAACATTTAGGAAACGATCAGCTATGGTCAGCATTTATTAGCCTTAAAACCACTGATTGAGGAAGTATCTGTACTTGAAAAAAATCAAAGTCGAAGGTCATGGTATCTCTGTAAACAAGCTTCTGGGTGGTGATCTGAAGTTCTTAACTTGAGTGTGCAGTCATTTTGTGCTAAATAACGCTGCCTTTGGTGTACATGACCAAGTGATGAGCTTAGATGGGACTTATCCAGAAATGGTCACTAACAAACATTTGAGATGGTGCTAGAACTGTAGACAGTATTATTGCTTGTGAGTTAAAGGAACTGGTTAGAGATAGAAAAAGGTTGTTTTGCCACCCCTTTTTTTCCCAACTATACCAGTAGAAAATGTCGTTCCAGACACGTTGCACCTGTTTCTTCGACTAAGTGACCAGCTTGTTTCTCAATTAGTGACAGGGTTACTTGAAATAGATAATATTTCAAAAAGAGTCGCAAGAAAGTAATTGAAAGTCGTCATCATGTGGCTAAATTTTTGACTTGTAAATTCACTTGAAATTGAATGACAGGTTTTCTTTGACAAAGGCAGCAACAAAATTTCATCACGTGACTTCACTGGTCCTCAGCATATGAAAGTTTTGCAAAGTGTCAAGGTAGATCAGTAGGTACTACACCACCCTAAATTACAATATCTTCAAAAGCTATGGAGTGACGTTTTACCACGTATGCACTATTTGCAAAAAGAATTAACATCCTCAGAAATAGATAAATTTCAAAAAAGAGCTAAGTATGGTTACATTTGTTTGTAACTGTGTACCGGTCAAAATATGTTTCTCCTTATATGTATAACTAAGCCATTTTCTGGAAGCTTTGAGGCTTCATAAAAATTTAGCCAAATTTTCACAACAGGGACTGGAAAGTTGAATGATCGAAAAACTGCGTGGTATTTTTGGTTCTCTCATCACATTGTGGTGGAGGCTTTAAAGCAAATCGTACAAAAGCCAGATAGATGAAGCTTTCTGAATTAAAAAAAAGTATACTCACCACAATTGATATCTGTGGCATTTGTGGGCATGAAGGGCACAACAAACGCACAGGTAGTAGTCATGAACCTTGAAGGATAGCGCTACTCATGTCATGATTGTACAGTGACCTATAGTCACCCATTGTGGTCTTACATTATGCCTATGCATCATTGAAGGTCTGGCTAGACGGCACAGAGACGTTGATAGCACTATCAGCGCCAGTAACAGTACTGATAGCAAACCTTGAGCGCACAGAAACCTACAGTTAGAGGGATTAGCTATCAGTGCTAATAGCCTATCATTAAAAGGCTGCACAGAAGCTATCACTACTGGTAATGTTATATCAACTCACTAACGGTGGCCAAGGCACCGATAGTGACTTTGATAGCACAATATATCTTTCGGAATGAAACCCAACATTTAAAGGGTACAACATGTACAACAAAACAACAGAGCTATTGGGGGATCATCCATACTAGTTAAAAACACAGTTCCACACTCCACCATCCATCTGAACACTAACTTGCAAGCCGTGGCTATTCGAGCTACACTTCACCGCACCGTCACTGTGTGTTCGGTGTACATCCCACCAAGGTATAGCCTAAAACGAGATGATTTGAGCATGCTAGTTCACCAGTTGCCCACGCCATTTTTACTGCTGGGGGATTTCAATGCACACAGTGATATGTGGGGCTGTACTAACACCAACCAGATGGGTGGTTTAATTGAGTCTGTGATTGCCGCTTCGAATCTATGCCTTTTGAATGATGGGTCTTCCACCTACATTTATCCAGCCTCTGGATCTCGTTCAGCTATTGATCTCTCCATGTGCTCTCCGACAATTCTGATGGACCTTCAGTGGAGAGTCCCCAATGGCCAATGTGGAAGTGACCACTATCCCGTTTTAATCGATATTGTCTACCCAATGCCCGAAGAGAGAGTCCCCAGGTGGCAGCTTCAAAAAGCTGACTGGTCTGAATTTAGCAATTTTTGCCGCAACACGATCGTGAAGGACGCTTTTGACGGTTTACAAGACAAGATCCCCCACTTTACACAACTATTGGTGAATATTGCTACCAAAACTATTCCTAAGTCCTCTGCAAATCCACGTAGTAAACACAAGCCGTGGTTTAACACGGATTGTGAAGAAGCGATCAAAGATCGCAAAAAGTCCCTTAATATCTTTAAGAAGTACCCTAATAATCTTAATCTTAGAAAGTACCTTAATGCCCGTGCCAAAGCACGGCGCATCATCAAAACCAGCAAGCGGGAGTCATGGAAACAGTACATCTCTCAACTTTACTCCTCTACCCCAGTCAAAAAAGCATGGGATATGGTAAGAAAAATCAGCGGAAAGCAGCTCAATTTCTCCGTTCTACACATAACCAAACCAGACGGTAGCAAATGCACAGAAACAGCAGATATTGCCAATGTGCTTGCAGACGAGTTTGAATCCAACTCCTCAAGCAATCACTACACCCAAGCCTTTCAGGCATTCCAATATACCGTTGAAAAACAGAAAGTGAACTTCACCTCAGATAACTCTGAGAACTACAACAGCCTCTTTAACATCACGGAACTTCGCATTGATCTCGAGAGAAGCAATGACAATGCCACTGGCCCAGATGAAGTTCACTACCAGTTCTTAAACCACCTTCCAGATGACTCCTTACGGGTTCTACTAGATATTTTCAACGGTATATGGGAAAATGGCAACTTTCCAGCTGCTTGGCGGGAGGCCACCATCATTCCCATCGCTAAGCCGGGCAAGGACCCGACCCAGGCTACAAACTATCGCCCTATTTCGTTAACTAGCTGCCTGTGCAAGACATTTGAACGAATGATTAGTGCTCGTCTGGTTTGGTTCCTTGAAACCAACGGTCTGATAACTAGTTTTCAAAGTGGCTTTCGACCTGGCCACAGTACCACTGACCAACTTGTCTGCCTAGAGTCCACAATTCGTGACGGCTTTGTTCGCGGACACCATGTTGTATCGGTGTTCTTCTACCTGGAGAAGGCATATAATACAACTTGGAAATATGGTATTCTAAAGGACTTGTACAATACGGGTCTGAGGGGCAGAATGCCACTTTTTATTCAAAACTTCCTGAAAGATCGTGTGTTTCGAGTCCGTGTAGGGAGTGTATTGTCTGAGTTACATAATGAGGAAATGGCTGTTCCTCAAGGCAGCATCCTGTCCATTACTCTTTTTATTATGAAAATAAACAGCATCGCTAATGTGGTGAACACTGGGATTGAAAAGTCTTTGTTTGTGGATGACTTCTCTATTACCTGTTCCTCAAGGAACATGAGGTCTATAGAGAGACTAATGCAAAACTGCCTCAACAAGATCCAACACTGGGCTGACCAAAACGGATTGCGTTTTTCTCGGACAAAGACTGTTTGCATGCACTTTTGCAACCGGAGAGGTGCTCATTGCGACCCGGACCTGAACTTGAACGGTGTTTATATCCCAGTTGTTCCCAACACTAAGTTTCTAGGCCTAATAGTCGACTCAACTTCAAGGCCCATATCGACCATCTGAGGCGGAAGTGCCAAGGAGCTCTTAACCTGTTGAAGGTCGTCTCGGAGATGGACTGGGGCGCTGACCGTCCTGTTTTGCTTCGCCTCTACAGATCACTTGTTAGGTCCAAACTTGATTATGGTTGTGTTGTTTACAGCTCAGCACGCAAGTCATACCTCAGAAAGCTGCTCCCTATCCATAACCAAGGTCTGCGGATCTGCCTGGGAGCTTTTCGTACGTCTCCGATGCAGAGTATCTACATTGAAGCGAACGAACCACCCCTGCAGATCAGATGGGAGAAATTGTCACTCCAATTTGCCATGAAACTGAGGAGCCATAGACACAACCCGACCTTTGAGACGGCCTTCAACTATAGGTTTAGTCACATTTACCTCGCAAAACCAACAGGTATCCCCCCATTTGCTACTCGCGTTAAGGAAGCACTATCAAAGGTGTGTACCAACCCCGATTTCGTAGCGCAGTTTACCTTCTCCATCACTCCTCCCTGGAAGTTAGTCGAGCCAGTTATTGACCTTAGTTTGAGGAATTATCTGAAGAACTCAACAAATGAACTGGTGTAGCGTGCCAGTTTTAATGAGCTGAGACATAAGTACCGTCGTTATCATGCAATCTATACTGACGGTTCCAAAGCGACGAACAAAGTTGCAGCCGCAGCGACAGGCCGAGATGCATTCTTGCAAGTCAGACTACCGGATGATGCATCAATGTTGACTGGCGAACTCCAGGCACTTAAGATGGCATTCGATCTGATCGAAACCTCGGACAGCCACCAGTTCATTGTGTTCACAGACTCCCTATCCAGCCTTTTAGAACTTAAAGGCCATGAGCAAAAACACTCTTGTATAATAGCTCTCCGTGAGGCTTACTCCAATTTGGTGAGACTGCAGAAATCAGTTGTGCTTGCGTGGGTTCCGAGTCACGTGGGCATACGGGGAAATGAAAAGGTCGACGCACTAGCTAAAGAAGCCCTACAGATGGACGTTACCAACCTCTACATCCCCCACACTGATTATTGTCCTCAGATCAACTGCTACATAAAATCCAAGTGGCAGGAACTGTGGGATTCTTTCCCCGAGAACAAATTGTACCGAGTTAAACCAACGGTCGAGATTGTGAGTAATGCAGTCCCCAGAAAGCGACGAGACGATTTAGTTCTGACTAGGGCTCGTATCGGTCACACTTACCTTACCCATTCCTACTTACTTCATGGTGACGAGAGACCATATTGTATCCCATGTGATTGTGCTGTCACCGTCAGTCACATTCTCGTAGACTGTTGTGAATACTCTCATATTCGTCAGAAGTACTACACTGTGCCAGACCTGAAGACGTTATTTAAACAGACAGACCCTTATCTCATCCTGGACTTTCTCAAGGAAAGTAACCTTTTTAGGACGTTTTGACATGACTCCCGCGCTTGCTTTCGTGTTGACATTTCAAATAGGATTTTGCCCCATCCTTGCCCTTTTTAGCTAACTTTCTCCCAAGCTTCACTTCTACTTTTTTTACTTGCTGACACTATATAACACATTCGTGTTGGTGTGTCGTTAAACCCTAACTAACTAACTAACTAACTAACTAACTAACTAACTAACTAACTAACTAACTAACTAACTAACTAACTAACTAACTAACTAACTAACTAACTAACTAACTAACTAACTAACTAACTAACTAACCAACTAACTAACTTTCGTAATGAAGAAAAATGTGACGCGAAGCAGCCGCCATCGATTCCGCCAATGACGGAAAGAAAAGGCACAAGCACGATCCTTCTATAAAGAAAAGTGGCAGTAAATTTACCCAAAATAGGGCTTTTCAAAAGCACTTTCCCATGATTTTTTCGGTATTGTAGGAACTGTTTTAATGAGAAGAACGCTTTCTTGAGTTACAAACAAGTTTCCGTGATGAAAGGGTAGTAACAGGGGTCATCGGAGGGAATTTGTCGCGCCCTAAATTGAGCACCTTTACATAGTTGTAGATTAGCATGTTGCGATAAAAGTCGGCCGAAGTCTTCGTCCTTTCTAATATTCGTTGTGAAATTCTTCTTAATTATATTTACATATATTTACATGAAAAAGGGTGTGGTAACCTGGTTACATTTTTATCTGATGTACAATCTTTTTCTAATATAGAAGGGAGTGCAGGAAGGACTTTTGGACGGGGATAAAAATGAGTGGTTGGCGATTTCACAGGCTACCGTGGATATATGCCCTATTAGGGGGATAAACATAGAAAAGTAGTTGGATACTAGAACTTCCATTTTAAGCCCACTTCACTATTTGGTACGCTTGCCTTTGTCACATTCCTACACACTTAATATTTTGTGTTAATTTTTAGTCTGTATGGGTGCACAGTCTGTAAAGAGGATCATGCTTCCTCGTACCTCTCCGAGGCATAGCTCGTTTCAAATATTAAACATAAAGCGTTTTGGACCCTTGCCTAAAAGGCCCTGTCGTCTATAGTGTCATGCTATTAAACTATCGCTACCTCGTAGCCATGGTTCCAACGAGTCCAGCTTTCAGTTTTGCACTGCATTCCAGTTGGCCAAGTATATAATCCCGTCCCACCAGCATTCATACATGCTGTCGCCAGCAACACCTATGATATTACGCTCAACCTCACACATTGTCTACATTAACAAGATCCGAGGACGTATATAATTTGCTATTATCAACACGAAGGATGTGCATGCAATGTAGGTCTACTTGACGCGATGTATAGAAAAATTCCCGCCCTGTTTCTCCCTGTATTTGAGGTGGCATACCTAAAAAAAACACTTAAAATGGCGATTACTGGCCTTACCAACTGAGAAATTCCCAATCTGTAGGATGTTAATGGGCCTATTAGCACGCCTTATCATTGTACCTGTCTATAGTAGCAGGTTTGATAGAGTGTTGATAGCGCTGTCAAAACTGTGAGTATCAACGCTTCTGTGCGGCCGCTCCTGGTGGCACGCTTTAATTAGAGGTACATTTGAACTTATGTTCAGCCAACAGCCACTCTAAAAGTGGCTACATTGAAAAAAAACTAATCATAATGTATTTACATAATGTTTATTACATGTTAATGTGAAGTAATATTAATACTCAAATTCTAATGTTGTAATATTCTACTGTGCAGTATTCTACTGTATGCCCTTCATGCTTTTGATGGTTACCAATGTATGTGTCATGGTCTTTTTCACCTGAATGTCATTCACCATTCAGATAAACCGTTACTCGAGTTTTACAGTTGAATGCACTTACATTTTTGCTTTGTGTTATGATGAAATGTTGATGTCGTTTTCGTGCACGAACAACCGTTACAAGAAAGAGTTAATGAATTATTACTACTATGGGGATTTTTTTTTTTTTCACGTTTCATTTTATGACATTAGTTAGGAACAATGGGCTTAAAGTGATTGGGAACAGGATATAGACAGATAAAAGGGCAGAGACTCTAAATGAATAGAGCAAGACTGTATTTACATACAGGGCACATAAGTAAGAAGAATTAAGAGCTGGAAAGTTATAAAAAGGATTATTTAGATTTGCTCGTGTCTTTAATTTGCATTAGTACCATTTAGTCCATTACTACATTTACAGCTGCATCTCTGTGTGGGGACCCTGCAGATTGTATGGATCACTCATGTCTCGTATGCACTTCTGAGGCATCCATTCCACCACTATAGTAACTAATGACCCCAACCAAATTCTACAAGAGGTTGCATTGAGCTAACTTGGTAGCAAACATTAGTCCAAATCAAGAAGTTAGGGTAGGTAGGAGTCACAAATCACTATCCAAAGGGGATACTTTAATATGTATGGTCGAATTCCCAGTTGACAGCATAGGCGTGGATCATCGGAGGACAGGGGGACGCGTCCCCCTCACTTTTTTGGAAGGGAGACATCTCCAAAAAGTCCCCCCACTTTTTCAACATGATGAAAACTAAAACTGTGATGAATTGTGTTACAACATAGATTACGAATTGACACTACATTTTAAAGGCTAAATTGAGCCCAAATATGGCACCATTTGCAATAAAGACACCTTCTAATTTCCTTTTTTTCAAAGGGGAGGGGAACACCCCTCCCCTCAGATCCCTCCCCAGGAAGGCGATTCGCAAATGGTGAAAATTCCCCCCACTTTTGGAGATGGATCCATGCCACTGGTTGACAGTGCCTCACCCTTAGAACTACTGACAGAAGACGATGTCAATTGTAGGTACTGAATTAGCTATATCATTCTAGTGCCCCCCCCCCCCCACCACACACACATTTTTTGAAAACTGCTAAGCTTCCGGGAGCTTCCGGGGGGAATCCAACTGAGGCGTTCCCCCTTGACCCCAATGGGGGCCCTATCGAAGGCCTCGGTAGTCCACGCCATCGGCCGGGGAGTTCTCGTATTTAAAACTGACCTCACCCTCATGACATGAGGGTTTTGACATGACCCCCGCATTTGCTTTTGTCTAGACTTTTTAGGATTTTTCCCAGTGTTTTTCTCTTTTAGTTTTACCTTTCTTATCTAGCTGACACTACATAACGCATTTGTGTTGATGTGTCGTTAAATCCCAACTAACTAACTAACTGACCTCACCCTCTTCCTTTCCTCGACAAAATTTCGTCTACCCGCCTGATATGGAAAACATTTTTTGCAGTTTTCTTGGTACCCTACTTGTCAATTAATGGTGGTCCTCTACTAAGACTTAGTCCTAATTTCCGAAAATTTCTGTTCATGGCCATAGGCATCCATACCTGCACCCACAAGGACATGTTCAACTCTTCTTACATGCATTTATAATACTTCCGAGTTAAAACATCTCCAGTGCACGTATTTAGTTTTGCTATAGGAAATTACAGTAATGCTGTATGATGCCTGAACTCTTACTGAATACTAACTTCACTCTAAAATACTTACCACTCCCTTCTACTGTCAAAGTCATCTTCTCTCCTTCTTGCATAACAAAGTTTAAGATTTGTTGATGTGCATGTCCCTGCACCAGAGTGCACAGAACATGTTCATAGTTGTCACATTTCAGCACAAGATATGCTGTGAGATTGGTTTCTCCTTTGAAACAAAATGTACAATACAGGAATATGAGCAAGGGTTCTATATATTAAGCAGGCTTAGTCAATGCACCACTCCATTCCATGTTTTGGCCCCTGGTCTTGATCTCAGTAGAGCCTGATGCCAGTTATGACGAGGGACCTTTTTCATATCAGTGAAAATACAATAATATTTAGCATTATGACAATACACCCTCAAGACTCCGAGAGGACCCTGCTATCAAGGTATTGAGTTACAAACACCTGAAATGATCTCATGAATTTATGAAAGCAGGATTCTGTTTCTTCTGGAAGAAACCTCTTTTTCTTCTGAATGAAACTGGAAGAACGCTCTAAGAAACCGGAAGAATCTAAATACTTATATGACTAGAGAGAATAAAATTTCAAACAGGGTCCTAGAAATTGAGGAGTGCATTTGTTTATAATATACATCCTTATTCAAATTTATGTTTTCCAAGTTTTACAGACTATAATTACACTTTAATCATTTACAACTTTTCAGGAGGTTTCCTTTTGATACTTAAATTGGCAAATTTGTCCATTAGCAATAACATGCAAGTAAATTAATGTAGGGCATATTTTAAAAAATATGAAACATTGAAAAATGCATGCCTGTTTAGAAAGAAATTATCTTCTTGGTCTTTGGGCCCCAAGTATTACCTCCTAGCCACAGTGCTATTGAAAGTATCAATTGTTGGAGGCTGGACCTTTCATTCTTCCTTCTGAATTGTGGCATTTTGAAAGGGATGGTAATGTTTGGTAGTTTAGGACACAAACCAATAATAATTTTTGTAAGAAACAACTTAAAAGTGCACATTATTGGGGCACTGTAAATATCCCTCACTGTACAGTAGGGATCCCTGTATATCAGCCCGTTTCAACAGCCCTCCTGTATAGTACCATAGCTCAGTGTCCCAAGATGTTATGTGGTTGTATTAGGTGATAGGTACAGGGCATTGTCATTTTCAACAAAGCTCAGGGTTACTCTATGACATTTTTTCTTAGGTTTCACAGTGGTCATCTATGCAGACAATATGCAATTCATGTCAAAGTATGCAATCAAGCTGCTAACTGCATTCATCATTGAAGTTCTGTAACTTTTTCTTATTGTTAGGGCAGGTTATTGATACCTGTTTAAAGCCCTTAATCGTGACTGCTTAACAGCAAGTGATGAGCTGCTTCAGATCATGCCACCACAATATGATATTACTACAGTACATATAATAAAGTGATTTTTACCTCTATTCATCTGTGGTCTGCAGTCCAGTGCTGCCAGCGTAAGGTACTCCGGTCTCTTTATTTCTCTGGTGTACTCCACACCTGGATATAATGTCATACCTGGAATTGTGAAATGAGTTGAAAGACAAAAGCTCTCTTATGTTTCTTAGTACACTGATACGATGTTTTGTTTTCATTATACTCAACTTTCAAGTAAGTACTATAAGCAGCAATATCAACAATTTAATAACAAGAGAAACAACAGCTCCTCACCAAATCCTTCCTAAACAGTTCTCATCTAGGTGATTTCCCCTTGACACCAGTCACTAAGATGACTGTAATTACCTGGGCAATTCCCACCCAGACAAATCCTTCCCTCGACAGTTACCTCTTGAACATAATAAGAACACAACGACAATTTAAAACAAAAAACAACACAACAATAACATCAATTTTTTCACAACAAAATGAAGTGAACACTGTATACAGTAGTATGTAATTCCATTTTTCATAAAAGTACACAGAACTGGCAAATGACGACATTGTATTGATTTACACGAGAGTATGTGTTCAAAGTATGCACACCATATTGAAATTGTCAGAAGAATCCACTGCATGGTACTGAAGTATACAGGAAAGGAGACTTCACAATCA
The DNA here is from genome assembly GCA_029531755.1 of Holothuria leucospilota. Lineage (NCBI taxonomy): Eukaryota > Metazoa > Echinodermata > Holothuroidea > Aspidochirotida > Holothuriidae > Holothuria > Holothuria leucospilota. The sequence goes on along the minus strand of CM055961.1, from coordinate 72,668,553 downwards.
AAACCATGCACAGAATTTCAAGGGCTTTGGACAGACAACCTACGGCATGTTACAGCAACTGAAAGTTTAATACATAGCCAGAAGTCAATCAAATACTGTGGTTTGATTTCTTGTTATAGTTTTGCCTGTCCTGATATTCCATGGGCCATTTACAATGCAGGGCTGCCATCTGAGAACATACACGTAACATCCTTATTACAAACTTAACATGCTACGTATGATACTTTACTGTGGCATGCAGGTTACTTTTCAATGAGGGTCCTTAAAATACACCCCTTTCTACATGTAAACACCCAAACTAGAAATATTGCAGTGATTCCTAATATTCTGTGAGAACAAAATTAGTAAATACTCTACCAACCCCAAAACATGGCTTCAACAGTGCTGTAGGATCCAGATGAATAGGCGGCTGTCTACATGCAGTCACTTTAGAACATTTGAATTGTGAGTCTGCAAATTAAAATATGAAAAAGATACTGCACACTTTACTTTACTTCACTACAACACATACAGAAGTACAGTAAATGTCATTTGGTTACGGAAGTATTCCTACGCTTTATACAGTAAACCATGAACAGAAATGAGTTCCCTGACAACTGCCCCCCCCACCAATTCCCCCCTCCCCCCACCCCAAACAATTCAAACCTAGACAACTTCTCTTCCACAACCTCTCCCTGAGCAAGTCCCATCCTTTAACACAGCCATTTGAAGGATGTGAGCATATCGCAAGTCTTTGGCCATTTTCCCCAAGCTGTGAGACGTACTGTAGCAGGATTCCCTGGACAAATACACAGTGTCCAGCTAAATCTTGACAACAATACGATGACCCTAAGTTAACAAACTTCCTGACTTGAACAACTTCCTGAGATGGCCTGTAAAGGTTGGGTTAACAGTATCCAAAAGTTAAAGCACTGTAAAGCTGTATGAACTATACGTATGGTCATCCCTTGCCCTTACAGTACATGTAATTCCCAGAAGCCTAGACAGTCTATACAGTAGCTCAGAGTAGAAGTGTTCAACTTTCATATATATACTGATGTATGAACTCACCGTACAATAACTTCAAATGTCACCAGCGAATGCATGATTTTATTTTGGAACCAAGGCCTGACCAAAAACAAAATCATTAAATCACCCACAAAGTCCCACATGACCTTAATGTACATAAAGCATTTTTTTACAATCCCACATGTATGCAAAGTCAAGGGGGCAAATTGTCTGAGTACAGATGCGCCCTCAGACCCCCATTCCCAGATTTAGGGATAACCCCCCATGGGGGACCAAGACAAAGACTAGCCAGGAACCCGACACCCAGGAACCAATAGGCCTAGAGTAGCCCAGAACAACCCTGAGAGACCAAATGTTGGGAATTAAGTCAGGATCCAGCACAATGTTCCAGCAACTTAACACAACAAATGATAATCACATACCCATACATGTATCAATTAAAACATGAGCCGTGTAAACGGATTAGAATTAGACTAATAAGGGCACAGGCCGGACTAACAAAGGAAGCTCAAACAAAGGAGGACTACAGCAAGATACTGCACTGCACACATGAACCTACAGTATACGAAGAGTGTGTACAGTAGAATAAGCTACAGTTGGTACTGTACACTCATTGGGAGGCATGCCAACTGTGACAGGCAGCCAAAGGCTAACTAAAAAGGAATGGCATCACTCAAAACTCAAAAGGAGGAGGGGGGGGTGGGGGTGGGGGAGAGACAATCAAACTCACACGAAAAACATGTAGCAAAGACCCTGGAAAAACACAAGGAAAAGACCCGTATGAACCAACAGAAACCCTAACTAATGCTAAGTGAAGCTAACACAACCTAACAGAACTTGAAGGCTACTAGCAAAGCCTTCCAAAACGGGTTACAAAACAAAATGGAAAATTCAAGGAGAGGAATTTTAACCCTCCAAAAGGGACAAAAATACTTAAATCAACTTCCATTTTGTTGGGGAAACACTTCCAATCCTGATGGGAGGTTGCTGCTATACAAATGCAAAAATGTGTAGCACTTCTTTGTGTGCATACCAATGAGTTTTCACCGACTTACTCTAAAGAAGTAAAATCCTCCAAACTGCTATGGAAATGTGGAAAACTAATGCCCCAATTGGGCGGTACTGTACCATACTTTAAAACGATCTACACAAGAATGAGGAATTGTAAACTGTCCATTCTGACTTCAGTAGATCTTCCGCTTACTATACCAGGCTATACCCCTACAGTACCAGTAATAACTTAATGCAGTTTTAGATTACATAAATCACCCTAAAAATTTACAGTAGACCTTTTGTATTTCAGTAATTATTTTCAAATGGAAGTTCCTTGTGATGCTGTGAGGGGCTTTCCCCATACTTGCCAACTCTCACAGTTTCACCGTGAGTCTCACGGTTTTTTAGGTCATCTCATGGTCAAATCTCTAAAACTCGCGGTGAAAAAGTAAGAAAGAGTTGTTAAAAATATTGTGTTATTGCAAATATTACTATAATCCAGGGATGTAAGTTTTCCTCATTGAAAAGAATTGCTATCTCCCGTCTTTCTCTTGTATTTCTGTCATAATTTTTCCAGATCGGAAGTACGAAAAATAATCTGGAAACAATGGATGGAATTTTGTTGAAGTGCAAACAGAAAAACATGCAAAAAGAAAAAAGAAAAGAAAAAGCCACTACACCCTGAACAGTGTAACTGTAGCTTCATGTAAATTGAAAACCTGTACTGTTCAAATTAATCTGCTACACATGTGAAGGCTTGATCTTCAGATGGCATCATGAAGTATCTTAATTTCTTGTATTCCTTTAAAGGTTAAGGATATGTTGACAGTATGTGACACTGTTACGAGAAAGTACTCAGAACTTCAGACAATCCCGGCAGGGAGACATGCTTGGACAAATTGTGATGAAACTTACACACAGTGATGACAAGTTAGTTGGTCATCCGTGATGGCAGGGATTTGGAATCAAGGATCATCTAGGGGTTACTTTATTTAAAAGTGAAATGCCGTATGTCATGCCATAGAGATATCTTTGGTGTTCATTGATGTGATGTACTTTGGCTCTAGGTCCATAAGAGGTGATCAGAAATTAAAGGTCAACGGTCACCTAGTGGTCATTTTATGGAAAAACAAAAAATACCTTGGTTTCTACTTTCTACAAATGTAGTAACAGTTTGGGGTGTTCATTGTTGTGATACTGTATAAGTTTGGTAATAGCCCAATAAAGGGTGTTCAAGCAGTTTATATAAGCGGTCATTTAGTAGTCATGTTGCAGTCATTTTATGGGGAGACAAAAAATGCATTCAGTTGCCTTCTACTAAAGTAGGGAAGATTTTGGGTGTTTAACTCTATTTGAAGTTGTACATGAAAGGTGTTCAGAAGTTTTTCACATCTTGCAGTGATATTTTTGTTCTCATAAAAACAACTACTGTAGAACTTGAGATTAACAGTGCTTTATTTTGCACCTCAGCTCCCCACTGGAAGCAAAAATTTTCCAAAAGGGGATGGAGAATCCCCTCTCCGTTTACCAAACCCAGGACGGTATTCACTTTATAAAACCTATAATTTTCAGTATTTTATTACCCTGCACTCACCACTGCACATCCCTGCTATATACAGAACACACCGTGACTGCAAACCAATTTGCATAATGAAAACCAGAAACGGAAAACTTCCCTTGGCCAGTGGCTTCAAAACATCACAGCATTTTCAGCCGCAGATTCCTGGGAACAATCTGTCCTTAAAGGCAATAGGCAGTCACGGTCGCCCCACGCAGAGTTAGTATGCCCCGTCACTCTCGTTCATGAATGGTCTATTTTGATCATGTGACAAAAGTTTCTGTTAGTGAGAATGAAATTCCAGCAAAATTTCCCTTTGCTTTACCTATTGTTTGTAATAGTTATGTTCAAAACGTCTTCAGAGGTGCTTGTAATGAAATAAGAGGAGATTTGCAAGAGTTTGCTGATTTTTCAAAGCAAATTTTGGGGCGACTGCCTACTGCCTTTTTCAAGTCTTAAATTTCCTTAAGTTGATAAATTCATTTTTTCTTCTGCAGAAAGGTAAACCCACCAACCTCGATTATACTTATAGAGTGAATGATTTTATTTTATGAAAGATATTGAAAGGTTGCAGATTTATGACTGATTACGTTTCAAGTTTTTAAAGTCATAAAACGAAATATGGTTAGTGTACCATTCATTAACCATTCTATTGAAAACTTATTTTGTTTGATTTTTTAGTATATGTTTAGAAGTACAGTACTACAGAAAAAATTGTAAATCTCCAAGTTTGAGGTGCCATTCTCCAGGTTTTGTGTGAAAATCTCCAGGTTTACAAATTTAGAGGTTGGCAGGTCTGCTTTCCCTGAGGGTGGGAGCTGGAAGAAGGAAGGTAAGGGTTGCAGTGCTTTTAATAAACGACATACCGTATCAAGCTGTCCTACAGGCAAATGTAATGAGAAAGACAAATAAGGCAAATCAAAAAATTCATATTTGAAAGCATTTCAACATTTAACTTCATAGTACATTGCAAAGCTTTCTACAGTATTTTGTGACAGTTCTACAACTGTCACTTCCATTTACTGTAATGTTTTAATACCCAGTGAAAAACAGGACAAAAAATTACTGCTTTTGAACGATTCCGTCCAAAATCTTCCCAAATCGTCCTGCCGTTAAAAAAAGTTGAGGACATCTATATACATTCCAGTATTGATTTCTGGTCTATTCCATTGTAAAGTAGGATTCATAAAAGCCTTCAAGGTTTCTTCGTGGTATTTTGCCCCTCAACCATAGGCAATAACTGAGGTAGAAAGTCCCCATTTCAAGGTGAAACAGTCCACTCATTGCGCAATAGAAGTTAGAACATTCCTGTTTTCATGATCTTGAAAAATTATTCAAAAGCAGTGATTTTTCCTACCAAAATTGTCCAAAAGGCGTAGGACGAAATAGGAAGATGAAAAAGCGGCTTCCAAAATTTTCTGAAATTTTCCCATTTTTCACTGGGTATGGACTGTACAGATAAACCTACATTCAAGATTTCAGTGGTGGGACAATTTTTAGCCACATACTGTTGCCTCTTTGCTCACAGTTTTCACTTCTACTGATACAAATCTACAGTACGGGTCCTTGCTAGGAATATATTAAGATTAAACACTGTTATAAAAGATTCCATGGCACTAGCAAAAAAAATTATACAGTACCTTGCAGTGTACCCGAGGTGGAAATGCTAGACCCAGTCGACTGTTGACATGTGGAATTCATTTATCTCCTTTTGATGGGAATCAGTGTGCAGCTCAGCTACCTGTAGAGAAAAATTTTTAGAATCTTGCACAGGTAATTAGGTACTGGTTTCATGATAAGCATTTTGCCATTACAGTTAGGGTGCCAAACTCAGCTCTCTTAGTCCATGAGCAGCTCAATGTAACTCAATCTCCCTTGCCTCCCTTGCAACTATGTTGAGCTCAGTGGTTCATATCTCTTCTGCAAATACAGAAAGCTCAGTAAACTGCAAGAGCTTATTTACTAACACCTTACAAGACAACAAAGCAGACTTACCAACTTTAGAAAATGGCAAACCTTGAGGTTCTTGCAAGAAAACCTGGAAATCACATCTCAAACCTGGAGATTTTAAACAAGTCTCATGTACAGTACCTTACTTCATGTTGCCTGAAACCCTGAGACTCATGGTGAAACTGTGGGAAATGGCAAGTCTACAAAGGGAATTAGGCTAAATAACTTCACAGCCCTGGACTTGTATGAACACTTAAGCTACATACTGTAAGTACACATGCAAACTGAGACCGTATTTGATACTATAAGTTACATAATAGGTAAACAGAGCGGCAGCTCAACTACCTGACTGAAGTGTGAGAGGATGTTATCCATTTAGTTAGCTGACCAACTGGTAAAGCCTGCCCAGGCCTACAGTCAGAGGGTATTAGAAAGCTACAGGCTCCCAGTGGTGTAACCAAAAGGGGGCAGGGGCATAGATTTCTTTTTAACTTTGGGGGGATGGGGTGAACTATCGCAAATGTGGAAAATGTGCACACGAAGCGTGCACGGCGAGCGCGAAGCGTGAGCTTAAGACAGGTGGGGTCCAAGAGCCCACCTTAGGGCCCCTGGTGGGGTACAGGGGCTAGCCCCGGTGGGGGTCCAGGGGGTGAAGCCCCCGGAAGCTCCTGGGTTTTAATGTCTCAGAAGTGCGAGGAAGACTGTTTTAAGGGGTTAATTTCAGTGGTAATGTTCTTTGGTAGGCTATCAATTGGTATATTTAGGAAATGCTATTTTGAGCACAAACTCGTTGATAAGCTGCACTGGACTGAAATTGTACAAGAGCAACAATGTCCTGTTAAGCTTAAAAAGGCAGGGATCAACATATACGTAGGGTCATCCCAGACAACTGGATTTTGAATTCAGAGATCATTACAAGACCTGCAAGTTGGCTTGAGATCAGTGGCAGGTTTTTTGTGATTGGGGGCACCATAGATGATGTCATAGTAATACCTCAGGTCCCCCAAGACTGCATTTTGATCTTTCGTTTGTCACTACATAAAGGTGTTATCCTGGGGAAGGGGTTTCCCCTCCCCTTTAAGAATTTTTTTATTAATTTAAGGTCTTTTAGATGCAAAATAGTGCTATCTTTGGGATGTTTTTGGAACTGATCATATATGGCCGGAAAATGTCCATAACAGTGAATGCTAATGTTTGGTAAGGTAAAAGAGGAGAATATGTTGTCTATTAAGAGCCAATACGTTGTCAACAAATCTCCTGAAGCCCTCTCCCTTCTGTTACTGCCTGCTATTTCGGGAAAGTTTTTACACAAAAATATAAGCGTGGAGTCCACAGAAACATTCCAGAGTTATTACAAAATATGGCCTTTCCTTCACTGTGCATTATGAAAGGGCATCTAAGGACAGCTGCCAGCAATGGAAAATAAGAGGGAGAGTATAGGTGCAGGGAGGTGATATTAGACCTCCCTAATAGGTGTAGCAAAAGGGGTGAAGGACTAATGAGAGCGTTACAGAGTGCTGTTTTGGTCATAAGTGTATTAGCAATCACCATCTATACCAATAATGGCTCAGCGCGAACTGGCGAAGCTCTGGTAAATATTTTTGAAAAATGTATAATGGTAGATACTGTACATACAGTACTTTCAACCTTCTACATCATGCTACATATTAGATTGAAAGATCCCAAATTGATAAGAGGTCCCCACAGATGTTTAGAGATGTATCTCTGTTCTTCGGAAAGTGTCGTGGTCAGAACAGTTTTGTGTATTATTACCTTAATAAATGGTCATGACATGGAGTGTAAACAGTGACGAATAATATTTCCATTACAAAACCTGCATTCAGACTCTACATTGAGACACTTTCCCAATTGCCCAACAAACCTACATGCCACTGCCATAATTAGCCAGTCTTTTACCTATTAATTCGTAAACTTTCAACTTTTTGCTGCTGTGCTTTTCCAAAAGTTGCTATCGGAAGATATTGATAATATGAATGACACTGACATACAGTTGGACACACGAAGTGCACGAAAATTTTGATACTGTAGATTGCCAATGATTTGCTAAAATTTTGATAGTTTGAGAAACATTTGTGATAGAAAGTGAAGCGACATTGAAAAAATTTCTTAAGAAAATGAAGATAAAATACAGCGTATACTTTCCATCATACACGTATCTGTAGACTGAAACATGGGGGAGGGTGTGGGGGGTGATTACATGGGTCATCCCCCAGTCAAATGTTGGGGGATTATCCCCCCATCCCCCAGGATTTATGCCCATGGGGGGCTGGAGCTGGCAAAGGCCATTTTTCTGGCTAAAATCTCCTATTCCATTCTAGCAGCATGACGTGGGGAACATTTTTAAAAATGTTGGGGGCAGGGGCTGGAGCCCCCAGTCAAATGCATTGCCTGCCCCCACTTGCCCCCAAATGAAATTCAGAGGTAAAAAAATATTGGGCAAAATTTGTTTAAGATAAACATAAAGAATACTTAGCTGAATCTCACAAGGCCAGAGAGACTGGGAAGAGCCACTTTCTGCAATCTGAGAGACATGATTATCAAAAAATTTTCTCTGTTCGCTACTGTACGTGCCAACTGATGGTGGCTATCCACTTAGTGTTTTTACTGCTTGCCCCTCCACATCAACCTTTGCCCCCACAACCCCCCCCCCAATGAAAATTCATGAGGTGTTTCTGCCGAAGGGAACTATGTTCGCACCTTTTGCTTGTCTCCACACTTCTGTTAAATCAAGTATAAACTAACTGTCAGGTAATCCTGTCTGGTCAGCAAACTGCTCACTTGACCATGAAATGGTCTTGCAGCAGATGTTTACCTAGCCATTGTATTTCTACTCAGTCTATTTACGCTTGAGAGAGTTCGCTTACACAAGAAGTGCAGAGTGGGGAAGTGAGGAAGTCTTATCTAGCTTTGTGGTTTTTTGCTGTGTACAGTTCGGCAAGAACATGGCATGCTAAGTCTAGTTTATGCCACTGCAGGCTCCTTAAATCTAATGAAAAATTTCTACGCATGTTAAATTTGGTTATTTTTAAAAAATCATGCTGCTAGAATTGAATAGATTTTAGCCAAAATCACCCTCTCAACACTTGCAGCTGCAGTTAATCCCTTTTGTAAACAAACTTGCTCTGTTGATCAAACAGTCTTTAAAGGTTCAAGCCATGCCTTTGTTAAGAGCTGTTACACAGTGATGAAATTAATTACCACTTACCATCTGTGCCTCATTGCAATATATGACAACAAACCCCTTTAACTTTATTGATCTCAAGATACTGTAGCTGCACAGGAAGTTCTCTGATAGATTGTGGATTTAAAGTGGGCAACAAGGGATGGCTAAAACTTGGTATTCTTTTCTAGCGTCATGTGCTGCATCCTTAGCAGTCATCACCCCCAAGCTTAGTTGGGCATATGCCCCCAAGGGGGTGATAACACCCCCACTGGGAAGCAATGGCCTATAACGTTACTGTAGACTGAAGTATATGTGACCCTGTAGCTGGCTACTGTATATGCCATGGACTTATTTCATGGGTCATTCCGTGTCAAATCACCCAATTTTTAAGAAAGTTGTTGCTCGACCGACTCAAAAACAATTTTACCTCCAAAAATTTTACAATGACAGGTTTTTTTCTGAAACCAGGATATTGTGTGCATTTGTACAGTATGTGCTCACCATATGATATAGGACTGTACATACACACATAAAAATGTGAACTTACAGACTTTGAGGAATATTTAAAAAACATCTAGGAATTGAACCCTCAGCATTTTTTAATATCATATAGAGGATAGATATATCTTTCCAGAAAAAAATTATCAGAATTTTTGAACTTGACCCACATTGACCTTTTTGACCCGAAAGATGCGCCATTTTGTGCTACGGAGCAATTTGCAAGGTGATAAATAAATAACAGAAGTACCTAGAACTCTGAAACTTTGTGTTTTGTAAGAACTTTGTAACCCAAATAAACAACCAAAAATACAATGACTTTCCATGTCGCCATCAGTGATTTTTGTGTTTCCAAAAATGCTCTGGGTGCCGCAATTCAGTGCGAAATGGTATTTTTGAGGTACCATTTCTTCAAATCACAACTGAAGAAATTCCTGAAAATTACATTCTGTATTCTCTGTATACCAGAAAACTACCCCAAAAAATTACAGGGCTCTGGGTATTATACTTACAGAGATATTGATCCCTAAATGTGACAAATTGTGTGGCGAAAGCGAAAATAGTCAAAAATGCAAATTTGGGCCATTTTAGGAAGCCGTAACTCCACAAAACAACATTTGAAAAGCTTCATATTACAGATGTCTATCCTATGGGGTAGTCTAATTAGTTAATATCATTACAGGGTGGTGGGATGTGTGTTGAAAAACAGGCCCTCAAAATTGACAAAAATGCCAAAATGTCATTTTGCCACCGATTTGCAAAACTTTGACAAATTTTAAATCAGTCAAAGTTGAAGGAATTTCGCTGAAATTTTCAGGATATGCTTTTTTCATGACTGTCTACACATACAAATATTTTGGGAATTTTTTGAGTCGGACGAGCAACACCCTCCGGTGATTTGACACGGAATGACCCTCATGGCAGGTACAGTCAGTGGCATAGCCATGGGGAAGCCAGGGGGGCACTGCCTCCCAAATTATTTTGTAACACATTCTTGCCCCCCTCAAAATTTCAAATAATTTCATGAGATGTGTTTAAAAGAGAAAAAAAAACAAGAAGTTTTCTTTGACAGACAAAAGTATGACATAAATTTACGTTATATACAAACTTTTATAAATATGACCAGCTTGGCAATTAATGGCATTTTCCAGTGGCTTTTCACAAGGGTCCCATGTGAAAGAGAAAAAAAATTTCAGTTCATACCTTCTAATAAAACCCCAAAGCAATTTACAGCTCTTTTCCTAACGCAAAATATCTTATATTAAAGACTAAGTATTTTTGTTAAAAAAATACCTCCAGTTTTCATCAAGGTCACAGAATGTTATGTAAAGTGGGCACATTGCCTCAGATTTCTTTTGTTTTCCTTTATAATTGAATGTCCTGTTGTCCTTGAAATTTGATACTGTTGGAATGTTTGAATATCTTTCCATGTATGTACTAGGTTTAGCATAAATCTACACCATGTGTACAGCATAACAAAGTTGCTAAATATTCACTACAACAGTGTCAATAACATAAAAAAATTCAATGCTTTTTTCAAATTAATGTGCTGCGATGATATCACAGATTTCCCATAATGCACTTTATCTTTGGAAAAAATTGCATTTCTTTGAAAATTAGTACTGTATCTTCCAAATGCTCCAAGCTATTGAGATGCGGTTTTCACCTCCTACAAGAGGAAAATTTTCTGCATTTTTTTGAAGTCATCGATTTTTGTCACTGGCAAATCCCTTTAATCAATTCTGCCAGTTGGCAGGTACGACCTCACCTGAAAACATTGACAAGAAATGATGCCCTGTGACGTGGAGGCAGTATCAAAATACTGTACCAAAGTATGTACATTGTACATATATGCTACTGCACGCTGCACAAGGCTTCCATACGGTAAATGCAAAAAAAGCTTATTTTGGTTGCCCCCCTCCCCCTTGAGAAAAGCCTTGCCCCCAACAAATTCTGGCTATGCCACTGGGTACTGACTGTAAAGTACTTCCATTATTGTACCCATAGGCATAGGAAGCTTTTCGAGACGGGGGGGGGGTGAACCTTGTTTTGGATCACCGTCCAAGGCCCCCTCCCCAATGGAAAATTTTGGGGTATTTGAGGGTCCTCAGATGCAATTTGGTGCAAGCATTAAGGAAAATTACTGCAAATTTTTGACATTTCTTAGGGAAGTGACAAATTTGGGGTTTTTGCCTTTGGATCTTGGGAGGCTTCAGCCCCCTTACATTTTTGACTGGGGGGGGCTAGGGTAGAGTGACCAGTATTCAACCCCCTACCAGTATTTGACCCCTTTGATATAAATTCCACATTATTCACTGAATTGAGGCTCCATCCAACATTAAATCATATCAAAGGTAAGAACAACTTCCCTGCTTAATTGTCATCCACTTTCATGTCACTGATTTGCAGATAATGGAGATTTATATATTTGTTTATGAGAATTTTGGGAATTTTTGTGAAAACAGCCTTTCTTATTATGTCGTGTAAGGCACATTGTTAAAATCATCTGGAGTGTAATTTTCTGTCATCCATTTGAAAAGGGACTGGTTTCAAAAATAATGAATTGTCAAGGCTAACATTTCCCAACAGCAGCAATTTATAAACAAATTTCAGGAAATAGTGATATTAGGAAAATCTGAAGGGAAATTGAAGGGGTTGAATACTGGTCACCGAATCTTGATCTGCTGCCCAGTATTCAACGATCTGGTACATCTGTGGAATCAAAGATGTAATGAATAAAGTTGAAGAGAGTCTTTTGGTCATTTCTCAAAGAAGTCATTATTGTCACTTGAGTCATTTTGCATAATTCTGCTAAAATATTCTGAGTCTTTAACGAAATATCCTAAAAATCAATAATTTTGCACTGATATGTGTGCTATTTGACCCTACTGACCTAACAAAAACAAAACAAAAAAAAAACAGCAAGGTTAATATCGTGAAAGCTTTTGGTTGGGCCAATCACATTGTGAAGGCTAGGGGGTGTAGCAAAAGGAACAAGGAATATCCAGGAAAAGACGACTCGAACAAGGTTTCGACGGTTAACTGTTTATTCTGAGTCTGAGAGAAATCCTTTCTCCGTCTGACTGGCTAATGAGATAATACGATTTGACTCCACTACATGATGTTGAATATGAGAGTTTCCTTCCTTACAACTAAAGTTCAGTTCCTCTAAAAATTATTCCAAAGTCCAGGGACTATGAAAAGTCTACAATCCTGGACAAAATTATCTGGGACAAATCCCCGCGCCCCACCTCAATGTTGGTTTTGAAGGTGAATTAAAGTAGAGCGCTGAAGAAAAGAGCGCGCTTTTCGTTTCTTCTCAACATTGAACAAGGGGTGGAGGGGAAGGTCCGGAAGTGTCCCAATAATTTTGTCCAGGATTGTCTGAACGCCTGTACAAAGGTATAGGGACAGCGGAATACGACATGAGAGAACAGTACGCTTATCATAATAATGGTTAAAGTTCCAAGCGCTCTGTTCAAAGACAAGACAGTAGGATAGGGGAAGGGAAGAATGGAAGGTACCACTGCATTATTATGAACAATTAACGAACGTATTAATTAAATCTCAATGTAAATGTAGGAAACACCGGGGTTATTTGAGTTAAGTTTACAAAAGGGTCAAACACGGGGAAATTACTGAATTTATCGAGAATATAACCACTTCCTCGTGTGGCTATCAAAATTTGGTTTTCACTTGGGCAGGGGGGGGGGGCATAAAATGCTGTAGAGACATATGAGGGATGGATAAAGGGAAGAGTGTGAGACAATTAGCAACAGCCAGTGATATATTATGGAGAATATTGCAGCTGTTTACTGTCCGTCGGAAAGAAATGCCGCACGAAATAGGACCTTGAAATAAGTCGTAAATGTCCCACCAGAGCAGCCTATAATGTATCTAATAGGTAACAGTATGAGCGTACAGGAAGGTTAGCTATCATAAGTCTGAGGTTGCAACATGGCTATTCTTCTTACTAAAAGCGACTGCCAAACTCACAGTATAATTTGCTACTACACTGCATGCACTAGGGTAAAAGTCTGTCTGCATGGCATTCATTTACAAGTAAAGGTGCAAGGCCCCTTACCTTAAGTACTCTTTGTACATCTTTCTTGTTTTGACAAAACGTAAGATTTATTAGAATCTGAATGGCGCCACGGTTGACCAGTGACTGAAACGGTTGACCGTTGACCACTACACAGTAATTCAATGGGAATAAACGGTTCACCGTCAGTTTTAACATTTAAAAGACAAGCAAGTCAAGATTTTTCTGTTCGCTTAATGGTCAACCGTTGCGAATTTGTTCTTTCCGTCAAAATTTTCCGTCCTGCTTTTCACGACAGTTTTCACATGATCTTGTCTGTATAAATTCATCCTTAAATCCCCTTTTAGGCAACCAAGTGATTATATTTGGACGAAAAAGTGATGGTAAACCGTGGGGTAAACCGTTCGACCTGTAGTGGGAGGAGGCCTGACTAGTAGAAATAGCGCCATCTACTTCACGACACAACCGCTCACTTATCGTTTATGTTTATTGATACCGTACTCAATTGATGGAACCTCTTCTCTTGTAACTGTCCGCTGGTTACGCTATAGATCATAAATATATTTATCCGTATAGTTGTTTTGAGGCACAAATACATTCAACTGATAGCCTCTATACACCTTTCTCCCCCGAAGTTCCCGAGCCCGACTGACCAATTACTCCTAAATAGCATCGTTCTTTTGTGTAATAAATAACCACTGTCCTCTGGTACTGCATTATTTACATCCAAGTTACTCCTGCTTAAGTAGAAATTCAGTAATTTTCTCATGATACAATCCAGAAGACCTCACATCACTTTTTTCCCAATATCGATAAACTTAACCAGCTACCAGATTTGTCGCTTGCCGTTGCAAAATTTCTCCTACATTCAACATGAGACTTCTCCTATACCTTTGTACAGGCGGTCAGACAATCCTGGACAAAATTATCTGGGACAAATCCCCGCGCCCCACCTCAATGTTGGTTTTGAAGGTGAATTAAAGTAGAGCGCTGAAGAAAAGAGCGCGCTTTTCGTTTCTTCTCAACATTGAACAAGGGGTGGAGGGGAAGGTCCGGAAGTGTCCCAATAATTTTGTCCAGGATTGTAGCTGGTGAAAACCAGCAGGCGAAGCCCAGCGGTAAAAGCCACGGGACAGCACGTTTTGTTTAATTTAGTCCTCTCTCTCTGAGTGTCGGTTCTACTCTGTCCAGAAAGGGTATTGACTGTGTTGTCTGGAAACTATGGGATGGGGGATCCTGATTGGACTTGGTCCTGCACATGCTTAACAGACTGGCCAATGGGAAAAGTTTGCAAGGAGAGGGACCCAGACAAGTGACCTCTACTTCAGCATATGAGCATGCCTGTAAGGGTCACGAGATGGGCTTTTATCGAAACTGTTGGTGTCAAATAATCTGGCAGCGAATAGAATTTATTGCATGGGAACGCCGAGTAAATGGGCCTAAACTGTCAACACCTGACTGTTTAAATTCCCAAAGAAAACTCCCTTAAGTGGAATGTGGAAGAGAGGTATTTTAAGTGGCGATTAACCCTATTATTTGACATTAACATAACATAACATAACAGGTTAAAGGGCAAAGGAGGGCTAAGGCCCCATAAGATACCCTGAAGTCCATAAAGCCTTAACTGAAAACAAAGAACCAACCAATACCAAACGAGCCCAGCACAATTTGATTCTACCACAGTTATGGAAGAACTTGTCAATGTTAACCTTAAAGCAGTGCACAGATGTGGAGTTAACTACCCACCAGGCAGACAACTCTTTAACAACTCTATGAGAAAAGCTGAACTTCCTAATGTCGAGCCTTGCAAAACACTTAACCAGCTTCTTACAATGGCCTCGAACCCGAGAATCACACCGAACCTTTAAATAATTGCAAGATGACAAAGGATTCCTTTCAGAGAGAAATTTGTACACCTGAAGCATGTCCCCCCGAATCCTTCTCAACTCCAGGGTGGTAAGCCCAAGATGCTTAAGTCTAACATGATAAGGAAGGTGTCTCACCTCTGGTATAAGGCGAGTGGCTCTCCTCTGAACTTGCTCTAAAAGAAACTTGTCCTTTTCATAGAAGGGACTCCAAGCCTGGGCTGCATAGTCGAGGTGGGGTCTTACCAACTGCTTATACAGATTTAGTGCAATTTCTTTACTAAAACTATTGAATTATTGAAATTCCTCTTGATCAATCCAAGCACTCAATCAGCCCTAGCAGCAGCAGCTGCACACTGTCTAGATGGCTTTAAATCACTTGTAATAACTACAATTAAATTTTCTTCTAAAAGACATTTAAAAGATTTGTTCAATAATTCAACTGAACATAAAGTAGTGAAGATACTTCATATTTCCTTGGTAGGCCTACATGTTCAGTTTATCTGAATTGTACTTAAATACTTTTTGGGGGTATAATGAGCAGGGGGTCACATACTGGTCTCAAAAATTGAATACTGGTAACCGGGGGTTGAATACTGGGCTGGCAGGCAAATCCAAGTTTCCAAACCTGTGTCCTTTCTCTGAAGAGAGGCTGCCATAATTTTTTGATAATGGCATGTTAGCCATCATAATGTCTAACAAAACATTTTGAATCATATAAATCCATTTTACCTGGGAGGAATAACTGCAACAAGTTCCTTAGGGGGTCAAATACTGGTCACTCAACCGTATATAGCCCCACAGGCGCCCCTTAACATTGTATAGTATACCCAGGGGTGTGAGTGAGGTTTTTCAAAAAAAGAGGAAAATAGCTGAAGCTTATCTACCAAAGCATAGCTTGCACAAGGCCTTCCCGAAAGTCCAGGGTGAGAGCTCCCAGAAGGTGAAGGGCAGAGCTCCACGGAAATTTTTTTGAAATATGGAACAATGAGAGTGATATTTCCTGAATATTTTGCACCAGTTTTCTTTGTACAAAAGAAATTATCATTTTTTGCCAGAAAATAAATTATCATATGATCCAACTTAATTGGTAATATGGGCCAAAATGACCATTACAGTAGATGACCATTGACCTCCAATTTCTAAACACCTGCCCAAGAAGTTACCAAGTTACTAAATATCACAATAAGTACCCCAAAACTGTCAAGGGGTCTTCAGGGGACATAGTCTTTTAAACTTATTTATTTTCATAAAATGTCCCAAAAAGGACCCCTAGATGACATTTGACCCCAAATCCCAGATCACCACAGATACGGTAACCTGTTATAGGTTCACCTTTGTGCCCAAGTTTTAGTAACATTTGCCCCAGCATGTGTCTATGGAGTAAGCCTTGAACTGTTGTATGCTTCATCGTAACAGTGGTATATATGGCTAATACAGCCAAATGTAATAAATAAAAGAAACTTAGACAAATAATGATGTCATCCTATCCATAAAAGCCACTAACCATGCATAACACAACTTTTGTGAACAAATACGACAATTTAAAGCAACTTGCAACGAATATTATTGAAACAATACTAGGCCATGTAGCTCTTGGAGGCCGCCTATAACTTGTACAGTAGATCAAACGTAGTTGCTTGTGTTGGTTAGGTTGTAATGTGTACATATACGTGACATGTTAGGCAATGGGAAACATGCCATTCCCCTCTGGAGAAAGTTGCCCCGTATAGGAAAACCTTAACATAGAAACTTGCAAATATACACTTCAGATTGTTCTTTAAGGGTCTTTTACACATGTCATTTACATAATTTGGAGGTTCTTGACCAAATGGGTTATTTTGGATTCTTTAGACGATCGATCTTGATTTTGCTGGTCTATGTAATTGAGACATACTGTCTACAGCTCACAGTGTATGGAGAAAGTTGTAGCTCGCTTTCATGATCAAACCATCACTTCTGGGACTAAAATCTCTCACCTGTGGAGTAAAAATTTTGCGAATGTATATTCACGGATTCCAAAAGCTCTCGTGGCTATATTTTTGCAGCCATCTAAGACTGCTAAGATCAAATTTCCTGATCGAGATTTTTAGGGTTTTAATGTCAAGCCCAGCTAGTTATATGAACTCCCATACAAGCACTTTGCATACAATACTGAAGTAGTGCAGTATATACAGTACAGTAGGACAGACCTCCGTTCTGGTATCGCTTTTACTATTGGCGGAAATCTTGAGTTTCGATACACAGTTACTTCCGTCCGATTTTTCAGAAAGGCGGAAAGTGAGATCGGGAGAGAAAATGAAAAAAGCGGATTTCCGCTAAAAGGCGGAGATTTCACACCCCTGTATACCATACACTATGTAGTATATAGACGGAAAGGTATGTCACAAATCTCCCAGCTCGAACAAACAACTTACGTTTCTGGCACAATTACTGCACTTTTCTCGCCAGATTTGTCTGTGTCAAGACTTTTGATCATAAGGTACCTCAAGGCAGCTCTTTTTCCCGAATAATTTCACTTGGCATTGTCTGAAGGATGAAATTTCGATGGAGTAACAGTATGAGGATGGTAGCTGCTGATAGGAGAGCATTCAGCACTTCCACACTATATAATAAAATACTCCTAAAATATTCTCTAAAGTTCTCTTAACTTTCTAGGCCTAAATTTCTTCCAAACTTTGTTTAATTATGGTTCACTTTTTATTATTACAAATCTTACAGATACATATTGGCATTAATATGCAAGATTTTTGAACACAGAAATTCATAAAAATTTGAAAACCTTTTGAAAAGTGGAAGGGCTAGCATTTTCTACAAGCACTTGTGACAGTTGAACTGTAACTGTTGTACAGTCTTCAACTGCCACAAATGCTCATAGTAAATGCAAGCCCTTCCACTTTTCAAAAGGTTTTCAAATTTTTATGAATTTCTGTGTTCAAAAATCTTGCATATTAATGCTAATATGTATCTGTAAGATTTGTAATAATAAAAAGTGAACCATAATTAAACAAATTTTGGAAGAAATTTAGGCCTAGAAAGTTAAGAGAACTTTAGAGAATATTTTAGGAGTATTTTATTATATAGTGCGGAAGTGTTGAATGCTCTCTATCAGCAGCTACCATCCTCATACTGTTACTCCATCGAAATTTCATCCTTCAGGTAGCACGCCCCCATTAACAACTCAATATTAATGCGCCATTTGTTCTCCTTCACAAATAACACCAATAAGAGACACTGAGATAACTTTTGTGATATGTTACCAAATAGGATGGGGTCTTTTGTCAATTTGATATGAAAGCAGACTAAATAAAGTATTACTGGTGGCAAAATGGGGTCAATCGAAGCATTTTTTGGGAAAATATGGGCTTAGAAGCTGGCGGCTGTATATTAGGCTTTGACCGAGTAAAAAGGCTCTTGGAAAAGGTACGGAAGCTTTGAGCTCCGCTAGCAAAAAATCTTCACGGTCATGGTATGGGAAATTGAATTTTCCACGAATGGCCAACTTGTCAGCTTTCTTGTGAGGGGTAGCTTGTACCTGGCGAAAACTTCTACCAGATTTTAGAGGGCACTTTACTTTTCCAAATTAGTGTGTAAGTCAATGGGGGAATTATTGGGGGTATGCTACCTTAAGTAAGAAACTGAAAATTTTGAAATCGGTATGGAAAAGCACCAAACATGGCTTAACTTACTTCATATGCTGTGTGTACACCAAGTAGGGGCATACGTCACGCAATTTCACGCTTGAGTGCTTTTTGAGGCCAATTTTGTTGATTTTAGCTCAAAATGTTAAAAATCGCCTAAGTTGGGTAAAATTCCACTCATTAAAGGTAAAAAAGTACCTCCAAAATAGCAGAAACTATTCCCTTGGCTGTGCATAAACATTCCTCTGTCACATAGAAGCTACCGTAATGTTTATATCAGTTCTTGGCTTCACTAAGCGTGTCTCCAAATAGGCTACACACTGTAATGTGCCGTCAAAGCGTGTTGCAAATCTGCGAAATTCATTGATTGCTTCAATATGAGAGATTTTACTTGCTTGTGTAGTCCATTTGAGTATATTGTATGTATGTCCAAGCTTCCAGGGGAGTGCAGGATAGATTTTGCATTTAATTCAAGGGAATAAAATAGCTTGGAAGGAAGAGTTGTAGGCCTAGACCCTAGGCCTAATGTTATGCCTTTTGTGTGTAGCTCAACAAGGCTTAGCGTTCGTTATTCTAAGGCTTGTTGCCCTGACCCAGCATCAGTAATGTAGCAGGTTTGTGAGATTGATTTAGAAAAACTGCTCTGACCTTCAGGCTTGTGGATCATGCATAGGTAAAGGTTGTAGGTAAGCCTGTGTGCCTGTATCACCCCCCCCCCCCCCAAAAAAAAACTGACCTAGCGACGAGTAATAACAAGAGCCCAATGGGCACTGTGGTTCCTTGCTGAATGTAATGAAACTGAGCCAACTACTGAATGAAGCAGTATTTCTGTTGATTCACAAAATCTGCTCTGTAGACAATGCACATCTTGTGTTAACACATTCAAGCATAAATAAATTGTTCTGAAGAAATACAGCCTACAGGCACTTCAGGGGATATCAACACAGACAGTATACAGTTACAATTTGTTTTATTCAATTAAGCAATCACAATTCATGCACGCTCAATGGTATCTGATCCAAATGATCAGTAACTTGGTTCTCTTTATAAAACTAACAACCCATAGTAGCATTTAATTAATCAATTCTAATTTCCAATTCCTGCAAGCTCACATGTCCTAATCTAAGGACAAATGTTGTCTGTCTAGTGAACTTTCACAACAGTCCTCTGCTTTGTGGGCAGAGAATCTTCTGCAATATTAAAAAGTAGTACTTTATGCACGTTTTCATAATGGCAGGATTATGGATTAAAATCATAATACTATAATTTCAATTAAAATTGAGATACTTGGCATCTCTGAAAGATGTCCCACATCTTTCAGTCAATGATACAGTTTTGTGCTTATATTTTTTGACTTTAGGAATTCTTGGGAATTTGCTTTTTGGCATCTGGTGATTTCAACTCTGACATCCAACAAATCTCATATGGGTTTTCTGCTAGATTTAATGCAACACCTCAAAGCAAAAATCTATTCAAGCCTCCTACACTGAGATATAGAGTTGAAAAGGTTTGCAGAGTTTGACCTCCAGTGACCCCAGGTGACCTTTGGTCTCCACCAAAAATTTTTCCCCACCAAGCTTCCTACCTTGAGATATTGTGCTAACAACAAGGGAAATCAGTTTTTGACCCTTGGTGACCCCAGATGACCTTTGACCTCCACCCAAAACTGTGTGGCACAGCTTCTCACTATGGTGGATCTATATACCAAGTATGAAATCTATCCAAGATTTTTTCCTTGAGATATTGCGTTAACAAGGTTTTCAGTATTTGACTCTCAGTGACCCCAAATGACCTTTGACCTCCACCAAAAATGACAGGAGTCATCTTCTCACCATTAGTCATCCACATACCAAGTATGAAATCTATCCAAGCTTCCTACCTTGAGATATTGTTTTAACAACAAGTTTTCAGTGTTTGACTGCTGGTGACCCCAGATGACCTTTGACCTCCACCAAAAGCTACAGCATTCATCTTCTCTCCATAATGCATCTACATACTAAGTATGAAATTTATCCAAGCTTCCTACCTTGAGATATCGTGCAAACAAGGTTTTCGGTCTTTGACCCCTGGTGACCCCACATGACCTTTGACCTCCACCAAAAACAATAGGGCACACCTTCTCACTATGACAGATCCATATACCAAGTTTTAGTTTAGTCCAACTTTCCCTTGTTGAGTTACAGCGTACCGAAGCAAGTGTCACACACACACACACACACACGCACACGCACACATACACACACACACACGCCAAGCTGACTACATAGGTTCCTTTTGCTAACGCAAGGAACCAAAAACGTTTCAATTAGCCTACTGTGGCTACATTTGGAGACAGATTTAGTCATAGACAAATGCCATTCTTCTTTGGCTATTTAACTTATCAAGAACCACTGACTTTGTAAGTGTGATCATTGTAGTATTGCTCGCAGCATATAAGCCTATACATGGTTAACCGACTGGTATTAGCAAGTTGTAAAGGTCTTGCTGTTGGCAGCATGGGTAAAACTTACCTTCACTGTTGCCTACCAATGATAATGGTCAGCTTATATTTGATGGTCATCAGGTAATCCATATATTTATTGTCTTTAATTTTAATTACTTGTTCTGTATATTTGTTTCACTTGTTATATTGTTTCCCTTACAGCTGGGGGCTACAATTTTATCTGACCTTTGCAACATACTGTGGCTGGTTGAAAGACGTGACTCATCTACTGGGGGATCTGTGTAGTCATCAATAGCCTGCGCAGATGAGTACAGTCCTAAGTTAGACTAGCGATCAACCGATGAAACCCTGTAGAGGAGGTTTGTTATTTCGTTTTATACTTTTCATACTGTAACAGTAAGAAGTAATGGCTTCTGATATTGTACAGTGAGTAGGAGTCTATAACCTTTTCATTGTATCAAGAATTAGTTCTAGAGAATGTTGAAGAAAGATTTGGTGAAGTTGTTCACTCTGGCATGGCTCCTTGCAAAGCACTGTCCTTTTCGAGCTCTAAAAGTAGTTGCCCAATGAAAAAATTCAGTTCGGTTCTGATTGTAAACACCTGTTACTTTATTTTGTATGTGCCAGCTGGACCCTTGTGTGACCGAAGTGCTCCATCCAGTACTTAAAAACTATTCATGATATACCTCCTGACAGAGATCCCAGAGTCCTGTAAACAGTGTCCTCACATTTCATTTAGGATTCCTATGTGACAGTCTTCAGCTTGTTTGTTTTATAATTTAAGACAAAGTTGTACATTACTCATGCATAGTAAAAGTAAGTAAATAGATTTCTTCCTCCTTCTCCTCACGAATAACCGGGTGAAACGGCATGAGGAGGTCGCAGAAGAGAGATATTCAACCTAATAAGGGGTGAGGGTGTCTCTGTTACTCGTGAAGTGGTTTTAAATGGACCTTGACAGGCATAACAAGGGACACATGATGTAGAATGACACTTGCAACAGCTCAGAGAATGTAGCAAATGGAATCAACATTGGTGGAAAGGCTTCCAGTAGCCATGTGGACCATGCAAAATAGATTGCTAACCTTTCTTCAAATTAGGTTTAAACTTACGAAAAGCCAAAAGAAATAGTGTGAGTGACATCATGTTGACATGTCAAAAATAGACAAGAAATGCAAAAGGAAGTGTAAGTTAAAAGCATGGTCTGGTGACCAAATTTCATGCTTTCAAAAAAAGCAGAAAAATTTTCTGTGTTAGGCAGTGAAAACCCCATCTCAATAGCATCTTGCATTCGGAAGATACAAATTTTTGAAGAAATAATACATTTTCAGTTTCCCTAGTGCATGATGGGAAATCTGTGATGTCATCTGGGCAAATGGATTTGATGTAGCTTTTGTATTTCTTTATAATGTTGGTATCACTATATTGAATATTCCATAACTTTATTTGCTGTACCATAAGTATGGAACAGTTTTTCACTATATCTACACGGAAAAACATCTAAACATTCCAACGGTATCAAATTTCAAGGACAAATAAGGTAGCTAATTATAAGGAATAACAAAAGGAATCTGAGGCAATTTGCCCACTTTGGATCACGTTTTGTGACCTTGAAGAAACTTGGAGGTATTTCTTATTAAAAGTAACCAATCTTTAGGAAGAGATATCTTGAGTTAGGAATGGAGTTTTGATACGGGGTTTGGATGACATGTCATGAAAAATTTTTATCTTTCATATAAGACCCCTACAAAATGCCACCAGACAATGCCTTTAAGTGTTTATTTGAGGTCTAGAATTTTGCAAGGCTCGACATTAGGAAGTTCAGCTTTTCTCATAGAGTTGTTAACGAGTGGAATAGTCTGCCTGAGTGGGTAGTTAACTCCACATCTGTGCACTGCTTTAAGGTTAACATTGACAAGTTCTTCCATAAGTGTGGTAGAATCTAGTTGTGCTGGGCTCGTTTGGTGTTGGTTGGTTCTTTGTTTTCAGTCTAGGTTGTATGGACTTCAGGGCATCTTATGGGGCCTTAGCCCTCCTTTGCCCTTTAACCTGTTATGTTATGTTATGTTATGTTATGTACTAAAGTAATCATAAAATTTGATTTGGGGGACATAAAAAAAAATCACCCCTCACTTATGGTAGCACGCCCCCATTAACAACTCAATATTAATGCGCCATTTGTTCTCCTTCACAAATAACACCAATAAGAGACATTATAACTTTTGTGATATATATGTTACCAAATAGGATGGGGTCTTTTGTCAATTTGATATGAAAGCAGACTAAATAAAGTATTACTGGTGGCAAAATGGGGTCAATCGAAGCATTTTAGGGGAAAATATGGGCTTAGAAGCTGGCGGCTGTATATTAGGCTTTGACCGAGTAAAAAGGCTCTTGGAAAAGGTACGGAAGCTTTGAGCTCCGCTAGCAAAAAATCTTCACGGTCATGGTATGGGAAATTGAATTTTCCATGAATGGCCAACTTGTCAGCTTTCTTGTGAGGGGTAGCTTGTACCTGGCAAAAACTTCTACACGGTTTTAGAGGGCACTTTACTTTTCCAAATTAGTGTGTAAGTCAATGGGGGAATTATAGGGGGTATGCTACCTTCAGACAATGCCAAGTGAAATTATTTGGGAAAAAGAGTTGCCTTGAGGTACCTTATGATCAAAAGTCTCGGCACAGACAAATTTGGCGAGAAAAGTGCAGTAATTGTGCCAGAAACGTAAGTTGTTTGTTCGAGCTGGGAGATTTGTGACATACCTTTCCGTCGATATATACTACATAGTATACGGTATACTATACAATGTTAAGGGGCGCCTGTGTATAGCCCCCCCCCCCCACCTTCCCTGCTTCCTACACCTATGATTGTACCAAAAACAAAAAGTCAATGGGAACAAAGCAGTGCTTCAACGTGCTTTGAAAGCATTCTGAAAAGTATTTGGAACCTTCCACCATATACAACACCACAACTTACAAGTAAATTTTGGGATTTACGTTAGCTCAGTAGGAATTACATTTTACAGTACGTGTACGTAGGCTGTGGCTAGGCCCAAGCTTCATAGTATGCTAGCCTTATGAGGGTTACATGATGGAGACAAAGAACAACAATCATATTCACAATGTTAATACTCACCCAAGACCGAAAACTAAATTTACGTATTATTGGCCGTACAGTAGGCTTGAAGTTGAACAGGACTCTGTGAGACGTGTAGTTTCTTGGACCTTACTATAGGTCCTAGTCGTTTTCTGCCGACCCTAAAATTCAACCTGTTAAGGTTTAACAGGAAAATTTATCATAAGTTGATCGTTGAAGCGCCTGATGGTCATTTCTGCACCGCCCACAACAATGCAAATTAGCCTGGCTTAAGTTGGGTCACTACTCGGTATACGGTCACTGCATAGCCTATATCCTGCTCTATGGGATGGGTCCTTGGAGTAATAATCCAAGGATGGGTCACTGTGACTGCCATCCGGTTGGGCTATTCCATTGTAACCATAGCGGAAGGGAAGCCCGTTGGTATTTCGCTCCGTGTAGTATTCGGAGCGTAAGTCTGTAAGTGTAGTATGCTAGGCACTGACTGAGGGCTAGGGGCTAGAAGTGCAAACTCAGTACGTTCGCATTTTCATGGTCGCAAATCAAATCAAGGACCATGGTCACTCACTATCCATCCGGTTATCTAGGCTATTCCATTGTGTCTGTTGGGGAATTGCAAACTTTAATAATCACCTTTCATGGTCTGTAGATGTCGATCTCAAAACAACTCTTCTGAGATAATTTTTAAACAATCAAGTTGGCTTACTCTAAATGCAAACAGCATACGTTTGCGGAAATGTTCATTAGCCAGGACTGAGAAAAATTCTAACCACTTAGCCAATACACCGTGCAGCTCAACTTCCTGACAGGCATGAACTTCGGAACCTCATCATGACTCCTGCAGCCCGAGAACTTTTGTTGTTGAAATTTAGTTCTTCATGCATTACACACTAAAAAGCTATGCTTGGCCTGAATATGGAAGAGCCTCCCCATCCAATGGGGACAGTTGTGAGAAAGAAACCACTAAGCAAACAAATTAATAAGGTGGCCTAATCCTAATTCCCCGGTTACCCCTATAGCCAATGGCGAAGCTAGGATTTGGCCTCTGGAGGGCGGAGATTTTTTTTTGGGGGGGGGGGGGGGGAGAGCTTCATATGAATTCTAGGACCGCGTGTTTGGTCTAGCGGTAGAGCTTCCGCCTCTCACGCGGAAGGCCCGGGTTCAATTCCCAGGTCGAGTCATACCAAAGACTCTAAAAATGGAACCTACTGCCGTTGTGCGTGATGCTCCGCATAAGCAATGGAGTAGGGAATTAAAACAAGTCAGTGAGCCACAACTGGAAAAAAGGCCGTGGTCGGCTCGACTTGAACCAATAGGTTGGAAACTGGGTCGTAAAACTCCATCTAACTAATTCATATGAATTCTACCAAAATCATACTGGACCACACCAAGCCCGTCACATGGCAGTCCCTGCTCCCCTCTCTGTTCGCAAAATACTCCACTCTTCACATGTGTTTGCGGAGCTGAAGCTCACATCATCGCAATCATAGCCTTGTTCTCTTCACTTGCATGACGACTTTCCACGTCTCGGTATTGCAAGAGAAGGGGAAATTCCTACCAGAAGAGCGAAATTTTGGGGCCCTTCGCTCGCCTCGAAGTGGGCGATCTATGGTAGTCTTGAGGTATTATCCTCTGTGGTTAATGCAAACTCTTATCGCATGGTGGCACTACTGACTACAACTACATATAATCTTCTTCGGTGCCCCCCTTGTGGTGCCAGGGGTGCCGGTGCCCCCCCCCCCCATATAAGAATTCCTGGCTACGGGCCTGTATATATAGGCCGTCATTTTAATATTACCTATACGCGAGTAAGGTAGTAAGAAAAAACATAAATGAAAATTTAATCATGAAAACTCATTTCCGCCGCTGGATGGATAAGCATAAAAGAGTAGGAGGGGCAAAATTTATAAGTAGGCCTAGGCCTACCATGAGTAGGCCCATTGATAACGAATTTCAAGTTGCCCTTGTATTGTACTTGTAATTTTGTTTTACGGCCAAGGTCCTGTGGTTATTTGCGTAGTCAGCGTACTGCTTGCGGATTTATATATTCATTTACTGCATATGGAAAAATCAGTTACAATTGATATTAAAATATAATTTATCAGGGCATACCGTCGTCATGCTGTAAGCACCCGTTCCCAGATAGCACAAAGCATTGGCATTACTTTGGGTCAATGTTGGCAGCCGTTGGCAACAGTTTGTATTGATGTTGTGTAGGCAACCAAAGGCAGGGCAAACATTACGCCAACCGTATGCAACCAACAATTGTAAATAACATGTATTGCTAACATTTGCCCAACATTTGTAGGCCAACTGTAGGGCATCATACATTGAACCAACATAACCAACTTAAAGTAGCCAACTGTCGGGTGCTTTACATTTAAACTACATTGAACAGCTTTCATGAACCAACCGGTCATTGGTCATTATGCATGTGTTCAACAAACATTGAGCCAGCAATATTTAGCCAACCGTCTGGCATTATGTGATAAACCAACGCTGGGCCAGTTTTAAATTACCACCTGTTGGGAATAATATACTGAGCCAACGTAGGACCAACACTCAAAAACTTTAAAAATTTCCATATGCCGTTACCATTTAAAAAACAGTATAAGAGATTTATACATATATAACTCAACTGGTTTGCTGAATATAGAGGACCCTTAAGAGTCGGCCTACAACCATAGGCGCACGGAACTCTTCCAATGGGGGGAGGGGGCAGAATTTTTTTCCCGAATCTCAAAAAGTTACCCGAATTTCACTGCAGTTTAGGGTGCATAAAATAGACCAGGGAGCTGCAACAGTGTGTTGCAGCTCCCTGAATAGACCATCCAAAATACCAGCGAAGCGCGTGGAAATCTTTGCACATTTTTCGGGTATTCGATCAAAAGGTCGGGAGCTCAGTAGAAAATTTGGGCAATCTTTTCACTTTAACTTCACCCCTCTGCCGGAATTTCCCCTATTCTGAGTCCGAAAATCTTGTCGTTTCCTGCCCGAATTTTCGACCTCAGAATTCTTTGGAGGGGGGGGGGGGAAGTCTGCCCCCAACCCGCCTCGTACGTCTATGCCTACAAGTTACAACCTGGATTGGTTGACCCAATCCGAACACTGGATTTTGGTGATGGGTTGCTCGACACTCACATTGGTTTCGGTTGGCCAATGGTAAGAGGCCCAACATTGGCCCAACAATGAACCACAGAAAAAATACTAAGCTGGTCATTTTGGTATCAAACCAACCTCACAATTCTTTTAATAACAGCTATTTCTAAATTTTACATTCACATTGAATATTTTTGCAAAATGTTTTCGTACAAAGTGGGAATTTTTGCTGAGAAAATTTGAGAAAAATGTTTAAAATGCTGTAAAAGTCTATTGATACAGCAGGTTTATATACCTTTCATCTGAATGGAGCATTCCGAATTAGTGAAATGAGATTTGCGTTTATCAGTTGATGTAGGTCTAATTAAAATAAAGTGTGGCTGGCAATGGTGAATTCTTGCAGGGAATTATGTTTCTCAGTTGTGCAATACAACATAAAGAAGGAAACATTGAAATATCATGAAGAAAATTGCATTATTAATTGTTAATACTAACTAGTACTAGTCTCACTAAATATATAATAACCAAACCAATATCTTGATTTCATATAAAACTTTGCAATTATAATCCTTAGAAGTAACTTACCTGGCGCAGGAGTGTCCGTGATCACGACGGCGGAGCTCCCAGGGTGGGACCTGTTCTATTCAGCCAGTCTAGAACGGGACCACTGTCAGGTGGTGTCAGTTAAGTCAAAGTTCGTCCCTTGGGACGTTGTCACTCCTTCGGGGAGCAGAACTCCTTCGGGAGTATTGTTTGGTTTTCGCCCCTGGCTCTTCGCCAGAGAGTCAGGGGACTTTTGGAAAAAAAAAAAGAAGTAACTATCCGTGATCTTGAGGGCGGAGCTCCTAGGTGGGATCTGGGGGGCCCGCCCCCCCCCCCCTTCGCCACGAAAAAAAACGAAAGGAGAAAAAAAGAAAAGGAGAAAGAAAAATTAAGAGCAAAAAATGAATAAAAGTGTCTAAGAACGTATTCAAAGTATATATTTCTGTATAGGTTGGGTGGAGCTATAGCTGGATTATCTCTTTAGATATCTTTCAAAGTGGTTGGCGACGAAAGGAGAGCTACAATGTTCGAAAACAGGTGAATAGCTGAGTAATGATCCCTGACTAAAGATTTAAATAAGTAAACATCGTGACATATGCAGTATGGGCCCGGCTAGCTGCACTGAAATTTAGTAACAATTTTGTGTTAAAGTGTGAAATTTTTTGTAATCTAGAGGGATTGAGAGGCAAAGTTTTCGCCATACAGACCTTGCAGAATGAATACAGAAGACAAGCTGTCAGGTGACGTGCTGTTGTGCACAGTGGCACCAGCTGTTGCAGGCAAGGTAGCGGAGTGCATACTCTATTCGATTTCGTAACTGTCTGAAAAGTTTAAAAATGAACTCAAAAGGCTTTTAAGCAACAGACAGTGGCGTCGGCACAGTGGGCAATGTGACGTGTGACCCCCTCCCCCATTCCTTCTTGAAAATTTTTAAAATGGTCCCAAAATTCGTTTAAGCTACAGATTTCTGTGGAGGGTGTAGGGTGAGATGTGCTTTTGATGATTGGTTCATTTGTTCTAAACATTTTCTTTCACAAAACTGTTCTCAAACTATCATAAGTTTTTGAAATTCTCGACAAATTCCAAATTTTGGCACGTTCCGCTAGCGTCAAGCCTTGTGTCAGAGTTGTCCTTATCATCAATAGCTTTCGGTAACTACTCAAGAGGGAACAAAGGAGCAAAAGTGCTTTTTAAGAATTCCCTCTCAGATGATTCGTTTCTGAATAGCATAGGTTGGTGGGAGTGACAGTGTCCGATGCAGGTTTTGTCATGAACTAATAATATTTATTCAAAATTTCAGCGCGCTTCGCGCGCATAAGACAGGGTTTATACCCGATTTCATATACCATTGACAAAGATATGACGCAAGAAATTATTCCAATGCAAACATTTTTCTAAAAAGTACATCTCCTCTGTAGGGCTCTCATCATTATGGGATCTTTGACTAATCTAGTCTAGCACATGACTTGAAAGATTGAAAGTACGTAATTGCCGTTGCTTATTTTCCAAACATTTTACCGCGACGTTCAATAACGACGAAAATCTTTTCTGAAACGAATTTTGCCTGTCCACCATCCCTCTTGCTATACCTTAAAAAGAAGGTGATATGTCATATCTTCTCCCATATGGATGTCGGGTAGTGAGAATCCCGTTGGTGCCTCTTTTGTACACTGTAACTAATTCAGAGCTCCCGGGAGGCTCTATACTGTTCTCTGTCAACCTTGGATATCCTTTTAAAATGTAAGGAAAAAATTTATATATAGTCCAAGAATGTTTCTGTGGATTCCACGCAGGTATAATTGCGTGTACAATTTTCCCATGGGCGTGGATCATGGGGGACTCGTACCCCTCACTTTTTTGAAAGGGGGGACATTGTCAAAAAGGCCCCCTCACTTTTTCAAAAATGATGGAACAGACTGCAATTGTGCCTAGGAAAACGAAATTTTTAGAAGAAAAGAACCTAAAAATCCTACACTTTTGTTGCACCAAATCGAATCTGAGGGCATTCAGTTCTAGAAAAATTTCACTTAGACCACCTCCCTCATGCCGACGATCACAAAACTTATTGCCTCCCCGTGACGCAAATTCTGGCTACCACCACTGCTTTTTCCACCAGGACGGCGATTCACAAATTTGAAAAAGTCCTAACCCCCCCCCCCCCTCCAAACACACACACACTTTTGGAGATGGATACACTCCCATGATTTTTCCTGGGACTTAAGGAGGTTTGGAGACAATATATTAACCGTCTCTTACTCCCCTTTTTCACCCGAACAAAAGTTAGAATTCACTAAATTGTGGACATTTTTTAAACATACAATCACTTTAGAATGGCCCAAAGATACCACCATTTTGCATAAAGGCCCCCTAAAATTAACAAAAATTTCTCAGGGGGGAGGGAAAACCCCTAACTGGGATTGCACTCTCATGTACTAACAAGAAAAGGCTCTCCCACTCTTGTATATAGCGTATAAAAAATCCCACTGCCTAAAAAGGCATGATTTAGCAGTTATCTGCGGTTCCCCCAATCACAAACTCCCGCCGGCACCATCGGTCATAGATTTCTAAAGGGTATACCCTTCAGAAGTCCATAAAGAAGGTGATATATCATCTCTCCTCCCATATGGATGTCAGGTTGTGAGAGTCCTGTTGGTCCCCCTTTTTGTGTACAATTAATGCAGAGCTCCCGGGAGTCTCTATACCGAAAATTTTCGGCGCGCTTCGCGCGCAATTGTTTACGGAGAGAGGTACGTTTTTATTGAGTGATGGATTTATTTTTATCACTTTTTACCAAAAATCATTTGAAATATTTCACGATTTTTGCAATGTCTTCTCAATATTTCTTGATTTTTGCTTGATCTGCGCACTTCTAGCCTTGAATTGCTCCCTTTACTATCAATATGGTCCCGAACGTATTCGCATTACTCATCGGTGGGGTTCGACCATAAGCCAATTATTCGTGTGCATAAACGTGATTTCAGAGGAGCCAGCATTGTAAGGATGTAAAGCAACTGATATTCATTTTTTCACCCTCCTCTTCTTATGAGAACTGAAAACTTAGTATCCAACCCACCTTCTAATTGATAGACACATATAAAGGGAATTGACACCGTTAGTCATCGCAACTGTTTTAAATGTAAATTCAAATTTTCGGCGCGCTTCGCCCGCAATTGTTTCATCTGACGTCCTATACCCGAATACCGTATAACGAAAATAAAACACTCATTATGGCAAAAATAATTTCAAGTTACCTACACGGGCTTATAATGTTGGCGTGTAAGTTTTAAGATAACTTAGATTCTCCGGAACTCTGCAGGTACATATAGTAACTTACACTGAGCCACACTCATCAAATTCCATGCAACATGAAAAGGTATAAAATCTCACTGACATAAGAACTGGAGCCGATTTCTGTGCTCTTAAAATGCAATATTGCGAGAGCTTCCGGGGGCTTCGCCCCCTAAACCCCCACCGAGGCTCCACCCCTGGACCCCGCCAGGGGCCCTAACGCGGGCCCCTGGACCCCACGCGTAGGAACTCGCGCTTCGCGCTCGTGGTGCACCTTCGGTGCACATGAGATTTTCCGGCTAGCCCCCCCCCCCTCGAAATTTCTGGATCCGCGCCTGGTGGGACCTGTTCTAATCAGCCAGTTTAGAACGGGACGACTTCCGGGTAGGTCAGTTAAGTCAAAGTTTGTCCCTCGGGGACGTTATTACTCCTTCAGGGAGCAGAACTCCTTCGGGAGTTTTGTTTGGTTTTCGCCCTTGGCTCTTCGCTAGAGAGTCGGGGGACTTTTGGAAAAGTAACTAGTAATAGTAGTGCTGGTAGCTTTTAAGACTTGTAGAATAACTTTACTTGGATACGGTTCATTATGAATTCCCATGACTCACAGTTAAAAGAAGTGTTTAATAAGAAAGTGAGGCATAGTTTAGTTGGTACAACATTGGGTCAACCATTGGGTTTTAATATTGGTCAAATGTTGGTAAAATGTTGTTAGCCCACCTTTCAAGACGACCAGATTTATCCAGCTAGACCGTTGGCCAAATGTTTGACAGCCAACAGTTGGCAGAACGTTACTAAAATGTCGGAAACTTACCCTTGTGCAACTGATTTGCCAACGTTGGCCCAACGGTATGGCCTTTGGTAGGCAAAATATTGGCCTAATATAAAATTGATTGTAGGCCCAACCTTTTCTCAATGAGCACCCAACCATTAAGATAACATTAGCCCAACCGTTTGGCCAACCAATTTGCCAACGTTGGCCCAACATTATTGTGCTGTCTGGGTTAGGCCCAAGGCCCGATCGTTGTCTAGCTTGCACAGAATATACACATAATGTTGAATCGATGTAAGCATATACAAATAGTATGACAATATTAACAACATTTCTAAGTATAGGTGCATGATAACCAACTGTGGACAAGAGAAGGGTACATGGGGAGAATACCGGACTCTTAAGCTCATTAACATAATTTGCAGATGAGAACAAGTAAATCACACAACATCAAGTTTCTCATCAGTAAGCAACACCATTCAACTTTATTTTAAGAAAGAGTTGAGCTCACCCTATGTTTTTTTTTGGGGGGGGGGGTAGTTATATGCCAATAACTGAATGACGTTATCACAAAGTGTCCGGTATTCCCTACAGTGCTGGGAATCAGGGTTGCCAGATTTTCTGAGAGGTAACCGGCCAAATTTGGCGTTTAGTATGATCGAAAAACGCCAAATGTACATTCGTTGAAAAATTGCATAAAAATCATGACTATGTTGTAAAATAACAATCCATTTTATTGACACTGACCGAGATTTTTTATTTAATTATGCTAAAAATGTGTAATCTGAGACATAAAATATACGTTTTTTTTTCTACATGTTCCTGGAAAAATTGAGGAAAAACATGCATTTCTAAGGAAAATACAGAGACAGACGTAAAAATGCCAAAAATACGCCAAATTGCTGTTTGGCGTATTTTTTAAAATTCCGCACGCCAACACCATCGAAAAACGCCAAATTTAGTGGTTTTGGCGTGTAAAACGCCAAACTGGCAACCCTGCTGGGAATACCGGACAGTGTGTTATTTAATAAGTGTAACTGCAAACACTGGCATGCAGGTAAGCTATCAAATTAATATGTTTTGTACTGGGTGGCTGGTATTAGACGGAAACACATCCCGACTAGCTCCGTCGTTAAAATGCACTTACTTCCCCATACACAATGCGTTTACTACGCAGTACACACGGTGTATACGTACACCCGTTAAGTCCACCCTTCAAACATGCCCACAATACAGCAAAAACAACTTAATTCCCAAAATTTATCTCTGGATGATCATCATACCCTAAGAAGCTCCATTATTATATCAAACCATTTTTAGGATACCATTTTTACAACTAGGCTTAGGCTATAGTAGTCAGATTGTGGTGGTTTCAGGCTCGTAGGCATTTTACTCGATGATCTTGCTGACTGTAGTAACCATGTAAAACTATTACTGATGAATTTTGAAGAACCAGGTACATTTGATTCCAAAACACAATTTATCAGACAAAAGTCACAAAAGTATACCTTCGCCTAGGCTGTAAGCACCCGTTAAGACCCTTCGTTTCTAATTCAGCACAGAATATACACATAGCCTGTGTTGTTAAAACTTAGGCCGGCAACACTGAAGTGTTCGATAATACTGAACAAATGTTTATTATTCCCATTCATAAAAGTTCAGCTAGGCCAAGTCAATGTACTGAGTTCCGTCCAATAGACGGGTTGGGAAATTCGGTACTTCCGGTCGGGTCACAAGGTCAAGTGTACCATGACAACGGGCAACGTTTAAGGTCTGCGTGCTCAGCATGCAACACCCGCGCTGGGACACTGTAAGCATGGTACACTTCACCTTTGATCCATTCCCATATTGCATTGCGTGGAAACATTTCCCAACTCGTCTATTCAGTGTTTGCAACACGAACAGCCGAAACTTACTTTAAGCAGGGAGTTGTTATTTGGATAACAACTCCGAATAACAACTCCCTGCTTAAAGGTTCTTTGTTAGCAGCATACCCTTTAGAAGTTCTTGATTATGTTTCGACATTTTTTTATTTAAATGATTAAGTAACAAAAGACCTGATTTAAATGATTATGTTTCACACAAAAATGTCTTGAGCGGAAACAACCGGAGCAGAAAGTAGCGGCAAGTACGCATAAGACAAATTCTCCCGCACAGGATACATTGATAAGCATTCTCCCGAAAATCTAATTTCCCCCGATTTTCAACCAGCTCACCCCTACTATATTTCAGCAGCAGACTCTTAAGGGTTCCTTGATTAAGTTTCGACATTTTTTGAAATTATTAATAACAATGAAAAGTATTACCAAAGTAGTACTGCCTAACTGTTACTTTTGAACGATTGGACGGAATATTGCAAAAGTATTGTTTTCCAAAAAGTATTAAACAGTTAAAAAAAATATCTGTCCAAGAGTAATTGAAAAAAGTATTGCTGTTTAACCGCCTGTTTAAACTACTCCTGTCCAAAAGTATTGCAACTGATGTCAAATTTTCCAAATATTAACTGGAGGGCCGTATGTGTCATTTGTGGACAGGGATCTGTAAGAGATAGCTCGCTGGTATAAAGGTGAATAGACAATGGTCAGGTTAAAGAAACCTCCAGTGTAAACAAATTGTTTACTTTCTATACGGCCGTTTGTGATAATGGGATGAACGGGAGCTGGGCAGAGAGCGAATAAGGAGTCTAAGGATGATTTCAATACCAGATTGAGGCAAGAATCGGTAATGGTTGTGATTAATAACGGTTTGCATAATTTAGATTGAATTAGGAGCAGAGTGGGAAAAACCTATTACCAAAATACAACAAAGGGAAATCGACACTAAGGTCTGGGGGAGGGGGAAATAATTATAGTCTTCCGGTCGCCCCGTTTCACTGAGAGCCAGCTATGAAACTTACAAGGGCTCGTGTTAGAAGTTAATTTGGGCTTCTTTATGGGTCCCCACTCCCTCCCTGGGTAAGCGAGACCAACTTCGTTCAATCTTTAATATTAAGGGTATCTAAAGGGGGATTAACTCTATTACGATTTGTGCTAGTAATTAAATAGGAGCTCCCATTCTGAATTGTAGTGCCAATAGGGAGGAGTAATTCGTCAATTGTATTTTGATGGCTATTTTATTTCTGTCTAGGTAGGCCTAATGGTCGGTGGCAGCTGCTTGGAGGACAAGCTGTTTATGGGAAACACAGCAGGAAATTCTTACCGCCAATCTGAGAGCAGTGGCTTGGACTCTTTCAAAATTATAGATGGTTTAGTTACAGGACTGTATTCCAAGACTGGCCAGTGATCAGAGTTTTATACTGATAAAAAGGTTGTTTTTAGCACACATAGCACGGTTACGGAATATATTTTGACAATTTTAGGTCTGTGAACCAGTTTCTCTTTATAACATTATCAATGTGAGTAATACGCTCATCAAGAGCAACTCCAAGGAACTTTGCTTCAGTTACGTAGGGGGTGTATTTTGTCAAAGAATGTAATTTTGGGGGTTGGCTGGAGATTTTATTTCATGGTCGTGCTCAATGGCGAGGCTGAAGAGAGAATCTTCCAAAAGTTAGGAAAAAGAGGAGAGAACTTCGCAACGATGCATTTTTGTGTTTCTCTAGAATCACGCCTACATGGAAGAACAATATTTGTGGGAACTTTGAATAAATCCGAATATGTCCGAAACGGCGGGCGTTACCACTAGACAGAACTATAGCTGAAAGCGCGGGTAGTGTGCAATTTTTTTTTTTTTTAAGCTATAGAAAGAATCGTTACAGAACTTACTGCCACGGGCCTGATAAATAGCCATTTGGAATATTTTCTGAGCATATCTATGTCTTCACTAATATTAGTCTATATATAAACTTAGCGCAATTTTTTTTTTGGGGGGGGGCTAAAAGTAACCCCCAGCCTTCCCCCGTAGAAACGCACCTGGTGTAATTACTTTAATAATGGTCATGAGATGGAGTGCAAATCGTGACGCATGCGCGCGAAGCCCGCCGAAATGTTTATTAAATAAGTTTTCTATGACAAAACCTGCATTCAGACTCTGCATAGGCACTTTCAATTGCCCAACAAACCAACATGCCACTCAGAACTTGAAAGCCAGTCTTTAACTTGGTAATTCGTAAACAGCTTTCAACTTCTGCTGCTGTGATTTTCCGAAAGTTGCCATCGGAAGATATTGATGATAAGAACAACACTGAGGTAAGGTTCGAGGCGCACGGAGCGCGCGAAAATTTTGATAGAGAAGAATTTGCGAAAATTCTGATAGTTTGAGAAACATTTGTGATAGAAAATGATTACAGTATATCCATTACATACATACTTACATACACAAATATTCCGTGACAAAAGACAGTTTTGATTCGATTTAACGTGAGGAAAATAACGTTTGGTTTTATTCTCACTTGATCTAGTTGGAACATATACACAAAGTTGACATAGGCTCGGTCGGAAAAATAAGCTAGACTGCGATATCAGAAATTCCAACTGGTATTTCAGATTTTCCGACTACCGTCGCTCTAACGAATTGTGTGTGTGTGTGTGGGGGGGGGGTTGAGACACCCCCACACCCCCGGTCGCGACGGCCCTGTTTACAAAAGGTGAGTCCCGTTGATATCGTTTCCGCGTATCCGGATGCCAAGTAAAGTTGAAGCGTGGCCCAGTAGTTGTACCTACAGGACTTCTGTCTCTCTATAACCTCCACGGAGGATACACAGACACGGCAGGGAATGAGAATGATAGGGATAAACAAACAAGTCTGGCGTGACTTGCGGGTGTATAGCGGTGATATTTCTGTTAAGGTAGGACGGGCCCGGCGAACAAGTGGTTCACAATTAAATTGCCCAATTCCCCCCCCCCCCCCCCCCCAAAATAAAGCTCTGAAAAAAACTTGAGAGTCGAAGAACCGAAAGCATCGCCGGCAATTATACCATCTAATAAGCAGGTACATCATTCAGAACTCATTTTCCAAACATAGTCCTTAGTGAATCATGCCAAATCAAATGAGGGCGCTTTCACAATTGCATTTAATGGATACGTTCCGTGCACAGCTGACCAAAGTATATCGTCACCATAGAGCAGGATGATCGTCCCAGTGCTCGAGCTCGAGGATCGGAACTTTCCTTCCTTTCCCATGATGCTTCAAGATCCACTATCATTGACATAATGTCGATGGTGATACCATATAAACTACAAATTTTTTTCCCAAGACAAAGAGCGGCAATATTATTTGACCAAAAGTTTAGAAAATCGCCCCATTCGTTCTGAGATAACAAATATCGCGTCCCGCCCGTAAAACGCAGCAGATTTCGGTTTTGGTATGAACACACCTTTAGAGTGTACCAAGTGGTGATGATACATGGTATCAACTTACAAATCAACTTTGAAAGACTACAGTAAAACCACATCACACCAACATAATAAAGCTGAATATTTAGGTTCATTGCACTTTCACTGTTGTCATAAGGGAATCGTGAAATTTAATGTGAAATAAATCATTGGCACGATTAGCAAAATTCCCCATAGTGTAAACGTGTATTCCAAGTATATTCCAATGAGAGGAAAACATTTTGAAATAATCTGGTTGTTACACAGCAAAAGTGAAAAAAGTTTGTTGGGGTCTCATCTGCGCGTCTTATTACACTGCCCTGAAACATTGACGAACAGCGCCCTAATTCAGTTTTCAATACCTCCTAACTTGATGGGCCAACAAGATCCCATTGATTAAACAACTTCATTTAGAGAACTCAAAGAACTGAAAATGTATCTTAAATTGAAGAATTACAAGAAACATATTTTAGAGGTTGGAAAATGAATCTTAATCATCCAACTCCCATTGTCATAGCTTGCTCTCATGCTGAGATACAAAATGTTGAAATATATTCAATTAATTTGAAACAGCACTTGTGATGTCCTATACTTCTACAACTCACATTACCTGCTTTTGTTTGCTATTGAAATTAAAATGTTTATATGGTCTTGAGGAGCTTCTTGTTTTATCGCATATCATGTTGTACAGAGAGGGCTTGTATAGTCAAGTCACCCTATAACACTAAGAAAGTTATCACATCTTGGCACAAGGTACAGTCACGTGGCTTTCAGAAAAACAAAGACTGTAATTGAATAGTACAAGGAATGACATCACAAATTATTGTACAATTTACTACCATTTTAAATTGAGTGAATAAACTCCAACATTTTACATCCCAGCTCAGAAATATCCTGTTAAGATGGGTGTTGGACCATTTGAATTCATTTTTCAAGCTTTGTGAGATACACTTTTGAAATTTCAAACTTAAGACACACTTTAAATTTACTAAAGTGAAAATATGGGTAGGATTTCGTTTTTGCACTAAAGTAATGGAGATAAAAGGTCATTTTTTTTTCTTTTTTGTTGTGTTTTTGCATCTCCGGAACTCTATGTGCCATTTTCGTGGAACGATATAAGTGAAAACAAGTTACAGCTTTAGTGTACCTCTGATACAGTACAAAATGAAAAATGCAACTTGTGACCTCCGGAAACAGTAAAAGGAACACTTTTCAAAAATTCTCAAAGTAGTAGTATTGTGGGCATAATAGCCTAAAGCTGGCTTTTCGTATAGTGCCACATTGCGCAGTCGTATACATCCGCAGCAACAAAATCCCATAAATATTTTGTCTCGTTTGGTTGAAGTTTGTGTTTGTAAACATTTCAGTTGATGAATTCAATTGGGACAATGTTGGCACACAGACTTAATTCAGGTCAAAGGTCATACCTATCAATTTTTACCCACTTGGGCCAATTTTGCGTCACCTGAAGTGTGGAACAAATACATGCGCCAACGTTATCCCAGTGATTTTTCTCTGTTTTATGTTTATATGGATAATAAATCTGCACAGTAAGAGTACAAACAACATGGATATGTGCGGCGCTGACAGGCCCGTAGTCAGGCCGGGGCACGGGGGGCCGTGCCCCCCCGTGCGGACCACCGTGCCCCCCTATACGGAAAATCGATCGAAAATAAAATTTTAGTACATGTCGTGGCCCTGGTGTGACGCCAGGCGATTTTTTACCAAAAATGATCACAAAAGGAGTTGAATAATGAACGTATTTTTTTCTGTGACATTTTTGTTCTAAAATTACAAAAAATTTTGCGCGCTACGCGCGCTTTCATCTCCAGTTACATGGGACTTTAACACCCCTTTCAGATATGTTGGCCTAATTTGTAAAGGTACAGGTTCCACAATTAGGCTATTGTTCTTTCGTGAAGGCTTGATTCCCGGAAAACACCAAATTGCATCCATGAGAAGTTCTATCCTCTTTCTCTTACTATCTGGAGGGTTCTTAATTCAGACTCATCATGACAAACATTTTTTGTAAGAAACGTTAAGTGTCTCAATGTCCAGGGGGCTTCCCCCGCGACCAGTCGCCCGGCGTCTTGGTGTTGCTCTTAATGACAGACACTCATTACCTAAATACATTTTGGTTGGGAGTAAGCAACAATCTCAATTGGTCATTGGTGAATGCTCTTTGACTGACATCAAAGTCAAAAGATGCAGAGTAGCTCACATTATACAGCATGCACAGAGAATGTTCTGGTTACATGGTCTTGTATGCCCATTAGGATTTGACCTTAATCAATAAACTAGGTTTGTGTCTGCACAAGGGTGTCTACACAAGGAGGGGTTCAAGACAGTTTTGGAAGGAGTAACTTAGTCGGGAGAACTGGAACTATGTAGGACGAGGAGGGGCAGATTTTTCCACAGAAACCCAAATTTTCTACCTTTCCTTGATAAGATCGAACCAAACATTTTCAATTTTTCTTCAACAGAACCCCAACTTTTTCGCCGTGCGCCCAAAATTTCGCGTTCGGCATCCTTTCTGTAACCCATTGCTGCTGCTGGGGCTTCTGGTTGCTGGACTCCTTAGGGGAGCTTGGTCCCATCGTCGGGTTTATCTTTCCACCACCCCTTGTTGAGTCGGTATGCAGGTTATATTGTGGTAAATAATTTTCCTGCAAAATTTGGGCGCGCTTTGAGCGCAATTCTCACAAGCGAAGAAGTTATATCACCCATGAACATTAGCATAAAAATTCAAGTGAACTATTCTAGCCAAAGCTAGGTGAAGGACATCAAGGGGCTTTCATATAGTAATCTTACCTTGAGTAACATTCGTAACGCGACGACTATATAGTTTGAAGCTAAATTTACTCGTACCACAAATTTACTCAAAAATTTACTTTTTCTGTTAAATGCAAAACTTTGTTCAAAGTAGAAATACGATAATGACCATCTGAGATGTGAATTGTGAAGAGGATTGGTGTGCTAACACTGTCATTCAAAGTTCCATGCTAAAGTTCCCATTTTTTTTAATTCGCCAGACTTTGGGGAATTTTCCTCTGGGTCCTAACAAAATCATACTGGACCATACCAAGCCTGCCTAATGGCAGTCCCTGGTCCCTTCGCCGCGGTTCGCAAAGTACTCAACTCCTCACCTGCGCATGCGGAGCTGAAGAAGCATTATCGTGATTGTAGTCTTGTTCCCTTCACTTGTGGAGACTTTCCACGTCTCTTTATTGCAAAAGGATGGGAAAATTTCCATCAGAAGGGTGAAATTTTTGCGTGCGTCGTGCGTATGTGCACACGTAAAACCGATACCTTTAAGTCATCTGTGGTAAGCTTGAGATACCATCTGTTGTGACTCCCGCATACTGTATTCATATGGTGGCACTACTGACTACAAACATAATCTCCTTCGGTGCCCCTCTTTGCGGTGTCGGTGCCCCCCTATATCAGAACTCCTGGCTACGGGCCTGGGCGCTGAAGAAGGTCACAACCTGGAAATGACGATGGAATTCACCATATGCACTCTTTTGATCACTGTATTTTGATCATATGCGCCAACAAGATCCCATCAATATTTTTTATATATTACTTATATGTGGTTTGTATTTAAACTCCACATTCGTATCAATTGCAAAAATCGCGTTGTAAAAACGTTTCTGTGTCAACGGTTCCATAGAAATACTACAAGCCATCTGCTTTGCGGCTCCCGCCCGCAAAACGCAGCAGATTTCGCTTTTGGTGTGAACGCACCTTAACACCTTTTTGTGCGTCCCTGCGACTGCATACAGCAGGGTAAAATCCTTTTTGCCACTACATCAGGTGTCATCGGGGGGGGGGAGTCTAAGGGGAGAGGGTGTTCCCTCCCCTTTGAGAAATTTTTGTTATTAAAGGTTGGCTAGATGCAAAATGGTGCTGTCTTTGGGGTATTTTTGGAACTGATCATGTATGGCTGGAAAATGAAACCGTCCTTGCGATTAAATACAGAAGTGTGGAATCCTTTTGTCACTAGATAAGGGTGCCGTCTTGGGGGAGGGGTCTAAGGAGAGGGGGACACCCCGCTTCCCCTTTGAGAAATTTTTGTTAATTTAAGGTTGCAAAATGACGGTATCTTTGGGATATTTGTGGCTAATTGTGGTTAGGTGAAAGAGAAGGGCATGTTGTCTTAGAGAAGGGTATGTTGTCAACAAACCTCCTGATCCCCCCCCCCTCCGCTTTTGGCTGCTTTAATGCCTTCTTTTCGGGGGAAAGTCTTTGCTCAAAAACACGTGCGTGGAGTCCACAGAAATATTCTTGGACCATTACCAAAATTTTCTGTTGCTTAATTGTGCATTATAAAAGGGTATCTAAGGCTGGCAGTCACCGGTAAAGTGCCTACTGGAAGCTCTGGATTAATTACATACTGTGAAGTGGGGCACTGATGATTATTACCTGATATTCAAATGATATTACAGAGTATGATGCCGAGCACTTTACAACCATCAATTTTACTAAGTTTGAACGAAAATCCAGACGAACAGCTTCCAGCAAAGGGAAATGGGAGGGAGAGTATAGGTGCAGGGAGGTGATATTAGACCTCCCTGATAGGTAAATCAAAATTAGTTAAGGACTAAAAAGCGCTTTTCAGAATGTTTTTTCATCGTAAGTTAACAATTACCATCTATATCCGTAATGGCTGTGCGCAAAGCGCTCGGTAAAGATTTTTGAAATACTTATAACGGGAAATACATACTTTCAACCTTGTTACATCATGCTACAAATTACATTGAAAGATTCCATACGACTTCTGTTTTTCGGAAAAGTGATGTCATCAGAATAGT
The DNA here is from genome assembly GCA_029531755.1 of Holothuria leucospilota. NCBI lineage: Eukaryota > Metazoa > Echinodermata > Holothuroidea > Aspidochirotida > Holothuriidae > Holothuria > Holothuria leucospilota. The sequence goes on along the minus strand of CM055961.1, from coordinate 72,626,454 downwards.
TGTATGTATTATAACCTTAATAATGGTTATGAGATGGAGTGAAACCGTGACGAATGCGCGCGAAGCGCGAACTTTTTCGTTTACTAAGATTACCATGACAAAACCTGCATTCATTCTCTGCATCGAGGCAATTTTATTCCCCAACATTTGCCAGTCACAAAGCCAATCTTTTACCTGGGGATTCGTAAATAGCTTTCAACTTTTGTTGCTGTGATTCTGCGGGAGTTGCTACCGGAAAGTATTGATAATAAGGACGATACCGTAAGGTTTGGATCGCGCGGAGCGCGCGAATATTTTGAGAGTTAGCGAAGGATTTACGATAATTCTGATAATTTGAGAACCATTTGTGATAGAAAATGGTTACAATAGATTCATCACTTGGTCTAAAACACACCTCACCCTACCCCATACAGAAATCTAAAGCTTAAACGTCTTTTGGGATCATTTTAAAGTTTTCAAAAAAAAAATCTGAAATCGATTGGGGGGGGGGCACGCGCCCCCATGCCCCCCACTGCATCTTAAAGCGGTGTCTCGGTCTCGGAAGGGGTAGTCGCTGTCTGAGATATTCAGGTTTGCTACAACATTGATTCATACACATGGCTTAAAGCATCAGTCGTGCATGATATAACAATAGCTTGGCTGAGTACTTGAGCTATAAAAGACCAGGTAACATGTTGGAAGTGACTGATCAGCTAAGTAGTACAGCTCATGGGAGACTGAAAGCTTTTTGTGGGTTGAAGAAATCAAAATAAGGGGAGATGTTAAAAGTTTGCTTTTGCTGTTTTAAGCCTTTGGAATTGGGAAGTCTGCCCTATTAAAGTCCACTGACCCTTTTCATTGAAGACTTTAACTTACTAGGCAAATTGGATTTGTGGCAACAGCTGTCAAATTCACCATGTGTATTAGCTTGCAGGAAAAGACATGGAAGGTGTGACAAACTTGAGACTATCCGAATCCCTTATAAAAAGCCTTCAAAAATTATTACTTTTGTTTTGAAATAATAATTCTGTTATTTCATTCAATAGTCAAACAGGAAACACAGTGATATTATAACTTATTACCTCACCAAAGATTCTGGAAATAGTATTCATCAGATTTCTTTTTCAAGTTGTTTTCACATTAATGATTCTTGGCAACCTAATACTTCCCTGTTCCTGTTATTTTTCACAATTTAATGTATATATAATGAAGACATAAGTTTGACAAACAGGTTGTTAAAGGTTAACTTCATTCAGCAAACAATGACTAGAAATATGTGTCAATGGGTTTTGTACTCGTACCTCTACCCACAGATTATAGTTGTTCCCAACGGGCGGTATCGCTCCCTGAAGGCCTTTTCTCAACTAAGGGGGGGGGGGAGATAAGAGCCACGGAGAGGCCGTGGAGCAATTTGAAAAAAAAATGAGATCATACTTTACAAGGGGGCCAAAAAAGATACCAAATATTCTCCTCTAGTTGACCTTTCAAATAAGTATGCAATAAAATTGAGTTAACAAGTCAGGTAGGTCTCTCTGGGCACTCCCTGTTTAGGTTCACTACAAACTTGTGAATTATCTCATCTGCTAGCTGGTGAGAAATCGCATAAAACAGTGTTGATGTCAAACTTTTCTTTGTGTAAAAGGGTGGGGGCGGTATGGAGTCCATAGATCAAAGACTCTTAGTCATATGTAATTCCCGTCTTTCTGTTCACAGAAGCACATACCGACATAATCTAATTGTAGACAATTGAAAAATAATAGAAAAGCTTGCAATGCAAAAGAAAGTAGGATATTAAGATGTCTTTCAAAATGTCATATTTGGGCGCCCAAATATGGGCTATCTGTAATAATTCCCGGTGTAGGACACCTAGAGTAGCATCCGTCTTCCAAAGCCCCATGCAGCCACTAACATCCTTCTTCCCACTCACAAGACAAGCCAATCGCAGAGTCAAATTCCTTCCATTAGTTTCTACTCAAGGACAAATGATAGAAGGATGATTTAAAATACCTCATTAGTTCTCGTGCTGACAATTTCGTAAACACTGCAGAACTTCAGGGGGCTTCGTCCCTGGTCCCCCACTGGGACATTGCTCCATCAGGGGAAGCTAAGGAGAGCTTCTAGAATCCCTGCCCATGGGGAACACTTTGCACTGTGGAATCCCCAAAATCTTCCTAGCCTCTTTTAGTGAAAACGTTTTTCCACCCTTGACTCCGATGAAGGCTTCACACCCTTGTTAATCGCGGGTTTTGGATTTGATATCACAAAAAAAAAGAGCCCGTCCCGTTTTTGTCTGTTTATACTACCCTAGGCCAGGCCCACACCTGCAAAGGCTGTATGCGTACCTTTGATTTCAGCATGTCCTTCGGTTTGTTTTTTTTTTTTTTCGTTTCATTTATAGTAGTACTTGGAAGGGACATGGAAGGGGCGATTTCCCACTCCCATATGGTAAAAGGGGGGGGGGGGGGCGATGAGCTGTAAAAGTTCGGGAACCACTGCTCTAATGCAAGATTGTTAGCGTTCAAATTGCAAAATAATGCTCTTGCATTATTTTGCAATTTGATCACTAGCAATACCCAAGTTAGGCTGGCATGTGGAAGAATATCCTTTAAAATGACGAACACACAGACTTAAACTATTTATGTTCTTAGATCGATTGCCAGGTGCCATCACGTTGCATGCAACAGTGCTTGGTTTTAAAAATTTTAATGACGCTCAGGGCACCTTACCTTGGTCATTTGACGTACGCACAGGCTTGTAGTCAGGAGTTCTGAAGAGGTAGAAACGCAGAGGGGGCTGGGGAGCCGAAGGAGATTATGTTTGAAGCCAGTGGTACACTGTTAAAACACTGTTTAAAATTTTTAAACAACCACATATTAACCAGTGAATCGCTCAATGTTGTTTAAATTTCAAACAACCTTGTTTGAAATTTGAACAACAGTGTTTAAATTTCAAACAACCTTGTTTGAAATTTAAACAACATTGAGCGATTCACTGGTTAATATGTGGTTGTTTAAAAAATTTAAACAGTGTTTTAACAGTGTATAACCAGATGATGGCACTTTGGTGGAACCAAAGGGGATGATATCTCAAGTCCCTCATAGATAGCTTAGAGAAATTGGATCTTAGTGCGCATATGCGCTTGAAGAGCGCGAAAATTCTCCTTCTCTGGTGGCAATTTCCCCTTTTGCAATACGGAGACGTGGAAAGTCTCCATAAGTAAACAGATCAAGGCTATGATTACGATGGTGCCCCTTCAGTTCCATAAGAGCATGTGAAGAATTGCAGAGTAGTTTGCGGACGGTGAGGGGACCATGAGTGCCATAAGGCCCTCCTCCAGTATAACTTTCGTGAGTTCCAAAGGAAAAATTCCCGAAATTTCTGAGGAATTGACAAATTTGGAAATGGCTTTGAGCTCGCCTTCAGCTGACACTGAGACCACACCAAGGTCTTCGCAATTCACAGTTCAATTTACAAGAATCGTATTTTCACGTTGAACGAAAGTTTCGCATGAACGGGCTTGCAACAGGATGGAATGTTACAGTTACCAGGAACAGAAAAGTTCAGTTTTGAATATATTTGTGGTACAAGTAAATTTACCTTCAAACTATATAGCCATCACATTAAGAGTGTTACTCAAGGCATTAGACTGAAACGCGAAAACCGCATACCTAGCATCGTACTTTTGGTGTACATCTAGTTTTGGCTGAAATAATTAACTCACTGGTGCTAATAACGTACCTAGTGGTACAACGTCGATTGTGAGGATTGCGCGCGACGAGTTCCTAAATTTTGCTTGAAAATCATTGACCACGGCATATCCCGCACGTAGGCTCAGCCAGGAATGGTACCAGGTTTTTTCCGCCACCGGGGGCAAGCTTCCCGACTGAGGACCAGCAACCCGAATCCCCCAAAGCGAAATTATGGGTGCCCGAAGCGTGCAGAAAAGTGCGGGGTTGCACTGAAGAAAACTTCGTTTTAAAAAGGAAAGTTGGAAAATTTTGTGTTTGTATTGAAGATCTGTCCTCCTTAAGAGCAAAGCCAAGAAATTCGTGGTACAACTGGTCGTCGGAAATTAGATATATTGTCGTGCTCATCAAGGCTCCCCGGGACGGATGGTGGACATGGTAAGCCCTTCCCCCCTCTCAAAGTGCTCTCCCTCTGGAATCAGCATTGAGAGAATTCTAATTTTTTACGAAATATGTTTGACACGATGGCGAAGAACGATTTCAAAAGGTAGGAAAAAGTGGAAGGAAGTTTTGCATTAATGCAAGTTGGTGTTTCCTAAGATTCAGACCTTCTCAGAAGAACAATACTTGTGGAAATCGTTACCGTGGAGTAAGGCCAACATGTTCGAAATGATGGGTGGATGAAAAGCAAACCTCTACACAACTAAAAATGAAATCGCGGGAAATTTTGTTGTAGTTTTAAAAGAAAAATCGTTACAGAGAAAAAGTACGTTCAGTACTGCACACCTTTAAGATCATCTTAAATTTTCGTCAACAATAAGGCTTTGAGGAATGACAGAACTATCGTTCACAGGTAGTAAAATTTTATTTTGATCGATTTCCAAATGAATGGTCGCCAGGCGAGGGGAGACAGCCCCCGTTCCCCCACCTGGCTACGAGCCTGCGAATACACGCATGCTTACAAGCTGTGCTATTTCGAGACTGCATAGCAGTAGCATCGTACAACGGAGCACGATATAAATAACAACCGTTGGGGCACACCATACGCCGCAGAAATTTCTACTATAAAGAGTAAACACGTTTTCGTGCTAGTTCTGTTTATGGAGGTACCAACACTTTTTGATTCCTTTTGTCTTGTTTGGGTATGTCGAGGCGAGGATTCAGGAGAGCAAAGTTACCCGCAAATTGTAAGGCACCGGTGTTAAAAATAAACGGAGATAAACCTTTGACCTGAAGCAATTTAATTATCCTCATATGTTTCTGAATGCGAGTTAAAACACAGGCAACAAAGTCGGAACCTTAACAGTTTTCGAACTTACAATTGGACCAACAGATAATCGCTGTGGGATCAATGAAGAGGAATCACGACTGTTGTTGTCCAATAACCGCTGAAAATAAATGCTGAAAACGGTCACTCTGGAATATTCTTCCCAGTAAGGCAGTGTTTCGCAAAGTTCACAAGAGTAGATGCGCGCAAAGAGCGCCGAATTATGGTAGTGTGAGAACATTTTGTGCAATGTTACACACCTGATGGACTGCTAAAGTGACAGCAAGTCCTCTTGTCCAAATCGATATGTAAACTGTGCTTTTGTGCATAATTTTTCCAATTCCAAAATCTCCTTTGGGGGGACACAGGGGCACACGCGCACAAGGGGCAAACGGCGGACTTCGCCCGTACAAATGAGCGTGCCCGTTCTGTAAAACCCTAGACCGGCGCTGCAGCAGTCGTTAACTAAAGGGTTATCTTGATAATTGCAATTAACAGTTACGAATATGGAGCCTAAATACAAACCACGTATAATAATATTGATGGGATCTTGTTGGCTCATATTTTTGCAATGATCAAAAGAGTGCATATTGTGCATTCCATGGTCATATCCAGGTTGTCGCCTTCTTCAGCGCCGCACATATCCATGCTGTTTGTACTCTTACTGTGCAGATTATTATCCATATAAACATAAAACAGAGAAAAATCACTGGGAAAACGTTGGCGCATGTATTTGCTCCACACTTCAGGTGAGGCGAAATTGGCCCAAGTGGGTAAAAATTGGTGGGTATGACCTTTAACCTGAATTAAGTCTGTGTGCCAACATTGCCGGTATTTTATTAATTGAAATACGTTTACAACCAAAATAATTTTTTATTATGCCTAAATTACTGATACTTTGAGAATTTTCCAAAAAGTGTTCTTTTTACTGTTTCCGGAGGTCACAAGTTGCATTTTTCATTTTGTACCGTATCAGAGGTACACTAAAGCTGTAACTTCTTGTAACTTATATCGTTCCACGAAAATGGCACATAGATTTTCGGAAATCCAAAAATACAACAAAGAGAAAAAAATGACCATTACCTCTAATACCTCAGTGCGCCAACGAAATCCCACCCATATTTTCACTTTAGTAAATTTAAAGTGTCTGAAGTCTGAAATTTCAAAACTATATCTCACAAAGCTTGAAAATGAATCCAAATGGTCCAGCTCCCATCTTCACAGGCTATTTCTGAGCTGGGATGTAAAATATTGGAGTTTATTTACTCAATTTAAAATGGTAGTAAATTGTACAATAATGTGTCATTCTTGCACTACTCAGTTAGTCTTTGTTTTGCCGAAAGCCCTGTACCTTGAGCCAAAATGTGATCAATTTTTTAGTGTTATAAGGTAACTTGACTATACAAACCCTCTCTGTACAACATATGATATGCAAGAAAACAGAAAGCTCCTCAAGACCATATACCGGTAAACATTTTAATTTCAATAGGAAACAAAAGCAGGTAATGTGAGTTGTAGAAGTATAGGACATCACAAGAGCTGTTTCAAATTAATTGAATATATTTCAACATTTTGTATCTCAGCATGAGAGCAAGCTATGACAATGGGAGTTGGATGATTAAGATTCATTTTCCAACCTCTAAAATATGTTTCTTGTAATTCTTCAATTTAAGATACATTTTCAGTTCTTTGAGTTCTCTAAATGAAGTTGTTTAATCAATGGGATCTTGTTGGCCCATCAAGTTAGGAGGTATTGAAAACTGAATTAGGGCGCTGTTCGTCAAGGTTTCAGGTCAGTGTAATATGACGTGCAGATGAGATCCCAACAAACTTTTTTCCACTTTTGCTGTGTACCAACCAGATTATTTCAAAATGTTTTCCTCTCATTGGGATATACTTGGAGCACACATTTACAATATGGGGAATTCGCTAATCATGCCAATGATTTATTTCACATTTAATTTCACGATTTTTTATGACAACACTGAGAGGGCAATGAACCTAAATATTCAGCTTTAATATGTTGGTGTGATGTGGTTTTACTGTAGTCTTTCAAAGGTGATTTGTAAGTTGATACCATGTATCATCACCACTTGGTACACTCTAACGGGTACAGACTGTTACGTTGAAAGATACTGCACCTTTACACCATTATTGTCTCTTTTAGTGTGATGAGGTCATTCACTCGTGGTTCACGAGTGTGACTGCTTAAGTACGAGAATCCTACATTCTTTAACTTGGATAGCTGCATTTGCTATTGCTGGTTGCTTGTGCCACGGTTTCCACGATGGTTGATCCTTTTACGTAATATCGAAATATTTTGCAATATTGATATTGAGGTAACACGATCTCAGCTGGTATTATCTCGGTATCTTACAGTGACGATGTCAAGATATAAACTATAACAGCCATGCTGTTGTGTAGCTCACACAATTTCTCCTGTCTCACAAAACCAAATTTTATCATCTTTTCATCTGCTTCCAAAAAAACCTCCTTACCTTACAAAGGCAAATGGAGGGAAGAGAGGAGCATAATAATTAATAGAAATCAAAACCCATCTGTAAAATCACAAATGTGTTAAGGAATGTAAACCTGCAACTGACATAGTTTTATGACAGATAGCTACAAATATCACTGCATATTTTCTCATATCAAGCAAACCTGCAAAGGCTGTATATACTTTTATTAGCAGCAAGACTGAAAAAAAGTTTGTATGATGTACCTATAAACTGTTCAAGTATTGCAAAGTACATTTAATCGCACCTTCAATTCCACAAGTAAACACTGCATGGGTTTGCACTGATCAAAGAAAAAAAAAACAGACACTCAAATGGCTCCTACACTGTAAAAAATTTCTCCAAATTAACAGTAAAGTTCTGTAGAATTTTCAAGATTTTTTCTGTATTTCTTATTTTACATATAATTCCTGTAATTTTTACAGAAGTCTTCCGTATATCACATCTTTTACGGAATAAGTTTGTATTTTTATACGAATAAAAATTTGCAGATAATTTCTGTAAAATTTTGCCGAAAATATCTGTTTTTTCATATTTACGAGAATATTCTGTAAATTTAACAGAGGTTTCACGTATTTCCAGTAGTTTACTGAAAAAATCTGTTTTGAAAATGCAAATTAAAAATAGATCTAACTGGTTAAGAGATAACACTGTAAAGACTTTGCGGGTGTAGTTTATTAAAAATATCATAATAAAGCATTGGATAACCTTGAATTGTGTGTAGACTTACTTAAAGCCCTTTTTAGGGGAAGTTAATTAATAAAGTGGGCGTGGCCAAATTTTGAAATAAAATTTGTAAATTGACGCTAATAACAGTCCTACACTAATCAGATATGTAACAAAAGACACTTTTTTTGGTGAAAAGATAAGTTGTTTATTAACACCAATAGAAAATAATAAGATCAGTGAACCTTACTTCTGTAAAAAATATGTAGTAACATTTTTCACTGTAACTAACCGGTCAAATTAATATAAGACATTCCGCATTTCGCACACAGCATATGTTAACGATTATGGACCGTTACCGCCTCTGGCTCTCTCGCACGAGAGAAAGGGGGATGCTTCAAAGGGTAGTTATGCAGCACGGACTATGGAAAAGTCCCATACATGCTTGTATACCACGTATACAGCGGCAGCTTCAATTCAAAATTTTACAGGCAAACACTGTTTTTTAACAGCATGATATGTAATGTGAAATTACAGAGAAAGCTTGGAAACTCTGCTGTCAGAAAAAATCTGTAAAATAACATTTTCTTCCTGTAAAATTTTACCGAGGATTTCGGTAATATAAAATTACAGAAAAAGCTTGGAAACTCTGCTGCCAGAAAAAATCTGTAAAAAAACAGAAAATTTTTTTACAGTGTACTGCACTTGAACTCAAAACAGTTAAATTGCAATTACTTGACTTGACCAACTCAATTGAACAGAACAGAATGGGAGATATCCCACAATAATTTAAGCCTACTTCCTTTCATGTGTTAAGCCACACTGACCACAAATTGCTTCAGATTGTAGAGGCCACTTGATGAACAAACACATTTGTGTTGATGGGTTGAATTTCAAACAGCCTGCATATCCATTTGCAAGATAACAACTGAACACACAATCAAGCACACTGCTATCAGTACAATGAATAGAACAGCTAACTGCTCAGCAGGCACAGTGAACTCAACTCTACAAAAACAGCTTTACAACCCAACTTTCCTAAACCTAACTTTCCTATAATGGAATGCAAATAGGTAGGTATTAAATAATGCTCTGCTGACAAACAATCATACCCCAAAATTTCAGCCCCAAATCTCCTCACATCAAAAAGAAGACTTTTGTTGAAAAGTTGACACCATCTGCCCCATTTTATAACCTCACACGTGTATTGTGTACATATGTGAGCTAAAAACCTGTAACCAATATTTTAATATTTTACTGTAAAATATTGGGATAACAATAGGTCAATCTCGTATGTCAATATGTTAATATGTTTTAGTGAAGATATTGTGATATTAATGCCCTGTAACTAATATCTAAATATTAAGATACTAAAATATTGAGATGACAAGATGTTTGATGTCAGTATCTCAATATCGTTCAGTTAAGATCTTATATTGAAATCCAGTAATGTAATATCTAAATATTTTTCGCTAAAATATTGAAATAACGAGATGTTGGATGTCAATATCTCAATATCCTTTAGTGAAGATATTAAGATATTGAGATCCTGTACTGTAATATTTCAATACTTTGCTCTAAAATATTAAATAAAAGGATGTTGGACGTCAATATCTCAATTTCTTTCAGTGAAGATATTACCATATTGAGATCTTATAATATTTCATTATTTTACGATAAAATATTGTGAACACGAGATGTGCGGATGCCAATATCTCAATACCATTCAGTGAAGATATTTAGATATTGAGATCTGTAATGTAATATTTCAAAATTTTACGCTAAAATATTGAAATAACGAGATGTTGGATGTCAACATCCCAATAAGATGTTGGATGTCAGTATCTCAGTAGCGTTCAGTGAATATCTAATGATAGTGAGATCCTGTAATATAATATTTCAATATTTCATGCTAAAATATTGAGAACACAAGATGCTGGACGTCAATATCGCTAACTGAAGATATTACGATATTGAGATCCCATCCTATAATATTTCAATATTTTTCACTAAAATATTGAGATAAAAAGATCTCAGATGTCAACATCTATTTTACTCTTGAAAGTCGAGAAAGCCACATAATATCTCAACATCTGTATGGCACCTTAAGAGCTCCATAGCAAACCGATAATCCTGTCAATTTTCTATGATCGGCAACGCGACATTTGACCCCAAATCCCACATGACCACCTCCCCTAATGGACTCAGGCTTTTCCAAACAGCTATGATAAAGGATACTGGGATCGTAGAATTTTGGTAGGCATCGTTCATGCTCCACAGCAAAATGTGTCAGACATACAAGGACACGCCGTCATGAAGGCGTAGGCTTCCCTTTTCATCGGAATCAAAAACCAGAATGCAAAAATGCATTGAGGTTTCGATGATATATGTTCTATTCCAAATAATGCCATGATGTCCCATATCTTTTAGTCACTGGTCAAAATTTCCCAAGAATTCCCAAGATCATCATCTGGGGTTACGAGAGGTCAAAAAGCAAAATTTCCCAAGAATTCCCAAGATAGTCATCCGGGTCACCAAAGAACAAAATGCAAAATATCCCAAGTATTCCCACGGCCTAACGTTACAGTATAGCCTAGAGGCTATGCTAAATACTTGGCAACTCCCTAAGTAACATTAGCCTTGGTCTAGCCTAGGCCTAGCTATAAGTATAAACCTAGCCTAGGCCTATGCACAGCTGGTCACAGAAATCTCTCTGTAAATACTACAAACTTTGATGATGGGTACCAACATTTGACAGGCAATAACTGCTTTGACTAGCCCTAGCCTAGGCCATAGCTATTACAGTAACCTAGGCCTACCTCTAATAAGTAATATCAGCCCATACATACTGTACTAGAATTAGGCTAGCCTGTACTGTGGCAGTTAGGCTAGGACTTAGTCACAGGACTAGGACTGTCTAGGCCTAGCCCATAAACCTGGAACTCTGCATTAGATTTATGTACTGAGTCTAACGTTATTGTGTGTGTAGGCTAATGTTTGTTGTTGGTTCTGTAACAACACTTAGGCCTAGGCTAGGCCCTAACTGTTAGGCCTAGGCCTACGTTAAAACTTGATCTGCCTGGTAAATTTTCCACTTAAGTTACTCATACTACTCTGCTACTCTGAAGAGGAGCCATATTACAACATACTGTGATATTCCTGCTGTAATTTTTATTATTCGATTTCTTGGTGCTATTTTTCCAATTCAGTTACAGTCAAATCTAACATTAACGTTGGGCTACTCAGCCAGCTCAACAGACCTTGGCAGGAGTCTGTCACTGCACTCAGAAACTAGCTTTTAACACAGTTTTTGATTGGTTGAAAGTGGATCTGTTTACAACTGATCAACCAATGATATGGTAGCTTATGGAATGTCATGGACCTGCTGCAAACTATCTACTGATTGGTTTAACATCAACTTGTTGACAAAAATTTAACCAATAACATAACAGCATAGATTACTGGGCTCAAATAAATACACTACAGTACTGTACAGAAAAGTGAAATACTGTAGTCTATTCTCAGTCTTTTGATATGTTGGCTAAAGAATAATAAAGTTCGTGAAAGGACCTATTTACTCATTCAAAATTTGGATTATCAAGGAAAAATCCGTATTCCCATATTTACAATGATTTTCCGTACTGAATATGGAAAGTCTGTGCTGGTTGGGAGCTCTGTCTCAGGGTTTGACCCCCCTGGTGACCCCAGATGACTTTTGATCCCCACCAAAAATGATAGAGTTCTTCCTCTTACTATAAGGCATCAAAATACAAGGTATGAAATTTATCCAAGCTTCCTACCTCGAGATATCGTGTTAACAAGGTTTTCAGAGTTTGACCCCCAGTGACCCCAGATGACCTTTGACCTCCAACAAAAATGATAGGGTTCTTCCTCTCACCATAACGCATCTACATAATAAGTACGAAATTCTTTTCATCGGAATCAAAAAAAAAAGAAAAAGGTATGAAAAAGGGCCTTCAAAGCTCTATCTGACTGTTAAAATGCTGTTATACGGTTGTTACAGGGTATCTACTTTTGGACTGTACACTTACTGCTACATGTAAACCTTTTAAAGCCAAATGAGACTTTAAATGCCAAATTTTCCCAACATGTGAAGTGAAAATCCCAGCTGATAGGGCCTAAACCTACAATCACTGTTCAACAATTGCCTGCTACACATCCAAAGGAGTAGAGAATATAAGAAGACATTAAAGTAGAATATGAAATAGTGAACACATTTATTATCAATGTTAAAAAACCACATTAAAAGACAACTTTCAAGATATGCTTAATCTACTCTAGATTATCTATAAATAATTGTGACTCAAAGATCAAGAAAAGTGTGAAAAATACCTTGTCAGCAGTTAAAACATTAAAACACAGTGTCAAAGTAACAAAGAAGTGGCTGCCTCAGCAAAGTTGCAGCTGTGCTATATTGCTAAACATATTACCATTCCACTTACATGTGTATACCAACAAATCGTGGCTGCATCAGTCATGGTATTTTACCCATACTAATGTTAAAATGTACAGCAACAAAGCACGGCTTTGTAACTCAGGTCTATCTCCCATAGCTTTGCTGAGGGACATGCCTGCAGCATGCAAAGGTTTTTACATGGTGCATTAGGCAGTTCCTGGAGCAGTAGCGGAAACATTCCATAACAAATATATTCATACAACATTCTATTGACAAAGTCACTCCCAAATATTTTTATATTCAAGTTATTAAAAACATAACCCGAGTCCACTACACAAAGTCTGTTAAGTATTGGCTATAAGGTGCTATCAAGTTTGGTTTTTTTCTAGGAAGTACTGTACTCACATGTTAGGGCAAGACTCTTTGTTAGGTCCAAAATTAGAGGGTATACTGGTAGCTGTCAAGACTGTCTTCTCACACCACCATGAGCATCGATATAGGGTGGGCTGAAGAGAACAGGGGGTACATGGGTACACATAAGGGTGTTTTCTAGGGGGTTCAGCTGTTTTCCCCCGAGACAAACCTTCGCACCAGAAAACTGCCTGATTACTAAGAACAATCTGTCAAAACACATTTTTCCAGAACTTGAGAGATCCACCTCTATGGCCCCTCACATTTGGGAGAAGGGGACATCTCCACTAACAAAATGGGTACTCACTGTGGGTGATTACAATGAAAAAAGGAACAAAAAATGGCATTGCCCTTTTTGGTTTCCTGCTTCATTTTGATGCTCACAATTTTAAGAATACCCCAGAGCTCTTCACCCCTGTATTCCCAATGGGACTGTGAGCCCCACCCCTTCCCCTCTTACACCTGTGGAGATAAATCGACACCCTTGCATGACAAAATAATAAGACTATAATTTCAGTTCCACCTCATCTCTGACACAATCAACTTTAAATCAAGGAACCATCACCATATTCATTAAATTAATGCAATTTTTCATTTAAATTAGCAAAAACTTATAACAATTACTTGAAAGTTTGTACTACTCTCTTTGGTAAAATCTTTTCAGCTCTCTTAAATGCTTTCATTATTGCATCTGGCAATACCTCTCATATATGATAAAATGTTTAATAAAAATTAAACTGCAGTTCATGGTAGATTTTTTAAAGCTGAAATTACTACTTAGTAATTTATTTCAATCAGTTGTTGTTGCTAAACATTAGTAACCATGTTTTCACTGCTGCATTTCCTGTGAACTTCCATTTGTCTCCATTTGTCTTGTTTCTTTTTCATGTCTTTCCTCCTTTGCTCTCTCCTAGTTCTCTTTCCCTCTTTCCATTTTTGAATGCCTGCACCTGTCTTGTACCTTTCTTTAAGGACAGCACTTTCCCTATTTTGTGACAGATTTGCTTGCAGGCCAGCAACTACATTGTAAAAACAGAGGGAGTCAGTTTTGTGCCCACACTAGATTCAAGATGGATTTGCAAAATTTAAATAAACTTATGGATACAAATGTCACCATAAGGATAGGTCATTGTACATAATGGGATGTTAGGCATAATGTCAAAACAGCCAAGCTGCAGCTGCCTCAACCATGCTGCAGCAGCTAGCAGCTGCAGCCATGCTTTGTAATCTACATTTTACAATACAACAATATACATCGTACCATTGTAATGTATGTAGCAACAAAACATGCATGCAGCACCTGCAGCTCATCTGAGGCTGCTGCAGCCTGAAGTTTTGTTTTGTACTCCACACACTACAATGCCATGATGACTTACATCTTGCTACTGAAGTGTATCTAGCAACAAAACCTGCCTGTAGCCCCTGCAGCTCAGCTGAGGTGGCTGCAACCTGAAGCTTTAACATGGTGCCTTACACTGAGTTTCTGAAAAATCACAGGTGCTCCAGTATTAACTCATGAAGCTTTCTGCAAATTTTGGAGTACACTTATGGTTACTGCCTGGCAGAAGCATAAATACGGGGGGTTGACACCCGTGAAAATCAAAAGTTGAGCACCAAAATGTCGGTCTCAAATCCAGTTACTTAAAAAGTTAATTGACCATTTACCTGCTCTCATTTTCGTCTGTTCCCATGTAAAAATAGGGAAAGCTGTTGTTGGTCCCAAGATAGTCCCCCCCCCCCCCCGCAAATTTTTGTATATGTGCCCTGCAGCCTGGGGTGTTGTTTTCAGATGATTTACAACTGGTTTTGTAAAATTTGTATACTTCCATTGTTCTTCAATATAAATTTCAATTTTAAAGCTTTTTTGTACTGTTTGACATTGTGCTTTTTATGAAACATTGAATTCCATGGAACATGTCAACTTGCAGTAAGAATTACACTTAAAGAAGTATGTGACTTCTAGTTCTGATGTTTTATATTTGAAAAGAGTGCATTCAAGCATCGCATCAGCTTCCCTTACACAGCTAATCCATCTGTTACGAAAAGTTAACACATGTCCTGTTCGGAAATGGGTGCCATTGGTCAGAACACTAGTGTTGTGCCCTACTAGATAAAGGTGACAGCATCTGAAGGAAAGAAGCCTAGAAGCGTGGAGGTATGAGGTTTGTTTTGGAATTTTTGAAGTAATGGAACACATTAAGAGGCATTATACAAGAATGTAACATCTAAATTATCCTAATTCAATAAAGAAATAAAACATTCAACAAACTGACAGCATAATTTAAGTTCCACATGCTTGATGTACAAAATATGCATTAACATTAAGAAGCATACAGACACCTTGCAATTTGCCCAGGAAGATCCAACGCCAAAATATGTAAGACTATATGTGCTTGATTATACTGTAATTTCTTTTCAGGTAACAAAACTTGAATGAGGTCCCTTTACTTCAATTGTTAATGGCCATCTCTTCCTTTCAAACGCAAGTAATCCAGAAACAAAGGTCATTGTTAACATGTTAATACTTTTTTTTACATGTTACGTTGGCAGCCTCTTTGCCGACAAGGTCTAAGCTACAATAAAGACTTTCAGTTTAACGACTGTCCATAAACCTTTGCATACAGTAATAAAATTTCTTCTTGTCCCTTTATCTTGATCGATTATCTCCATGATGCATATGCTCAAACCTTAAAAAAATCATTATTTCGGTAACTTTTGGCATTAGCAGCAAATATTGTCAAAAATAAGAGGTTTTATGAAATTCTTCATTGAAGTTAACTTAAATGAGGTTAACTGTGATGAAACATGACCCAAGCTGAAAATTTTGAAATTTTCCTTAATGACTGGCAATATAATGGCACTTGGTGAAACTTAAAACTCATCTTAAAACTGCCAATCGCTGTCTAAAACTCTTGCACACCTCATGGCTGTTGGCGACCTGACGATCGAGTTGGGTTGCGGTGTGCTAAATTGTGTAGTGTACGGCTAGCTTTAAAGAAGTTTCAGCAGCAACACAATAGGAAGCTCAACATCTGCAACCACGTTGTCTCAAAGGAAGAATGAGTATTGGATCTCATTCACATTCAGTTGCACTGTCCCATACATCACCATACTGTTTTCACTGTTACCCTTGCCCCAAATAAGGCTAAACCACTTTTTCTGGTAGTTTTACTATGGTACACAAATTTTTTTCTTTCAGAAAAAAAAAAAAACCTTTGCCATGTTATATCATCAAAACCATACAAATAGGTAACCTGCTTTACTTTTGTCAAATATTCCACTTAAGTCTACAGCATTTAGAAAGCCAAAGCATCCCCACATAACAAAATTCCTTGAGGGTCCAAAGACAAGGCACTGTAAAACCCTGAAGCACTTAATGTGTTTCATTTCAGTAGCATACTCTGAAATGGGAAAAAGTAGTCTCAATTACTAGCCCTCAAACTTTCCACCCTCACTGTTGACTAGTCTAAGCGCTCCTCACTAGCCCAAAATCATTTAGTGTCAAGAATCCTACAGGCCTTTTTGAAAGACTTTTGAGAGTGTATAACCCTGGTCAAAAATTTGTTCCCCACGAAAATATCTTTGAATACTTTCCCTGTCCAAACTTGAGTAATTTTATGAAAAATGCAAGGAATTTTGGCAGAAAACTTTGCTTCTAAATATTTACATTGAAATTAAACCTGGACAAGAAGTTTGAATAAAACAATAGTCTTTTAAACATATAAAAATTTGAACTGCCAGGTTCCTTGTTTGTGTCCACAAGTTACACAAGCTGTTTGAAAATACCTTACAATGTGTGAACATTTCAGACAAATGTGGCAACTGTTCCAAAATGCAGTATATTCCGCACCACACAGAAAACCATTTTCATTTCAAGACTTCAAAAAGTTTTAACCATACCTTCTGATACCGTCCAATCACATAAAGACATTGTTTTGAGCACAATTAAGAAATTTTATATAACTACAGTACCTCTTTCAAAGCTATTACTGCACTAACTGTGTAATACTTGCAAAACTAGCACACCCAACAAAATTCTTTTGATCAGGTAATGAGTGTATACAATCTACTTTTGTTCGTGTTAGATGTGTTAGCAGTGATGATATAAGACAGACCATATACAAAGATTGTTCCTTACCTACAGTAGAGTACAACATCAATCCACACATGTAACCCATTATAAACTAAAAACCTCTTCACTATCGACCTCTGACCTTTGAAATCTTTTAAAACTTGAATAGTACACGTTAACAGAAGGTAACTGAAACAAAACCACATACAATTGTTGTTTACACTTTAATATCACTTTTTTCTCTTTTTAAGTATACATGGTATATACATGGTACAGTCAGTCATTAAAAACCATCTACAAGTTTGCAGATAAACTATGACATGCTTACTTGGATAATATTGTACATTTGCTTTCCTGTTCCCTTTTCTATTTGTTCATTTCTCTGAGAGCCAAATACTGTACAGTATATGTACCTTCTGGTTTCCCTTCAAGTAGAACTAGACCCTAAGGTACTATTTCTAGTAGGAAGACAACGCGGCTCCTAAAATAATAACGTAAAGCAAAACATAAAAGACAAAGAAGGAGCCAATCAAAATAAGACCGGTCACTAATCCTGCACATGACCAGTTCTTCGCAGATCGGGATGACTCTTCTGCTCCCTGGTAATCTCCAGCTGAGAAACGACTGCGAACCTGCAAGGATATAATATATATAAACAATTAAACAAAAGGTCCAGAAATGTTAATGAAGAATGTCTACAGTACTGGAGCAGGGGTTCTCAGGTGTTTCAGACCATGGACTACTTTAAATGAGGTTTTACTTAAATATATTCTTAGAAGCATCCAGGGTTTCTTTTCTTTTTGTAAAAAACTCGAGGCTATGGGTTTCTCCTCCGTTGACTGGTTTGTATCCTATTTGGGAGATAGAAGTCAGACTGTAAATGTTAATGGTGTTAATTCTGACCCTACTACTGTAACCTGCAGGGTACCCCAGGGTAGTATTCTCGGACCCCTTTTGTTATATTAATGATATGCCAATTAGTGTAAACTGCAAACTCCTTCTATATGCTGACGACAGTGCTTTGATTGTCTCTGATAATGATGTTCAGAACATCAGTAATTGTTTAAGTAAGGAATTAGAGTCTTGTAGAGAATGGTTGGTTGACACCCTCTCTGAACAGACTATCGCTTCACCTGGGCAAGACTGAATCCATTCTCTTTGGATCGAAAGTTATGTTAAAGAAATCCAGGCCCCTCTGTGTCTCTTGTAACAGTGATTTTATTAAGTCCTCCAATTCAGTTAAATACCTAGGAATAGTACTGGATAAGACCCTTTCGGGTGTGTTTATTGCTCGTGATATTCTTAGAAAAGCAGGGGCTCGTTTAAAATTTTTATACAGGCAGTCACCCTCTCTGAACAGTCGTACTCGTAAGATCTTGTGTACTGCTCTTATACAGTGTTATTTTGATTATTCTTATTCCTCCTGGTTCTCTGCTCTCTCCAAGCAGTATAAAAATAAGCTTCAAATTATGCAAAACAAGATTGTTAGGTTTATTTTAGATAAGGGTCCACGCACCCATATCGGGCAAAGTGAATTAAACAAAGTCGGTTTTTTATCTCTATGTGACAGGGTGCAACAACTTAAACTTAACTTGGTTTTTAAGATTTTTAATGGCACCTGTCCCGAGTATCTCAAATCAAATTTTACCAGATTGAATAATATTCATCAGCACAGTACCAGGGGTAGCCCATTCAACTTTCTTGTTCCTAGAATAAAAGGATCCTCTGATCGTACCTTTTTCTTTACAGGTATTGAACTTTGGAACTCCCTTCCTAATGCGGCAAAGCAAATTAAAAATGTTTCAAGTTTTAAACTGTACGTTAAGAACTATCTTGCCAACAAATCACTTTTAGCGGAGCAATGTCTCTAATTCATTTTTTACTGACTCGAGTGCCGGCGTCTTTCATCCAGTGCATTATTTCTGTTAATTTTCCATTCCTTGTGTAAGTGTTCCTTGTTCCGTCTTTAGGGACCCCAATGGAAATAAGCTTTTCGTAAGCTTTTGGGGTTATCCCTGGTACTCTGTTTTGTAGCTCCTTTTTCTGGTTTTTTATGTATTACTCTCGTCTGTTTGCCTGTAGTATGCCTTTCTGAATGTCTTTGCTTTTGTTTGTTTATTGTTTTATTTTGTACCAAAAATCAAATCAAATCAAATCTTTCAACAGCTTGTTATCTCATTAAGATTTGACTCCTGGAATCTGCTGCAGGCAACTTTAGTGAATGCTGCCAGCCAGTGATTTAGGCAGCCAGCCTTCCAGCCGTCCTTTGCACGGCCGGTTTCCCAAAATGACGGCCTATATTTTTGTACACAGCTTTCAAAATATACATGAAGCCGTGCACCAATTCTCCCAGGCTTCCAGTATACATATTAAGACTGTTTGAAATAAGTGTCTTAGACGACCATTTCTCCAACCGGAAGACCTATTCATCTTCCCTAGTTTTCAGGGGACTACTAGCGTGATTTTGTTCAAATCACAATTCTAGTAACATGCATACACATCTCTTCTTGTACATTGGAATTCTGATAGCAGCACATATTGAGTCAATGCAGTAATGCGTTGACTTTAACTACGTTCGATGTACTTGCCATACGAAAATCCTGTCAACTGAATTGTGTGGTTAGTGCTATTGCTCACAACGTAACTGCCGTGTTGCATGTTATGCTGTGAGCGCTTGATACCATACATTTTACAATGTAGTCTGTCAGACTGTTCTCACACAAACATGACACTAGCCTAGGTTCGATATATCTCCATATATAAATACGTTAGGATAGCGTATGAGCTGGTGTGGGTGTTTGTGGATAATAAAGGATCGTGCAAGAAAAGTACTGAAGTAAAGGTTCCGAAAACATTACGAGGGGCTTAGTTAGAGTGATTTACACATACCTCATAATTAATTTATGAAATGTTTGTCACTCTTGATAATTTTGGATGCCTTTAAGTTTGACATCGAAGATTTCTACCCTCTGACTGTGGCACTGCATATTTAGTGTGTACTACAGTAGAATTTTTAGATGAAACTTGTAAGGACCAAAAGAGTGATCGTAGGCTGGAATGTTTGGACAACAATCTCCGGATATTAGAAGCATACGAAATTGCTCATTATCATCGATGATAAAAGTTGCTGAATTTTTTTCATTTTTTGTAGATGTATCAAGTTTATTTGGTGAATGCTTTAGCATGTATGCTGCATAGGGAACCACATCACAGACTTTGAAGCCAGTGCTGTGCTCCCTGTAGATCTACAGACTACGGCTATTGGAACTACAGTCTAGCAGACGGTGCCATTGTTTAGAATCAGTAACACTGCAAGTCGATTTAGTTTTACAGTTACAGTAAGGTTATAAGTTAAAGCTAAAGGCTGAGGATTAATACTTGGCTACAATTAGGCCCATGGCTAGGCAAAACTGAGGGAAGGGTACGTGAGGTTGGATACTTTTGGTTTGTAAGTTTGTAGCATAGATGATACCTGACACCATTTCTAATTTTCCAAATATTTCACATGGTTGGAATGCCCCCCCCCAAACAAAATGCAGCTAGCCCTAATCCTGCTGTCCTGTTCTAGTAAACATCAGCCTCAGAGTCGGAAGACTAATATTTTGGCGGAAGACCAGAAGGGGGCAGAAATTGTATTGTCAAACTCATATTTCAGGTCCAAGAAGTCTCAAAAAAGGCTGAAATACCTTGTATTTTACCCTCAGAAACCTCTAAAATGCAAAATTCTAAACTTGCCCCCTTAACCCCCACAAGGGCCCCCTTGAATTCCTGCCAAGGAAGGTGATTGCTTTGTGATCGTGATGACGCCTTCAGCATCATATTGGGCCAATATGTTAGCACACCCACTATTCTCAACTGGACACCTACAACTGAAATTTCTGCCTCAGAGCCTGCTGCCAGCTGCAAATGGCCCGCGGCCAGCTTTATAACCTACGGTTTTAGCATTTGTTACTCTTTGAGCACTCCCATGTTTGGAGTCACATTTTGCCCCCAGGAGTTTCCACTCTGAATGGAATCTTGACTCCAGAAATGACACTGTTGATGCCACATGAAATATACAGGAGCACTTTAAGTGTTGAGTACAGTTTATTGTATTAATATACATGTATGCCCTCAACGCACTCTTTTCAACTGCACAGATGCCTTATTGTATACCAAAACATTTGCTAAAACTGTAGCAGTGAAACTAGTCACTGAATAAAGTTAGTTAGATGAGATTTAACGACACACCAACACGAGTGTGTTATATAGTGTCAACAAGTTTAAATACATTTCAAGTCCTTCCCTTTAGTCGCCTCTTACGACAGGCGTGAAATACCGTGGGCATATTCTATAACCCCCAGCCCACAAGGGGAGTCACTGAATAAAAAACAAAGTTAGCCAGTTCTGTTGAAAGGATGCATTACAACTTGCAAAAGGAGACAAACCAAATCACTAAAATTTGAAACTTTCGGTTTTGAAAGTGGCCATTCAGCAAGAAAGCTGTCTTAGGCAAGTTGTACATGTAAATATGAAAGTTGAGAAAATGAGTTAATGCACTTTCACATGGTACATAGTTTTTACTATTGGTAGGCAATATTCTGCAAGGTTTCTTACACAGAAAGGATTTGCATATTTATGGAAATCTGTCCATTTTTTCATATTTTCATAATTTTTATTTCATGGCCACTACAGAAGCTTCATCAGTAACCCTTGCTTACTACGGCATACGACAAGCTTTGTTCCTTAATATAAGGGTTGGAAACTAAACTTTCTTCCTAATGATATATAAAATTTTCAAACATAACCTTTTGACTATCTCCATCTCACCACTGAGCTTCTTTTCACAAACTTTCAATCTTCTTTGTCCCATCAATTCCTCTGTTCATCCCACCTCTGCTTCTCCTTCCCCATACTGCTTCCCCTTCACTGCTGCACCCTCTTTTTACCACTTCCCTCTCCTAACATGGTACCCCTTCCACTACAGTAGTAATCCCTCCTTTTTTATCACTACTCCCACTACTTCTAGTACTTCTCTCAATGCATAACCCCACTCCCCCCTTCTCCCCCACCCTTCTTCGCTGCTTCCTCTTCCCAATACTGCATCTCTTCTCCCACAAACATAATGCACATACACCTGCATCATCTCCAAATCTCTATTCTGTATTCTGTAATGTCTCAAAGGTCGTGTGACGTGAAAATAACATAGTTGGATAATCGATGTAAGAAGCATTCCCATTCCCATTAAAATCCATCAAATATTGACCATTTTACAGGGATATTTCTATTTCACACTTGTATCATGAATAAACATGAGCTAAATATGCAAATATTAGTGTTCGACCGATCATCTGTTAGATAATCGGCATCGGGCTGATTATCGCACAATCGGTAAATAATCGGCATCGGTAAAATTTTGTCCTCCAACCGATTACCACCACCGATTATTTGAAAACTGGAAACAGGGCTAAAATACACTTCAAAGTTTCTGCAAAAATCTTTATAATTCTCCAAAACACTCATTTCTTTAAGTTCCCGCCCAAAATATCAGCACTGATACTCACAAAACTTGCAACATTTTAAGCTCTCCAAATCATAGCAATCATCGTAATTGTTGCCGTAACTCTCAGTGCAGCACAGTTCAGGTGCGTGAAAGGCCACACAGTATTACCTAGGTGTGCATGCCATGGACCATGCCGCACATCTGCATACAAATTGTACTACAGGAAGAAATGACTTCGCGCTACGTTTTTTCAAGTTTCAGTGCAAACCACATCATCTGTACACAATTGGTGCACATACTGTACTGTAGCAGCTTTGGAAACCCGAGGCTTATTATCCTGCATAAATTATGCCACTTCCCACATTCTTTTCGTTAGTTTTTAATTACCTATGACCTGCACATGCGCACACGTAACTGCCGTACAGTTCTTGCGAAGTTGAAGTTCACCTACGAAAGCACACCAGTACAGTGTGTAATACGTAATGCAAGGCTAAGTGCATTGCCTGCGCATTTACTGTACGTAGCATGTTGGTCATGAACTCCGTCCATGCTCCTAACTGATGAACGAAGGGAAACAGGCCCCGTGTTAAATTCACTCTGGAACGGCAAAAGTTTTTCGATTACGGGACTTTATTGGGAATTAGTTTTACGTTTCATTTGGAGAACCTTTACATAAGACGTAACTTTTGGGCAAGACGCTTTACAAAAAATATATCCATATCGTAAAGGGAAAATGGGATGAGTAGATCAGGCAAATTGAGTGGAATGTTTCGTGGCCCCGAAGTGCCAAGGTAGTTAGATATTTTTGTAAAACTGGGTGAATAGGCTACTATATAGCACTACTGCAGTCCAGTACACACCTTTGCACGGAATCTTCCGACATGCACGGTGGATAGAACTACTGTAGGTAGGGCCGTATGTAAGCCGGCAGACTCTTTGGCTAACGTTAAGCCTGTCACATCGTACGAAAGCATGTGTTTATGGTTGATTTTTATCATAGTATTTGTAGAGGAAATCCTTCAAAAACATTTAATATTCTATTCATGGAACGTAGGGAACTGTTCTTAATCGTTCATCTCCAGTGTGAAGGTTATGTTATGGCGTGTTTACAAAGTTAGAAATATGGACAGACGGCGAGAAAACATGACCTTCCTATACATGTAAATAATCGGTGATCGGTAATCGGCATCGGCCCGATTGTGTAATTGAATAATCGGTAATCGGTGATTACCGATTATGGCGTAATCGGTCCAACACTAGCAAATATGTGACATCGAAAGAGGGACATACCATATATGGCACATGTTAGCCTTTGTTTTTTCAACCTTAATTTCAAGGACACTGGTACTGTAGCATTGTTATTCCCTGAGGGGTTTATTACAAAAGTTGATATTTTTTCCTTGAAAAATATTGACATCACTCACCAAACTGTAATATATATGATCAGTAATTAAGAGATAATTTATAGAGGGTTAACAAAAGAAATCATAACACTGTGCAACACTCCACATCATTATTTTTGCATAGGCAATTAGTTTCTTCAGAAACCATCAAACTTTGAAGACGTATATTTTGAGAACGGTAAAAGATATTGAAATAATTCTAACGGATCTTTGATTGGAGGACTTAATTCTTTAACTGACAAGTGAAACAGCTCTTTTGGTGGCATGTCACACAACCTTTAATTCTTTTAATTACAAGCAGCAACAGATGATGGAAAAGGTTACTGTAAATATGTCCCACCATCAACACCACCCCTTCCTCCAAAGCTCCTCCCCCTATCCAGCCATCACCTGCCCTTTCATTCTTCTACCTTCAGCATATCCGAGTTCCCTACCCACCCTTACCTCCTTCAACACGCTACTCCATCATACCATGCCCACTGCTCCACCTCACCTGCCCTCCTACCACCTCCCCACTCCCTGAACTAATATTGCAAAATCCAATTTCACCTTTTAAAATCTTCTCAACAACTCACCTCTGACGCTTTGACTATGCCAACTATACCAAACGGCAAGCAGCAGCAGATTGTTACAAAGATGGCAAAGCCCAAATAATCATTGGGCTGCACCTGTGTTTGACGAATGATTACAGTCTGTTAAAGAAAATAGGGAAGGTAAATATTAAAATTCTGCCTCTTCTCAATTCCTAACAATCAAAAACTCAGTTGATTCAAGCCACAGTACAGTAGTTTGTACATACTACAATACAGTATAACAGTGCACAGCACAATCACTAATTATCTTGGCTGCAGTCCCCGTCAAACAAAGCATTTCTGCCTAATTTAACACTTCAAGAACAATTATAACCGCTGTGTTGTGCTCTATATTTATACATTACAGCTCACATATAAGTTAATGAGAGAATACAGCACAATATGACCAGTACAGACATTCATGATTCAAAATGATTTTATTGATAATATTGTACAGACATTTGTGATTGGACAGTGTGTGATATGTGACAACAAATAGCATATACTGTAGGGCTGTACAGTACAGCCGGGAATGAACAGAAATGAAACATCCTCTTACTGTGAGTTTAATCCTCTTTTAGACAGTCAAACTAGTTTACTACATCTTATTCTCTGTCAATTTTGAAAAGAACCATGGCAACAAGTCAATCAATGTTGCCTATTGTTGTCAACGTTTTCAACTAGTTTACTCATTGTCAAGTCAGTCATTTCCCTTTCAGAGTTTCCGTAATCCCTTCTTTTGTTTGGCGACACTTATTGGCAATCAATAGTCTGAAGTTCACAAGGGGGGACACCATGCATGCACTGAACTAGGAGTACTGTATTGTGAACGGCAAATGAGTTAAACACCAAGTACAGGGGAGTTGCTATTTGTTGAATAGCAGTTCATTGTTAGTACTACGGAAGTGGTACAAATTTAACACTTGAGCAGAGGAAGCTGTGTAAGGATTTCTTGAGAAATTTGAATAGGTACTGAGCATACGATAACTTCACCAACCAGCCAACTCAGCAAATGCTAGAACGCATACACTGCATATCTGGCTCCTTTCGCTTAAAAGAAACGGGGAAGGGGGGGTGAAAGATCGTACATGAGCCTACCATACAGTTTTACATAATACAGTTGAATTTTGGTATAGCAATTGTGTTCCTTTCCAATTAACTGAATCTCAGTGGGCAGTTTAGGGTCTTTATGGTCAGGAAATGGACTAAATGGACGGAATATGTGTGAAAAATTCGGGGCAAAAATGGGCACAATTGCAGGATACCCCGCGAGACTGAAGCTCTGTGTTTTAACGGGCTACGGGGCTACACAGTCACTCGATTTGACTACCAATCCTTGCAACCTCGTAATGATTATGTCCTGATTCCGACTGCATATCATTGTAGCCCGTGAAAATTATATCTCGAGATTCCAACTGCGTATCCTCGTAGCCTTTTAAAAGGACAGTTATCCTCGTAACCTAAATTAAATGATGGCACTACTTTGAGCAGAGGAGGGAAATGAAAGACAGACACTGCTGGGGTGGGTGGGGGTGGGGGGTGGCAGAATTTTGTGCCTCTTAGCAGGGCAGGGCCAATGAGAGAAATATGCAGTACTTATACAGTAGGACAACAATACTTTGAAGTACTAGAACAGCAGTAGTCCACACTGTATGTATTTAAAATCTACTTTTAAATTTAAACTGCAAGTCTGTATCATCCTCACATCTTGCTAGAATACTTCACACTCAATTACATACTACTGTACTCCAAAAAGAATATTTACAGTATGGAAAATTTAGGCTGTTTATATGCACATAAAAATATTTTCTGGCCCCTTGAATTTTCCACAGGTCACATCATGTACTTTGCAGGCTGCAAATGGCCCATGGGCCGCCACTTAAAAACTTATAATTTAGAATTTAATATCAAGTACTGTAAGTATTGAAATATATTGCATAGGCCTATATAACATTAACTGTCTGTTTCATTTTACACATCAACTTGATGTAAGCAGGTAAAAAAGAAGATAAGAAAAATAAGAAACTGATTATCTCAATGCTCTCTCTATCAGCATTGTTTTGAAGGGTGCAGTACTGTAAAGTACCATCCTGACAGGTATTGTATAAACGTACATACTCAAGGCCTGCACTCAATGCCTACCCAAAACATGCCAGAGAGCAGCTCCCTCATACAGTAAGTTAATACAACCAAGGCTAACATTTAACACTTTCCCACTTACTATACAGTGAATTTTCTGTGTGGTAAATGACACTGTCAATGCAGTTCAGTCCATATAGGTACAGCACAATAAGTAAAATGCACGTGCAGTATGGATTTGACCACAGTATACTGCAACCTTTAAAATTGTGTCTTAATTATTTGGATAAGCATAATGAGAAGATTGCATTTTATTTACTTTGCTACGATTGACTAATCTTGACGTGGGATAGAGGAATAATGTTATTACATTATAAATGTCGGGTCTGCAACAGACTGTGACAGTAAACATGGGGAAAGAATGGGTAGTGGCTATTAAAGTGGGTTAGTAAGTTACAAAAAAAGTTGTGTAATTTATTAGCTTGTTCATTGTAAAAACTTGAATTCTTTATACAGCAAAGAGAGCTTTATTTTAGGTAGGCTAAAAATTACATGTTTACTACAAAGTAAGCAAACCTTACTGTACCTAATTTTTTGAATTCATAACCTATACTTCACTCTTCTAACCTACAGTACTACTAGACAACCCCATCTACAGTACAGTACCAATGGAGCATACAGTAGACCAATCTGTTAGGCCCCCACTAAGTACAGTAGTATCCTTCGTACAGTACCTCAAAGAATGCTGGCTCCAAGATGCCTGTTTTGGTGGCCAACAGTAATAAAAGACAAGCAAAAGTAGATGAGAAACAGATTACTGGATTTCTTTACACTTGTCTTCTAACAGAGAGCTTTTAACATGTTAGAGGTTCAAACATGATTTAGAACATTCACTTATCTCTTAACTTTCTTTTATGTGCAGGAGGTCTACAGTACAGTATGTACATGTAATACACTCCAACAGGACCAAAGATTGGTGACCACTTCATGAAGGTATGGAGAGGTACAGGTATCCCAAAACAAGACCATAGAATGGTGAAGTCCTGACAATCAACCTTAAAGATAATTACAATTCCTGGATTCTTACAGAGCACATGTATCTATTCCATAAAAAATACTCAAGGTGCTACATAAATCATTTAGAACAGTGGTGCCCAACCTTTTTTGACCAAAGGTCTACTTTTCAAGTAGCCAGCCTCCTGAGATCTACAAAACATACACTATCATACATTACACATAGAAAAACTTTTTCATTTTTCCTACACCAATCACGGCCGACTTGGGATCAGTCCACAGTCTACTGGTAGACCGCGATCCACTGGTTGGGCACTCCTGATTTAGAATGTAAACCATTCCAAATAAACCCAAGGTTGTGTTTTAAATATGCAATGACATACATACAGGTATGTCACTGATTAACACAACCTTCTTTTTTATATAGAGGTAGTTCATTGATTTGTAACACAACCTTGCGTAAATGTCAAGAAGTCTACACTGTTCGTACTGTACCTGTCCTGGTTGCTGGGGTGCTACTCCCACAGTCTGCAAGGGCTGTCCCTCAGGTCCACCTTGAGGTGGGGGATGGTAGTAAGGTGGTGGAGCTCCTCCATATGGCTGTGGTTGTGGGGGGTAGGCAGCATCACCTGTAGGGTAACCTGGATTGACTGGAGGGTAGGGCTGCTGTAAGGGATATCCTGAGGAAATGTAAAAATCACTAAAGATGTAATTATTTTGTAGAGTAGGGTTGGGCGATATATGTATAACAATATATCGTCGCCAGAAGTCCATATTGTGATATGCCATATGAAATACCTTTATCATATGAAAATATAGAAAAAAATAAAACTTTCGGGGGACTGACAGTTCGATAATTTAAATTTTGAAGATGAAACAGTGTTTGTAATGTCAGTATTCATGCATCAATTTCCTCCTAACAAAATTAGGTGTAAACTTTTTTAGGCTAATTTCAGGCACATTTAGCCTTGTCTACAATGTGCAATACAGGTTAATCCGTTTTGGGGATATTTTGGCGATATTATCGCGATATATTGATATGGACTTTTTTTTCATATAGAGTACCGAAGTGTGACATCATTTTAGCCACTGGCTCCATACGAACAAAAACCCCTACTGCTTTATCGTAGGACTCAACTTCAATTCATTGCAATGAAATGGCTTCTTTAATGTAAATGAGAGTCCACTATATGGTTTTATACATATATTCGAAGTATTTTTACAAATTTTTTCAGGTTGGATTAAATTTCGTTTACTTTCGAACTGTAACTTTTAAGACGTTTCGTAGATCTGGTATAGGGAGCTTCACACAGAAGTGTGTGTCTTACGGTGTAATACGATATGGACCCATCAACATATTTTTACAGACTGAAGTTTGTCCCATTTCCAGAACGAAATCAATGATGTAGGGGTGCCATACGACCAGGAACATACTGGTAATTATTACTTGGCCCAAGTTGCATTTTCATAGTCAATGACGGCTACATTTTGTACATCGTTTTAAATGATGCGTATCCTTCAATATGTTTGCATATAAAACTGTAGTGGCTAGGCCTCGGAAAGTTCCTATCCGGTTGTACGGGGAACCTATGCATTAATAAATTTAAGGTTTTTTGCCAGTTGCAGGGATTTTCAAACAAATAAGTAAAATAGTATTGTTCCATAGACTGTAGTAAGAGTGCCATTGTGACAAACATTCAGCGAGCTACTTTGTGCCATGTGGTTAAATATATACGCGTGCAAATCACAGTTTTTGAAGGTATTACGTTTAGTACGTTAGGCTAATCAGGTTGAAGTTTGTTTAGAGCCATTGCCATGGGCAACTATGCGGAAGTGACGACATCACTTCGGTACTCTATTGCCCAACCCTGTTGTAGAGTCACTGGTATACACGTACGTAAGGCTTGCACTCATAAGTTAAAAAACAGCCATTGACACCTGAATTAATCACTGACCATCACTGATTTTTTTCATAAAACTACTATAGTGACCATAATGGTCACCAATGTCCTACATATCAGCTCTTGTACTTGTTATACAGTATGTTACAACACTTCAGCAGTATGAGATTGCCCAATGCATAAAACCTAGGTGACAGCTTGCTAAATCAATACATAGTTATTTAAGGGAATGCAGTCACCCAAAAATTGAACTAGTATAAACCCACATTTTCTAATTCATGAATGGCTCTTTTAAATCATGTGACAACAATTTTGTAAGTGAATTTTTAAATTTATGCAAACAATCCCTTTGTCCCCCTCCCCTATGGAAAAATTTTTGGATTTTTCAAGACACCTATATGCAAAATGGTGCGAAATTTTCCACTTTGACAGAATTTAGTCGTGAGGGTTCTGTTGTGGTAGTTTAAATCTGAGTAATAATTTTTTTATCCTTTAGTGCAACACTTTTTAATGAAAAATTGGGGGGGCACAAGCCCCCACATGGCTATGTGCCTGCTTTGTATTCAGAAACATTATGAAAGATACTTGCAATAGAGATCAGACAAGATTTGTCACATTTAGTTCATCTGTCAAAATACTGTACATGTTTGGGGCGAACTTCTGAATAAGCTTACTGTACATGTCAACATAATACTCGTGTGAGCTTAACTTAGGCAGTATGCAGTTGCCCCAAAATTTTCTTTGAAAAATCTGCAAAGTCTTGCAAATCTCCTCTTATTGCATTACAAGCACGTCTGAAGACATTTTGAACATAACTATTACAAACAATAGGTAAAGCAAGGAGAAATTCTCCTTGAATTTCACAAATGAATTTTGCAGATCCCTGGAGGAGTGTCCTCTTATCAAGTTTGCTGATGACACAGCTATGGCTGGGCTTATTCATGGAGATGATGATAGGGCATACCTCCACCAGCTGCAATCATTTGTAAACTAATGGGATTCTAACTTTTTGCAATTAAATATCTTTAAAACGAAAAAAATTATTATTGATTTTAGGCGTAACGTTAATACACCGCCGCC
The DNA here is from genome assembly GCA_029531755.1 of Holothuria leucospilota. NCBI lineage: Eukaryota > Metazoa > Echinodermata > Holothuroidea > Aspidochirotida > Holothuriidae > Holothuria > Holothuria leucospilota. The sequence goes on along the minus strand of CM055961.1, from coordinate 72,595,909 downwards.
GGTCATTATAAAGGGGGAAGAAGTAGATCGTGTTTCAACTTACAAATATCTGGGTGTGATTTTGAATAATACAGTAAGCTAACTTGGGGGGGATCATGTGTATGTTATTATTAAGAAGCTGAACAGCAGACTCTATTATCTCAGGAAAATGGCACATTTCAATGTTCGCCCCATTATTTTGGATATGTTTAATAAGGCTACTATCTGTGGACTCTGGAGGTATTGCCTGGTCTGCTGGGGTGGGAATGTAACCAAGTTAGAACGGGATCATATTGATGATATAATTAAGAAAGCTGAAAGGGTTATTGGTATATCTCAGTCTGCTGTTGACTTGGTGTATCAGTGCCTGCTCCAAGCCAAGCTGGACTCTGTGTGGAATGACTGTAATCACCCTTTATATCAACAATTCCATAACAGCATCATCTCGAGAGGTATTGGCAGACTGAGACTTCCTGAACTTAAGACTAACCGCCACCGGAACTCTTTTATACCTCGTGCAATAAGACTTTATGTTTCTTTGAGTCGTTAGGTGCGGTCGTCGCTATTGATGGTTTTGCTAGTGTTTTAATGTTTAAGCATTTTTAGTCTTTGTCTTAATGTTTGAATTTTCAATTTTTTTCATTATACATACTGCTATTGTCTTTATATTTTTACTTTTCATGTGCGAGTATTTCAATTTCCTTTTATGGAGCAATAAAGTGTTACTTACTTAAATTCACTAAACAAAAACATTGTCACATGATCAAAATAGGCCATTCATGAGCTAGAGTGGCAGGGCATACTCACTCTGATTGGGGTGACTGCCTACTGTCTTTAACTAAGAACAAAACTAACTGCACAAGTCAATTCTAACCAAACAGAGCAAAGCCATTGTTTGAATTTATTTCAATGGAAGTGTAGTCACATTCCAAAATATGTTTGGAGAGATGCCAACGTCCCTGAAAATCTCACTGCACAGTATCACCTTACTGTACTAAGGGTTCTATGTATATCATATTTTGATGTTACCTTGTTTATTATAAACCATCACAACATAGCAACTTAAAGTTATTGGCAAGGTCCATATATAGGCCTATGGCAAACTTTTTGAGTTTCGGCATTTTATCAGCTTTTTTTATAACGGGCAAACACAATTTCATAACGGGTGTAACATTGACATACATTTACAATTTATGGTCTCCTGAGCGTAATATTGATCAAAAAGTGACCCCAATGGGTTAGTTATTAAGTATTGCTACATATCATCCTCAGAAAATGGCAAAAAGTATACATGTACATGATAAACTTACTGAAAAATAACCATTTCTATTTTGTGTGTCAATGTGTTACACCCGTTATGTATGTCAATGTTCGCCCGTTATATTTTCCGTGGGACCTACATAGAAATATTTTTTCAAAATTGAGGCAGGGGTCGAAATTCCCACTGTTCCGCTGTTCCGAGAACAGTGCTTTCCGTGCCGGAACAGTAACTTTTCAAAAGCCACTGTTCCGTGGAACAGTGTTTTTTCACAAGAAGCACATTGCATATATATACGAATATATCCTTATCTCTGATAAAGTAAGCGCGCGTGAATATAAAAAATTCTCGTAAATTTTGGCTTTAGTATGAAATGCAATCTCATTCCAACCATGATCAATTGCAGTTGGTTAGACTTTCAAGTGTTATTTCCCTATGGTGTATGGTAAACCTCTACTGTGTAAAATGCACACACTGTCAGATAGGCGTATACTACCAAATGCAGAAAAAACTTTTCAGTATGTCATTATTGCCCTGTATGTGAAAGTCATCTTACATCACCCCTTGTCTTGCGTGGTACGTTCCAGATGACAGGTACAGTAACTGTTCACTGATATTTACTCCTCATGAAAGGCTAATACTTGTGCTGAGGGATTTTTGTATTTTCATTTCCCCCAACTAAGCTAGCAACTAAGCATGGCAACTTGAAAATGACTAAAAGCAAGTCTGACGATATCTGGCGACCGAAGTGTTTTTTTTTTTTCTCGCTTAAAATGCGAGATCTTCCCAGTGACTTTCTGTGTGAAATGACTGTTGAAGCAACATTGCGGCGAAGGACAAGACAAGAACAATTTTATGTAAAACAAAAATGTAAAAAACATCAGTATGTGCCCTCATATGTCGGAGAAATGTCTCACTGCTTAGCTATAAACAAGGAATCAATAAGCTGTATGCAAAGGACGAATCAAACAAATATATTCCTTGCAGTGTAACCTTTTTGGGGGGATCACTGTAATCCCACTAGCTTTGCTTGCTGTACGTTCTGCATCAAAGTTAAGCATATTTCATCCTAGGCTTTGTCGGTCTCAGGTCACTGTGTGCAAGATTATATACTGGCAATAAATTTATGCTTAAAAAAGAACAAAAACTAAATCAGGTTATCCCATGGGCTAATACCGCTGCAGGCAAAAATCCCATGTTATGGCCCATTTGCACAGTTGTACCACTCACATGTAGTTTACGTGTGTGCACGAACCCTACGTACTCCAAGGTACTGTACTTTGGAACAGTGAAATCTGATCCGGAACAGTAGTTTTGGAAAGAGTGCTGTTCTGTGGAACAGCGGCAATGGAAGTGTAGTCACATTCCAAAATATGTTTGGAGAGATGCCAAAGTCCCTGAAAATCTCACTGCACAGTATCACCTTACTGTACTTTTCCTCAATTACCTCAAAAGTTATTAGAGGGTAAAAACAGTTCCATGAACATGAGGCATGGATACTGTACATTTCCAAGGATACTGTACATTGTACTCTCACTTCCCTCCTTCCTGGTCAAACCAGCACATGGAATTTAATCAAACAAAAGTACAGTTCTGGTTCTGGTGCGATACTACAAACAGTCCTCCGCAAACGGGATATACGGTTGTAGGTGTGTAATGGCTAGCAGACTAAAATTAATTTACTGTACTTGGGATCTCCTCACGCACCACAAGTTCAATTTACATATTTGGTTTTTGAAAGCTTCAATTGAAGGGGCCTCCCTAACAGCTGGGGGTAAACAATTCCACTCAGCCATTGCCCTTGGAATAAAAGAAAACCTACAGTATAGCGGTACTGTACAGTACTGCTCATCAATGGGAGGAAAAGAGGTTTCAACATTCTAAATCTGCTTTAAAACACAATGCTGAGCATAAAAAACACATAAATGTAACCGCAGTGGAAAAGGGAATTTCCCCAGGGTCCGTATATAATATACTACTAAACTAGAACAATGCATCTGCTTGCAAATTTTCCCACTGTGGATTCTTTAATACAAAATTGCCATGCACTGTTGAAGCTGTCCAAGACTAGTGATAACTTCCTACAGTATTTCTTGTTTTAATATAACAGCCACAATGCAGGATAAAATTGTGCGGTAGTGCTGTACTGTAGACAAAAGCTACTGTACCTTGGGTCCCTTACCATATATGGTTTTGTACAGTACAGCAGGGCATCATTTATACGAAGTGCTGGCATGATTGCGCTCCTTCACGCTCCTTAAATTAACCCAGCGAGAGCAATTCACTGCGCTGCTAAAAAAATATTAGCACGCAGTCAAACTCCTTAAATCCTGTAGGAGAGCAATGAGACTGCACTCCCCCCCCAAAAAAAACGCAGTCAAACTCCTTAAATCCTGTAGGAGAGTAATGAGACTGCGCTCCTCAAAAAAAAAAAAAAACTCACGACAGAGTTGTAGCTTAAACTTCCTAAGAGTATTCTGTCATTCTTCACACAGAATGATTGCATTTAACAAATACTATACTTTGTTTTTTTTTCTAAGAAAATATCTAAGCATATTGCTAATTTATCAGAATAACAAATGTTGAGTGGTTCAATGATTTTGAATGTTTTTTATCTTTTTTTTTTAAAGATATGAATATCCTGCATACATATACATTGGGAGCTTTCCAGTCTTATATGCTAACTACTACAACATAAGTGTACAAATGTTGAGGAGAGCAAATTGCTCTCCTAAAAGACTCCAGGAGAGCAAAATAGTATCTTGCTTTATAGTGACAGGTTTGCCCAGGAGAGCAATTTCAGAGTGTTGACGATCCCAGGAGAGTAATTCAGTGCTCTACTGGATTTTATAGAAATGAAGGCCTGGTAGAGTAGTTACATTTTGCCAATTTAATGGCCTTTAAAATGATGGATGGGACAGTTGGAAAGATCGCGGAAAACCAACTGTACTGTACTTAAAACTAGAAATTGAATTTGCACGGCAAATCCTACGTAGCCTCACGATGAGTTCGAAATAAAACCTACTAGTAGCATGTGAAAAGCCAGGCACGGATCCGGACATTTCCAAAAGGGGGGGGGGGGCTGAAAACCGCCCCTTGAATATTCTCCGAGATTAACATTATGCTAATTTTCGCGCATTTGTTACTGTTGATGTGGCGAAAAGGGGGGGGGGCTGAGGGCCGGGAAAGCCCCTTGGATCTGCGCCTGAAAGCGACTGCATGAGTTCTGGCTATCAGACTGTTAGAGGCTAAAATGAAAACTCAGTTAAAAAGTGGCCCTCATTCGGTCGGCCTAAAACTGACTCTTCAGAACACCTTGCCCATGCTACTCAGTAAATTGACCAAAGGTCATGCGAGATCTGTATACCGGTGACAATTATTTATCAACTAGGACCCTGCATTCTTCCAAAATCGTCTTTACAAAGAACCAGAATGCAAAAATGCATTGAGGTTTCGATGATATATGTTCTATTCCAAATAATGCCATGTCCCATATCTTTCAGTCACTGGTCAAGTGCTGCTATCTTAACATGTTGGAAAAACAATTTTAGGTTCATATTTGATCTTGGGAATTCCTGGGAAATTTTGCATTTTGACATCTGATGACTCAAGATGATGATCTTGGGAATTCTTGAGAAAATTTGCTTTTTGCCTTCTGGTGAACCCATGAGACGATCTTGGGAATTCTTAAAATTTTGCTTTTTGACCCCAGATGACCTTTGACATCCATCAAAAACAATAGAATTCTTCTTCTTACCATAATGCATGTACATACTAAGTATGAAATTTATCCAAGCTTCTTATCTTGAGATATCGTGTTAAAAACATTTTCAGTGTTTGACCCCTGGTGACCCTACATGACCTTTGACCTCCACCAAACATGATAGCATTCATCTTCCCACCATAACACATCCACATACTACCTATGAAATCTATCCAAGCTTCCTATCTTGAGATATCGTGTCAACATGGTTTTCAGAGTTTGACCTCCGGTGACCCCGGATGACATTTGACCGCCACCAAAAATGATAGGGTTCTTCCTCTTACGATAACACATCTACATACTAAGTATGAAATTTATCCAAGCTTCCTAACTTGAGATATCGTGTTAACAAGGTTTTCAGCATTCGACCCCCGGTGACCCCAGATGACCTTTGACCTCCATAAAAAACGATAGGGTTCTTCCTCTTACCATAACACATCTACATACTAAGTATGAAATTTATCCAAGCTTCCTATCTTGAGATATCGTGTTAACAAGATTTTCAGAGTTTGACCTCCGGTGACCCTAGATGACCTTTGACCTCCACCAAAAACAATAGAGTTCTTTCTCTTACCATAACACATCCACATATTAAGTATGAAATTTATCCAAGCTTCCTAACTTGAGATATCATGTTCATAAGGTTTTCAGCATTCGACCCCTGGTGACCCCAGATGACCTTTGACCTCCACCAAAAATGATAGGTTTCTTTCTCTTACCGTAGCACATCTACATACTAAGTATGAAATTTATCCAAGCTTCCTAACTTGAGATATCGTGTTAACAAGGTTTTCAGAGTTTGACGTCCGGTGACCCCAGATGACCTTTGACCTCCACCACGAACGATAGGGTTCTTCCTCTTACCATAATGCATCTACATACTAAGTATGAAATTTATCCAAGCTTCCTAACTTGAGATATCGTGTTAACAAGGTTTTCAGAGTTTGACGTCCGGTGACCCCAGATGACCTTTGACCTCCACCACGAACGATAGGGTTCTTCCTCTTACCATAATGCATCTACATACTAAGTATGAAATTTATCCAAGCTTCCTAACTTGAGATATCGTGTTAACAAGGTTTTCAGCATTCGACCCCCGGTGACCCCAGATGACCTTTGACCTCCACCAAAAATGATAGGGTTCTTTCTCTTACCGTAGCACATCTACATACTAAGTATGAAATTTATCCAAGCTTCCTAACTTGAGATATCGTGTTAACAAGGTTTTCAGAGTTTGACGTCCGGTGACCCCAGATGACCTTTGACCTCCACCACGAACGATAGGGTTCTTCCTCTTACCATAATGCATCTACATACTAAGTATGAAATTTATCCAAGCTTCCTAACTTGAGATATCGTGTTAACAAGGTTTTCAGCATTCGACCCCCGGTGACCCCAGATGACCTTTGACCTCCATCAAAAACGATAGGGTTCTTCCTCTTACCATAACGCATCCACATACTAAGTATGAAATTTATGCAAGCTTTCTATCTTGAGATATCGTGTTAACAAGGTTTTCGGAGTTTGACCCCTGGTGACCCCAGATGACCTTTGACCCCCACCAAAAACAATAGGGTTCTTCCTCTCAATATGGGGCATCTATGTACCAAGTTTGAGAACTGTCAGAGTTTCCCTTCTTGAGATATTGTGTTAACGAGCAAAGTGTCACAAACACACATACACACACACATACACACACACACACACACATACACACACACTCACATACACACATACATACACACATACGCCATCACGAATGCATTGGTTTCTCTTATCATCGAAACCAAAAATGCAGTCACGGCATATGTATACTACTTTATGTAGGCATAACAGTACCAGCCAGAACGACTCTCTGGTAATGCACACGCTTGTGCAGTTGCCCTTGGTACTCTAGAGTGCAACGTGATTCAATGTGTCAACTTACTACAGGTGGCGATCAACTACGTACAAGCATATGCTGTAGTAGATTGATGGTCCAGGCTATGAATGCCTACAGTTAACCTGATGTGATGAATTTAGGTGAAATGTGAAACTTGTGCGTGGCACCCATGTCCTGATTTGTTTTATCAACTATTCCCCTCATCTAGACTATGTTCTGTCACGTACTCTGAAAGCCTCTGTTAAAGTTTAGACCCTAAATACCCAAGTATCTGCCGTCTTCCATTGTTGTCACCTCGATTGTAGAGTCTCTCTTACAATAAACTAGTTCCGAAGAACTGCAGTCATGCACTCCCGTTTATCCGTCTAATCAACTTTATATATCAGTGGTGCACTACACTGTAGGCCTACCTGTTATGCCAGTAGACCCATGGAAGCACTGGGTGAACGAGCTGAACACCTCAAGTAGATAAGTAGTACTTCCCGTTCGTTTTGGGGACCGTAACAGAAAATGGCAGCCATGATGCTGAGCTTTAATCGTTTTACTCGGCGCATGTATCATCCAAAAGTGAGTAGATTGTAAGCGTTAATCGTAATCGTCTTCATAAAATGCATAACAAAAATTCATCCGGTTGAAAATTTTGCTACGTTTTATTGCATATTAAGTCACAATCTATGCTTTGGTTGGTGAAAACACCTTGTCTTGGTCCTTGATGGTTTTCGATCATGAACATTATAGAACGTCTCTGTGATAATTACAAATCACGGGAAAGTAAAATGTCGGAAAACAGTTGTAGTCGTCGTGTATTAATCCGTTCTATGGAGATTGTGTGCTAAAAGGAGTTATTTTTCCCCGAAGTGTATGCATTTGTATCTTCGTGTGTGACAAATCACACAAAACCTGTAGGACGATTCCAGGGACGTAGCCTGTGAGGCTATCCCAAACCATGCTTTGATTAGTTTTGAAAGGTTAAATACTGTATGTATATTATTAACTTATTTTTCAAACAAGTAGTACAGTATTTCATGATGAACTGAGTGTTCAAACTTTTCTTCCTGTATTGTGGATTGTACATTCAATTTCTAAGTTTATCTACTGTACATAAAGAAGGGTTGGCAGTTTTTGCCACAGGTGGTTCCTGCCGGTAAAAACAATCCCAGAAAGAACAGCTTTTGCTAAAAAAAGGAAAAAGTGGTAAAAACCTATTCTGCTACATGGCATAAAATTTTGTTAAAAACTACTGTATACTTTTCATACCTTTTTTTCAAAATCTGAGGGTAATCATTTAGTCAACAATATAACCATGTTGGGGTCTGGATGTGATTATTTTTATGATTTTGGCCACTTTTTGCTAGATTTATGCATTTTTGTACAGTATTAATTATACATACACTGGGTATATACAAGAATAGTGAAACTCAAGGAATAATTTAAGGATTTACTGTATTTTCAGTTTAATGTGGAGCTTTCCTGAGAATAGGGCTCAAGTAGGTTGTGTCTCCACTCTTGCATACCCTGTTCAAGGCAACCTGCACCCTGCCATTGTGTACAGTGCACTGAACAGTAGGTCCACATATAACTCAATGCCTCATACTGACCTCTAGTAGTGTTATATCTTGCGTATACTTATTTGAACCATTCACCTCCCTTCAACATTACCATGTTTTTGTACATTACAAAGAAGTCAGTTTTATCAAAGTGTATTTCATTCAAACATTACTTTTTGTGGTTTATTAGCTTTTTCAGCGGGAAAGAAAGATATAGTCAATAAACAGTCGCTTTGTATTTGGTAGATCTGGTTGGTCTTGCTTCCTGCTTTTTGTATCTCAGTATTGTTGACTTAAGATATATGAAGAGGCTCTCTTGATGAAACTCATTTTCTTTGAAGTTGCTGCTTTATAGAGCAATATTTATGGCACTGCACTGCTGTGTGAAACTTATTAATTTCTGACATGAATGAAGTTGTTGTCAAGCAAAGTCTGCTCCATTTGCCTACAGTATTTAATATGATGTGCCCCACCAAACTGGTGACTGAATTGCCATATTAAGAACACTTACTTCAGTATATGTAATCCTCATTTTGTGAAACTTTTCTGGATCAATGTTCTAATCATTTTGTATTAACAACTTTAATTACTGCATCAGGTCTTTCTTGTTGGCATTTAGTTGCTGTCTTTGTGGTTACTGCAGTTAACATGTTAGGGCTATATAGTAACATTTTCACTAAACATTCTAACTTTGGAAAGTTTTAGTGCTCAGTTCTAAGCAAAATAAGAATTTTAATGAATATAATTCTAAAACAATTTTTCCACTGGTGTATTCATCAAATGTGATGGGGTACAGCAATTGCACACTCTCAACTGCCACACATGGTCTTTTCCATTTTCTACCGACTAGTATTAACCACAAATAACCAGTTTTACTGCTGTCCCAGTAAAAACATGTTTAGGGCCAATGATTTTCCGCAATCGCAAAAAAAAAAATGCGGAAAAAAAGGGAATTTACTTTTCTGCGCGGAATTTCACGGAAACTATCAAGCTCAAAATACATGTAAATTTTTGACAGAAAACTGAGTTATTTTTTTTCAAAACTATGTCAAATGAATACCTGCATATACCACAGACATACAGGTACTCAGACATTTACCATCTAAAATAGTGGCAAATTCACTTTAAAATCATCAAAACACCTTGAAGTTACGATCAGAAATCAAGCATGACATTTAGTGTTCGACCGATCATCTGTTAGATAATCGGCATCGGGCTGATTATCGCACAATCGGTAAATAATCGGCATTGGTAAAATTTTGTCATTCAACCGATTACCACCACCGATTATTTGAAAACTGGAAACAGGTCTAAAATACACTTCAAAGTTTCTGCAAAAATCTTTGTAATTCACCAAAACACGTGTTTCTTTAAGTTCCCGCCCAAAATATCAGCACTGATACTCACAAAACTTGCAACATTTTCAAGTCTCCAAATGATAGCGATCATCATAACTGTTGCCGTAAGCACAGTTCAGCCTGCGTGAAAGGGCACACAGTATTACCTAGAAGGTGTGCATGCCACAGACCATGCCATACATCTGCATAGAAATTATACTACAGGAAGAAATGACTTTGCGCTACGTTTTTTCAAGTTTCAGTGCTAACAACATAATCTGTACACATTTGGTGCATGTACATACTGTAGCATCTTTGGAAACTCGAGGCTCATTATCCTGCATAAATTATGCCACTTCCCACATTCCTTTCGTTACGTTTTTAATTACCTATGACATGCACATGCGCACACGTAATTGCCATACAGTTTTTGCGAAGTTGAAGTTCACCTACGAAAGCATAACAGTACAGTGTGTAATACACAATGCAAGCTAAGTGCATTGCCCGCACTTTTTACGTAGCACGTTGGCCATGAACTACTCCATGCTCCACGGAATCTTCCGACATGATCGGGGTGGATAGAACTACTGTAGGCAGAGCGTAGTGTGCCGAGAGGCTCCTTGCCTAATGTTAAGCCTGTGATAGCGTATGAAAGCATGTACATATGGTTGATTTTTATCTCAGTATTTCGAGAGGAAATCTTTCAAAAACAATTAATATTCCATTCGTGGAACGTAGGGAACTGTTCTTTAATAATCGTTCAACTCCAGTGTGAAGGTTAGTTATGGTGTGTAAACAGTTTTGATGGATTCATGACCATTTCCAACGCTAAAGAGGACTTACTAGGGGGAAAGAAAGCTTTTCAAATCCAGACTGTGAGAGGAATACAGAGCAAATACCCCAAGACCTAGAAACATCAGTATACAGTGACTCTTGCACCTGTACAGCTGACCTTTTTAACTGTTTTATCTTTTAAATTGATTGCTTTGACATTGAACTTCCTTTAACCAATGTCAGTCTCTGCTGAATGGAAGTTCAACCAAGCATGACTTAAAACCTTCTCCATGTGTATCTGTATGTGTGTGTGTGTGCTCTGAATAGCACAGCACTACTGTTGTCAGTGTTTCCAGAGGAGACAGAAGGGGAGCCTTACAGCTGATGAGGAATCCGGTCTGGATTTGAAAAGCTTTCTTTCCCCCAAGTAAGTCCTCTTTAGTATTGGAAATGGTCATGAATCCATCAAAACCATCAATTAAGACGCTGGCCAGAATCAGGCAATTGACTAAGTCAATCACCTACAACAAGAACATGGTGTGTGAACAAAGTTAGAAATATGCGACAGAGGCGACAAAATATGACCTTCCTATACATGTAAATAATCGGTAATCGGCATCGGCCCGACTGTGTAATTAAATAACAGGCAATCGGTGATTACCGATTATGGCACAATCGGTCGAACACTAATGACATTTACGAAAATCGGCAAAGTTTTGCCGGTATAGGCTCTAGTTTGCCTATGCTATAGTGTGTTAGGGTAGGTCGTTTGTGTGTTACAAGTGTTTGCTGCCTTCAGGATCGTAACCAGACAAGTTTAGGACTTGTTTTTAACACAATTACTCAAAAATTTTGCGGAATTTGAAAAGTGCAAACGGAATTTTGTGATTTGTGAAGCAGAAAATCATTGGTCCTACTTTTTTTTTTTTTTTATTTCCAGGAAAAAGCCAACCCTGACATAAAGTGGCTTGGCAAAGGAGAACTGAGCTGAAAACTCTGCCTGCCATACAGTACATGTATACATGTGAAGCATTAGTGTGTTCAGTATAAATGCAGTAGCACTGGACCATAACACTATGAAGTTCAAAATTTGACACAAAAAATCCCGTAAAATTCACAGTTAAGGCCAGCTGGTAGTATTTTAATCATAACAATTATACACACATTTCAACATTTCAAAGATAAAGTTAGGAGAATATTGCAAGAACGGCTTCAACTGCAACAGTATTTTTAAACTTGTATGTTTTACCATTTGTAGCTTACCAATGTGCAACAGCTTGTCTTTCTGTACAGTACAAGTCGCTTGCGAAGGTTTGTGTGCAGTACTGTACATACACCTGTATATACAGCCATGGATATCTTTGCCCAGCCTACCTTCGTCAGGGTCATCCTGACATCAGGGGCATGCTCCTTTTGATTTCTTTCCTTCTTTGTCGGGTTACAATGACTACATGAATAGCTACTGTACTGTTGAGTGGGTGAGTCTGTGAGTTACTTTGTGGAATAAAACTGTACCTCAGAATGCCCTTTTGAAGGCTCTTAAGGCAGAACAATAATGTAATTAATGAAAGACTTTTCCCTTTGACATACACTGTATTTCTTGACTTGCAGTCAAATTTTTTGTTCGCTGAAAAATAAAGTGAAGAGGACCATAGAGACAAAGCTACTGTAGTGATAGCATTGTTAACTGTGTGAACAGATTACATTAATTACTCTTTAGCATATCAAACCTCAACATTTTTTTTTAAATCCATTTAAAAAAACAAAAAACAAAAAAAAAAACACTGCAAAGTACTTATGAATTTACTGCAGTGCTACAATACCATCAAAGGGTCCGTGGCATCCCCCCCCCTAAAGTGACCACGTACATACTTCACAGGAATAGCCTTACAGTTCTCAATACTGTACAGCTGCTGGTGACTGCACTCCCATTGACATAAGATCTAACAATAATGTTTATGACTTTGGCTTGCCACTGGTAACTTGTTCCCAGAGAGCTCACACACAGCATATGGCCTTGAGTAACTTAAATTCAGTACAGTCTGGTCACTCTGACATACAGTTGCTTTGTCTGGGAGGTGCACTCAGCACTAAACATGTGTTCTTTTTGGAATTAGAGGTGGGCTCAAAGTTAACTTACTGTAGTTGGGAGAATTTTTACTGTTTGGGGTGAGATTTGTTGCTCACACAGCCTGTGAGAATATGGGCCTCAAGCAACTGAAATCCAGTACAGCCTGTTGTATACTTGGTCTTGGAAGTGCGCTGGTAAAACAAGTGTTCTTTTTAAAATTTGGGGAGGGGCTAGAAGTAAACTTGGCTTGGAGAATTTTTACTGTTTGGGGAGAGATTTTGTTACTCTTTATCAAACGGTCTATAGACATGTATGCAAATGTCACACACATATGTCTACAGTATTTGATGTAAAAGCATTTAAAACTTTAAATATAGCTGCAATTCCCATTAAAATCTATCAAATATTGACCTTTTTTCTTTACAATTAGTAACATCATGAATTTGCAAATTTGTGACATGAAGGAGAGACACATGAGATCTGAGTTACTGTATGATTATCCTTAGTGTTTAAGTTTCCTCCCAAGGACAGTTGTAATGGTATAGTAGCATGCCCTGAAGTGTCAGTTTAGGAAGTACTGTACCTACTTACTTCTTTGAAAATGCCCACATTAAAACCCAAACTACATAGCTTATAAGTAATTAACAGATACAGGGGGGTAAGATTAAAAAAGAAATTCAAATCCTGTGCAACACTCCACATCACAATTTTTGCATACCGTAGTGTTTACAAGGTTTTGACCTTTTGACCTCTGGAGAACCCAAATGACCTTTCACTTTCACCAAAAACTATAGGGATAATCTACTCAGTATGAGTAATCCACATGGTAAGTATGAGATCTCACACTTGCCCTTCTTGAGTAGTGTTTACATGGTTTTGACCTTTTGACCTCTGGAGACCCCAAATGACCTTTGACCTCCACCACAAACAATAGAAATCATCTACTCAATATGGGCAATCCACATGCCAAGTATGAGATCCTTCACCATTACCCTTCTTGAGATAGTGTTTACACGGTTTTGACCTGGTGACCCCAACTGACCTTTGACCTCCACCAAAAACAACAGGGTCCATCTACTCAATATGGGCAATCCACATGGTAAGTATGAGATCCCTTACATTTATTCTTCTTGAGACAGTGTTACAAGCAATTTCCAAGGTATTTTCCATTTGACCTCTGATGACCCCAAATGACCTTTGACCTCCACTTAAAACAATAGGGATCATCCACTCACTATGGGCAATCCACATGCCAAGTATGAGATCTCTAACACTTACCCTTCTTGAGATGTAGTGTTTACAAGATTCTGACCTTCTGACCTCTGGTGACCCCAAATGACCTTTGACCTCCACCAAAAACAATAGAGATCATCTATTCAATATGGGCAATCCACATGGTAAGTATGAGATCCCTTACATTTCTTCTTGAGACAGTGTTACAAGCAATTTCCAAGGTATTTTCCATTTGACCTCTGATGACCCCAAATGACCTTTGACCGACACCAAAAACGATAGGGATCATCCAGGGCTGGAAAAAGTCGGGAAGCCGGGAAGCTCCTTCCCGGGAAATATTTACGCCTCGCGGGAAATCCGCCCAACCGTAAAGAAAAATCACGATCCTGAAGAAAAAAATTCTTTCACCTTATACGCCTCGCGGGAAATCCGCGCAGCAGTAAAGACAAAATCAGGATCATGAAAAAATTACTTGCACCTTATAAAATTTTACAAAGACCCAACAAAATGAATAAGTCCTTTCGTAACTTGTGAAATGTTTTTAACCACTGGTGATTTCTTCTGCGATCGTTCAAAAGCAGTCAGCGGTAAACAAACACTGAGTTGCAAAGTTGTGAGCTACCTTACACAGCTTAAGTTACATGAATCACCGCTGACTGTAATGCCGCCATACGACGTGAGCAAACGCGATGAACTTTCTTCACCCATGCTACATATATTACACATACAGTACATGTGTAAATGCATGGCCCTCTACTGTAGAAGCAAGGCTGTTAGTCACTCCCAGTCATGATAATCACGAAATGAACTCCACGACCTTAACTCCCATTTGAATCATGATTGGTCACCTAATTGCCTACGTGTCAAGTTCGACACGCCCCTTGACATATACTGTAACAGTTAAGGTATACAAGTATTAAATATGAATAGTCATAACAAATTACGTACAACGTGACTGGTTACATTCTCTAAAACTAACGTTCCATAAACACGTGTTTTCGGCCAGAGCCTAAATTGATTTGTAGATTTGTAAATTGTAAACTATGGTAATGAAGCTTTATTCGTTTAATATTGATGCTCTTTTTTTCGTAACTGCAGCAGTAACATCGTGTTCGGTTGATCCTACTCTTAAACTGACAAAACAGTTCAATTATCCGTGACCAGCCCCATGTGCATGCTAAGTTAATTATTGCTCAAGCCCCGCCCGATTCAACACTATTACGTTGCTAGTCAAATACTGCACTGTGATTGGCTGGGAGCCAGAAGACTGGCTGTAGGCTGAATCGTGCAGTCGATCACTTGCAGCTAGCTAGCTAGCATACTTGCCTACTATACTGTGTACGTCGTGTTAGATGCAGCAGTACGGCACACAAGTATGTACATGCAGTGCACCGTGAAATCACAAGATGGGAGACTATACCTGAGTAGCGAAAATAGTGCCGTATTTCTAGTTTCTTCGTGTTTCATTAGATCGTACTATGTGTATTCTTCGTTTACATTTAAAAGAACAAAATATTAACCAAAAGTATTTTGGTCGTATGAATGACAAGGGGGAATAACTATCTTGGGCCAAAAATTTGGAATCTCGATTGGACGCACTATTAAAGTTTCTCTTTGCTTCCCGACCTGCCTCATTTTTCCGGCCATTGCTACAGTAACTTTGCTAAATCTTGATACTGTTTTTTAAATGTCAGACTTCATTAAAATTTATATCACAAGTCTGATACTTATTTATTCAAGAGATCATACTAATGGACACATACAGATAAGGCATATAGGGGAAAATTTGGAAATTTTTCAAGTAGTTAGGTGGAAAATAGCGTGAATTTCAAGTGGTTAGGACATATCCAAAAACGCAAAAATCGCTGAGCTTCCGGGGGCTTGGCCCCTCGGACCCCCACAGGGGCTTGGCCCCTGGACCCCACAAGGGGCCCTAAGGCGGGCCCCTTGACCCCACGCCGATACAGCGATCGCTTCGCGATCGCAATGATGCCTTCGGCATGATGTTTAGTCTGCCGGGAAATCCAACCGTATCGCAAATTAGCCTCCCGGGAAATACACACTTCTTCCAGCCCTGGGGATCATCTACTCAATAAAGGGTATCTACATGCCATGTATGAGATCCCTAGAGGTTACCCTTCTTGAGATTCTCCAAAACTGACCTGTTTTACGAATCTATCACTACTATTGGACAGTCCATATACTGCGGAATGATCACTGGCAATGAAATACCTACCCTTGCTAGATGGCGCTATACCCACAGCTCTGCTGCGGCGCTATACCCACAACTCCGCTGCTTTCCCTAAGACTCGCCCTTGTTTCATTGATCCCACTCATACCTTACCCTTCTTGAGATAGTGTTTACAAGCAAAGCTTCACATACATACATACTGTACACACACACACACAGCATCACCATCGCATAGATTCCTTTGACTACAGGACCTGTATGTCAAGGAATCAAAAAGGAGAGCACAAAGAAAATACAAAGCAGCATTGAAAACTTTGCAAAACCTCAGAACACACCTTGAATTAATGGAAGGTTGTTTGCACTTGGAGCCAGATTCAGAACCACGATTGTAGACCATGCGGATCAGACATTCACAGACTTGGAACAAAGGATAATATAACATTCAATATTCTCTTGTTTGTTTTCACAAAATTATTTTTATCTAATGAAACATGCATCTATACTAGGTTCTAAGAATTATCAACACGAACTTATTATAGTGGTGCAGTAGATGAGTGTAGTCATTTCCTCGCAAGCTGGCTTCATTTATCGAACGTCCAGCGCAATTTACTGCTAATGCACATCGGCCTACCAGTTCTATTGAGTCTATTCATTCCTGGAGCTAATACCCTCTGATGAGTGCAAGCATTGTAATTAAGCTCAATTTGTTTGTTTCCTTTGTTGGGAGGTCAATACATGTATAGCAAATTTCAAAACTGCAGAGTAACTTTTTGTTTTCAACCGCAAACTATTGTGCTGCTGTCTACAATCTCCACGATCTTCGACGATGATTTGAGGCTTTTACGATCTTTGACTATCATTGACTAACTTCGACCATACACAACCAGACAATGAGGCTAACCTCGACAATCGGTACTGTAGCAGAAGACGTTTTTAGTTAGGTCTTGTTGCTTACCACCAAATACACCAAATAAGCCAGTCTTGTTTCACTATTTGTCAGAAAACTAATTTTATTGAGAAAACAAAAATAATGTTTTAACACTTTTGAGAGAAACGAAACTCCCAGTGAGAAATTCATTTGTGATAATTTCATTGAAATTCAAATGTTTCTTGAGATTTTTTTTTCTGATATGGTTTGGGGCTACAGTACAAGCATCTCTAAAATGAAGTACAGTTTGCCATCATACAGTTCCATTGTTGAAATTTAATACAAGTCATGACGAATTTCATGTGTAACATTTGAGAAACCAAATGCTACACTGTGATCTCTCATATCGATGCTCATCAGCCAAAAATCACACATGCCTGGTCACTACATCGTATATTACATGTACAGTATTTATTAGTACGTAAGTGTAGGTTGTTCAATTGTCTATGTTTTAAAAGTAAAATGAAACGGTAAATACTTCCAAAACAAACTTTATTGAATCATGAATAAGGCTTGCATTTTATGTCGCACTCAACTTCCTAAAAAATGTGAGAAAGAAAACCATTTTTGGTCAAAGATATAAATTTTTAACTAATGGAGATTTACTCATCCACAAAATATAATTTCTGTTGTACGTTCTCTATCAAAATATTCTAACAGAAACTTTATGGAAGTATGCATGAACAAGCTATACAGCTTAACCAATATACTCAGCTGGCCTCTGTACAGTATTTATGGAACCACCCATATACATTATTTAATTAATTATTATCAATTGCAGTAAATAATGTGTACTTTGCTAATATCTTTTTTTCACAATTTCAACCCCACTGAAACCAAAATATGCCTAGGCGTAGATGAAATATTCACATGAACTTTTCTATGCAGTAAAGTAGTACGTATTGTGCAGTTCAGCAAATAGTCTGGTTTCCCAGGGGTCAACACACTTTTGTGCCCCACGCCCTTTTTTAATGACATAGCTCAGTCTGATAACTCATAAAATTCTAAGTTAGGCCTATCAGGTTTATCACTCGATACCAGTGTTCGCACTAAGGAATTGAACCTGGGAGGGAATTCCCTCTCTAGAAATTATTTTGGGAGGGATTTTCAAAATCAAGGAGGGGGTTATCACTTGGTAAAGATACTGTTGTAATTTAATGTGTGTATTATAACTGTAGTTACGATCTCAGCTGCAGAAAAGTGCGCGGGATTTTCCTGCATAAAATTTATTTTTGTGTGGGATTCCAAAGACAAAAGCGGGATTCACGCAATCCTGCACCTTAGCGCGAACACTGCTCGATACTGATTGATTTATTTAGTAGTCTCTTAAACCATAGGCCTAATGACTTTCAGCCTCATCACAGTTTGCACCGTGGATTTATTAAAGTTCAAAATTGGCAATTTTCACTGTGTCAACAACACCAAAGTTAAGGACTGGTGGTCAAAAAGGGGGACTTCCATCATTTTGTGACAGGTATAGGGCCTACTGTACAGTATCTCATCAACACAATATAAGATGGTGGCCATATTTAACTAAGCATAAAAGTTCTTTCCATATTTTCATAAAAGCTCATCATATTTGCAATGTGATGTTGGTATGTGGAATTATGGTCCCTCAAAAAATTGTAAAATAAGGGCCCTGGCCCCTTTTTCTCAGTAGAATGTCTATTGGCTCACTCTGATGGACCACAACTTGAGATTGCAAGGTCCGATTAGGCCTTCCCCATTCTTTTTTTGTCAAGTTTCTATCACTAAGCTCTTATCAATGACATGTACAATTCAGAACTCTACTAATAACTTAATTTTTTTAACTAAGGCTTCCCAATAATTAGTCTGTCACACCACAGATCATGTTTTGGTGCGTCTGTGTGCTACAGATGCAATGTTTTGTCTCTGGACATGCAGTTTGTAAGTTGGGCTCTTGGATTAAGAACTCTTATGAAAACATTGGTATAACACTTAATTGTTCATGATTTTACACTTGAATGGAAATCAGAGGTGATCTTTGATGCAGCAAGGGTCAGTTGCAACCCCCAAAATTAACCAATGGAAAGAAGAGGTGAACAGGGACCTTCCACAAAAGTGCTCTACATACAACCTGAGGTTAATTGCTACACAATCTGGAAAATACTGTACATAAGATGAAAATCTTAAATTATACCACTGCTGCAGGGGAAAATAGGGTTGAACTTGAAAGGGAGTTGGACCCCTTAAAATCCCAGGTGGACCCCTTAAATTCAGTGTTTCAGACTTTTAAGGGGTCCAAAAGTCTGGCTAAATTTGGAGCTCAGCGCTTACCCTGTGTCACACCCTGTGTTGGCCCACGCTGGTGGTTTCCACAGGCATGTTGGCCATGGTCTGGGTTTTCGTATGGCCTAATTCTCCATGAAGTTGGGACACAAATTTGTGACTTAGGGTCAGAATTTTAAATTCACTTTATACGTGTATTTGTGTTAGTTGCCACATGTATAATACTTCAACAAAATAATAATCTTTTGCTTCCAACAAGATGCAGAAGTTAGTGGTGTCAATCTGCTTTTGGGCAATTTTGGCCAAAATCCCGATGCTACAGGACACCATCCCAACACTTCTCTATGAAGTATTTTTAAATATAGACATCCCTTCAACAACATAAATACAGGTTTGTAATGTACTTTCAAGTCAAACTAACAAAACAACACTAATGATACAAGTTTCATTCACAAGAAATAATACCAGGCATTACAACTTTTTAGTTACACATAAATTAGTCCACAGCGTGTTTGTGTGCTGATTATTCTAATAAAATCCAGACTTTTTATGTAAATATCACATTAAGAAGGTAATGTGCAGAATTATTCCATCTACGTAAAACAACTACAGGATGACAGGAGAGTGAAAATGAAAGCATTTTTTACCAAACTGCTAAGAAACACGACATTTCGTGTCCTCATAGAAACAATGCTACTGTACATGGACACCATACTGTACCTTGCAAAATACTGTACGTAAATTTGTGATACTGTAACAACTCTTTTTTGATAATTTGGGTTATGGCTACTGTACAGTACATCCTATATAGTCCTATGAGCATTCAACTAATTTTGAAGGTAGACACTGACACCCAAGAAATTCTAATTACCCATTTTCCCCAATAGCACTACAGGACCAGTGGTGTGGATCCATCTCCAAAGATGAAGGGGGGGGGGGACTTTTCACCACTTGTGAATTGCCGTCCTAGGGGTCTAAGGGGGGAGGTGTTCCCCTCCCCTTTTGAAAAAAAAGGGTAATTTGAAGATGTCTTTATGCAAATGGTGCCATATTTGGGCACAACTTTGCCTTTCAAATGTAGTGTCAATTCGTAATCTATGTTACAGTATATTACAATTCATCAATTTTAGTTTTCATCATTTTCAAAAGTGGGGGAGGGGGGACTTATTGGAGATGCCCCCTTCCAAAAAAGTGAGGGGGATGCATCCCCCCATGATCCACGCCCATGTACGGGCACTGTGTCCAATAGTGTCATGTATATTTTTATTGGGGAAATCAAGTTAAATCTTCACAATTCTCTGTCTCAAGATAGTTTTGCTCTGTTGTACTAATCACCTAGTTTTCATTAAAAGAAGAAAATACAACAACAGTTGATGATATTTCAAACTAAATTAATCGTTTCCTCATGATGCTACAGTACATGGTATGCAGATGCCATGGGTGTTTTTTAATTTGGCACTTTTGTGTGAAGGAACAATTCCCCAAACCGCTTTTGGGCACAGGTAAAGTTGACAGAGTGTAATTATTTTCTGCTACACATGTCCAAGTTCCTGAAATCTACCGATGCTACACTGAACGCCATGTCTGAAATCAACAATATTTCCAGACATAACTTGAAAACAGAATGTTCCGTAGATTATGGTGCTTGTCAGACTTTTGTTCAAGCAAGTGCACATCATGGAGAGCACAAAATTTGAATACTAAAATGACAAGTGTAATGTGAATGAACTGTCAATCACAATGCTACAAGAGTTTTTAACGTGGACGCCAAAATGTAGCACCAATAAGCATATTTTTGATACAGTATATGGGCCTGGATCCTCATTTTAAAATAACTGTTTTGGTTTTAATGTTATAAAAAATGGATATGGGCCATTCCATGAAAAGTGGTCCTGATAGGGTAAAATTAGAACTCAGTACTAGGTGTCTAATTTCAACTCTAAAGATTAGTAGACAGGTGCAACTTTCACTTTTAGTAAAACTTGCATGGATTCAGTCATTCCTTTGGAAAGTGCCAACACCAAAGAATGTCTTAGATATGAAACACTTAAAATACTGAATTATAGGTAAAAGGTAATTTGAAGAAAAATGAAGCAAAATAACTAAATAGAACATGTCTTTCTTGATTGCAGCTCTGAAAAGCTATCCCATTATTCATTTCTTGAGCATTGCACTCATAATTCATCAGCTATGTGGATCAAACACAATGTTTAAATCTGGTCATTGTCACTGTGACTTACGTGACAAAAAACATGCTAAAGTTTTTTTTACAACAAACAGGCAATGCCAGAGACAATTATGAAATACATATGCAAAGGTAGGGTGGGGGGTTAAAGTAACTTACCATCATTTGGAAACATTTGATTCCAAAACTTCTTTTCTATTAAAGTTTGAAAAGTGTGAATTACGTGACGTCACGGAAGTCACAAAGGGTGGCGTGACTTACGTGACAGTTTCAAGTTAGCACCTTAACACAATATGATAAGTGAATGATAGTTGGCATTTCTGCCCCTCTATGCAGATAAGAAATCACTTATTTTTAACCAATCCTAGCACTTCAAAGGCTCCTCAGGTGTTTTAATAGTCCCATGATTTGGTCTCAAGTCATCGCGTAGTATTTTCAAAACCACACTCAGAACTGTAGTGATGAAGCCAAATTGTATGGCATTTGATTTTGACCTGGGTACACTGAAACCTAAGAGAAGCCAAAATGTATTCTTTTAAATTGCAAAATGGCAATGAAACAAATTATTGCACTCTCTGTCTTGAATTTGAAATGCCATTTAGTATGTTTAGATCATACAGATGGAATTGAGTATCAAGAAGATATAGTACCATTCAAAGAGGTATTACTTAGGAGACTCAATCCCCTTGTGGTTCTGATGAATGCAATATACACTTACACAGGCCAGTAGGGTACAATAATTACTGTACCCAACACCAAATTTTCAATCTAGTTTAAAACACATCCAACAAATTTAAACTGCTATGTATCCTCACTACTCTTCACTCAGAGGTCTTGTAGTGGCTGTACGCAGTGCACAGTACACCTTTATCATGTTTTCTAAACTGTGGAATATTGCATTATAAGATTTTAAATGCCATTTTCACATAATTTTAGTACAGTAGCAGGCACCACACTGTATGTATTTGACTGTCCTTTTGATACATACTAAGAGGGGAAGGAAAAAGGGCTGTCTTGGTCTGTACTAGCCTTGGAAGGATGCAATGCATTGCAATATGTTCATAAAAATCACTTAATATGGAAAATTTCTTCAAAGTACAGTTCAGCTTTGCCAACAATCATCACCATTCTCATCAAAGACATTTTACAGTAGTTACTGTACAAGGATTTCTCAAGAGGTGCAGGGAATGGAAACCTATGGAATGTAATTATCTGCTGATACACCGAATTACAAAAAAGTGTACTGTAGGTATGCCTCTGGCCCTTCTCATATTCATTTTTACAGGTCTCCCCTAGATGAGCCATGTCATGTATAGTGAATTACGAGGACCCTGTACAAGTAATGAGAGTGTGGCCTAGATTTGATGAATAGGTCAAACAAGACTTTACAGTTATTGTTGGCTACATTTGTATTTATTATGTCATGCTCACCGAGCCATTTTTTGCTAATCACATTTAAAAATGCCCTGACTTGACTTTGATAACATCTGCCAGTACTCTTCTTTCAGCTTTCTGGCTTGACCATGCTGAATGATCTAAAGCACACAATTTACCTAATTTTTCTCTCAGTTTACAGTTTCTGGTCAAAATTGCTCTCAAAAACTTTTAAGACTGAAACTAAATTGGTGAAAATTTTCCTGTCAAGGATCTTCAGCAGCTACAGTAACAAACAAGAAAAGAAACAAAATGCAAAAGAGAAAGAGCAAAAATGATCAGTCAATGATACCACTGTTACACAATTAGCACGTATGGAAATGCCACACAAACTGGAAGACTTCTGTACCAGTGCATGTACTTCTGCGCAAAAAGATGTGAATTGTAAAATCTCTTTAAGATCAGTTCTTTTTCTCTATCTATGTTAATACTACTTCTGAAAATGTAAACACAAGTAAACACCCAAGTATTCTTAGGATTATTGCACTCTATCCATAGCAGAGGAAAAAGCTCAACTGAAATTAATATTTTTTGGAACGATTATTTGTAAGTTATGGCTGGCAATATATGCGTCAAAGGGCAGCCATGGAGAGTACATTTTCTTTTTAAATGCACTGGAATGAAATTATTTTAACCCTGTCTTTCTAGATACAACTGTTATTTCACATAAATGACAATTCTACAGTAGGTCAGATGTATAGCATAATGTGTCTCCCGTAACAAGCCAAATGACTAGTTAGTTGGAAACTGTTTGTTTGTGACAAGTTTACGTGACGCCATTTTGTGACTTACGTGACGAAAAACATCTGTACCGTCTCAGGAAAAAATTCTAAGAACTCAACTTGACCTGTTTTACATAGACTATTATCTTCTGTTACCAATCCTAAACCTAATTATCCCTTCCTGCCTAACACTTCACAGGATTCTCACCTTTTGTTAATCAACTTGAAAAATTGCAATTCTCTGAGTGACTTACGTGACGTTTATTGAGGGCGCTATTGTTCATAGCACGAGGGTGGAATTGAAGATTTGTGAAATTCAGAAGAGAGATATCTTATGACATTTTAGGAAAAAGTACTTTTTGGAATACTAGTATTCCTTTCATGGTCCATAGGGGGGCTTTTCCACTAAAATTTCAGCAAATGCTGTGACTTACGTCACGTGGAATGGCCCATATGGGTGTAAACACATAGAACATTTTGTATTATTGTGATTATTTTACAGTTTAATATATAAAAATTGTATATTGATTTATACTTCTGCGTCACATTTTTTGAAAAAATTTGTCATGGACACCAACCAATGCTTGATAAACAATCAAAATCGACAGGTGCAGTCTCCATGTTACTTTTATAAGTTAGGCCTAGGTTAAAATAGGCCTACACAAATAGGCCTAGTACTTGTGGTGCCACCATACCAGATTGAAAAGTGCTGTACAAATCACTGTAATTCCCATCGACATTGTGCCCCAACTTATGGAGTTAGGCCTAGGCCTAGTTGTAACTTGTATGCCTTTCATTATTTTAACCTTGTTTGTTAATAAAGTAATAAAATAAAATGCTTTGGTTTTTGTCAGTGTTACTGTAAGTATGACGGTATAGGCCTAAGTAATGACCTTATTATTTAATAATTGTTGATAACGTTGGGCCTAGGCCAGTTACAGGACCGTAGCCCTAACTGTTAATTATTTAACGTAGGCTAGGCCTACATCTGGCCAAGGCCTAACGTTAGGCTAATTGGAAGCAGTACTAGTAGGCTAACGCTACTAAGTCTAACGCTACTCAGTTACAGTAGGCCTTGGTATTGCTCCATGTACTCGAAAATAATGGTGACATATTTTCTTCTTTCTTTTCTTTTCTTTCAAATGCAGCACAAACGCCTGACAAGACTATCCCGTGCTGTTGAACTAGGGCTAAGGGAGTCGGATGAATAGAATAACTACACGCAGCTACAACGATTTTGATCAAGGACTAAGAGCTGGTTTTTTAAGCTGTCCACTGATGGGGCACAGCGAGCCTGCTCCGGTAATAGGTTCCAGCTAGGGATAGTTCTTGGATAGAGAGATTTCTTGTTAGTGGAGGGATAATGGTATAGATACCTTCCACTAGTACGACGGTAGTCCGTCGATTAAGATTTGAAGGGTCAATAAGATTGATTCCTTACATTACTTGGAAGTAATCCATGCGTTTCTTTATACATAACAACAAGACGAGCCCTTTTCTCCGTTCAAACCTAAATTTTTTTAAGTTTAAAGGAATTGAATTACCAGTTTTTTCGTCAGTCATTGTCGTCGAAAAGAAATATGAAGTCAACTTCAGAAGAACTGGCCAGACACTTGAAACTTGGACTTTTTTTATTGTTGTATTGCTTTATGGCCGGGAGATTACCACTACCAGTTGCAAGCACGAAGCGCACTAAACGTGAAAGTCCGGCCCGTGGACTACTCGACCCTAGTACTAGTGCTAGTGTGCATGTACACAAAACAGCTAAGTGTATATGCTGGAAGGCTACCAGTAAAGTTGTATGTACGTCATGTGATAGTGTTTGGACAACTCCCTGGTTGTACACGATGGCTGCATCGCGTGAAAAGGGTGTGAAAGAAGTCAATTGCCGCTGTATCCGTGAGAGTGAGAAATAGATTGCGTAGCTAACCCAACAAAATGCTTCTGACGGACTCCACGTACGCATTCTGCTACAGCCGAGTTTGGTGCGTAGATTATTTGTCATCATCAAGCCATTGACGACGACTTATCTTTGATGATGACATCATAATGGTGAAATCACTGGATACCGGATTTCCCATTGTTGCTGCCTACCTACTGTACTACTATCAAGTAATTGAAGGTGACGTTTTTTTCAAAGTGTAAAGCCGCGGTCACACTACAACGAATTCGGATCGGATTCTGATCCGATTATTGTGAGTTTTTATTAAAATCTTCTCCATTTTGGGTCGAAAAGAACCCAAAATTTGCCAACCTGTGTAATTTTATGATTTTTATCGCAGGACTACGAAAATTAAATTTATACGAATTATTTCGTGACGTCACATCAACAGACAGCTTTTATCGGACTACGAGTGTCCGATAAAAGCTGTTTGTTGGTGTGACGTCACGACAAAAATCAGTTAACATTTTATTTTCATAGACCTCTGATGCAAATCATATATTTACACTGGTTGGCAAATTTTGGGCTCTTTCTGACCAGAGATGGAGAAGATTTTAATAAAAACTCACAAAAATCGGATCGGAATCCGATCCGAATTCGTTGTAGTGTGACAGCGGCATAAAGGTGACGTTTGACTTTTTTCACCACCTTGAGTTAACCCTGTGTAAGTGATTTTTTGTAAGCCCGAATTTGCTTGAAGGCTTATTGTTAATTAGGCCTATTCTCTAAATTTTTAATCGATTAGCCTATCTGTAGCCCCGGAAATTCATTTTAACGCTCAGTCACTGTAGTGGTATGATCTGATCTAGGAGTTGCTATTTGTCAAAAAGCAACTCTCATGATCTGACTGTGGAATTTTCCCGCCCGGGTCGTGTTTTTATAGGTAGGCCTAGAAGTTAGAACTTTATTATCATAATTTTAGAGTTTAATTTCATCAATTCAAGTCACCCCCATCCCCAGGACTAGCACTTGTGAAATCCATGAAAATTACGATCAAGTACCGAGTTAGACGCAGCATGATGTCTTTATTTATTTACAGAATGATAAAAAGATTTAAACAGAACAACATACATAAAAAAGGAACATTATAAAAAAACTAAAAATTATTAAGAAGAAGAAGAGTGACACAAAAATTAAGAACATTAAAATCAATAAAAAATAAGAACACTCAGAAACAAAATTAAATAAGAATAGGTACAATAAATTATATGAAATCGTTAATTAATCGTTTAAAACTACTATAAGAAGTGGCATTTTTAACAAAGGATGGCAATTGATTCCATTCTTTAGTTCCAGAAAAAGTAAATCTTCTTTTGTGAAATTCGGTTCTTACCCCTTCCCCCCGACAGAAATAAATTTGACGTTGACGCGGATCGTAGGGCGTGGCTATGTACATTTCGTGTGTATTGGAATAAGTCTATCATATAACATGGGCCGAGGTGATTTAAGGATTTATAAGTCATACAAAGCCGTTTATATTTAATTCTTTGATCAAAAGTGTGCCATCCAAGTTTATTAAAAAGCCACAGTGGATCGTTCTTCATACGCTGCATTGAGTATAATCTTAGCAGCACTCTTTAAAAGTTTCAGTTGAATTCTCTCTATATGTTCCCCTTAGTACATGAACTCCATATGAGACTGCAATAATCAATATAGGGTAAAATATAACCATTAAAATATAAAATACTGGTTGGGATATCAATGTACTGCTTAATTCTTCTTAGAAGTGCTAATCTCGAACTAACGGTCTTACCGTCATACATGACTTATTTGTTGCTCCCGGCCATGTTAGATTTGAATCAATCCAAACTCCTAAAAGCTTCTCTATACTAGTATTCTCTAATCTTTGGTCACCAATATACACATATAGAACATCGTCACTAGAGAGAGTAATTTGTCTTTGTTTTGAACATATTAACATATTTCGTGTTTTGTCTGTAGTGATAACCATTTTATTATCTACGCACCATTGATTGATATTCTTAGAGTCTTCATTTAATTTAACGGAGAGTTCTTCTGTGGACTTGCCATAAACATAAAGAATGTAGTATCATCAGCATACATATCTGAAGAGCAGTGTGTAAGACATAGATGAAAATCGTTAATAAAAATAAGAAACAATAATGGGCCAATGATTGATACAACTTAGTTGGCGCGCCGTGATTCTTGGTAGAGGAGTCATGCGGCTAGATGTGGTGTTCAATGTTAAACTGTGATTTCACCAGTTACATTGTCATATTAGAGCACTGAATTATTCAGGAAGATTGGCCTCAGTCATAAGTTATAGCGCAGCCTTACATCATATTGTAACCTCAACAAAATTACCTGTCCAGAAAAAAAGTGCCACCCCGGTAAAAAACCATAGCCCCAAAGCAGTTATGATATTATTGTTCACTGTCGGCTTTCTTCTCTCCTTTGGAAACCAAGGGCTTAAACTTGACGCTTCATGCATTATTAGCATTCAGTTTAGGTTGAAAATGCCAACTGTACGAAACCCAAAGCCGTTATATAGTAGCAAGTTAGTTAGTTAGATGAAATTTAACGACACACCAACACAAATGTGTTTCATAGTGTCAAGTAAAGTTTGACTACGGTCCAAGTCCTTCCCTTTAGTCGCCTCTTACGACAGTCGGGAAATACCGTGAGCATATTCTACTACCCCCAGCCCACAGGGGGCTTAATAGTAGCAATATGCATTTTTAGGAAGCAGTACTCATGGGCGTCCGGAGGGGGGCACTTGCCCCCCTGGAAAATCAAAAACTTGAAAAAACGAAGAAAAAATACGTACACCCCTACGCCCTTGACAAATTCCTGGCTACGTCTTTGTCAGCACTGTGTGAAGAGTAGCATCTAAACTCTTTTCTGGGAGTAAAATATTTCCCATGAAAAAATTTTGGCCCCGCTAAAAAATTTTGCCCGCCCCTGATTTTTTTTTCTGCGGAAGTCCATGGCAGTACTTGCAGTCGGTAGGCTACTTTGAAATTATTTTGACATCATATGCAGCTAGGTCCACGTGCCCAATCCTGGGTCCGCAACTTGAATTACGGATGCAACATTAATTCCGTGTAACTTTTTGTCCCACACTGAATTTTAAATGAATATTAAAGAGGATTCTGATGTAGGACCTGGAATGGGAGGTTACGGAATCGGAATTGGCCCGGAATGGGCTCAGCTGGACTCGGACTCGGAGCCGACTCCAGTCGAGTGCATAAAAATGAGATTTTCATTAATGTTGCCTATGCAACATTATTATTGGTCCACAATTTAACAAGTAAATGGTCAACTACAGTCAACTAAATTACAGGGTCAGTCAAAGTATAAAATTGCCTCCTGAAAAGTTCCATTTTGATCCTAAGTGCAGGGCCGTAACTAGGGTCATATGTTGAGGGGGTGTGAAGGTCCAAAATTTGACTGGATTGATGTTTTTTCCAACTGAATGGTGGAGCGTAAATTGAACCATTTTTATGCGCCCTGCGTTTATATACAGCAGTGGAGATCCTTTATCACTACATAAAAGTGCCGTCCTGGAGGAGATCCAAGGGGAGGGGTGGTCTCCCTCTAGAATCACGCCTACACGGAAGAACAATATTTGTGGAAACATTGAATAAATCCAATGTGTTTAAAACGGTGGGCGTTACCACTATAACTATAGATGAAAGCGCAGGTATAGCGCGCGAAAATTTTTTGAAGTTATAGAAAGAATCATCACAAAACTTACTGGCAACGGGCCTGATAAATAGCTATTTGGAATATTTTCTGAGCGTATCTAGGTCTTCACCAGTATTAGTCTATATAAAATTTCGCTCAAATTTGGGGCGCTAGGAAAATTTTTGGGGAAAAGCCTGGTATAGCCTATAATTACCTTAATAACCGTCATGAGACGGAGTGCAAATCGTGACGCATGCGCTGGAAGCGCGCCAAAATTTTTCATTTAATAAGATTTCCATGACAAAACCTGCACTCAGATTCTACATCGAGACACTTTCAATTGCCCAACAAACCAACATGCCACTCAAAAACCCAGTCTTTTACCTGGTAATTCGTAAACAGCTTTCAACTTCTGCTGTTGTGCTTCTCCAAAAGCTGCTATCAGAAGGTATTAATAATAAAAACAACATTGAGGTAAGGTTTGAAGCGCGCCGAACGCGCAAAAATTTTGATAGTTTGAGAAGAATTTGCGAAAATTCTGATACATTGAGAAACATTTGTGATAGAAAATGATTAAAATAGATCCATCACATACATACATACATACATACATACATACATACATACATACATACATACATACATACATACATACATACATACATACATACATACATACATACACAAATATTCCGTGACAAAGGACAGTTTTGATTCGATTTTACGTGATTTTACGTTTTCCATCAATACTTTTTGCAAACTTTTGGCATGATAACCAGGGCTGAATTTTAGCATTTACCAGCCTGAGCGGGGCACATGCCCAGGGTCCTCCACACAAGGGGGCCTCACAAACTAGGTTATCACATTTTTAGGGTCATCGGGAGACGCCGTTTAGCTGAAAATTAAATATCCTCACACATCAGCCCCAAATTGTGCATTTGTGCATGGGAGGGTGTGAAGAGAGGCGAATTTGAAGGGTTGGAAATTGTTCTCAGATTGCTCATAAATGAGTTAACTATTAGTTTCGTCGAGGAAGTTGGGGAAAACTAGGTCGCTAAAATTAGATATACTGGCAGAAAATTAACCGAATCAGTGAAACCGAAACAGACACTTGTTGTCAACCATTTTCTTCTGGAATTGTAAATTTTGCCCTAATGGCATGTTAGTGGCATGTTAGTCCGACCCCTTATAGGATCACCTGCATGCTTTCTTTGGACAACGCACAGGGAACGTAGGCCTATAGGGTAAAATGTAGACATAGACTCCTGCAGCCAGGCGTGGCGTAACGGGAAAAAAGAAAACATTGGGGGGAAAGGGGTGAGTGCCAAGAAGACTATCTAATCGGAGCGCCAACATCAGTTGGCACGGAGCGGACAAGGAAAGTTTTGGCCTTACAAACCCTCCAGATGGCCGGAAACGGCACTCCTGCAAAACGAGGACACGTCTCTGCGGATAGAAAACTCATCTGGAAGGGGGTTCAGGGGGACAAAATTCAAACCTTTGGAAAATCATGTCTTATATATATATATATATATATATATGTATGTATATATATATATATATATATCTATATATATATATATATATATATATGTATATATATATTATATCATGTCTTATATGTATATGTATATGTATGTATGTATATATATATATATGTATAAATATATATATATATATATATATATATATATATATATATATATATATATATATATATATATATATATTTCGCCGGTTGACGGCGAAAAAAAGTCAAAAAGTGAGTATCTCACCTACATTCTTACAAATAGTACACTGCATTTAGTCCCTTGATCCCACCCCTCTATATTGACACTCGACCTGAAGTTACTGTGCAGGTCCATATGTTTTCAAAATGGCACTACTGAACTTGAAGTTGAAAATTAAAACGTATTTCCTGATCTTTTCTTCCTCCTTGTTGTGTTTGTTTTTCAATATTTATGCTACCACCTGTTACTCCGTACAAAGGTCGAATATCAAAAGTATGGCTACCTCCACAAACCTTGAGCGGTTTGTTTATGTTATCCTTCTTAGGAGACTGAGTAACTTCTATGTATGGGAATAAAAGCACAGAACTGAAATTTCAAACAATTTATTCGTTGCAATCAAAATTAATATCAAGGATTTTTTCTTTCTAGTAACTTTGGTATTTTCAAAGCATAACTTCGGTAACTTTGGTATTTTCAAAGCATAGAAGGTAATCTAAGTTCTTTATAGAACACCGTTGGAAGGGGATTCCCAAGTTGATCATGCAATCAAGTAACGTACAACTGCACAGTGGTGTACGAACTACGAACCATGCTCTCATCGTTTTCAGCTGTGTGCGCGTAGTAAGAAATAAAGCACCGGCTGTCCAGTTTTAGCTTCAAGTATATCCGTAACTCAGCTGATCATCCATATCACTGAATTTCTCAACAGCATCGTCGACTAAAACATGATAGACGGCGGTAGGTGCTCTGCAAGTATAAACGAGCTGCTTAGGCCTTATAGCTTACCTTACTGCTCTTTAGACTAAGTTACGGCGGGTAAACTAGCCTAGGCTATGTAAACTTGTTAACCTAATGTTATACTAATAGGATTGACTCTTCCACAAATTTGAGTTAGGCCTAGGCCTACACACAGTTACATAGTACATACCATATCATACATGTACAGCCTAGGCAAATATTACCCAGGCAGTGTGCTGTAACTTGTTCACCTTTAGTGCAGAGCCATACTGGAAAGTTTAACAGTTTTCACGCAGATCTGCGGAGTATGAAACTGCATAGGCCTAAAACTTTTTGGCGTAGCCTGTGGCGTGATCGTCAACTTCGATACACTTTACCGTACTGGCGTGGCGCACAATGACGATTTCATTGTGGCATATGAACACTAACGCAACGGTAGCCTACACCCAACTTTAGGTCAATACACAGTACACCTGCAGCACAGGCGCCCCTTAACATTGTATAGTATACCATATACTATGTATTATATAGACGGAAAGGTATGTCACAAATCTCCTAGCTCGAACAAACAACTTACGTTTCTGGGACAATGACAGCACTTTTCTCGCCAAATTTGTCTGTGTCGAGACTTTTGATCATAAGGTACCTCAAGGCAGCTCTTTTTCCCGAATAATTTCACTTGGCGTTGTCTGAAGGATGAAATTTCGATGTAGTAACAGTATGAGGATGGTAGCTGCTGATAGGAGAGCATTCAGCACTTCCACACTATATAACAAAATACTCCTAAAATATTCTCTAAAGTTCTCTTAACTTTCTAAATTTCTTCCAAAATTTGTTTAATTATGGTTTACTTTTTATTATTGCAAATCTTGCAGATATATATTAGCATCAATATGAACAATTTTTGAACATTAAATTTCATAAAATTTGAAAAGTGGAAGGGCTAGCATTTATCTACAAGCACTTGTGACAGTTGAACTGTAACTGTTGTGACAGTTGAACTGTAACTGTTCCCAACAGCTGTTGAACAGCTGTTCGGAATATTTAGTAACTTTGTTATGCCGTACATATGGTGTAGATTCATGCTAAACCTACATGGAAAGATATATTCAAACATTCCAACAGTATCAAATTTCAAGGACAACAGGACATTCAATTATAAAGGAAAACAAAAGAAATACTGTAGGATGCAACGTGCCCACATACATAACATTCTGTGACCTTGATGAGAACTGGAGGTAGTTTTTGACAAAAATGTGAAGCCTTTAAAATTTAATATCTCCAGTTAGGAAAAGAGTATTGCTACGGGGTTTAGAGGGTATGAACTGAAATTTTTTTCTCTTTTACATGGGACCCTTGTGAAAAGCTACTGGAAAATACCCTTAAATGTTGTCACATGATTGAATTGATAGGAACCATTCCTGAATAAGGATGACAGGGTACACTAATTCAAATCTGGGGACTGCATTTTCCCATTAGAGGCTATGAGGTCATGCAGTCAATAGTCAATTTGTGTGTGTGAGAAGCCAATATTTAATTCAATTTTCCTTACCGGGATATGTTTTCAAGGGGTTATGGGGATACGAATCAATGTTCTGTTGCAATGACCCCTAATTGTAATACCACAGTATTCTTCTGGACCCAACAAGAATACAGTGCTTCACATGTGCCAAGCTTGTCGTCAAAATTTCCTCTTGTACATTTCAAGTTGCCATTCACATACCTGTCAGTGTTACCCCAGTAGATGGAGTACTCTGCAAATTGGCATGATATAAACTACTGTATTCTGCACAAGCTTGCTCATTTTACACACTTTCACTGCAAACTATGGCCATGGGCCATCAGTCCCTCAAACCCCATCAGGAAGTTCCCCATGTATGGGCAGGAGGTATGTGACCCACACAGCTACAGTAGCTTGGGTGATTTGGTACTGTATCTGGCTACTCAAAACATTGAGCTAGAAGAAAACTATCTGTCTGCATGCTGAGTAAGTAGCCACTACTACACAGGGACTCAAAATTTTTCCCAGGCTCTACATCCACACACAGGCTGTACAGTTCAGACATCATTACCGTACCTGTACTTAACACTCTACCTGTATCTTCAAGGAAGGGTTTTTAAGCAAAAAATTAATTTTCATACATGTGAAAGAGGAACTAAATCCACGCAATTTGGTGAAACTTCCATTCAAATTGGATAAATAGTAGTGGAGATTTCAGCTACAGTAATGAAGTCACAGTTCTACATTTGTTACATAAAGTGAGCTTGATGCAAGCAGGTTATATCAGTTCCTCACATTGATGAGAAATGCTTTGTTTCCTTTGTTTTTCAGTCTGTTGTGTTGACCATGAAGTTTATAGGTATTGGAGCTCACCATGGAGAATTAATAGTTTGTAAAATTGCCATGCCTGTCATGCATGCCATTCAAATTCTGAGAACATGGGATTATGGAGGAGTTGTTGTAAAGTTTAAAGAAAAAGGAAAGAGTGCTCATTAGTGTGAGGTTATGAGTTATGATGTCATATAATTTTCATATAAAGACAATTTCCCTTGAAGTTCGCTTCCGTGCTAATGCATGTTAGAAATATTCAGTGATGAACTTTCATCGATTTTTCATCAGTTTAATGTAAAAAAAGAATGTCTTCAATAAAAAAAAAACATTTTAAGACAGGAATGAGAAGAAATAAAGCATTACAAGGCAACTTTTTCATTTTTTTTTCAAGAATTCATCGTCATTTTTCAATTCTTGTTATCGTATCGCAATAAAAAGAAATTATCGCGATAACAATAATTTTCGATATATCGCCCAAAACTAGTGTCACTCGTTTCATAGTGTCACCCTGATGAGATACAGCTTGTTATTTTGATGAACAGGTTAACTCAAGTCATGAACTACTGTAGGTGACTGACCACAAAGTTGCACAACATTGTGCATACTGTACATGTATATGCATCTTTCCATTCTGACTACAAAGATATTAAGATTCATATTAGCTCACAGGTTTGAAAGAACAGTGTGAACACTGTATTGAGGTTTTACAACTTACCATGTGCCAACCTGTTAACCAACAATAGTCATGTTTACAGTTTTGTATGTGAGAGTTTATCACATTTACATTATATGTCAGTGACACACTGCCCATAGCTGACCTTGCCAGGGTAAAGTGGGTTGAGTCATTGAAATGACAATAAATAATGATAATACAATACATGAAAGGATTTCTGTCAAGGGAGGGGGGGGGAGGAGGATTTGTCCCCACCTTCCCAGAAGAAGGTAGGTAAAATCCCCCTCCCCCTTTCATTTCCATAAAAAACATAAAAAAAATTGTCAATATCTTGGTTTCTTACTGTACTTAAGAAAAAGACACTTTTGCAACGTTTGAACTTACATAAATAAGTGGCCTTTAAAACCCTTCAAATTACACCAAATAGGGGCCTTGAAGCAAGCTTTTCTCCCCCTGAACCCACTTGTAAACTTTGGCCTAGGTCATCATCAAGTTGGACTCAGGGTTTAGCAGTAATAAATCCCCCCCCCCCTTTTTTTTGAGTTTCTGGCAGAATCCCTGCATGACATAACATCAAAAGGGGGGGGGGGGATCTGGGATGGGAAGAGAGTCAGGCACACAAGTTAGGCCTAATTTTTTCAATTTGACTCAGTAATTTGGTTGTTTCTAAATTTACATTGTAAGTTTACATATTGCACTGTGCATCCCTTTGCCCCTAAGCCAGTGGTTTGCTGAAAGTGACCACTTGCTATTAAAACAGGCCTTCACTTCAGTTCGATGCTTGTAAGTGAAAACCAGTTGTTATCCCAAAGGGATCCTGCTCCGGGGAGATGCATGTCCCCTGATAGGACACCATACCTGTATGACTAAACACAACCATTGTCCAGACTGTCAGACCAGTACACCATACTGAAGGTTTTCTCAGCTTTGCCTCAGCCCCTTTCTACAGGTACACTGGCTTTCAGAACAGATACAGCTCATGATCAAGCAATTCCTCACAGCATCCAACTGTACAGTAATGTAACTGACTCTGTAGGGTTAGTACTGTTTGTATCATACATATTATGAGCCTAGATTAAGTCCTGTACAGAGAGAGAGCTTGTCTAACCCAAGATTTTCGTTAAAGTTGTTATATTGTTTTACAGATATCCGCCAATAGGAATACACAATGTACTTTGGAAATGAGCATTTTGCATATGCTACTGTGCCTCACAACTAATCATATGTGTTATTTCATTTTGATGCACCGTAAAATATTGGAACTACATTCAAAATACACCAATAGTGTACTGTAGTCATGATGCACTCTATAGCCTGACGATAAATATGAGTTCGGTAATGTCAGCATTTAAGCCTGGTAAATTTTACCGATACCAGAACTGGACAAAAATTGGGAATATAAGGCAATACTGTACTAATGTTGAATGCTGATAAAAGGTTCAATGCAGGGTTTTATCATCTAGTTTATGGTAAGACTTCTAGACACAGCTTTGTGTTTCTTTTGAAGAAAACTGCTGTCCTTACACCTGCAGGGCATTTTACCCCAGGGCTCTGCAAGTCCGCTAGCTCGGGGCTAGCTCAAACCACACATGGGCTAGTGACAGTCAACTATGTAAAGCCCCATAGGCTAGTGCAAAATGCTGTTCAGCTGTGTAGTTGGACATGGCCTATGCCTTTGGAGGCTAGTGCAAATGTCCTTTGGGCTAGTGAAATAAGTTTGTTGAGTGCCCATGGGCTCGTAGTAAAGCTTCAGAAATTTTGAGCCGTTTTACCCACACAGTTAATTGTCTTGAAGGGGAGTGCTTGTGTAGTATTTTATTCTTTATACAGTACTGAATTTTTCCACTGTAACAGCAAGTTTTTGCATTTTTTGTTGGGGGATGGGGGTGGGGGGAGGGTAGACTGTCCTGGTAAGTAGTTTCAGTAGAGGGGGACCACCTCACATTTGCAAAAAATTGATTTTTTTTTTTGATGCAGTTTAACACAAAATATGATGCTCTCTGTGGAAAAACCTTGGAAAATTTCTTAAGTACAGTACTGTAGAACATCCAAACCTTATAATTTTAGAGAATTTTAGAGGGGTGGAAACCCATCTCCATAGTGGAGCTACTTTAGCCATAAGCATATGAGACCATTTGGATTTGGGGGGCACAATCTTTTTGCCAGAATCTCTCCTCCTTTTTAAGCGAATATTGTGCCGGATACTTACACAGATTTTGCCTGATATTATGGGTTGTCTTAAACTTAAAGGGGAGGGGGGAGAGGGGACAGTGCCCCCTGTGCATCTCATATGCCATGACATATGGGCAAATTCCTTCTCAGTGGTACGCTGTACTTTGAAGCATGTCTCATATTTTCAATATTTGACCTTTGAACAAATATTTCATTCATGTGACTGATATTGAAGCACTGAGGTAATAATTTACAACCAAATTTACATAATTGTACAGAGTGTGCACACCTGAGTCAGCATCTACAGTACTGTACATCCAAAGTAGGATAATCAATTTGGAGTGTTTTCATGGTTATTGAGTTGTTCCTTTTAGACCCGGGGGTGGGAGTTGGGGTTGGGGCATTGATATCATGTGATGTCATGTTAGAGGTCAAACAATATAGCTAGATAATTCTAATTGTGCTGGGCTTTGTTTGGGGTTTTGGTTTGGTTTGAATTTGGGTCTGGACTGCAGGGCATCTTTTTACAGTAGCCCTCCTTTGCCCTTTCACATGTTTTGTTTTGTTATGTTGTGTTACTGTATGTTGTGTAAATGTTATGTTATGACATGTTGTGCTGTGTTATGTAGTGTTATGTTGTGTAAATGTAATTATGTAATGTTATGTTATGTAATGTTACAGTATGGTGTGTTTTGTTGTGTTACATTTTGTTATGTTGTGTAAATGTTATGGTATGTTATGTTTATGTTATGTCATGTCATGACATGGTATGTTATGTTATGTTATGTAATGAAAAGGTACACAGAATTGGTACAATACTCTACTCACATATTTAGGCCTCACACAGACATGAAGGCTTAGGCTATATGTAATGCTTCACCATTACCTCAGCCAAGTATGCACTTTCTGTTCCATGGTGTCATATGCATGCAATCTATCCTCCTTTTTTTTTCTTCCTATAAAGGCGCAGTAATGAAATATGATCCTCCAGAGCAAGTGACACTTTTACCAAACATGATAGCCAGCAGAAAAGGATGGTTTCAGTACAAGAATCCAGCAGGATGGAACTTCAGGTTGATTCACATTATTCATATTTTGTGCAATATTTGTGATTATCTGCGCTGGTTCTTTCTTCATAAAAGGAGCAAGCCATCTCAGCAGGTAATGTTTATGCTGCTTAAATGTAAATAATCCAAAAATACTACTGTACAGTAATTCAGGCATCAAAGTGATCCAATATTTCCTATATATATAAAAAAATCCTATATTTCCTATATTTGTATGCAGGGATTTCACTAATTATTTTTTTTCAGGAGTCATTGACCCTTTAGAATAAATTTATAAGAGTCAAAACTAAAGAAGAATGGGTCAAAATAAATTTGAGTTTAATCCACAAACTGTATTCCTGTTTAATAAATTATTTTTCTATGCGTATATCATTTCTGATTGTTGGGGTGAAAAGCTGTGCGTCAGTTTGACCCCAGAGGTTTTGTGCCTCTGCATCAAAATCGAAAGTGGTGCATCATTGACCCGAGTGCCTGAGTCAGTGAAATCACTGTGTATGATTTTGGGGGTGTTTTCCTATATTTTCTTATATTTTTCTGATCTCGCCAAAAAAGTTTTTTCTATGGTGTTCTGGGGTGAAATTTTCAAGTAGATTCTTTTTCCAAGATAGTGTCTTAGACTAAGAGTGGCTTAGTCAGGTACTGTACAGCGGGAAATTCCCGCGAGGCTAATTTTTGGCAAACTGTACCTTGCTCACATATCCGTGGAATGAAGAATTCGCTGTTTCAGGCAATCAACATAGTTTTGTACAAAGTAATGCAAGTACTTTTGCAGGTCTTAAATTCATGATTAGATACTTGATCGCGAAAAGTGCGAAAATTTCACACTGTACAGTAGGAGTGTAAACTGTACTGTAGATGCCAGGTACCATGATCAGATGGGCACACACAATGACAATTATAGAAATCTGAAATATTCCCTTATGAAACTGTGTGCGTTGGGCACTAAAAAGCTCATACTGCATCAACCATAAATGTGCCGCTCTCACACCTTTGATTGTAAGCACTCTATGATTTATTTCTTTGAAGTAATTGTAGCGGTATTTCAAGGGGTGGATGAGAGTCCTGTGCCTGGCATACTCTGTAGTGATCCAATCCTCCACATTTTATAACCCTTATCTTCACTATGCACGCACAGATAACTAGTCTGTGATATAATCAATTCTTAAACTTAAAATTTTGTAGTAAAATGGTTCTTAATGCCAATTATTTTTAGTGCCATCTACAGTACCATCTTTCCTTAAAATAATATTATTTGAGTTGATTGTTCAAAGTGTTATGCAATTACATTTTTTTAAGAACTTAGTGCTTTCAGAAAATTAAGTCTCACTCAATGTTTACAATATATACAGATCTCTAAGGAAGTTTCCCTAAACTCCACTACAGGCTCTATGGCAGGCCCTTGGATGACACATCAATTTATCCAACAGACTAAATTGGAAAATCTGATCCAAGTATAGGTACAGTGCTACATTGGTGGCAAGTGGGGTCATTTGCCAAGTTGCCTTTTCCTTAATTTTGTCATGTAATTACCTCCAGTGAGTTTTTAGAAATAAGTATGTTAATGCACAAACATTTTTGCATACTGGAGGCATCTTGACATGTGGACTGTACTGTCCTGCCGAGTAGTACAGATTCAAAGTGAGCAGTGGCTTCTTAGGAGGAGGGACCTTTGGGCCATACCCCTTCTTACTGATGCAGATTTTTTTCAAATTTGAATAACCTAAAATATGTAAATTTTTGAGACAAATTTTACTTCAAAAAGATATCATATGTAGCATCAGATTACATGTAAGGACACCCAATCATTCAAAAATTTTCAAAGGGGAGGGGTGCCCCCTCCCCTTATACCCCTCCCTCATGCTGTCAATTACAGGACATACTGCATGCACGCCTTCCCTCCCATGAAACAGCTCTCTCTATGCACATACAGTTGCCATGGGCCTACTGTACAGTACATGATGTTACTGTCATCACCCATATCTCACCCTATCAAGATTGACATGCCAAAACGAGCCCACATCGAGACTTGAACGTTACATTCTCGGACTAAAGTAAACAAAACTGACCACAGGACAATTTGATCAATAACTGTCATGGCCTTTCTACAGATTTTTATTGCTTCTTTAAAAAGTCATGTGATTTTCCCATGTTCAGAGCAAAGGTATCAGGATTTGTGTGCCAGTCTGGAGAAAGGGGAAGAGCAAGGGGGAAGAGGGAGAGGGGAGGAGGGGGGACCCAAAAGGAAGTCCTTACAAAGGTACAGTAATGTTTGCCCACCTGATCATGTATTAAAGTAGAGTGGGAAGCAGGACAAAATGGTCAGGCTTTTATTGAAGAAAATTTGAAAAATTTGGAAGGCCTAAATTGATATTAACAGTTTTATTTCTTTGAAAGAATAAAATCACGAAAACAGTGAGGCAGCCAGACTCTTCACTGTTTGGGATTATGTGCTTGTCCTAACCATCTAGATTCCCCACAAAATTAGAAAACGTGCCTGATGGTGGGGCAGCCTTTCCAGTGTCCATCTGATGCCACCACTGGTTCAGAAAGGCACCATCCATGCATTTTTCATTCTTTAGCACATATCAAATTTTCAGCTGACTAGACATTAAAAAATGATGTGCATGTGAATTGCAATTTCAAAGTACAAGGAAAGTATCAAATTTTGCCTTACGGTAGCTTCACCAATAATCCAATAATCAAAATTCACTAATAATAATGCTACACCAGGGCGTACACCTGATGAAACTCTCACTTTTGAAATTTGTTTATACACAAATATTCTTTGTTTGAAAACCAATGAATCACCTCAAGGACGAAATGGAACACACTGCAAAGGTGTACGTACTGCAGGCAGTCTTATCATCTGAGCAGCTGTAGCTGATCATTTTGTCATCAGGGACGGAAATTTTCTGTATTTTGATAAGGAAAAGGGCTACAAAAAATGTGATGATGTTTGCACTGAAGTTATGGGTTTTATGTTGAAGGGTACCATCAACTCTACCAGTTTCTTACAAGCTGGTTGCCATGGTGTGTTACTAAATGAATCAACAGAAGACCTGTGTTATGGACGGGTGAGATAAACCCGATAACATAACAGGTTAAAGGGCAAAGGAGGGCTAAGGCCCCAAAAGATGCCCTGAAGTCCATACAACCTTAACTGAAAACAAACAACCAACCAATGCCAAACGAGCCCAGCACAATTAGATCCTACTGTACCACAGTTATGGAAGAACTTGTCAATGTTAACCTTAAAGCAGTGCACAGATGTAGAGTTAACTACCCACTCAGGCGGACTATTCCACTCGTTAACAACTCTATGAGAGAAGCTGAACTTTCTAGTGTCGAGCCTTGCAAAACACTTAACTACTGTACAGTAGCTTCTTACAATGGCCTCGAACCCGAGAATTACTTTGAACCTTTAAATAATTGCAAGATGACAGCGGATTCCTTTCAGAGAGAAACTTGTACACCTGAAGCATGTACTGTACATAAAATGATATGTACAGTATATATTCCAAGATATTTGGATTTTGGACATCGTCAATATTTTGTCTAGTAATTCCAGTAAGTAGTCATACCTATCAAAAGTATGGGACAACTTTTAACAGGGTATCCCAAAAGAAAAATGTTGGCCTCTTGGTCAACATCT
Organism: Holothuria leucospilota; assembly: GCA_029531755.1. Lineage (NCBI taxonomy): Eukaryota > Metazoa > Echinodermata > Holothuroidea > Aspidochirotida > Holothuriidae > Holothuria > Holothuria leucospilota. The sequence continues at coordinate 72,554,401 of CM055961.1, read as the reverse complement.
AACTGATCACCCCATAGCAGGTGATTGACAGGAAAATCTGCAATCCCTGTCTCAGAATATCTTGGGGGTGCAATCTAGCCCCTCCGCATGTCTTGTCTCCCCTTGGAGCACCCACTGGACAAGTCAAGGGTGACAAAATGGCCAGTACCATATTAGAACCCCTCAGTGAGAGGGGTGGAGAGCACCCCTACCCCCATCATCCCTCTCCCCCAAAATTGATGGTAACACCATCCAATTTAAATTGTTGTATAAAGACTGTGAGTAGTAGGACTCAGTTAAGTTGTGGTTACTGAAATTAGCTCCCATATTAAAGTTGTGGTTACGGTAATGACAGGGAAACTAATGTACTGTGTTATTGACCACATGACTGATTCCTTTAATACTCACTATGAGCCTGGTTTGGGAGTTGGGGTTTTGGAGCTGATATGCCCCACACTGCCTGAGATGTGGTGGGGTAACTACAGTTTCTTCCATTGTTAAGATGAATATTGACAGCATGGTTTAACTAGAGACAAATTTCAGTGGGTGTCTGAGAAATTTTGTAAAATTAATTTGATCCATATGTCTCTGTTCCCAAAATTTAAATTGAGGCTCTGTTATCTTTTAATGCAAATTTATCAAGTGCATTAACAGAGATTCTTTATGACTCTCCAGTCCATAATAACCTTAACAGATTGATTTGGCTGTGGCTGGTTCTCATTTTGCTTACATACAGTACATATATGATTATTGTCTTGGAAGCAATCCTCTCAATGTTGCTGAGAATTATGAGCTCCTAGGTGTTCTGTTTAGCAGCAATTATTCTTTCAACATTCATCTCGAACAAATTTGTAAATCTGCTTCTAGACTAGTAGGATTTATTTCTCGTTGTACAAATGGGATGCCTCATGATTCTTTCTTACTTTTATATAAGACTCTTGTCTTACCTGTTTTGTTGTATTGTGGTTCTATTTGGCACCCTTTTAACGTATGTCATTTAGACCGTATTGAAGCTGTACAAAGGAGGGCTACCAGAATTTTGTATCAGAGGAAATTTCCAAATGAGATAGTATCATACGAAGACAGGTTAAAGCATTTTAGTATTATCAGTATCAAGCACAACCTTGCATTACAGAGACTTGCTCTTGGTCATAAAATTGTTCATGGGTACTGTCCAGCTGAATTTACTCAATTCATTAGACCTAGCACTCGTGCCCCTGGAAGGCTTCTTCACTGGACTGCGAAAACTCAGACTTTCTATAATTCCCCCTTTGTTCATTTTACAAGACTTTGGAATGATCTTCCTCTGGATTTGCAGGAAATTCCCTCTGTGAGGAGCTTTCGTAAGAGACTATCTGATTATTATTTATCTATGTATTAGGTATTCTTAAGATAGGGTAAGGGGTGCACTCACTACACTGTGTGTGTTTCAGATCTCTGGTCTATACCCACTTACCTGGTACCTTCACTATTGTTTGTACCAAATATGTAATAATAATAATAATAATAATAATAATAATAATAATAATAATAATAATAATAATAATAATAATAATAATAATAATAATAATAATAATAATAATAATAATAATAATAATAATAATAATAATAATAATAATAATAATAATAATAATAATAATAATAGTAATAGCAATAGCAATAGCAATAGCAATAGCAATAGCAATAGCAATAGCAATAGCAATAGCAATAGCAATAGCAATAGCAATAGCAATAGCAATAGCAATAGCAATAGCAATAGCAATAGCAATAGCAATAGCAATAGCAATAGCAATAGCAATAGCAATAGCAATAGCAATAGCAATAGCAATAGCAATAGCAATAGCAATAGCAATAGCAATAGCAATAATAATAATAATAATAATAATAATAATAATAATAATAATAATAATAATAATAATAATAATAATAATAATAATAATAATAATAATAATAATAATAATAATAATAATAATAATAATAATAATAATAATAATAATAATAATAATAATAATAATAATAATAATAATAATAATAATAATAATAATAATAATAATAATAATAATAATATCATCCCCAGATTTATCATGCTTATGTTTTAGTTTCTGATATTACATTAGAACTTGGCCTGCTTAGAAATCAGAACACTCTGACCAGACCTCACAAAGGGGAGGTCGGGTGTAATAAAATCCTACTTATCTGTCCATTTCTTTACTGTGAGAAACCACTATCACTTCTAGAATAACACTTAATCCCTGACCAGTGAGGAACTTTGTCCAGTTGGTTACACAACAGATAATTATTGGCATGTCCTCCCATTGCACAGTTAAATCTTTTGTGTAGGGTATGCACAGGAAGTCTTTATTTACTTAAAGGATGGCTGAGTTGACACCAAGAATCAATCAGCTATGTTGGTAGGGACCAAGTTTAATTGGATTAAGTAACAGATACACAGTTTATGGTTTCAAAAATAGGGTTTGGATCTCTAAGCAAATGAGTGCCAAATGTAATAAAAATTGATTTCTTCTTTTTCTTTTGAAGCTACTTGACAAGCACTTGCCTGCGGTTGAAGAGGTACAGCTTCATAAACTGAAGGAACCTCCAGCAGATGGCATACAGATTCTTTGGATAGGCCATGCTACACTCTTGGTACAGATTGAGGGGTATAATATTATAACAGATCCAGTTTTTGGTAACTTCTGCGGACCCAATCGTTGGATGGGTTATTCAAGATTCCGCCCACCCTCTGTTACCATAGAGGACCTGAAGAACAAAGTTGGCATAGAAATTCATGCAGTCGTGGTTAGTCATAACCACTATGATCATCTTGATGAAGACAGTGTTCAGGAATTAGTTAACTTGTATGGAAATATGATTCAGTGGTTTGTACCAAAAGGAATGAAGGATTGGTTTGAAAGTAGAGGGTGTACTTCTGTAACCCATATGGATTGGTGGGATAAGGAGCAAATGCATTCTAGGCCAGATAAATCTACCCCACCAACTGTTACATTCACTCCTGCCAAACACTGGTCTGGGAGAGGCATATGGAACTACTACTGCCGTCACCTGTGGGGCTCCTGGTTGATTTGTGGGGAAAAGTCTGTTTTTTACTTTGCCGGAGATACAGGATATGCAGCGGATGTGTTTGACCAAATAAAGAGAGTAGCTGGTCAGATCGACGTAGCAGCTATACCAATAGGAGCATACAAACCAAGGTGAAAATGGAACCTTTTTATTTATTTATTGCTTTTTTTTTTGTATTTACAGAGGGTAGAGATCTTGCTGAATCTATTCAAACTTCAATCTGTCAGGTCAAAGTTTAACCCCATATTGTGATGTATATGCAATTCCAGATGTAGTTAAACACTTCCAGTGCTAACCATACATAATTTAGTGAATGTACTAGAAAGGAAAGTGTAATACCATACTGTACTTAACATGTAGCATGACTTTCAAATTATAATTAAGACCCGTAAACTCTTAGGAAATAGGGATGTGATTTTACTTTCAAGTGCAATCATTCAGATTTGAATTTAAAGTAAAACCAGGGTATCCTATTTCATGTATCATGGCTCTTTTTAGTCAGGATAAAATTATTATTCAGTATTGATGTTTTATTTCTTGCTGAGTAAGTCTGCAGTTTTGTATTAAATACTTTCCAAAGTTTAAGTCATGATTTAAAAATTCCTTTACAAGACAAGCATGTACTATTTCTGTATCAACTACATTTGAGGTTAAAGGGGCTCTTATTCTCACTCCAAAGATAAGAAGCCATGGATGGGCATCTATTTGCATTTGATGACTGCAAATTGAAGGACATAAATTCAAAGTGTTTGCTCTGATTGGTCAGTGATTACTTGTGCAAATCAATACATTAAATGTAATGTCATATAGTCCATTGCATTGATAAGTCAGATCACAGTACTTAGCATTACAATTATCACACAGTTTTTAGTGTACTCTCAGAATGTGGCCTTGAGCAAATTAATCTCGGTACACATTGTTATACATTCTGTGTACTTTTATGTAAAATTTTATTAGCAATATGAACAAAACTCTTCTTGTATGGAAAGTAGAAAATAAACTTGAACTTGAACACACAAGGTACAGTAGGAGAAAAGAAATTAGGAGATTAGAAAATGTCTTTAAGAAATTAAAGACATTTAGTCAGGGGCAATTTTTTCTGCGATGAGATAATTGGCCCTTTAATCTGTGGGACCTCCCTGAAGTCCAGTAGCTTAAGGGAAATAGGCATTTATATATTGCAAATATACAATATTTGTGCACACTCAAAACCAGAATGATGTTGTGTATTCAGAATAACTGTAGTTTCATCACATGGCTTGTTTCATGGGAAACCCAAACCATCATGGTTAGATTCAGAAAATACATTTTGTCTCAGTTGTTCTCTTTAATTGGATGAGAAGCTAGCAATAAAGTTAGAAGGGAGCATTTTTGTATCTGGGGCAAGATTTGTCGGTCTGCTGCAGTAAGTTTATAGTTAGTTACATGGGATGTAATGGCACACGAACACAAAGGTATTATATGGTGGCAGCTAGATAAAAAGGTACAGTAAAGTTCTATTACAGTTTCAAATAAGGTCAAGTTCAAGTTCAGTTTCAAATACAGTTCAAGTTCTTCCATTTAGTCGCCTCTTACGACAGGCAGGGAATACCGTGGGCATATTCTACAACCCACAGCCCACAGGGGGCACTGGGCAAATACAGATGCACCATGCCCACGGATGCCTCAGAGGCAGTTGTGGCAAAGGGTAACCTTATTATCCCCACGTTTAAACAAACGCCACAACCGAATGCAGTTTAAAGTCCTACCCAGAACTTTAATCTCTGATGCAAACCACTAAGTTAAAGCTGGTAGACAGTATGTTTGCTCATTGTACAATATGTCCACCTTGAACAATTTGCTCATCCTGTTGCAAGGGATTTCTGTTCATTTTGATGAATAGAACTTTTTTAAATGATAGATCAATAGATGAGGTGCTCAAACAAATGACTGAGATGCACGATGCAACACATCACTTGGTTAACAACCTGTAAATACCCACATAGTGTCCCTCAAATGTCGGGTTTCATGAAACGACCGACGTATGGCTAATGTGCAATGTCTAGGTATGTTGGTTTGTATTGAAGGCATTGCTCACTCTTATGTCAATCAAGGTGCATTCACCAGTCGTGAATATCGGGACTGCCCACTAGACTGAAGGTTCACTATATCCTAGGTTTGCTAGACTGGAGATCCTCTTGGAGGAAAATCTGCATTGGGTTAGAGGTTGTGTTAGGATTCGGGTTAGATATCATACAGAATAAGGTGTAGGATTAGGCTTTGGTTCTGGTTCTTTAATGGTTAAACGGCAAATCCCCACATCTAAAAATAGTTTGAACAAGTTCAGTTTTTCTTTCTCCTTCCAGACATGTGCTGACAGTAGCTTCAGTATTATTTCCAAAGTCAATAACCCTACTGAAGATACTGTGTTTGGATTTATGTACAGTAGTCTTAAGTGTAACCTGAGTAGCTTTTTCTACTCCATTATGCATGCAGTTTTATTGTAGTAATTCCATGGTCTGCTCTGCAGTGTGAGCTTCTTTTCATCTCACACTTCACTGCATGATATGCATATATATATCATTATATAGTTAGAGTTGCTTCTGTTGTGAGTGCATGGCTTAACTTTGACTTATCTTACTGTATGTCAGACAAAGTGAAGTCACTAGTACTGTACTTAAGAGTTCTGGTTCTCCCAAATCTAATGTGTTTTTAGGTGGTGGATATCTTCCTCATGATAGGCCACTGCTTCACAACTCTCTTGGTAACTGAGCTAGATTTTCCCAAGAAAAACCTGTACAGCCTGAGAAAATGCCTGATGTTTTCAAGAAATATGCAAGAGCTTTGCCTGATCTCTAGGGGAAAGAGGGAATTGAGGACTTCAGACCCCAGCTGCCTGGGTCATGTGTCTAGGGATACTGATCTTCCTTCAATGCACCATAGAAATCTTTCCCATTTGTATGTAAAAGTGTATTTTGTTTACTTTTTAGGTCAGTAATGAAAGCCCAACATGTGGATCCATATGAAGCAGTACGTATTCACAAAGAACTAGGGGCAACGACGTCTATTGGCATTCACTGGGGAACATTTGCTTTGAGCAATGAGGTAATTTATGTTTCTTATGATTGATCATGTTTTGCATTTGGTGACCTTTGTGTGAGTTTTAGTAAGGTGAATGTTGTGATTTAGTGGAGGGAATGAGGGAGGTGAAGGGGAGGGCAAGGGAAGGGTAAGGGGAGGAGGGAAGGGAGGAACAGCTTGGGCATATGATGTACTGGTGCCTGTAATTTTATTTGCCTGTGTCAGAGTGAGTGAAAGAGTGAGAGAGCAAATGAGAGAATGAGTGAGGTGAAGAAAGAAGAGGGAAGGTAACTGCAGATTCTCAAATATCCCAACCTTCCACTCTTCCACTGTTTATCACATTTATAATCAAATCAAATCCTGTGGCTAGGACGGTATAAGTTAAAGTGATCTTAGTTAACCATGGTGAGATGTAAGATAACAAGAATTCTTCAGTCAGTAATTTGCATTGTAATGCGCTGCTTCTTTCATTGACAATTTATTTCAATTTGAGTGTATAGTCCTCCTTTATTTGGTTTTGTGTCGGCCTGTTGTATTCCATGTAATGTCCATCTGAGTAAAATCATTGTAGCCTTTTGCTTTCCATGATAGAAGATGCAAAATGGAACTTACAAGTCCAACTGGCATCTTCACAGCTTCTCACAGAGTGACTTAATTTTACATGAGTTTTGAATATTTTGAAAACTTTATGAGATGTGAAGTCTTTTTCATGATCTGCATGCTGGGTGTTTTCATTTCAGGTGACCTCATAAAGATTGTGTGGTTAGTGCCTGCTTGGCATGTACTGCATATTTCATTGTCATAATGTAGAACTTAGAGACCTGGTTAGGCTCATGCCCTCTACAAAGACTTTGACCACTTTCCCACTCACAAGGCCTCCCTACAAACTGTGAAAGTGAAACACATTCTATCTCATTCCTATTAAAAGTATAATGTGCAACCTCCATTCAACTCACTGCACTCAAATCTGGCTGCCTCTCTTGAACAACGCCTCCCCAGAATAATTTCTGTTAAAAATCCCTGGCTCCAAAATTCGTCTCTACATTGCCACATCTTCTGTCATAGTTTTCTTATTCAGCATTTCAGGGCTCGATTTTAACAGTCATCTGGTCGCCTGTGATGACCAAAATTTGTGATGGACAACCAAAAAATGGTGGGTTGGTTGTCCATTGGACAATCAAAGTTCTTGCAATAAGTTAACAGACTGCTTTTATTTTCTTTTGGACAACCAAAAAAGGCAGACAATTGTCCAATGGACAACCGTAAAATTTTCTTAAAATCAAGGCCTGCATTTCTTTATTTGATGAGCTTTTTTAACCAGAACTGCTACCCATTTTTCACAGGCTTTGATTTGCCAAACTGGATGAGGTGTTGGTTGCTGTCAAAGTAAAATCATACTTTTAGTGCCTGTGTAGGGTATATTACATTTTTATGATGGAAGTTAATGGGAAACTTTGTATTGTTTTGTAGGAAATTCATGAGCCAGTGAAAGACTTGACAAAAGCAAAAGAAGAAGCAGGTGTTAGTCTCACTGATTTCATAGTGATGAACCATGGTGAAGTTAAGTCTTTTCCAATCCAGCAGAAGTAGAAGTGAATTAAGGAGGACCCAGAAGACAGAGAACCCACAAGTTCTGCACAATACGCTCTCAAAAATACCTGTGTAAATTCATTTCAAGTCCCCAGGTTTGCGCATGAAATCTAATTGTACCTATTGAAAACTGATTGGCTAGTTGCTGTATTTTGCCACAGGCCTACCTGTTTTTCATGTAGAAAGTGTGGTAATGAAACAATAGTGGCAATTAAGGATTCTGAGGCAAAACTTGTGGTATGACTTTGAAAAGAAGAAAATGTGCAATACCTTTTGTCAAACCTGTTTCTAAAGTGCCCTAAATAATGCTCGGGTTTGTCACATGCTTTTACCCTGCATCAAAAATTTTCCTTTATTTGATTGCCTTAGTTTTTTCATGCTTGATCCTTTGTGGTAACTGCAGGCCATTTAATCAGTAGTGGATGCTGTTTTGTTGGCATGTTGCAAGGGCATGTATCCATTTCCAAAGGTGGGGGGGGGGACTTTTTACCATTTATGAATTGCTGCCCTGGGGGAGGGGTCTAAAGGGAGGGGTTCCCTCCCCTTTAAAAAAAGAGAAAGGAAGTTTGAAGATGTCTGTATGGCAAATGGTGCCATATTTGGGCACAATTTAGCTTTTAAAATGTAGTGTCAATTTGTTATCTATGTTATATTATTGAAAAAGTGGGGGGACTTTGGAGATGTCCCCACTTCCAAAAAAGTGGGGGGGACACATCCCCCATCCCCCCATGATCCTCATCCATGGCATGTTGAATATATGTACAGTAATGTGGCTATGATTAGGTTTTTAATCTTTTTACAACATGCTCTTGCCTGTAACTCCTGTTACATCAACAATTCTGCTACGGTTTGTAGCCCAGACAAACAACACATCTCACTGAATGTAAACACCTTGACTTAATTTTAACTCAAAGTAGAATAAGTTGCTATGCATGCATAATATTGCCATCTTATTTTCAGCATTTTCATAGCATAGCAATTGCCTTTTAATATAAATTGTCAATTAAGGAGAGGTTCATTCAAAATTTATGTAGAGAGGCTTTACCTTTAGCTTAGGGAAGAGGTTGTAGCTAACTGTCTGTTATGCCTATAAGCCTGGTATCTTTAAAAAAAATTAGATTCCCAACATTGGAAGTGTAGGGAACTGGACCCAACTTTTTGGATAAAAGAGTAATAATATGATCAAAAACAAAAAAACTATCATTAGCAATTATGCTTCACGTTTTTAGTATTTTATATGTTTGCATTGTACCAAATATACAGTGGAGGTCTTCTTTCATGGATCATACTCAGGGTTTCCCTTGGGTTTTAGAATTTAGAGGTGGTGTAAGTCCATGGGGGGTCATATGGTGCCAGCTTTGGCACCATCAGTGAGAACTCTCAATAATTCTATAGCTAGTAGCTAGTACAATACAGGTGGCAGATAAAGCAAATTTCTGTGAGGTGGTGACCAAAAACTGTGAGGTGGCCACCTCACAAAAGGAATGCCAGGGGAAACCATGATAATGTTTGACTGCAAGGGGGTTTTCTAAAATTGTGTTTACATTAAAAGAAAGGGGGTTTGATGGAAGCTGAATACCCCTTGATCACTGCCTGTTGTGGTTTTCAACTTACAGGGATAAGCTTCCTCACATGTGACTATCATTTTCATAAATATTAAGTTACAGCTGGCAGAGTATGAAGAACATTTGCATAGAGGTCATATTAGGTACAAAATGTATTTTTTTGCTCAAATGTAATGTTTTCTGTACTGCATTTTCTCTCATAGTGACACAGAATTTGTGGTGAAAATATTGACTTAAGAGAATGAATTTTGTTGGTCTAAGCTTTTGCAAATGGTCACATAAGAGCACACTATATTTGCCACAGAAATATATCACTGTGTAGTATCAGTTTGACTGGTAAGGGCTATTTCTGGGCAGAAAATGTTCTCTTTGTCCCATTTTTGGTTGGTGTTACTGTAGGCCTATTGCTACAAAGTCAGCAAGAAAATTCATTGTCATGCTGACCTTCTGTAATATGTGCTATATGATGCAAAGTGATGACTTTCATTTCCTGCCAAAGATAGTATCTGTTTGCTTGCATGTAAAAAAACTTGTCCTATTGCTCGCATAGTGAAAGCAAACTTCGAACATTATAAGTTTGTTTTTTTTATTCATGAAGAGGTTCAACTTCTGCAAGTCCATCGGGTGTGACCAAAAGCCTTTAAGTTCTTAAGTTCAAAGTAAGTACATGAAAGAACCTTATGGCAAGGGTGGAGCTAGATATCTACATAGGCATATGGGACTGTTCCAATTTGGGGGGGGGGGGCAGAAAATTTTGTGCCCGAATCTCAAAAAGTTGTCCGAATTCATTGCAGTACAGGTGCATAAAATAGACCACCAAACCACTATATGCACTCGAAGCGCGCAAAAATTTTTGCACATTTCTCGGGCATTCGTTCAAAAATTCAAAATCTCCATAGAAAATTCAGGCAATTTTTTCACTTTTACTTCATCTTTGCTGGAATTTCACACATTCTGTGCCCGAATTTTTGTCGTTTCCTGCCTGAATTTTCGTCCTCAGAAATTTTGGGTGGCAGTCTGCCCCCTGCCCCCTGCTTTGTATGCCTATGGGTATCTAACAACACAATTTAATATATTTTCAGGAAATGGTTATGCCCTTTCCATCAGAGGTCATTTTGATGAGAGACACTGCATTTAATTTATTCCTGCATGATGGTTGCATGGGGTGTATATCCTTTAGAACATTGTAGTACAGCACATGCTCATTGCCTCTTTGCCCCACTAGATGACAACCGACAGGACTGATTAAGTAATAACCATGCATGGATGAACTGGACTGCTCAGTTAACATAGGAGTTCAATGTAATATAGAAGCAAACCATCAGTATATAAACAAGTTGACCATTGCTTGTAAAGCACACTTGCCAGCTCAAGTATGTAATTCCCTTAGGCCTATCAAGTCTTGGATTGCTTTGGATGTTCCTACTCTTAATTACTCATACACAATATGGCTTTAAACAGTCTGCAAGTAGAGCTTTTGGGCAAGAAAACTGTATAGCTCCTATTTGTCATGTGCAGAATGCAGATTATTTTGCTCATTCATTCCCTTCTTCAGAAACAAACCTCTGTAGAGCGTCAGGTTAGTCTGACATTTAAAACTTTTAGAAATCTCAAGGAAATTTTTTTAATGCTGGATACACTTATCATGTAAGATATCACACATTCAAATTGGTGTTCAAAGTGGATGACATGCCTTGAGTTTATCCTGTTTAAAGGTTCACATGGTCTGTTACACTATGACCCGTCTGTGGTGAGTGCATGGAGCTACTACTTGGACAGGAGAAGAAAGTTCGACTTTAATTTATGCTAATCTAATTAGGCCCAGACATGCGTGAGGAGATTATCGTGTAAATGACCGATGATGAGACTAACTGCTTTTCATTTCTTTTGTCTTGCACTTGCAATTTACACTTTGTATCCCTGACAACCTTATTCCTTTCTACTCATAGCCTAACAAATGGATTAAATAGTACAATGCTTTGGTGCTGGCTAAGTTGCCGACACCTAAATGAGAAATGTAGAGTAAAAATTCAAAACGACTGATTATTGCTTCGTAAGAACAGATGCTGGTGCTAGGAGTAGTGTAAATGTCATACGCAAATGAGTAGACTAGTGACGAGTCTATACTTTGCTGTTGAATTTTAATCAATTTCTCCATTATTGCGCATATTGAAAAGGGTTTATACATATTTACCGTTTAACAAGGAATCAAAGCATCATTTGTGTATAAGCTACACTACACGACAAAACGAGCAATTTAATTTCCATTTCACGCGACTGGCAACGCTAAAGTGATAGGCATGTCTTCTTCAAGATGTAGCAGACGACATGTCCCTATTGTGATCAGTTCTTAACACCTTTTAAGCTTGTTGAATCTTCAATGAAGTACAAAGGGAGAGGGATTTTTAGTGCTAACTACTTTTTTAGTTTGACCTTGGTGGCACGCTCATCGTCTGCAAAGGGATTTGGGAAGTTTCTTCTGTCCAAGTAGTAGCTCCATGGTGAGTGTTCACCTGGGTACTTCATAATGACACCATACATCCTCACACTTCGTTTGGGGATATTGCATATGGTAGACTGCTGAAAGAGTTTTATGAGTATTCATCTCAGTATCACTGACGTAACCTTCATGACTGTAGACTGACTACAGGGATACCATAATTTTGTGAAAGAAGGCAAAACATAAGTACTGTAAATCACTACTTTAGGGAAAGACCATTTGAATGGCTACACAGGCTAATTAATGTTACGCAACATTATAACGTACATATTATGGAGAAGGAGATGCCTAGTCTTGTTTCAAAATCGTGTATTTGACTGCATTTTGGAGCCTACATGCCTCATGAAGTACAAATAATAATCCCATCTGCCTGAATTTGTACATGCTCTGATATCCTACATTGTGAGTGACTGTCTTTAAGTATTTCTTTTACTGAAATATTAATGGCATGCAGGATTCAAGCAACGACTACTATGCACAGTTCATGTTCTGTAACACCATGAAAGATACTTGAACATGAGATCTTGAAAAAGATTGATACACGATTTATAAATTGTCAACTTTTCAAAAATGATAACGCAGGACGAATTCTTGCTCCATTTATAGGAAAAATGCAGTCACCCCTATTTGGATTAGTGTAGTAGTCTACTGTATTTCATGAATGGCTCTTGAGAATCATGTGGCAATATTTTTCTCACTGACTTTTGAAATTTATGAGGAGTAACTCTTTGGTTTACCTTGAATATGCAATATTTAAGCCCTGAAATATCATGAAAGGTACTTGGAAGAGAAATAAGAAGAAATTTGTAAGATTTAGCTGTTGTTTCAAAATAAGTTTGGGGCAACTGATTATGCCCTTTGAAGGGGGTAATAAGGCCTATATCGTCCTAGAAGGTGAAAATTCTCTCCCCCAAATTTACCCTAAACCTCTGCTCAAATGTAAAGCAGATGATCTGTCTGTTACACCTCTCAAACAAAGTTTTATAAGCCTATAGTGAGTCGTTACTGCCATTGGCGATATTCTGCTGAGTACACTCCGCCTACTGTGTGTAAATACAACTGCAGTCTGACCTGCCAATGCAATGAGATACACTTCATCACATTTTAAACATTTATACAAATCATCATTGACTTCACAGTGAAGGAAGCTATTGGATTTTTTGCCAATCAGTTTGTAGTCACCAGTTGTGAATCGGGTCGATATCCGGGGTTTCCTAAACGTGTTTGGTAAGATGCATCATCCTTTTTAAACGATGGTCAATAACCACTATATGTTGTACCAAAAGTGCTGTTGTAGTTATAAGCAGCTGTTCATACTCAACTTCGTTTTTGTGAGCAGATTTTCAATAAATATTCGTAGAACGATACCTCTTGATGTAAGATTGTATTATCCAGATGCATTTGCCTTGTACATTTTTTCTATTTGATCCTTATTTCAAGTGATCATGGAACTGTGAAGAAAACGTAATGGAGGTAGCTCATCTGCGGACGAAGTTTTCTTCCGCTCATTGTACCGTAAAACCATCGGAGGGGCGATAGCCCGTTGCGGCGGACTCAGAAGAGAGCTGCGACGCAAGCTAGACCTCACGTTTTACTTGCCGATACAGTTCAACCTTGAGCAACCAACCATTTCGTAAATTTTCATTGAACCGTGAAAATTTTGGCTTTGATTTAGCTTTAAAATTACAGCTTTTGAGAACTGTCATTAACTTTGCATCTAAGATTTCGGTCTAAGAGCTATTTTTACATAATTTTGTTTAGCAACCTAACTGCCCTTAAGAGTCAAATGCTGTCACCCTAACGTGTAAGACTGCCAAGTGCGTTACAAAGTATGTGATAGTTTAATCTTTCATCTACTTAAATTTTACGTCTTGGCTTTAGCTGTGATATGCGATAATTTTATATGTGAGTAGATGTGAAAAATTCACTGTATTGATGATATAAATAAGAAAATAGGTTTAATGCATCTTTCAAATACACTTGAGGTGTCCTCACATTGTCCAAAAAAAAAAATAAAATAAATAAAATAAAATGAAACTAAACTGTTACGAATTAGGGGGCGAAATGGAGAAAGATGGGGGGATAACCAATTGTTTGAAACCTTTGCCAGCCTGGAATGTGTAACGTTTTATTGATCCTCAAAGCCTTCAAATGTTGCTATAACCCCATAAAGTTTCAAAATGTCGTCTGTCGGGAAAATTTTGCCGTCCCAGGAAAAATATTGCCACTTTCTTTACAGTTTATTTAAATAGTTTTTTCAGAAAAAAAATCTTTATTTAGGGATGCAAAAATGTCGGGAAACTCTATGTTTTAAACGTGAATTAAACTCGAGTGTAGATATTGCTTTGTATACACTTGACCAAAGACGTAACCACTCCCAGAACTAGTTGTATTGAAGAAAGAAAACTTCTGTTTGTCGGGAAAGCATTTTGTATTTTTGGAAACTTAAGCAATCACAAAAATCTCCACTACACTATTCATTAAGCTATCGTCTTTTGAAAAGCCAAGGCTTTCTGGAATAAAAGATTTACTGTATTGCATAATCGTCTGCTATGAAATAGGCACCGTGTCCGACACCGTGAAATAAAAGCCTTTTGGTTGTACTGTTACCTGACTGCTTGTCGGGATCAGTCGTAAGTATTCGTGGTCAGCTGCGTAGGGTCGCAGCCGGATTGCGGCTTTTAAGCACACAACACACTGTGGAGGTGGATTAAGTCTACTCTTCACCAATAACAAGTGGTGGCGAGCTTATTGACTTTCAGTAACCTTCGTTTGATTCCGCAAACGCTTTTTTATTGGCCAATTCATAAAAAAGAAGAAAAATGGGTCGTAGTTAGGTGGACAACAAATACTGTCACAATCACTCAGTTGTCACCCCCTCCGCTTTGAATATCAGTTTCCCGATGTGGTCATGGCGAAGACTGTCGGATAGCATTCGGGACGGACAGTTGGGTTGAGAACAAAATCTGGCACACGACCTTTCAGTCACGCGACTGGTTCTCGTTCTGTCGTTTTCGCTTCGCAGTCGGATCGTAGTCGGGTCCATGCAATGTGCGCTGGTTTTCCATTTACCTGCTTATCCACTCATGAAGTCGAAACGCGTTTGCTGTAAACACATGAAAGTGCGTACACGTTGCTTTGCGATTGTCGCAAAGACGACTCGCTTTCCAACTCATTCTGTAGATGCCATGCCTTAAAAGATTAATAAAATGCCTTTTGATTGCTATTTTTCGGCGAGCTTCTCGTACATCCTTTATTTTCGCTAATTCTGTACCATTAATCAAGAAGGACAGAGCTTGTTGCGTTATTGCAACAACCGGTGCCTTCGTAGTTGCCCATCTTAGGCCCGAACCCTCAAACCTGTTGCATCATAAAGTTATCGAATGGGCGTTACTCCTGCATGGCTACTATAAAAAAAAAAGGCCAAAGTGCAATTTTTAGGTCTGTTTAGTACGTTTTCAGGTGCTTTTTGTAGGCAGGTAATTACAATGTAAAATGAAGGCAAACATGACTAAATAGTTCATAGAAGTGTCTTTTTTTCAGTCATTCAGTTTACTCTTCTGTCCTATCATAACTTCCCATAAAACAAGGTTAGTAGGCCTATAATTATTGCAAAACTCGGTAGAAACTTTATTACGCTTCACCCATGCTCCCAAAATCAATCCCGCTGCATCTTGAAGAAATCGACCTGCGGTTAGTCCCGAATTACGCTTTTTTGGAAAGATCTGGGCAGACTGCGATTTTATGATCTACTCAGTGCATGTTTAATGCCATTTGTAGACCAGTAAATGTTCTCTTCTGGTGTCTACAATTGTGTGACTGCTTCCAGGGTTTCTGCGGGCTTCTTTGCCTTTCGCAAATAGTACCTAAAAGCGAGCATCGTTGGTTAACTGTTCTTGACACATATTTTGTCCGGAATGTAACCCATATTTGTCGGGAAGAGGTCCATCTCCCCCACTCATGACATGTACCGTATCGTTACGGAAGCCTCTGGCTTTTAAGGACCTCAGTTTAGACTGTAGAAAGTGCGTCAAATGTCTACAGCTGGTTAGCGTCACAAGTCAAGGGAAAATTGCATTGTGGAATAGGGGAAGATACCACTTGCTATATCTCAGTAAACAATTATCCAATTAGGATAAATTGGATACCAATGAAAAGAGAATAGTGAGTAGAACACGATTAAAACAAAATATCATACCACCCTCCTTTCCTCAAAAAAGAATAATAAAATAATAAAAAACAAAAAAAAAAAAATGAAGTGACGCCATCGCATAAATTTGCAAATTAATGAGCCAAAATGACGTCATACAAAATATGAAACTTTTTACCTGTCATTTGATAACTGGGTCTCTATTGAACATATTTTACATGCCTCAAATTAAAACTAAATAATTCTCATTAATACAAATTAATACTAATTAATTCTGGCTGTTCCTTAAAGCCCCCCCCCCTCACAAAGCCTCCGAAGGCCTCTGTTGGAAATTTCTAGTCTCTGTCGGAAATAAATAAAAACAATTCATTTGAAACACTTACAACACTTCTTACGTTTTTAAGCAGAATTACACATCGAAATGGTTACTGACAAGGACTGGAAGTGTCATTTAAAGCAATCTCGGAGATATTTTAATCTAATTTTTTCCGCGCCAGAAGATGGTGGCGCTACGCTTAGATAGCACATCATTACTTCAAGATAATAATCTGTTGGAAATTTTTGCTTTTGTCCCCCCCCCCCCCCACAAAAAAAATATCTAGCTACGCCACTGTGGTCAGTGGTGTATGTTTCGTTTTTCGTTTCGTCTCGTTTGTTTGATCAATTCACATAATTATATAAAGTACACACGTAACAAGATTGGTAATAGAAACATGTACATGAGGTAAACGGAAGTGCACAGAACTCAAGGGCGTAGGCTGGGGGGGGGGGTGCATTGGGTGCACGTGCACCCACCCGTTGAGGCAGAGGAGTTCCGCTCTGGCCTGGGAAACAGAAAAATACACTCCTTCTGTTTTCAGAAAAATGCAGAAAAATGTACTCCTTCTGTTTTCAACAGCTGTGAAAACAAGGACGAACATGACTTTTGTCCACACACCAACCTACATCGGTAAGTTTGGTAATTGAATTACAGGATGCGCCTTGAATATATATGAAGGTCTATAGAGCCACGGTATCAGAGCCCTCTATATCAGAGCTCTAAATATAGAAGTCTCTGTACTGTAGCTTACGAAGGTCTAGTGTCATGTAAAATCTTCCCTTAAAATTATTATTTCCATTATTTTAAGGCCCTGTTCGTGACAGAAGTGATGTTGGCTACTTCTTTAGTCAAAGTTATAGTCATTAGCGTCTCCAAAGATGTCCTTCAAATGTCTATTTCCACAAGCGATGCTACTTTGTTTTCCAGACGTTCTATCCAAATGCAAATCTTGTTACTAGGCCCGCCACACTATTATATGCTAAATAGGACGCATTGCTGTACAATTGTAACATAGTACTAGCTATGGTTACGTTCATACACGCGCAACTAACTGAATCCACACGCGCATACGCGTACGTAGCAACAGTCACTACAGTAACGAGGTTACCGTCACGGTAACCTTGCTTCTCTCCACCCAAGGCGACTAGAACTGAAGTCCCTCATCAACCATAGGTAATGTACTAATCAGTCCAATGATTATCTCTCAGACTGAGAGTTACAACATTTAAGTATTTTGTAAATAATAAAATTGACAGTTGCCATGTGTTGTCCATGTGAACTTGAGGAAAACCCTGTTTTGTGCTTGAAGCTCAAGGTTATTTGAGGTGACCAGCAGAGGTCAAAGTCTTGAAAAACCTTATAGAAGGAATATCTGAAGAACAAAAAAGTCTCTGAAACCTAGTAGGAGTGATATCCGAGGAACAAAATATGTGATTGAGTTCCTATTGACATGTAAGATGTACATGAGAGTATAGCTGACCTCTTAGTCTGTGTCAAGGTCATTTGAGGTCAGCGGAGGTCAAAGTCTGAAAGCCTTGGGAAAACCTATCAAGCTAGAATATAAATATTTCAATTGGAATAAAAAAGTCATGCATTAACGATTCGTGCATCATTTAAATTGAGAAACGGCAGACAGGAGATCACTTTTTGAAGAATGTGTACATGTGGCTTAAGGCTCGGGAAATGCTATTTCCGGCCATCTGGGGGGTTTTAAAACCGAAAATTTTCTTGTACGCTCCGCTCCAAGCAATGCTGGCGCTCCGCTTAGATAGTCTTCCTGGTTCCACCTACCTGAAATGTGCACCTCCCCATGCCAAATTCAGCCTACGCCCTTGAGAACCCACTTCCGGCTTGAAAATATCATTCACTCCCGAGACTACATTACACTGAAATGTTAAAGTCAAACGAGTGGAAGGTGCACTTGTTTGCTATAAGAAAACAAACCTTTAATGAAAGGTAAGAAAACTCTACAAAGTACAAGACGCGCCGACAATTTGGGTTTTATGTTGAGAAAACCTGTTTTCACCATAATAGAAAACAGGTGAACCGTCGTTAACTAGTGACAACCTGTAGGATGGCGCTACAAAGAAATTGACGAAGAACCAATATAGTGTCAGTGTTCCTGGAAGATAGACTAGACAGCAGGACAGGACAGCACAGGACAGAATAGCACAATCTTAGGAACGATGAGTTGAGAAACAACGAAGTTGGAGTGCATAGTTACACAAAAACAAACAAAAAAGTTAGAAACAAAAACTCTAACCATCTCTATGTGTTTTAGGTTTGTTAAAAGTTTGTTATTGGTAACAAACGTACTTCAGCAACGTGACATGCCAAGACAATTCCACAGATCTGACGGTCGTCAAAGTTGGCAATGAATTGGGAAAGTCTGGCAATGAATTGGGAGATTTGTCCTTCACTGCTTCTTTATTTTATTGACTTCTCAAGGTTGACTGGTACTGGGTGTATTATGACACAGAAATTTCTTCACAACAACGCATTTGGAAATAATTTTGTTGAAAAAATCAGATTCTGTGGAAAATTTACACCTTTCTTGATATACATTTTGTCAGGTTCAACCCACCAGAATGTTATAATTGAAAGATAAAAAACCAAGAGGTCACGTGATCTATACAATAACTTGACACCTGTTGGACAGCCACTGAACTTACTCCCCGAGTCGGCACACGTAACCATGTTTTGCAGACTGAATACTTGTAACACGATCTGGTAGGTCAATAAAACTCAAGTGAGGGAGTGGGTGCAGCTAGGGAACAGCTCATTTATGAGCTCTGATCTATAGATAGAATTTGGGCTGACGGTTGTTTTATTGCTCTGTACGACTGTGTCTTCTGTGGGTTCAACTTTTCATGGAAGAATGAAAGTATGAATATTAATAGCTATGCTGAATAGGTGACTGTTATTGCGTATTCATCCTATGGATTCCGCCTAAGGCTACCGTTCATTTCACGATCAAGACTTAAGTAACATTTCACTTGAAGGTAGGTTGTAATGCAATACCTTACCGTACTTTGTTCCGTACGTTTGTGTCTATTCCCAAGCACGTAAAAACACAACACATAAAGCTATGCTCCCATGAGCACTACGGAGCCGTACGATTTGGGTGCCCTTGCGATTTCAAAGATGCTACGGGGCCGTACGGTTTCTTCTACGGTCCGATCGTACGAGGGTTTCGCTCAGAAGGTGTCCGGGCATTTTAAGGGCCCGCAAGACCCCCTTACGGTTCCGTACAACTCTGATGTTCAGTCCCACGTAGGTTTACCGCAAGAGCCCCGTGAGAGCAATTTAGGATGCTTTAAAAGCCTGTACTGGCCCCTAAGAAAACCATACGACACCCGCACAACGCTGGAACTGTCCCACGGACGCCAGGAGGACGTGACTGGTCCACGTGCACGAGTCTCAGTAAATTCATACAGGGCCGTCGCGACCGGGGGTGTAGGGGTGTCTCCCCCCCCCCCCCCCAAGTTCGTCAGAGCGATGATAGTCGGAAAATCTGAAATACCAGTTGGAATTTCTGATTTCTCAGTCTAGCACATTTTTCCGATTGAGCCTATGTCAACTTTGTATATAATTTCCAACTAGATCAAGTGAGAATAATACCAAACGTTATTGTCCTCACGTAAAATCATCGAATCAAAACTGTAAGTTTTCACGGAATATTTGTGTATGTATGTATGTATGTGATGGGTCTATTGTAATCATTTTCTATCACAAATGTTTCTCAAACTATTGAATTTTCGCAAATTCTTCTCAAACTATCAAAATTTTCGCGCGCTCCGTGCGCTTCAATCCTTACCTCAGTGTTGTTCTTATTATATCTTCCGCATAGCAACTTTCAGAGAAGCACAGCAGCAGTTGAAAGCTGTTTACGAAGTACAGGGGCGTAGCGAAGGTGTTATCTTTAGGGGGCTGTGGAGATTATGTTTTGCCGACGGATCTGGTAATGTGTAGTGCGAAAACGAGCTTTAGCGGGTGGGGTCCAGGGCCCCGCCTGAGGACCCCTGGTGGGTCAAGGGGGCGCAGCCCCCCGAAGCTCTGAGGTTGAAGTATATCTCTGGGTGAAAAATTAAGTCTCATGATGGATATATTTTGGTTCATATAATGCATCATCAAATGCAAAGATCCCCATAATTTCTGATGTATCAGGCCATTCCTCGCGTCAAGCCGCTATAGTTTTAAGCAGTTAGGATCCCGAGTTCCGCCAGTGTTTCAGGTAGGACGTTTTCTCAGTGCGACATTTACTGATCTGTGGCCTGGGGGAGGGGTCTAAGGGGAGGTGGTGTCCCCCTCCCCTTTGGAAATTTTTGGAATTTGTAAGGTGCATAGATCGCAAATGGTGCATTATTTGAGTGGCTTTCTGTCCTAATGAGGAACCTCAACGTTTATACCTGGGTAGAGTTTGCGTGTCAGATTTTTTGGTGCGACATTTGTCGCCGTTTATGCGACATTGTCCCACAAATAGGGGCTGGCTAAAACACTGGGCCGGCCTTAGGGCCCCTGGTGGGAGTCCGGGGGCTTCGTCCCCGGAAGCTCGGAGGTTTTAGCATAATCTCTCGGTAAAAAATTTAGTCTCATGCAGGATTAGTATATTTCAGTGGCGTAGCTAGACATTTTCAGGCAGGGGGGAGACTGCCCCCTGCCCCCCCTCTAGCTACGCCACTGGTATATTTTGCTTCATAATGCTTTATCCAATGCAAACATTGCAGTAAATTCTAATGTGTTTGGCTATTCCTCCCGTCATGCCACTATACTTCAGGAGCTGAACCTGTAGTTTAGAACTGGAACACTATGCCTTCAGCATTTGAACACTAGACGCGTCAGGCGTTCAAATACGGTAAGTGTTCAAATAAGCGTCCGGAGTTCAAAAAGGGAGAAAAAGTGTTCAGAATCTTAACACAAGCGTTCAAAATATGCTTTGAACACCAGGATCTGAAGATGGGTTTTGTATCTGTTTCATTTCGGTGTTCAAAAGTTAAAAGCCTGAGATTGCAGTGAAGGGAAGACACCCGCGGCACGCATTATTTTTTACCAAGATGTTTGTGCATGGGTAAACCGGATCCTCAGAAGTTTGCAAAATGTGTTTGAAGTTAAGTTAGGGTTTAGAAGACGGGCTAAGGATACCCACTCCTTGGGTAATCGGGTGCTGCTCCTCATGGTAATGATAAAAGTGAGGAATAATGTGCAAAAAGTGGTTTTTCAAGAATGTCATATGATCCGAAATAGTGCACCTATACGGAAGCCGTTAATTCCCTTTGTTTTCCCGAGTTCCCGACGGACTCAGTCACTCGTCCAATTACACCGACGGCCGTTGATACGGGCCGTATAAGGCCGTCACATGCATGATCAATTTGCCGACGGGCCTTCAACTTGAATGGGCCAATTAGATGAAGAGCCGAAAATCAAAATAGCCGATAACAGACTGGCCCGTTCTCTCTTTCTCTTTTTTCTTTTTATTCTCCGTCTTCCCTTTCCCTTCGCCCCTTCATTTCCCTTTCTTTTCCCTTCTCTCTTCTTTCCCTCCTCTCCTCTTTTCCTCTTCTTTTCCTTTCCCTCTCCTCATTTTGCCGACAGACCGAACATTTGCCGACGGGCGACCAAATATTGGGAGGGGGGTGTGACACCCACTCACACCCCGCTCGCCACGGCTCTGACCAAGTACCAGGTTAAAGACTGACCTTTTGAGTGGCATGTTGGTTTGTTGGGCAAATGAAAGTGTCTCGATGCAGATTCTGAATGCAGGTTTTGTCATGGAAATCTTATTTAATGCATGCGTCACGGCACTCCATCTCATGAACATTATTAAGGTAATTACACAGGCGCGGTTCTACGGGGGGCTATAGGAGGGCTTTAGTCCCCCACTTTTTTTCTAACCTCCCAAAACTGCGCAATTTAAAATGCGCAATACAGACTAATATTGGCTAAGACATAGATATGCTCAGAAAATATTCCAAATGGCTATTTATCTGGCCAGTAAGTTCCGTAACGATTCTTTCTATAACTTCAAAAAATTTTCGCGTGCTATGCGCGCTGTCATCTATAGTTCTATCTAATGGTAACGCCCGTCTTTTCAAAGATATTGGATTTATTCAACGTTTCCACAAATATTGTTTTTCCGCGTAGGCTTGATTCTAGAGCAGTCGGGTTCTCATTTTTTTTTTCAGGGTGAGGGCCAAATGGATAGGGGAGAAAGGGGTCGAGGGCCGAAGAAGGGATCTCAGGCTTTGAGAGAGGATAACAACCGGAAAGACTGAAAGAGCGAAATCCATACTTAAAAGGTCCCAAACTAGCTGTATCTACGGCAAACAGAGGCAGAGGTACTAAAGTTTCATAGGAGGCGGTACCTCAAGTGGTTCCTATTAAGAGGGCAGTTTGCACTTTTGCAGTGTCCAGCAGGAGTAACCCGACCTCAGCCCCACCATGGTTGGGGCTGAGGTCAGAAAATTTTGCTTTCTAGGCGCTCTAGATTGCAGGGAATCTCACTCTTTACCACAAACTTGCCTCTTCAAAATATGGTTGGCGACTGGGGAACGCCAAGCTCCCTGACGGAGCGGCCGAGTTCCGAAAGGATGGCAAACTCGAATAATTGGCGGCGCGAAGCGCGCCGAATATTTTCGGGTTGCTATTGAAGGAAATATGAAATGGTATTCTTTATTGGGCAGTATGACCTACTCAGGGCAAAATCAAGAAGTTTGTTGCGGCGGCTGGTAGTCGTCGGGGGATTACATACTTTATCGTGCCAATCAAGGCTCCCCGACGAAAATGGAGTTTTCCCTCCTATAGGGTTTATGGCCCCCTGCAACTTCCCTGTCTGGGGCCACCAGTTTACAAGTCTGCATCTAGCATGCGTGGGTCATCAGTATGGTCATATTGATGTTTATTGTCAAGCGTCGGTTTGCGGTATAAGAGAAACATCTGGCATTCCAAACTAAGAAGGTTGGCGACAAAGCCGCACTCTGAAACGTATGAACTCACCAAAGTTCTGTACTTATCCTTCGGTAGTGATCTGTAGATGTGAGGAAGCTCTTGATTAGTTATTCTAAAACGTGGTCAGATACAAAAGGGGGGGGGGCTGTTGAGTTCGTGGGCCCAAGAGCGGCGATTTTTTTCTCAGTATTGGGGGGGGGGATGACCAGATTTTCCAATAATTTACTGTGTGAAAAATCAAAGTCAATGGGTGATTTCTCAAATATTGGGGGACATGTCCCCAATGCCCCCGGGATCGTCGCACATGCAAGGGCCTCAATAGTCAAAAAAGCCTTGAATGATTATACTTCATCTTACAGAGCTATGCAAAGAGCGAGATATCATATATTTGTCGCAAACACATTGTTAGTACCGCAATATAAATTGCACAAATTTTAATTTCAGTCACCAATCAACAACCGCTCATACGTTTCTCAGTTGTACAGTCACCTCACGTCGCAATTAGATTTTCGGGATATACATTTGCTACAAGCTTTGTAACTACAAACAGGCCTACAAACACTCCACAATGCACCACTACATGAATACATGCCACCGTGTACTTAAAATGATTGTCAACAAGTGACACACGAAATTATTCTTGGCTAGATATGACTGAAATATAGGAATATACCACACAGTCTAACCTAGCACTCCATCAGAAAGGCAACTGGTAGCCACTTTATATTACATAATTTTATGTCCTACTTTGCTACGTTTTGCTCATGTCACGTGAATCACTGTTCTAGAGAAACACGAAAATGCATCGTTGCGAAGTTCTATGCTCTTTTTCCTAACTTTTGGAAGATTCTTTCTTCAGACTCGCCATCGTGGCAAACATATTTTGTAAGAAAAAAGTTTTTCAGTTTCGAACGAGAGCCTTAATGGCTAAGATAAAGAATGTAATTCCCGACAACGACCATGCAGTCGCCCCATGGTTTTGCCCTTAAGTAGGGCAGATTCTGAAATAAAAACCCAAACTTTTTCAACTTTCCTTAATGAAAACAAAGATGTGAAACTTTCTTCAATATAACCCAAATTTTTCAGCGAGCTTCGTGCGCCTTATATTTCGAGTTTGGCAACCCATTACATCTGTCGGAGCTTAGGGTAGCTGGCCCTTAGTCAGGACGCTTGCCATGTCGGCATATCAAAGCACCGTCCCTGGCTGAGCCTGCATGCAGGTTTTTCATATTGGCATTGATGTATTCCCCCAAATTTCGGCGCGCTTTACGCGCAGTCCTCACAATCCACGTTGTTTCACTTATGAACATTATAAGCACAAACCTACCAGTGAACTTTTCTGAACAGTGAACTAGGTGTGTGAATTTTGAAACGCGCTTGTTAGTCCTTCACCCCTTTTGCTATACCTATCTGGGAGGTCTAGTATCACCTTTCTGCACCTATATTCTCCCTCCCGCCAATTTCCCATTGCTGGAATCTGTTCGTCTGGATTTTCGTTCAAAATTAGGAAAAATACGGTAGATGTAAAGTGCTTGGCGTCATACTCTATATTATCACTTGGATGTCAGGTAATAAGCATTATGTCTTTGCCCCCATTATTAATAATTAATCCAGAGCTTCCAGGAGGCCCTATACAGGTATGTGAAAGCATGAGATACCCTTTTAAAATGCACAATGAAGGAAAGGAAAATTTTTCGTAAGTCCAAGAAAGTTTCTGTTGACTGCATGCACGTATTTTTGCGTAAAAGCTTTTCCCGAATAGAAGGCAGTAAAGTAGCCAAAGGGGGGGGGGGGCTTCAGGAGTTTTGTTGACAACGTATTCTTATATTAGACAACATACTCTCTGCTTTCACCTAACCAAAAATTAGGATTTACTAAACTATGGATATTTTCCAGCCATATATGATCAGTTCCAAAAATATCCCAAAGAATTAAGGCACAATTTTTACATCTAAGAAACGTTACAATAACAAAAAATTTTCAAAGGGGACTTCCCTTAGACCTCCCCCAGGACAGCACCTTTATGTAGTGACAAAGGAAGGATACCCATTGCTGTAAACAAACGCAGGGCGCTTAAAAAGAATGAGCAATTTACGCTCCACCACTCATTTGGAAAAAACATCTAGCCAGTCGGGAAAAATAGAATTCACTTAATTATGGAAATTTTCCAGCCATATATGATCGGCTCCAAACATATCCTAAAGATAGCACCATTCTGCATCAAAGCAACCTTAAATAAACAAAATTTCTCAAAGGGGCCTCCCCTTAGACCCTCCCCAGGACAGCACCTTTATGTAGTGACAAAGGAAGGACCTCCACTGCTGTATACAAACGCAGGGCGCTTAAAAAGAAGGTGCAATTTACGTGCCGCTACTCATTTGGAAAAAAACATCCATCCAGTCGGAAACTAAATTAGAATTCACTTAATAATGGACATTTTTTAGGAATATATGATCAGCTCCAAAAAATATCCCAAAGATAGCACCATTTTGCATCCAAGCAACCTGAAATTAACAAATATTTCTCAAAGGGGACTCCCCTTAGACCTCCCCCAGGACGGCACCCTTATGTAGTGACAAAGGAAGGATCCCCATTGCTGTATGTAAACGCAGGGCCCATAAAAAATGGTGCAATGGAATCCACAACAAACGAACTAGCAAACTTATGCCATTCTCCGCACAACAGGAGCATACAGTGGTCATTGAGTGTGTGTATATGCTAGTTTGAAGATGGCACTGAGAAAAGGAACGAGAACTTCACCAAGGAGGGTAGCCAAGAAGAGGAATAGAGAATAGAATTCTGACTCCGTGTGCAGCCAGCAGCAAGTCACTAATGCACAGGAGGATACTATGGTGTGATTAGCGAAGCGATTAGAGACATCTTTAACTGACCTCGTCCACATTCATGCGGAGACAAAAACTAGACTTTCCAATATTGCATGTGTCTCGAGTAGCCTATGTGTGCCCGTTTGGAAATCGCAAGTGCGCCTAGAGGGACCCGAAGACACTCGTACGGGCGCTGTAATACATATACGAGATTCTTGTAATCCGACACGGGACTGTCGCACATCCTACTCACATCCTGCGGGGTAGTTACAGGGGCCCACGGTCGACAAAATCGGAAACTCCCGTGGCTGGAAGACGAACCAGGTCTCTCTTACAGTTAGTGCATTCTGCGGACTTACGAGCCCGTGCGGCTTCAGAACGGGTCCGTACGATTCACCCCGTAGATCGCCCGTAGATTTGTGTACGGTGTACGGTGCCCGTAATACTCATGGGAGCATAACTTAACCATGAGTTGCATACAAGCAAACTCCCAAATCCATGTAACTAGCAGTTTTTATTTCAGCGGTACAAAACCTTGCATAAGCACAAAAGTCTTATGTTTCACAGGAGACCGAATACCTATGCAAGTTGATGGTTAATTTTCAATCGACTTACCAAACAGAAACATGATGTCTTTGAAACATTGTTAAATTCTGCAGACAATGGCAACGATTGTGATAAATGTTACACGCCTCTCATTACACTGTTGAATCTTCATAGGCTGCTTAGTACAGCGCTTCTCAACCGGTGGGCCGCGAAGCTCTCACAGGTGGGCCGCGAGATCCGCCATAACAAATAAAAAACTAAGAAAAAAAAATAAACTTTTTGTAAGGTGGGTCTCAGAAAAATTCTGAGAGTGAAAGTGGTCCTTGAGTTAAAAAAGGTTGAGAAGCACTGTCAATGTTAATTGTCTAAAGGCCTTTGTTGAGGATCGAAAAATCTATTTTCACAACTTTCATAGAAATTGGAAGTTGTTGGCAAGTAAATAACAGGAATGAATTAACTACTTCTTGATAAGGTCCCTAAACTTAATAGGAAGTAGAGGAATGCACAGGAACTATAGCAAAATTCTGTTCTCCTTTTCTATACAGTACAATAGGTACCCAATGGTCAAATTAATACTGATATATACACATATGACGAACACAGATAATGAAGTAAAGCTATTTCTTGGTAATAATAGTATGTAAGGTAGTAAGTGGTAATCCAACATGTCATTTTTACATAAAAATAGTTGATTCCATCTCAGATTTACAACTGCGTAAGTGGAAGTCAACTGCATGATAAAGCGAACCTTGTGAAAGAGACTGACAAATAATAATGTTCCTTATGTAAACACTTTAGGTAAATGGATTTTTCTGTCAGTGAATATAGTCCCATCCTTTTCAAGGAATGCGTTCATTCTTCAATGAGAGGATTTTACTACCTATTCCATCATAGTTTCTTTATGAAAAACTTGTAAATTGTTTTCTGTAAAATTATTAAGAAATTATATATTATAAACTTAGTTTTACCATCCTTATTTCAGGTATATTTTACTTAGTTAAGAAGATGACTGTTAGTTTTGGAAAAAATATTTAGCACTGTACGCTAGAGTGGGCAGAACACTAAAAGCTAACTTCATGATTCTTCCATGTTTCTTCCCCGCATAAATGCATTTTAATCTAAGTACGGTTCGATGGTTTATCTACATGGAAAATTAAGACACCGTCGACTATAAACCATGGGCGTGGAACATGGGGGGGGGGGGGGACGGGGGACGGGTCCCCCTCACTTTTTTGGAAGGGGGGACATCTCCAATAAGTTCCCCCACTTTTTCAAAAATGATGAAAACTAAAACTGTGAATACGATTTGACACTACATTTTAAAAGTTAAATTGCGCCCAAATATGGTACCATTTGCCATATAGGCACCTTCCAATTTCCTTTTTTTTCAAGGGGGAAGAGGACACCCCTCCCCTTAGACCCCTCTCCAGGACAACGATTCGCAAATGGTGAAAAGTCACCCCACCTTTAGAGATGGATTCACGCCCTAGCTATAAGCGCCCTCATTCTAACTTTATGCCAAGGGAAAATAGAACGAAGGAGTTCTCAGTTTGACACAAGGAAACAAAAGAAAATCTTGGTAAGCTGGGGAATTCCTGCTAATCATTTTTATCGTCAGCCAGCTTTCTTCCTACAAAAGTATTTCTGTATGTCGGTTAGTGAGAGTTTACACTTTCAGCCTTTAATCATTATCACAGGCTACAAACGATATTAATTCTTCGCTAAATTGTCCTTTGGTAAACATGGATTTGTAATCATTTCAAGTAAACCTTTATCTCTCCTGGTTTGTAGCATTTTATATTCAGCATCAAAATTATGGACCCAAGTTGTAAATTGTATCAGGTCCGGCTCGTAGTAATGTCGAAGTACTTTTTCTCCGGAGTCATCTGTTTCGTAAGGGTAAAACCCGAATAAAGTAACATTGTCACATAATGATTCCGCCAATGCCAGCATGTAAAGTCCTGAGGATGGGTATCGCCACAAATTGTACTTCCTAGAATAGAAAAGTCGTGTTTAAAGAGAACTAACTTTCAAATTAGCAAAAGTACCGATTATGTATCATATGCAAGGTGTGCAGATTAAATTTTAATACAACACTTTTAATTCAGTTTCAGTTAAACGTGATGGACAACATTATTAATGTCCAGGGGTAAAATTTCCAAATGTGCCCTTTTTAAATTCGAAAGTTTGTGGCACAAGCAAGAAGATTGCATTAGGCTGATCAGTGCAGGTGCAGTGCATTCTTTTCAAAGATTCTACAGAATGTGATCGATGTAATGACCAAAATTTTAGGCGCGCTTCGCGCGCTTCAGATATCATCGGTTTCTATCATATTTGCTTTATTTAGCTCAATAGACCCCTTATCAGATACTTTTGACAAATGTAGCCAGTGTATAAGGTGTTCTCTGTAAAGTTCAGGGATTTCGTCCTCAGTGAAGAAAGATTTTCTTCGTATTTGTCGTGCGTTTCCAAAATGGCCATTATGTCTGGCAGACGATGGACAGAGTATCATGCATGTTATCCTCATACGGGTCAGTTGCCCAAAGGTTATGTCAGGCGCCGATCCAGGAGGGCCTGGGTGGCCCGGTCCCCCCCCCCCCCCGTCGCCACGAAAAAAAAAACGAAACGAGAAAAAAGGAAAAAGAAAAAAAGGAAAGGAGAAAGAAAAATTAAGAGCAAAAAATGAATAAAAGTGCCTAAGAACGTATTCAAAGTATATATTTCTGTAGGGGTTGGGTGGAGCTATAGCTGGATTATCTCTTTAGATATCTTTCAAAATGGTTGGCGACGAAAGGAGAGCTACAATGTTCGAAAACAGGTGATCAGCTGATCTAAATAAGTAAACATCGTGCCCGGCTAGCTGCACTGAAATTTAGTAACAATTTTGTGTTAAAGAGTGAAATTGTTTGTAATCTAGAGGGATTGAGAGGCAAAGTTTTCCCCACACAGACCTTGCAGAATGAATACAAAAGACAAGCTGTCAGGTGACGTGCTATTGTGCACAGTGGCACCAGCTGTTGCAGGCAAAGTAGCGGCTTGCATACCCTATTCGATTTCGAAACTGTCTGAAAAGTTTTAAAATGAACTCAAAAGGCTTTTAAGCTACAGGCAGTAGCGTCGGCACAGTGGGCAATGGGTGACGTGTGTCCCCCTCCACCATCGATTCTTGAAAATTTTTAAAATTTTCGCAAAACTCGTTTAAGCTACAGATTTCTGTGGAGGGTGTAGGGTGAGATGTATTTTTGATGATTGGTTTATTTGTTCTAACCATTTTCTTTCACAAACTGTTCTCAAACTATCATAAGTTTTGGAAATTCTTGAAAAATTGTAAATTTTCGCACGCTCCGCTAGCGTCAAGCCTTGTGTCAGAATTGTCCATATTATCAATAGCTTTCGGTAACTACTCACGGGGGAGCAAAGGAGCAAAAGTGCTTTTTAAGAATTCTTAGTCAGAAGATTCGTTTCTGAATAGCATAGGTTGGTGGGAAAGTGACAGTGTCCGATGCAAGTTCTGAATGCAAGTTTTGCCATGGGCTAGTATTTTATTCAAAATTTCGGCGCACATCGCACGCATACGACACGGTTTGCACCCGATTTCATATACCATTGACAAAGCTATGACGCAAGAAATTATTCCAATGCAAACATTTTTCTAAAAAGTACATCTCCTTCTCTGTAGGGCTCTCATCATTATGGGATCTTTGACTAATCTAGTCTAGCCCATGATTTGAAAGGTTGAAAGTACGTAATTGCCGTTGCTTATTTTGCAAACATTTTACCGCGACGTTCAATAACGACGAAAATCTTTTCTCAAACGAATTTTGCCTGTCCACGATCCCTCTTACTATACCTAAAAAGAAGGTAATGCATCATATCTCCTCCCATATGGATGTCGGGTAGTGAGAATCCCGTTGGTCCCTCTTTTGTAGACTGTAACTAATTCAGAGCTCCCGGGAGGCTCTATACTGTTCTCTGTCGACCTTGGATATCCTTTTAAAATGTAAAGGAAACATTTTATTATAGTCCAAGAATGTTTCGGTGGACTCCACGCAGGTATAATTGTGTGTACAATTTTCCCATGGACGTGGATCATGGGGGACGGGGGACCCCCTTACTTTTTTGGAAGGGGGGACATCGTCAAAATCCCCCTCACTATTTCAAAAATGATGGAACAGACTGCAATTATGCCTAGGAAAACGAAATTTTTAGAAGAAAAATAACCTACACTTACACCTACACTTTTGTTGCACCAAATCGCATCTGAGGGCATTCAGTTCTAGAAAAGTTTCCCTTAGACGCCTCCCCCATGCCGACGATCACAAAACTTATTGCCTCCCCGTGACGCAAATTCTGGCTACCACCACTGTTTCTTCCACCAGGACGGCGATTCACAAATGTGAAAAAGTCCCCACGTTTGGATATGAATCCACGCCCATGATTTTTCCTGGGACTTTGGGAGGTTTGCAGACAATATATTAACCGTCTCTTACTCCCCTTTTGCACCCGAACAAAAGGTAGAATTCACTAAATTATGGACATTTTTTAAGCATACAATCACTTTAGAATGACCCAAAGATACCACCATTTTGCATGTAGGCCCCCTAAAATTAACAAAAATTTCTCAAAGGGGGGGGGGGTAAATCCCTTCCTGGGATTGCACTCTCATTTACTAATAAGAAAAGGCTCTCCCACTCTTGTATATAGCGTATAAAAAATCCCATTGCCTAAAAAGGCACGGTTTAGCAGTTATCTGCGGTTCCCCCAATCACCAACTCCCGCCGGCACCATTCATCAGAGATTTCTGAAGGGTATACGCTTCAGAAATCCATAAAAAAGGTGATATTTCATCTCTCCTCCCATATGGATGTCAGGTTGTGGGAGTCCTGTTGGTCTCCCTTTTCAGTGTACAATTAATGCAGAGCTTCCGGGAGGCTCTATACCGAAAATTTTCGGCGCGCTTAGCGCGCAATTGTTTACGATAACGGAGAGAGGTACGTTTTTATTGAGTGATGGATTTATTTTTATCACCTTTTACCAAAAATCAGTTGAAATCTTTCACGAATTTTGCAGTCTTCTCAATATTTCTTGATTTTCGCTTGATCTGCGCACTTTTAGCCTTGAATTGCTCCTTTTACTATCAATAAGGTCCCAAACGCATTCGCTTTACTCATCGGTGGGGCTCTACCATAAGCCAATTATTCGTGTGCACAAACGTGATTTCAGAGGAGCCAGCATTGTAAGGATGTAAAGCAACTGATATTAATTTTTTCACCCTCCTCTTCTTATGAGAACTGAAAACTTAGTATCGAACCCACCTTCTAATTGATAGACACACATAAAGGGACTTGACACCGTTAGTCATAGCAATGGTTTTGAACGTACATTCAAATTTTCGGCGCGCTTCGCGCGAAATTGTTTCATCTCA
This sequence comes from Holothuria leucospilota, assembly GCA_029531755.1. Lineage (NCBI taxonomy): Eukaryota > Metazoa > Echinodermata > Holothuroidea > Aspidochirotida > Holothuriidae > Holothuria > Holothuria leucospilota. The sequence goes on along the minus strand of CM055961.1, from coordinate 72,522,416 downwards.
CATCCTATACCCAAATACCGTATAACGAACATAAAACACTAATTATGGCAAAAATCATTTCAAGTTACCTACACGGGCTCATAATGTTGGCGTGTAAGTTTTAAGATAACTTCGATTCTCCGGAACTTCTGCAGGTACATATAGTAACTTATACTGAGCCATACACATCAAATTCCATGCAACATGAAAAGGTATATAATCTTACTGACATAAGAACTGGAGCCGATTTCTGTGCTCTTAAAATGCAATATTGCGAGAGCTTCCCCGGGCTTCGCCCCTGGACCCCACGCGTAGGAACTCGCGCTTCGCGCTCGTGGTGCACCTTCGATGCACATGAGATTGTCCAACTTGGGCCCTCCTCAAAATTTCTGGATCCGCGCCTGGGTTATGTGATATTCTCTCCAGAGGCGATGACAAGAGATTCTGCTATGCTAGTTGTCTCTAAAAGCTTAAAGCTTTTTCGCCTTTTGCGCACATTGAAACTCTCCATTCAATATATATATATATATATATATATATATATATATATATATATATATATATATATATATATATATATATATATATATATATATATATATATATATATATATATATATATTATCAACCAATGGCAAAACAAAGGTTTGAAGATTCTTTCAGAGTATACCTGGGATGTATGTGTAGCCACTTTTAGTGCTTATGTTTACATCGTTGATTCCGTGTATCGTTCCATACATGATACAAGGAATCATCTACGTGAGTATAAACCTTCTAAACAAATAATTATGCAAATGTTGTTACATTTTTAAAGTTTTTAAGTCAGGTATTTAATTTAAAAGTTTGATTTCAATCATATGGAAACATACCATTTGATATCTCTGTATATATCCTTCAAACTGAATCCAACATTCAACGAAATCTTTTTCCTTCTGAAATTGTGGCTTATATATCTCAATTCCTTATTGTATTTTGTTGCATCCTTAGGGTACCACAGAATCGTGTCGTTTAGATCTCGTAACTGGTGTAGAAGACGTACTTTATGTTCCTTCCGCTCTCGCGCTAAGAAACTGGAATATATAGTTTTGAGCATTACGTCATTTATTAACATGAGGTTTGTTTTATAACCCACGTCATCGGAGTAACCATGAGTTGGAGCCATATTAGCTCTGATAACAAAGTCGTGGGAGTCAATGGCATTACCGCATCTGCTTTTCACTAAGATGCCACTATTACCAACGATGGCACATCTCCGAAACCTTCCTAATGTTGACAATGACGGATCTATGTCAGTTACATAGCATTTGCGTATTGACGTCTTCTGCTTGCTGAACCATCCTAATGCATTCAGCATCATGTCAAAAAGTGTTAGGTTACGCACATAATATTGCTTCATTTGCTTAAAAGTTAGATTGCTTCGATTCACTCGCTGGTAAAACACTACGGTCATGTCTCGATCGAAGCAGTCTTGTGGAGAACTGCGAAGAAAAAACAAATGAAAACCGAGTGGAGAAAGCATTAACTGAACTATTACCCCTTGCACAGAAATACAATTTTCACACAATTTTTTTTTTCAAATAACGCTAAATAGTCATATCATACCCCATTTTACTTAATTAGTCACAAAAAGTCCCATACAACTATAATTAACGTTATTTGACTATTTTATTATTTCATTGAAGTAAAGTAAAGATGGGGTATGACGACTGATAAATACATTTCTCAATTGAGTTTTTGCTAAGAATGCTAAGACATTCGTTTGCCACTACAGAGGCGTTAATATGCTTCATTCTGTAAGAAATAGCAGCATCTAACCTTATTCGTAAAAAATGCACCTTTAACTTACTGTAAAATATTTAAAACGACATGGAAGAAACAACTTCACGTTCAAGAGAACATCAAACCAGGAGTGTGTCCTACAGAGCTAGTATCGCCGTGCAGATTAGAATCCAGTGTTGTTCCTGATTTCTTGTTGAATATTAAATTAAGGCTAATGAAGAATGTCTGGCATTGAAAATTGATATTTCGGTATGAGCCGCTGAAATAGTAGGAGAAGTTTATTTTCCCTTGATATATTTATGGGACTTTAATAAAGTACACAAATTAACCATCAAATAAACATAATATTGTAAGATGGGAAGGCTCGAAAGCAGTAGAGTCAACTGTCTTTCTGCTGCTAAAACTTAAGGGGGAATCAGGGGTAAATTCTTGCATGTTGACTCTAAGACATATGAGTACTATAGTCGTCCGGAAATTTAAATGCAGGTCAGCGTGAAAGACCTACCCATTTTGACAGATACTACAGAATCTGAAAAACTTTCTGAAATATTAAGCCGAAGTTCGTTCACTTTTCAGTCTCGCTTACATCATGCTACACTCTAAAAAACATCTAGTCAATTGGGCCACGAACAGGAATCTTGTCAAATATTTGACAAGATTTGTTTCAAAATTGACTAGAAATGGTTCAAAAATGAAACTATTCGTTTCATTTATGAGCCGAATCTAGTCAAAGATTTGACAAGATTCCGGTTCGTCCCCTATTGATTAGATTCTATTCAAATTTGCCTAGGACATTTGTAGAGTGTGTAGCTTGGATTCTAATCAGAAAATGGTACAACCCCCTTCCCCATAAGGCGATATAGACAGCATAGCCAATACAATCGTCTTTAAAGGGTGAGTAGCTGTTGCATACTTTCTTTCGTCGCACTGTAGCGTAAATTGCTGTAGAGATTCGTAATTTCGTTGGAGAGACTGGTTGGTTAAAGTAGCTATAACGTGTAACCAGGATAGGTGTGGGTTGACTGTAAAGGTGGTCTAGCATTGAATTCAATTCGTTCACGCCATAAAATTTTTGCGCGCTTCTCTCGCTTTGCAAAACTACAAGTCGTAATTTTTCACTTAATCAGGACTTCTCAAGTCGGCAAATTTATTATGCATGTGACGGACGTATACGGCCGTATCAGCGGCCGTCGGTGTAATTGGACGAGTGACAGAGTCCGTCGGCAACTCGGAGAAAGAAAGGGAATCAGTGGTGGCGCCAGGCAGGGGCACGGCCCCCCGCCGGGGAAGGCTGGCCCCTCCTCCCGTCGGGGAGCTGTTATGTATACGATAAAATATGTTGTCTCCGACAACTGCCAGTCGCCCCGACGATTTACTTAATTTTGGTCTAAATTAGGGCAAATTCTTCAATAAACCCCCAAATTCTTCAATTTTTTTCTCCAAAAACCCAATTTTTTCAAATTTTCTCGAAAAAGAGCCCAAAATTTTCGGCGCGCTTCGCGCGCAAAATTTATCCTTCGGGCATCGTTTCGACACTCTTTCGGCCTCGTTGAGGCTTTGGGTTGTTCGCCCTCCTGTCGGACAAATCCTGGCGCCAGCCCTGAAGGAAAATAAAGGCTTCCATATATGCGCACTATTTCGGGCCATATGACATTCTTGAAAAACCACTTGCTGCACATTATTCTTCACTTTTATCATCACCATGGGGACCAGCATCCTATTACCCATGGGGTAGGCATCCTTAGCCCGTTTTCTAGGCCCTAACCTTGACTTCACACACATTTTGCAAACTCCCGAGGATCCGGTTTACCCACAAACATCCTGGGAAAAAATAATGCGTGCCGCGCGTGTCTCCCCTTCACTGCAGTCTCAGGCTTTAAACTTTTGAACACCAAAATGAAACAGATACAGAACCCGTCCTGGCGTTCAAAGCATATTTTGAACGCTTGTGTTAAGATTCTGAACACCTTTTCTCCCTTTTTAAACGCCGGACGCCTGTTTGAACACTTACCGTATTTGAACGCCTGACGCGTCTAGTGTTCAAATGCTGAACGCATAGTGTTCCAATTCGGAACGACAGGTCCAGCTCCTCAAGTATGGTGGCATGACGGGACGAATAGCCTAACACATTAAAATTATCCGGAATCTTTGCATTGGATAATGTATTATGAACCAAAACATACCTATCCTGCATGACACTTAGAATTTTACCCAGAGATTATACAAGAACCTCAGAGCTTCGGGGGCTTCCGGGGGCTTCGTTGAAGAAAGCTAGGTCATCCCTCTAACCCATTCCCCACCCCAGGGGAAGCAGGGGATGAAACCAAAGCTACTCACGCTTGATAAGAATTGGTCCTAGAGGTTATCGACCACGCTGATCACAGATCCGAAGTCAGTCATCCCGTCTCAAGGTCGTAGTGGGATGTGCGGGCCGTCAAAAGGCCAGTTTTAGTGTCAGTTATCCCAAGAGCAGATTTTAGGCATTCCAAACAGTTTTCATACTAGATGGTTACTAATTAAAATTTAGGAATATGATTTCGATTACATTTGTTAAATGTGGAGTGAAAGTTTCCCTTCCATATATGGCTTCACTAATAGGTGGGCGAGTTGCGCCTTACATCCGGAGAAGGCTCCTATCTCTGAGATGATAGCGGGAAGGGGATTACCCCGTCAAAAGGCCATGCACTACATTGGCCTACCGTTCCTGTGAGCCACAAGCTTGTTCTTTCTCCCACTTGCTACGCTGTATGCATTTAGTTGAAAAAAAAACCGCATTTTTTCCATATATGCTAACTTTAATTTTGGGGTCGTGCTTCTCTTTGCCCCCGGGGAAGGTGCCTCTCTCCAACTAACCCTTAATTTACCCCTTAAAACTCGAAAGGTGATAGGCCTATGTGTCCTGTATAACAAAGGGAAGGGGTTGGGTTTGGATTAATGTTAGCATTATATGGCAAACATGCGTTTTCAGCTTTGAATGCGCCCTGTATCTAGTAAGAGGGGCACACCCTAACAACCCTCAAGGGTGATATATGGAAGGAAAACTTCTACTCGACATTTAACAAGTGCAGTCGGAATCATATACCTAAATTATAATTGGCAACCGTCTAGTATGAAAACTGGGTGTTTTGAAATGCCTAAAATCTGCTCTTGGGGACACTGACCCTAAAAGTGGGCCTTTTAACGGCCCGCACATCCCACTTCGACCTTGAGACGGGATGACTGACTTCGGATCTGTGATCAGCGTGGTCGATATCAGGCGTGAGTAGCTTCGATTTCATCTCCTTCTTCCCCTGGGGTGGGGAATGGGTGAGAGGGATAACCTTCCTTCAACTTCAGAATAACGATAATAACACTCCTGGGATTTCGGACATGCTCATTTCAAAAATATAATTTTCATTCCTTTAGTTTTTGAAATATCTGGCTTTATAGAGGGCGCCCTCTATTGAGCCATAGACCTATACAAATAAGATGTGCCATCAGTATGACCCACCTTTATGTAATAAAATATGTTGCAGTCCTTTCATGATATTTTTTTTATCGTAGATATGTTCTTTGTGGTGAGCTTGCGGAACAACAGAGGGGTGAGGGCGCTTTAAGTATATGAAGGAGAAATATGATAGCATTATGTATTGGCCTAGACAATTGAGAAAAAGTGACCTTTAATTCTTCTGCTGTCTTTCAATGTACCTTTTTAAGGGAAATATACCTGCAAGAGAGCTTTGTGAAATAGGGGTGAGAGCCCCTTCACCTGGGGTATGACCAACGACCTTTCTGAATTAACGTATGACTTCTTTGATCGAATTCCACGTTTCAAATTCCATATGAAAACGTCCTTAGAACAGTTTTTACATTATCGGTAAATTTTTTTTACATTATCGGTAGACGAACTTTTTTACATTATAGGTAATTTTTTTTTACATTATCGGTTCAAAGAGTTTTTTACATTATCGGTAATTTTTTTTTTTTACATTATCGGTTGTTTTTACATTATCGGTCATTTTTACATTATCGTTTGATTTTTACATTATCGGTTGTAACATGCCTCATTAGGGCAGAAATCTACTCAAATATTGCACTATTTGCAATCTAGGCACCTTTCAAATTCCAAAAATTTCCAAAGGGGAGGGGGACACCCCCTCCCCCAGGCCACAGATCAGTAAATGTGGCATTGAGAAAACGTCCTACCTGAAACACTGGCGGAACTCGGGATCCTAACTGCTTAAAACTATAGCGGCTTGACGCGAGGAATGGCCTGATACATCAGAAATTATGGCAATCTTTGCATTTGATGATGCATTATATGAACAAAAATATATCTATCCTGAGACTTAATTTTTCACCCAGAGATATGCTTAAACCTCAGAGTTTCCGGGGGCTTCGCCCCTTCCCCCTCCCTGCGGGGCTTTCCCTTTAGACCCCACCATGGGCCCTAAGGCGGGCCCCTTGACCCTACTCGCTAAAGCTCGTTTTCGCGTTACGCATTACCAGATCTGTCGGCTAAACATAGTCTCTACACCCCTTAAAGAAAACACCTTCGCTACGCCCCTGTATCTAAGAGGATCGCCACCATAGGTTGGCGCGGAGCGTTCCAAGAAAATGTGAGGTTTTAATACATCCCAGACGGCCGGAAATGGCACTTGCCAGGCTTGATAGCAGCCCATCAAGATGTGCAATTTTTGTGAAAAATGTAAACTTCGATTGTATTTTATTCTCAAACACATTTTTAATTTTTAAAGTACCCACCTTGCATTGCCCACACGGGTACTTCTACCGTACTTCCGCAGTAGTATTCAAGCTTTTTGCTGGGTGACCCCCGTTTTCACCTTGGTCATCTCACCGAACCCCGAGTTGGCGGCTCATATGTAACACAACTACGGGGAGTGCCGCCATCGGTTGGCGGGTAAGCGTACGAAGGAACTATTGACCAAAAAGTCCCACAGATTACGAGAAATGGTATTTCCTGGGCCTCGAAAATTGCATTTAGCTTACATTTCTTTTCCTCTGAGGCTTGGGGACTTTTCCAAACTCTTTCAATACTCCCCTTTCAGTAGCACGAAAATGTAGCATCTTCTTTGCAAGCAAGAGTACGTGAAGGCACAAAGTACGTGGGGTTTTGTCTTTTCCACTCTAGCACGTAGCAACTTCTTCACCGTCCTTTAACGCAGCAAAGTTCGATGCTTACAAATTTGTCTCCCTAGTTTAAAGTTTAAATCCATCTTGAACATACGTACACAACGAACACAATTAGATATCGTTATTTAATTAAGTTTACTTTTTTCCTTTATTCAAAGTTCGATGCTTACAAATTTGTCTCCCTAGACAACGAACACAATTAGATATCGTTATTTAATTAAGTTTACTTTTTTCCTTTATTCAAAGTTCGATGCTTACAAATTTGTCTCCCTAGTTTAAAGTTTAAATCCATCTTGAACATATGTACACAACGAACACAATTAGATATCGTTATTTAATTAAGTTTACTTTTTTCCTTTATTCAAAGTCCATTTTCCTTCCTTATTCTGTATCCCTTCTTTTCCTTTGTTTCTTGTTTTATCTGTTACTTGTTACAGTATTTGCTATAGAGGTATTTCATGTGACGTTACGCGCAATGGATTCCCAGGCACTGAGGGGCCAAACACACGCAGTAAGCATATTTACAGCACACGCGCACGGCATAACCATAGATACTACTGTGACACAATGGACGCGCGCCCGCCAAAACGAAACAGACGCGCGATCTTGCCCTTCAAAACTGCGTCTAGTTGGTTAAAGTCACGTGACTAAAATCCCTCTATACACCTCTACTTATTGTGATACATCTTTTGTAAGATTTCACCTACAAAATATTAAGCGTTGCTTTCGATGGTTTCTCCAACTTCCGTTTCGAAAATTCTGGATATTGCCGATAGTTCTTTTATCGTATAGTTTCGTGCTATTGTGGACAAGGACCTTCAAAGTGAAGATTTACAACCTATTTTACCTGTTCTGTATTTTATAATTTTATTTACTATGGTTGTTCAATTTGGGAAATGTTAAATTCACCTTTTTTGTTTTTTTTTCTTCTTTGCATTCACTGCGCTAAAAGCTGTTTTTCATACCCTTCCACTATATTGTCTAAGAGTGCATGGACGGATACAGGGGGTGACTAGGGTGACTAGTCACCCCCCCCCCACCAACTGTGGCACCCATTTATAAAAGGACAATTTTGTAAATATAATGAGGTTAAATTATATTTTAAAAAGAAAGAAGAAAATGAAACTTGAGAGCAGCATAAGGCACTTAATAAGGCTATATCTAGAAACTATCAAATTTCTGGAGATGTATGATAGAAATGCCCAGATGAGAAAAAGGAAGTTTTGTCTGATTTCTGGGAAAAATCCGTACAAATGTCCAATTTGTGGTACTATTTCAGGCCCTGAAATATGGCAAAACCATGAGAAGTTGATCTCACAAGGCACAGTGGTACAAAACAATAAAATCCCCGTCAGCCTAAAATGTAACTAGTCATAAAGCAGAGGTCATAAACAAGGTGTTCTCTAGCTGCACCTACTCCCTCACTTGAGTTTTATTGACCTAGCAGATCGGTTTTCAATATTCCATTTTATTTACCAAGTCGTTTGGAACCACAGAATTGTGTGGTGCCAACTCTCTTGACGGCAGGGAGTAAGTTTAATAGCTGTCGAACAGGTGTTAAGTTACTGTGATTTGTTGCTTACTTTTCTTCTATCATTTATGACGTTTTGAGGGCTTGAATTTGACAAAATTTAGATCGAGGAAGGTGTAAATTTTCCATAGAATCTGATTTTTTTCAATAATATTACTGACAATTGTGTTCTTTTGAAGAAACCCCAGTGTCATAATATACCCAGTACCAGTCCATAAAATAAAGTGGCAGTGAAGGACATATCTCCCAATTCGTTGCCAGACTTTCCCAATTCATTGTCAACTCTTACGACCGTCAGTTCTGTGGGATCATTGGCATACATTTGTCAATTATTGCACCATTTCGCATCTGGGCACACAATATTTCCAAAGTGGAGTGGACAACCCTCCCCTTACACCCTCGGCCTCCCCCAGGACCCAGTTCAATAGTCACTCCCTTCAAAATTTCTGGATCCGCCACTGGTTGCATCATTTGTGTCTTCCACTTTAATGCTTTACCTCAATTGTAGGGCCTACACTTATGGATAGTATCCCGGAAAGTAACAGCTGGAAGTAAAGGGAGGCAAACTCGTCATAATATCTCCATCCCAGGCAGTGGCGTATTTAGAGGGAAGACCATTTGGCCATGTCCCCCTCTCTGGTTCCTACTTTTTAATTAAATAACCAAAAATACGTTAATTTTTTTTTAACATAAACTTTAGTTCAAAAGATAATAAATATATTGCAAGTAAGGACACCAAGTTATTACAAAAAATGTTTCAAACAGGAGGGGTGTCCTCTTGAGACGAGTCCTGGTCCTGGCTATACTATTGATCAGAACCCGGTAACCAAAAGAGGATCGCGAGGATTGGGTGACTCCCTAATACAGAGTTTCGTTTCCAACAACTCCCGAACATAGATATACTAAATTTTCAAAGCTCTGAACTTTCGGTAAGAAAAAACACTTCATTATTAAAAAAAATATCAGTGTAACCTTCCCTTAGTATCCTCATATTGAAAAATTTATTTAGACGTTACACATTCTACGTAAAGTCCCTTCCATAAGATAAAATTGCCTTCCCGTTGTTCTGACTCGAGTCTTCAATTGGACTCGAGTCATGCTATGCTCGAGTCCGAGTTAAGTCAAGTCATTTTAGGTGGTGACTCGAGTCAAGTCAAGTCATTCTGGCTGCTGACCAAGTCAACTCAAGTCAAGTCAAATATGCGACTCGAGTCCGAGCCAGTGACTTTTGTATTGAGAATTGTATTGTATTGAGAAAGATTTCCACAATAATATATACATACTTATGTTACAATATTTACATTAATACTAAATTGTGGGGGAGGTCTGAAAAAAGCTGAAAAGCTTGTACAAACAGACCCCCTTTTGAGGGTACCATTAGGGTACATAAGAAAATACAAGCTGGAAAAAGAAGGATTACTTACAAAAAGAAGAGAAGAGGAAAATCAACAAAGTAACTCATACAACACTACTATGCACACAACACCATTTCATTGATTTCATTAGATTAATCCTTGTCTGCGTTTATCAGGTGATCCTTAAAGCACTTCGAAAATTTACTAATTGATGGACAGGCTTTTAATGTATTTGGGAGACCGTTCCATAGAGTAGCACCAGTGAATAGGGACTTACTAAAGCTTAAAGTGTTTGGTTTAGGAATATGAATAGAAGCATTGCTTCTGGTGGGATAGGGGTGGACATTAGAGTTAAGGGAAAAGCAATTACGAAATATGTCTGGGAGCAACTGATTGGAGAACTTGTACATGAAGCTACCAAGCTGATACCTAAAAATATCATGGAGTTTGAGAATCTGTAGCTTAGAGAAAAGTGGTAAAGTATGAGCTAAGAAATTGGAATTGGTGATAATGCGGACTGCTTTCTTTTGCATAACATACAGCTTATCAATGCAATGTGAAGAGGTATTACCCCAGACAATGTTACAATATGAGAGTTGGGAGTAAATCAGTGAATAGTACAAAGTAATAAGGACTGACCTAGGAACAATATTTTTTATCTTATATAAAACTCCAACAGCTTTACCTACTCTTCCACAAATTACATTTACATGATCGTTCCAATTTAACCGGGAATCAAGATAGAGGCCTAAGAATTTTACAGATTGTTTCTGAACAATATTAACATTGTCAATAATGATGTCGATTGTTTTGTTACAACGGTATTGGTAAGGATGAAAGAATACAAAATGGGTCTTACTGGTGTTAAGAGATAATTTGTTTACATTAAACCAATCACAAACAATTTTCATATCTTTGTTGATAATTTGTGCAGAATACGTTGGGTCATCGGACTTAAACAAAATACTGGTATCATCAGCAAACAAGCAAAACTTAAGGTTTTTTGAACAAGCAGGGAGGTCATTAATGTAAAGTAAAAATAATAAAGGACCTAGGATAGACCCTTGTGGAACACCACATGTTACATCACTTGTTACAGCTCTGTCAAATACCTCACCAATCGACCATCAAGTGGCCCTGCAAGCGTGCAGCATGTACATCTAATGTCAACTCTTGATTCTAATCGTGAGTAAAATTTGATGTTCGTGAGCACGACGACAATTATAGAGGTGAATGATAAATATATCGAGAATAATATGACTACTACAGTGCCATTAAGTTGAAAATTTTCTGTTACTAATTCAGGGAGAAGCAAATTTGTGGTCATTTTTACTATTTGTAACTGGAAAGTATAGGGATCAAATGTAACGCCGTTACAGTTACTTTTACGCAGAATTGTAATTAGTATACCTGCTACGTACTCAAATGCAAATGTAACTCGTTACACAGTTACACAACATGTAAATCGTTACAGTCACGGCGTTGTTTCTAACTCGTTACTTCCCAATCCTGTCTAAAAGTAAAACTGGCAAGGTAACTGACAGTTGACCATTTTATGGCATTTTATTCTTCACGAAACTATCAAAGGAACAATGCAGGCATTGGTATGAAGGGTAAGGTTTCGGTGTGGATTCAACACACCTTACTACTCCCCCTTGGAGCAGCTCCTCCCTCCCCTTCCCCCTCTTTCAATGTTCGTGTACTGCCACTACTTGGAGAAACTAAGGTAAATACAAGAAATAATAAAGGTGTCATCTAAGTTTTAAGCAATACAAATGTAAAGTTGTTCATCGCACAAAATACATTCACGGAACCAGCAAATATTAGAATCATCGATGCACAGTAGAGGTGCAAGTTAAACGTTATAATCGCTATGCGTTTATTCTTTATATTCAGTAACCGTGAATAATTGACATATAACTTCTGTTTGGGATAAAGGAAAAAGTACCGCTCTACTAGCATCAACCTGGTCATCATCACATGTTGAGTGAAACACTAGCTAGAGGGGTCAAATGACGTAATCAGAAGTATATATTTAACACAATTATTACAAATAACACGGTATGGGTCCTATAGACCTTGTTATGTCTTAAAAAAGAAAAACACATCATAATTACAAATTATGACGGGGAAAGATTTCATGAGGCCGCGATTCGCATCGCTAACTCACAAAAGGGTCAGCCGACTACGCCTTGAGAATATATCCGTTCAAGCGTGATATCGTTTTGCAAAGTCGGTCGAATCTACGTAGTTTTGTTAAAGATATGTTTGGTTCAATTGGTATGAGGAATGACAGACATCAAAAACAAGGTTTACAGCTTCTAATGACATAGAAATGGTTTGAAACTTAGTGTGTACTATTACTCTACTACTCGGCCCCACAGCCGAGTCGGTCTTCAAAAAAACTCGGCCCCATATGTCAACTCGGCCCCATATGTCAACTCGGCCCCAAGTCAACTCGGGCCCAATATGAAACATCATGAAAGAAGTATTTGTGTTCCAGCCACACTTGTTTTCGGTAGAGTAGTTAATCGTCTCTAGTGGAATGCTATGAATAAACACAATTCAAACAAAAACACATGTGGGGTGCACTTCCCCGTCAAACAGATTGAGCTTGCCCTGTATTTAGAGATGTAAAAGTTGGACAATTGCTTATGAAGAAATAAGCTAGGATATTTTGAGAGCACTTTGCAAAGGAAGATGGAGCTTACGTTAGTTATGGATTGTACTTCAGCAAGATTCTAAAGTATTTCATTGTCCTCTTATATCAGTAATTGAAGAAAAATAACGATTAAACAGTGATCTATTCCATCAAGGTGCAGTGGCAATTTTGCTTTGGTTGAAAAGGTTTGCTTGTATCCAGCCAATCGATTTGTGCAAAAGTTAAGGTGATGCTGAATGTGACATCAATTAGTCAACAAGATGCATCCAAGGAATGCTGGTATGATTAATTCAAGAAGCTCCCGTGGTGCTGGATGGTTTAAAAGTAACACATGTAAAGATTTTCTATCAGACAGCCTGGGTGAGACTGGGAATTTAAGAAGGTTTCACTTTTCATACATGTTAACACCATGCATAAAAAACCAGTAATATAAACAAAAGTTTACTTCAGTGAAACCAATGTCGTATATCGTAACCTTTACTTGCATATGAAATCAAGATGTTAGCCTTATTTCTTGTGCCACTGTTGTTTCGAGGAAAGTCAAGTGCAGGGAAGGGAGCATGTACTGTTGCGAATCCTTTGTCACCCTTTATAGATGTTAAGCCAGTAAGTTTGCTGTCTTAGATTTAAAACTGATTTGCTAGAAAAAGCATTGTGGTATTATAGCAAGTGTGGTAATGGTTACCATGGTGTGCTTTGTCTGCCTGGTTGCCTATTACTGAATACTGATTACTTAATACTGATTACTTAATACTGATTCTCACTTAGCAATCGCTTCTCCTTATGGAAAAACATTCTGTTCTTGCGGGGAGTACCATACATTGTTGGTGACAATGTTTCTTTAGTCACAACATTCATGGCCACTGGGGCTTTGGCTCTCAAATTTCCAAAGTCCATCCAAAAAGTGAGGGCTATATTCATCATAGTGAAGGTATGGTCTTATTCATGATCTACAGTTAACGGGATATATTAGGTGTGTAATCAGTTTGTGATGAAAAGACATCATGGGATCATTCAATTCTTCTTGACACGTACATTTTTGGAATTTACCGAAAATGCTGAGCTTTTTCTCTCTTGATGTCTTTTAGGGATAATCAAGGTGATAACTTATTGCACTTCTTTTTGCTGCAAAATAGAAGAAACCATTCAATACATGTCTCGTGAACATCACGCTACAATCATGTCACTTTCTCTTAAATCTAAACAATTGCTTTTTAGTGTACAGTTCACTTTAGCAAAGAAGGATTTCGTACTGTCTCTGATCTGGAACCTTTTTTTTTCTATGCTTGTTTTGCAATATATGTCTTAAAGTGTTCACACTGCACAAAGCCATCTGCATCACTCATCACTACTTTTAAACCATGTGGCGTTTCTGTAGTGTAATCCTTTTAAATGACAAGTAAACAAGATGGAAACACATGATATCAGTCCTGTCTGTTTCTGTTGTGGAATGCTAGTTGTGGTATAATCCACTTTACCATTGGTGCTCCTGTAGTTTGAGATAAGTATAATCATGTCATTGGATTATTAAGTCTTAAAATATGTGAAAGGCGAAGAAATTAACAGGCATTGTGGATTGACTGTTATTTCAGTCACTACTTTTAAGTTTGATACAATAGGATCTTTGAGGTTTTGGAGGGAACTAAAGGTAATCAGGTATGGGCAAGGGTCACAGTAGAACACTTTGCACTATGAAAAAACTAGGGTAACTCTGATTGACTTAAAACAGGGTATACATGTTGATGTTTAACCTGTATTTTTCTTTGGTGATTGACAGTTGGGGCTAGCAGGGAATCAGAACTGACATCCCTGTAGAGCGTGTACCTCGGGACCTCGGGACCTCGGGGATGGAACCATGGATGGACCTTTTTATTATACTTGGCATTTGGGGGTATTTTCAATAAGAAAGAAAAGGAAAAGCAGCCAAATTTTTAAATCTAATCTTATTTTCCCATATACAAGTATTATTCATACTGTTTCAAAACATAAATATTACATGTTAATTGCAAACCAAAGAGTTATCGTGGTATGAATGTAGCAGTTTACATCAGCTGATCAAAAAGAGCAATAGGTCTATAATGGCGGTGGAAACACCAAGCCAAATTGATAATGTAAGTAAACGTCTTATGATCGTTACATTCTTCAGAAATGTTGATGTTTAAAGATCATGTTTCATTATTCAGGCACCTCCATGCCGTTGTGTATTATAGTTTAATTTGATGATATTTTTAAATTTTACGAACGAAATAAATTGGATAAGCAATCCTTACCTAGCATCTGGTTTGGTTGGTAGGTCTGTCTCTCTAGCTAAATAGTCATTTAAAGGGGGAAAACTTCTCATCCTAGAGAGATCCAATTCTCCAAACTAAGCTAGTTCTGCCCCGCCCATAACTGTCTTTAGCTTCCTCTTGTCCAGACACAAACACAATTTATTGCTTAAGGCCATATCCTGGGGAGTATACAAAGCCTTAATGTGTAATCAAGACACTCTCTTTGCATGTTGTGTAATATGAGCTGCTCTGCATCTTTTGAATGTTGTAACTCTGTTGTCAATCAAAGAGCAATCACCAATTGAGACTTTTGCTTACCCCTATGTAAAAGTCATACTTGGGGTGATGCAAATTTGTCTTTAAGCTAAATCAGTAACAAATAAAGCACTTTCAAAAGACTTTATCACATCCCACACTTGTCTTGGAATTACAAAAGATGTAAGCAGTGTTTGAAATTATCAAGTAGTCTATCATATGGACAGACGGCAACACACACAAGTTTTGGTATGAATCAATGCATCAAAATGGGTTAAGTTTCTTGGAAAGAAGTGTGACTGCATAAAAAAGCAACCAAATACAGACATTCACTGTAAATCTTCTGGTGTGAAACATATCATCGTTCTACCACTTTCTTTTCTGAGGACTTTAAAATATGTGTGGCATATGCTTTACCGTTTCTTTTCTGTTATCTAAGGTCTAGCTTTGAACAATAAAAACCGACAAAAAAAAAAATAAATAAAAATGTAGAACTTCCCCTCATCAGTAATTTTTCAAAGGGAACTTAGTGCTACTTTCTTTATCTTAAACGTACTGTCAATAAGAGGAATCTGTCACCAGGATAAAAAAGATGCTGCACTTTGACAAGCATTTGGGTACTTTTTTAACCAGTAATTGGGTAGAATAGTAAAATAATTGGGTAAAATGGTTTGGTATAACATTTAACCAACTTCAGGGCAAAACATTTGACCAGCTAAGTTGGGTAATGTTTTTTGGGGTAAAAAGTTTGACTAGGTTCTGGAGAAAATACATTAACCAAACAGGTTTGGTAATATTTTATCCAACTCGGGGCAGGAGACATGTGTGGCCAGTACTTGGTTAAAAAAGTGCCCAGGTTGGATAACGTTTTACGCAATTGTTTTTAGGGGCTAGTGTAGGTATTGACTACTCTTTCCTATTCTGTAGAGAGAAAATAAAAACTGTCCTTCAAAAAATGCGTACAAAAAAGTTTCTCACCTGTCTGCCAGTTTCTTAGTTTGTCTAACTGTGTGTCTGTCTGTCTTTCTGTCTGCCTGTTTATGGGATAGGTTACGGCCTGTGCCACAATTTCTTGTATCCATATTTGTAACCATACATTTATAGTGTCACTAGACTCCCACATGTAAATTTTCCTTAAAAATTGTAAGAACAAAATTTTACAGCAGTTTACACTTACGTCCCGCAAAGTTGTTCACAAGAGCTGAAATCAAACGTTGAAGAGTATCCAATTTTAAGTCCAAAGATTAAGAAGAATCCCAGAACTATTACTACAGCCAAGAACACAATGTATGCACCCTTTCGCAAGATCGGAAACCTGCAAAAGGCCGGGTGGGTAGTCATTTTTCAGACCAAACGTTATAAAACTCCCCAGTCTGACGATTAAAAGATACTCTCATGATTAAAATGCGAAAGAGTTGTGCCTAAGTCATAAGGTATAATCAATTTCCAAGTATGATCCAACTGTTCTGATAAAATATGCAGCCCGCCGACTGTACAGAACCATCTGAAACCAAGATCTGATAATGAAATTGTGCAGTATAGGTAAGAAGCAATTGAGCATGCAAGTACTATTACAAATTATGTAAACTGCCGTGTGGTATTTTAATGGAGACTGCGACTTCCCAGATAGCACACAGTGTTGGCGCTAAGCTGGGCTACTGTTGGCAACCGTTGGCAACAGTTGGCAACAGTTGGTGCTATGTTATTGTAGGCAAGTAAGGACAGGGCCAACATTTTACCAACCTTAATATGCAGCCAACAATTGGAAATGTCACGTATTACCAACATTAGCCAACGTGTTTAGGCCAATTATTGGGTACCATGCATTAAATCAACATTAAACCTCGAGGAGTCATCTTCGAGAAGCCATCTTTGAGAAGCCAACTGTCGTGTGCTTTACATTTAACCGACATTGATTGAACCACTCATGAGAGGTCCTGTGCACAGAACGAGTCGAAATTTACACTTTGTTTACTTTGAGAGCAATGCAAACAGGAAGGTGCACTCAGGTGTGAAATGTCCACTTCTGACAGGAAACCTGCTGGCCACTGCAAGCTGTTGAACTTTTGTACTTCCTCCCTGCGTTCTGCAGAGCTTAGTTTAACAGGTGTACTGTATGCGTACTTCTTTTCGGGTAGGCTATAACAGTCTACTTGAATTATCGTTAGGTGAAACACTCTCTGACCAAAAAGAAAATATTATACTGGACTTAAGTCCTAACTAAGTTGCTACTCAGTTACTGTTGCAAAAATAACTTTCATACAAGCAATATTTATTGTTTGCTACGAAATGAAAAAAGAATACTGAGAAGACGGGTTAACAGGAAGTTTTTTTTAGATCGCAGGTAGGAACTTGATTAATGGTCCTTCTTTTTGGCCACGCGACGTTTAAGATGTAGTTTTTGCTAGATCAATAAACCTGGTTTGTGTTGGAAGCTGAGTGCGTTGTAAGCTGTGATGTTGAACTAAGACCCAGTTCAATCGTATATGCTTTTTCTTTTTTGCTTTGGGTGGGCATTTTCAGTGTAAAGGGTAAAAGCAGGAAAGAAGACCACCAATATAATATAAAACAGAACAAGACACCCAGAGGGGTAACTTAAAATTAAGACAATTAAATTGTATTTCATGGCATCTAGCAATCAAAATAACTTACATATTAATTAGCAGCTTTGGGACCAGGCCCGTAGCCAGGCCCGGGCGCGGGGGCCGTGCCCCCCCCCCCCGTGCGGACCACTGTGCCCCACCATATGGAAAATCGATCGAAAATAAAATTTTAATACCGTGTAAACGATGGCTCTGGTATTACACCAGGCGATTTTTGACTAAAAATGATCCCAAAAGTCGTTAAATAATGAACCTATTTTGCTTTCTGTAACATTTTTGTTATACAATTACAAAAATTTTCGCGCGCTACGGGCACTTTCATCTTCAGTTACATATGGCTTTAACACCGGTTTCAGATATGTTGGCTTTATATAAAGGTTCCACAATTAGGCTATTGTTCTTTCGTGTAGGCGTGATTCCCGGAAAAACACAAAATTGAATCGATGCGAAGTTCTATCCTCTTTCTCTTATGATCAGGAAGTTTCTTAATTCAGACTCAACATAATGATAAACATATTTTGGAAGAAACGTAAAGTGTCTCAATGTCCAGGGGTGGTGGAAGGTCGCCGCGCGACCAGTCGCCCGGCGTCTTGATTTTGCTCCTAAAGAGAGACACACATCACCCCACATACATTTTGGTTGAGAGAAAGCAAAGTTCTCAATTGGTCAGTGGTGAATGCTCTTTGATTGACATCAAAGTCAAAAGATGCAGAGTAGCTCACATTACTCAGCATGTGCAAAGAATGTTGTGATTACATATTATGGCCTTCTATGCCCATCAGGGTATGACCTTAAGCAATAAACTAGGTTTGTGTCTGCACAAGGGTGTCTGCACAAGAAGGGGCTCAATACAGTTTTGGAAGGAGTAACTTAGTTCGGAGAACTGGAACTGTCTAGGACGAGCAGGGCAGATTCTTCCATAGAAACCCAAAGTTTCTAATTTTCCTTAATAAGAACCAAATATTTTTAATTTTTCGTCAACAGAATCCCAAATTTTTTTTTGGTCGCGCGCCAAAAATTTCGCGTTCGGCATCCTTTCTGTAACCCATTGCTTCTAGCGGGGCTTCGGGCTGATGGACGCCTTAGGGGAGCTTCGTCCCGTCGTCGGGCTTATCTTTTCACCAGCTTTTGCTGAGTCTGTATGCAGGTTTTACCGTGGTAACAATTTCCCTGCAAAATTTCGGCGCGCTTCGCCCGCAGTTATCACAAGCGAAGCCTATGAACATTATCAGCATAAAAATTCCAGTGAACTATTCGAGTCAAAACTAGATGAAGGCTCAAACTTACACTGTAAAACCTAATTTGTTGGGAAAACTGGTTAGACTTGAGGTCACTTGCTGCTTGGACCTTTCAAAGTTCAGGCAACTGAGTGTCTCCGATTATGCATATCATTACTTAGAGAAACTTAGTTGCCTGACCTTTAAAAGGTTCATACAGCAAGTTACCTCAAGTCTGATAAGTTGTCCCAACAAATTGGGTTTTACAGGGTAGATGCTGGGTATCAAGGGGTTTTCATGTACAAATCTAGTAACTTGAGTAACATTCGTAACGCGATGACTATATGGTTTGAAGCTAAATTTAATCGTACCCAAATTAATTCCAAAATTTATTTTTTTCTGTTCATGCTAAATTTCGTTCAAAGTAGAAATACAATAATGACCATCTGAATTGTGAACTGTGAAGAGACTGGTGTGCTCTCACTGTCATTCAAAGTCCTGCTCAAAGTTCCATGTTAGTGTTCCCATTTTGCTATTTCCTCAGACATTTGGGGAATTTCCCTCTGGATCCTAACAAAATCATACTGGACCACACCAAGACTGCCTTATGGCAGCTCCTGGTCCCCCCGCCGTTCGCAAAGTACTCAACTCTTCACCTGCGCTTGCGAAGCTGAAGAAGCATCATCGTGATCATAGTCTTGTTCCCTTCACTTGTGGAGACTTTCCACGTCTTTGTATTGCAAAAGGAGGAGAAAATGTCCATCACAAGACTGAAATTTTCGAGCGCTTTGCATGTGTGTGCACACGTAAAACCGACACCTTTAAGCTGTCTGTGGTAAGCTTGAGATATCCCCTGTAGTTCCCGCAAACTGTAATCATATGGTGGCTCTACTGTCTACAAACATAATTATCTTCTTCGGTGCCCCCCCCCCTGTGAGGTGCCGGTGCCCCCCTATGTAAGAATTCCTGGCTACGGGCCTGTTTGGGACTGCATCAAATCCTCACATTTTGGTTTGGTTATTTGTCACATTCTTTTCTAGGGTCATGGTATCATGTCACAAGGTTAAGGTACAGGAGGAGAAAATGAGATAAGGTTAGGGTTGAAGGTTCTCGGCGGTCATGGCAGTAACGTATGCCTGGAGGCTGGAATGAAATAATTCTGTGACCCCAGTCTATCTGTGCTAGCTACCTCCTCAGTTGGTAAACCATACATTTCCATGCATGTCAGTCAGCATAATTAAAGCAAAGAAGAACAGGACAACACTGTAAAAATAGACGTCTTCATTTTTTAACACATATATGGCATTTAAGAATTAGAAAACGAACAACAAAATGGATACGCAGGGTAAATGACTGAGCGAATATTAACACATGATAAGGATAATGACGTCAATTAAAGTGCACTCCGCAAACACGTTTACATGGTTTATATATATGTTAATTTTTCGTTACTAAAAACAACTTCATGTTCACAGTAATCATGAAATAAACGCATAAACGTGTTTACGAAATGGCGTTAAAGTGGTGTCAATGTGTTAAAGTTGGCGTTTTGGACGTTTAATTTGCTTATGTATTTTATTGTTTTTTCTGTTACATAAACGCCAAGACGCGTTTATTATCTGTTACAAAAAAGTGTTGATCACTTTTTACAGTGAAACAATGAGGAACTCTATTTAATCCAAGATGGATCATTTCCGCATGTTCTGGACACGAGCTCGAGTTTCCCTAACCTGTATGGTTAGTTGATACATCAAGGCATACTGACGGAATCAAGTTACTCTCTCACCCCTTTACTTCGTGTTCGAGACTTAAAGGCAATAGGCAAGGCCGCTTGCAACTTGTCTTGTTTGCCTTACAGGTATATTTTAAGATTTTTTAACGAAACTATTACAAACAACGGTAAACCAAGGAGTTATTCGTCATGAAATTTTCCGTAACAAAAATATTGTCATATGATCAAAAAAAGTCATTCGTAAAAAAGGACGAAGGGGTATACTAATTCTGATTGGGATCACTGCATTTTCCCTTTAAATTGCCCATGTTATAAATTGGGGTGGACCCCAATTCAATCAGTGGCAATATGTATTTATAGGACAAGGGGGAAAATTTATATTTCCAAGTTAGCAGAGGGGAACCCAAACCCAAAATTTCTGGGCCGCTATGATATACGGCTGATGCTGAAGGGGAGGGGCATGGAATTATAGTGGTTTCTCTCTGTTTACCTTTGCCCGCAGTGGCGCCGGCACGGAGAGCATGGAGGGGGCGCGTGCCCTACAATCGATTTCAATTTTTTTAAAATTTAAAAATGATCCTAAAGGCGTTTAAGCTATAGATTTCTGTATGGGGTAGGGTGAGGTGTTTTTTCGACCTAGTGATGGATCTATTGTAACCATTTTCTATCTCAAATGGTTCTCAAACAATCAGAATTATCGCAAATCCTTCGCAAACTTTCAAAATTTTCGCTCGCTCCGCGCGCTTCAAACCTTACCTTAATATTGTCTTAATTATCAATAATTTCCGGTAGCAACTCCCGCAGAAGCACAGCAACAAAGGCTGAAAGCTGTTTACGAATTCTCAGGTAAACTCGGACTGGCTTTGTGACTGGCAAATAGGTTTGTTGAGGAATTGAAAGTGTTTCGATGCAGAGCATGAATGCAGGCTTTGTCATGGTTATCTAATTTAATGAAAAATTTCGGCGCGCTTCGGGCGCATTCGTCACGGTTTTCACTTCAACTCATGACCATTATTAAGGTTATAACACATGCAACTATTCTGATCACAACACTTTTCCAAAAGCCAGAAGTACATCCCCAACATCTGTAGGAGCTTGTGGGATCTTTCAGTCTAATTTGTAGCATGATGTGGAAGGTTGAAATTGCGTATATTTGCCGTTATACATTTTTCAAAAATTTTTACCAACCTTCTCGCGCAGCGTCCACCGGTATAGATGCTGATTCGTAATACACTTACGACGAAAAAAAAATTCTGAAACGCGCCTTTTAGTCCTTAACCCCTTTTGCTTTACCTATCAAGGGGTCTAATATCATTTCCCTGCACCTATACTCTCCCTCTCATTCCCCATTGATGGAAGATGTTCGTCTGGATTTTCGTTCAGACTTAGTAGAAATACCATAGTTGTAACGTGCTCGGTATCATATTCCATAGTATCATTTGGATGTCAGGTAATAATCATCATATCAGTGTCCCATTTTATATAACTAATCCAGATCTTCCAGGAGGCACTATACCCGTGTCTGTCGGTATTAGATACCCTTTTATAATGCACAATGAGACAAAGAAAAATTTTCGTAATAGTCCAAGAATGTTTCTGTGGACTCCACCCAAGTACTTTTTCGTAAAAACTTTCCCCGAATAGAAGACATTAAAGCCTAGCCAAAACGGGGGCATGGGGGGGTTTGTTGACAACATACCCGTCTCTAAGAAAACACACTCTCCTCTTTCACCTAACTTAAAATCAGAATTCACTAAATTATGGATATTTTCCAGCCATATATGATCAGTTCCGAAAATATCCTATAGCACCATTTTGCACCTTAGCAACCTTAAATTAACAAAAATTTCTCAAAGGGGAGGGGGACACCCCCTCCACGCAAAAGATACAAACAATCGAGTACAGTACAGTCGGACTATCCATGCGTATTTGTACCGTACTTAACATGTTGCAGAACTTAGTACACACATACGTACATACGCGGGCGGGTTTCGATCGATCCATATCTTCCAGTTTAAGCTCGATCAATGAATAGTATTTTTATCAACATTTTCTGAACTGTTTTCGGATGAATTACTCACAACACGCACGCCTAAACAGCAAAGTGTTACTTAAATCATACTTTCAATAAATTTTCTATGGCAGGTTTGCCTTAAATCGGTAGATTAGAGTAAAGAATAGGTAGTCGGTTCAAATCTCCAAAAAGCGGTATTCTACCGCCTTGATCGGTAAAGTTGGCAAGTATGAAATACTAACCTGGTCATTTTGGTATCCATAACAATTTGTTTCAAAACACTTCCCTGTCTAAACTGAGATGTGATGTCTATTTATGATTCGTGTACACGCTCATCCCGTACACTTGATTGGTCGTGTTTGCGTGACCAAATGTTCTGTTTACCACTGCACGCAAGTGTTCGCTGTACATACTGTGAGCTCAGTGTAGAAGTCTGTGGCGCTCAACGGTCGCGTTGTTCGCACATCGCTTGCCGTCTTTTCATTGGTGCGAGACGTATGCATATACATATTTGTGTCTGTTTATATGTAATTTGGCCTGGTTCCTATGTAGGAGTGTTGAAAATTTGAAAACAAAGGTAACCATTGGAAAGTTAATAACCAATCCAGCAATGCATGAACATTGGCTATCTAAGCTTGTTCGTACAAACAGCAGTGGGTCAAAAATTCGTAGCTATTGCTTGCCATGCAAAAAAATGCCTTCTAAATCTGTCCAAGTCCCTATGTAAAAGTGAAATATTATCGATATATTTTATGCCATTCAGAAGCAGAGACATAGTAGAACATAAAACTGAATGAACATCACTGCAATTTCGCTGTGTAACAGAGCATGAGCGATCGAAAGTTGGTATCGGTACTGTTTTCCCCAGAGCGCATTTTCAAAATAAGGTAGTAAATAAGATTTTCAAGTAAGGTAGTCCATTAGTTTCCCCTTCGGGGTTGTGGCTAGTGCTTCCACACTCAAAATTCATTTTCCTGAAATGGAATCCAAAATTTCCTGAAATTGGCTAGGTATTTCCTGAAATTTTCAAGAACGCTTCTTTTATGCTACTTTAATGGTTCATCCAGGGTTTCACCCTGCTTCACCCACGCATATAAACCCAATACACAAACAATTTAATACGAAATCGAATAACAGAGGAAAATATTCCCTCGAATTTCAAGATAAGAAATATTTCCTTCAAATTTCCAGATTTCCCTATATTCCCGAAATAATCCCCTTTCCGAAAATTTCCCGAAGAGCACCCAGATTTCCCGAATGTCGGGTAATTTCGGGAAGAGTGGAAACACTGGTTGTGGCCCTTCTGGGCAGTTTCTGGTAGTTTAGTCTGGTGTTGTCTTTTCGTTTCTGGTGTCTGTGGCTATTCAGGAGCGGTGCTGGTGGTTTTGCTTTGTTTGTGGGGGTGTTGTTAGTCTTTGGTTTTTTGGTTGTTGGCAATATGTAGTCCTTTCGCCGGTCTGTCCATGTCCGTTTTTCAGCACGTAAAAAGCACACAGTGGCTGACACCTGCATTGATTCTACCTTTGTCTTAGGTTAAGGTAAATGCTCGGGCTTTGGGTGTTTTGGAAGGGGTCAGCTTGTAAGTACTGTACATATAGTTACTACATGAAAGAGTCTTTTCCTTACTAGTTCAATGTAAGTAGTTTTGCCCTTGTGTTCACTCCTGATAACGGTCTTTGTTTTGCACTTTTCTTTAGGCGTGTCCGTTTCAAAGCACGTACATATCAATTTGTTCAAAACACTTTCCTGTCAAAACACTTTTCTGTCTAAACTGAGGATTGGGTGACTGAGACGTCATGGTTATGTATAATTCATACACACGCTCATCCCGTACACTTGATTGGTCGTGTGGGCGTGACCAAATGTTTTGTTTACCACTGCACGCACGTGTTCGCTGTACATACTGTACAACGCGCGCACGGTGTAGAAGTCTGTGGCGGGTAATGGTCGCGTTGTTTACACATCGCTTGGAGTCTTTTCATTGGTGCAAGACTTATGCATATTCATATTTGTTTCTGTTTGTACGTATTTTGGCCTGGTCCCTATGGGGGAGTGTTGGAAATTTGAAAGCAAAAGTTACCATTGGAAATTTTCATGCCGTGTTTCTCCCGAAGCTCAAATCCACTGAAATTACCGCCGATCGGCGGTGTTTGAAAACCACAATACTAGATAAGATTCCTTACTTCTGCACTTAAGTAAACAAACACAGTCAAGCGTAAATAGACTTCTCTGTGGAAATACAATGGCCAGGTAATCATCTGCTGCAAGACCATTTCATGGCTGAGTGAACAGTTCGCTGACCAGACAGGATTGACTGACAGTTAGTTTACACTTGATTAAGCAGAAGTGTGGAGACAAACGAAAGGTGCAAACTCAGTCCCCTTCGGCAGGAACACCTCATGTACATGATAACCAATCCAGCAATGCACGAACATCGGCGATCCAAGTTTATTTGTACAAACAGCAGTAGGTCAAAAGTTCATAGCTATTGCTTGCCATGCAAAAAGATGCCTTCGAAATCTGTCCAGGTCCCTATGTAAAAGTCAAATAATATCGATATATTTTTATGTCATTCAGAAGATGAGACATAGTAGAACATGGAACTGAATGAACATCACTGTAATTTTGCTATTCAACAGAGCACGAGCGATCGAAAATTCGTATCCGTACTGTTTTCCACAGAGCGCATTTTCGTTGCGTGGGAGACGCTAACACAAGCTGTATGGGTTTAAGTAACAAACAAATTGATATGAAATGCACACCCCAAATGCAGAGATTGTGGAGTTAAACTTCTCCGAGTTACATCATTACGGTTTACCTTTAAGAGCAGTCAATTAGAAGTCTTGGGAAGCGATGCAAAGTTTAGTTGGTGCAACGTTGTGACAACCATTCTTTGAACTACCATATGACACAACCGTTGTGCCACTGTTGGATAGAGTTGGTTTAACGCAGGCCAATGTTATTGATCCACTGATTAAATTGGCCAAATGTTGCCAGATTAGAGCGTTGGCCACCCGATCTTCATGGCTTGTACAGTAATTATTGATCATGAGAATTGCCTTTGTTGGCCTAATGTCAGGGCTAACAGTTGACCCTGTAACTGACTAGCGGTTAAAATTTAAGTCGGACGAATTCACTGGCTGGTTCGGTTTATTCTTTCTTTGTATCTTTCACCATGCCGTAAATTACTGAAATGAAAACAAAAACGGATTTAAAAACATCCAAAACATATCAACAACTTGATAATAACATATACAGCTTGCAATTAAACATTCTGGAATAGCACCGACTTTCTAACAAACAAGCGTCCGTGACCACACTAGCAACTGCTACCACGACCATTTACATACTGTTATGTTTGCACAAGCCTCGTTTAGCTAATTCTAGCCGACACCATTAACAACAACACTCCCAGTATCTCGAAAATAGAATTCCTCACAACAATAAACTTATAAATTGCACTGAAATACGTTTCAAGCAAGAAATTACTTCGTAACCAGCTTTTACTTAGGCATTTCTTCGACCGTACCCTACGTTAACCACAGCACGTTAACTAGGCCCTCATAACATTAGGCAAACCCGAAACACGTTACATGATAAACAACACCACAAGAGCTTCAATTTTACCAATAAAACATCGCACAGGCTCCATTAATCCACATCATCTTTAAACTCATCATTTATACTACAAAACATACCATTCCTCCTTCATAAGCCTGTTGATTCAATGGTGACATATTTTCTTCTTTCTTCTGTCTTTCAAATGCAGCACAAACGCCTGACAAGACTATCCCGTGCTGTTGAACTATTGCTAATTGAGTCTTATGAATTAAATAACTATCTACATATTTTTATCAAGGGCTACTGTAAGACCTCTAGATCTGTTTTTTAAAGACATACTGTCATCACCCCAAAGTATATTTTTTAGTGTATGTATATCAAAATTCTCAGGATTGTTGACTGCTGTTTGCTTGGCATCAAAGTTTGAAAATTTGAAAGATGCAGAGTAGCTCACATTCCACACATGGCAGAGAGAGTACTTTGTATTACATTTTATAAGCCTTGGGTGCTCACCAGGCAGTGGCCTTACATTTTACTTAAGCAATAAAACAGTTTATATTCTTGCCATGAAGAGCCTTCATACAGTTATGGGAGGAGCTAGAAGATGCATATTTGGGAGAATTGGAAAACTGTCCCCTGGGATCATGAAAAATTCCCACTTTAAAGCTGTCCACTGATGGTGCGCACAGCGAGCGCTGCTCCGGTAATAGGTTCCAGCTAGGGATGTTTCTTGGATAGGAGAGATTTCTGATAGCAAAGCTTGTTATTTTAGGGATAATGGTAATAGATACCCTCCATTAGTACGACGGGTATAAAGTATAGTCCGTTCTTCGAATAAGATTTGAAAAGTGTCAATAAGATTGATTCCTCCGATTACTTGAAAGTAATGCCAAGCGGTGCGTGATGTATACGGTGGACAACAAATGCACCTGGACGAGCCCTGTTCAGATCCACGTGTTCTTACCTAACGATTCTGCTACTATATACAGATTTAGAAAAGGAATTGAATTAACAGTTTGTGTTCTGTGTTCAAGTCATTGTCCGTCGAAAAGAAATATGTGTGTCCATCTAACTTCAGAAGAACTGGGCCAGACAAGTTGATAGAACTTGGAAACTTTTTTTTATTTGTTGTGTGTGCTTTAAAAAAAAAAAAAAAAAATGGCCGGGAGATTACCACTCGAACACAAAGTTTGCAAGCACACGAAGCGTTCACTAAACGCTTGTAGAAAAGTCCGGCCATATACACGCTGGACTAATACGACCCTAGTATAATAAACAAGATATCTAGTGTCGCATGTACAAACAACAGCTAAAGTATGTATATGCTGGAAGGCATACCAGTAAGTTGTATGTACGTTCATGGTGATAGTGTTTGGACAACTCCCTGGTTGTTACCCGATGGCTTGCATAGGGCGGGGTGAAAAGGGTGTTGAAAGAAAGTCAATTGCCGCTGTATCCGTGAGAGTGAGAAATAGATTGCGTAGCTAACCCAACAAAGTGCTTCTGAGACGGACTCCACGTACGCATTCCTGCTAAAAAACAAAAAGGGCCAGAGTTTGGTGGCGTAGATTAGTGTGTCATCAAGCCATTGACGATGGCGGGTTATCGCTCTTGCTTGGGATGACATCTCTGTATAATGTGGGCCGAAATCACGTGCGAGGTTGGTTGATCTACCGGATTTCCCATTGTTGCTGCCTACCTACTACCAAGTGATTGAAGGTGACGTTTTTTTCAAAGTGCAAAGGTGACGTTTGACTTTTTTCACCACCTTGAGTTAACCCTGTGTTATTAAGTGATTTTTTGTAAGCCCGAATTTGCTTGAAGGCTTATTGTTAATTAGGCCTATTTTCTAAATTTTTAATCGATTAGCCTATCTGTAGCCCCGGAAATTCATTTTAACGCTCAGTCACTGTAGTGGTATGATCTGATCTAGGAGTTGCTATTTGTCAAAAAGCAACTCTCATGATCTGACTGTGGAATTTTCCCGCCCGGGTCGTGTTTATATAGGTAGGCCTAGAAGTTAGAACTTTATTATCATAATTTTAGAGTTTAATTTCATCAATTCAAGTCACCCCCATCCCCAGGACTATAGCACTTGTGAAATCCATGAAAATTACGATCAAGTACCGAGTTAGACGCAGCATGATGTCTTTGATTTATTTACAGAATTACAAAAAACGATTATAACAGACTAAAGAACACATACATAAAAAGGAACATTATAATAAAAAAACTAAAAATTATTAAGAAGAAGAAGAGTGAAACCAAAAATTTAAGAAACATTAAATAAAAAAAATCAATGAAAAATTAAGGAACACTCAGAAACCAAAATTTAAATAAGAATAGGTACAATTAATTATATGAAATCATTAATTAATCGTTTAAAACTACTATGAAGAAGTGGCATTTTTAAACAAAGGATGGCAATTGATTCCCTTCTTTAGTTCCAGTAAAAGTAAATCTTCTTTGTGGGGGGGGGGAAATTTCGGTTCTTACCTCCTTTCCCCCGACCAGAAATTAAATTTGACGTTTGACGGCGGATCGTAGGGCGTGGCTATGTACATTTCGTGTGTATTGGAATAAGTCTATCATATAACATGGGCCGAGGTGGTTTAAGGATTTATAAGTCATACAAAGCCGTTTATATTTAATTCTTTGATCAAAAGTGTGCCATCCAAGTTTATTAAAAAGCCACAGTGGATCGTTCTTCATACGCTGCATTGAGTATAATCCTAGCAGCCAGGGCCGTCGCGACCGGGGGGTGTGGGAGGGTGTCTCACCCCCCCCCCCCAAAGTTCGTCAGAGCGACGATAGTCGGAAAATCTGAAATGCCAGTTGGAATTTCTGATAACCCAGTCTAGCACATTTTTCCGACTGAGTCTATGCCAACTTTGTATATATTTTCCAACTAGACCAAGTGGGAATAACACCAAACTTTATTTTCCTCACGTAAAATCAAATCAAAGCTTTCCTTTTTCCCAAATTCTTCTCAAACTCTCAAAATTTTCGCGCGCTCCGCGCCCTTCAAGCCTCACCTCAGTGCTGTTCTTATTATCAATATCTTCCGATAGCAACTTCCGGAGAAGCACAACAGCAGAAGTTGAAAGCTGTTTACAAATTACCAGGTAAAAGACTGGCTTTTTGAGTGGCATGTTGGTATTGTTTGGGCAATTGAAAGTATCTTCGATTGCAGATTTCTGAATGCCAGGTTTTCTTATGGAAATCTTATTTAATGAAAATTTTTGGGGCGCGCTTCCCCCGCATGCGTCAACGATTTACAATCAATCTCAATGAACATTATCAAGGTAATTATACCAGAACACAGTTTCTATGGGAGCTAGGGCGCCTTAGTCTCCCCTCCCCAAATTTTTCCGAGCCGGCCAAAACATTGCGCAGATTTTATATAGACTAATAATTGGTGAAGACATAGATTATAACTCAGAAAATGTTCGCAAACGTTTATTTACTCCAGGGCCCGTAGCCAGAAAGTTTCTGTTAACGATTCTTTCTATAACTTCAAAAAATTTTCGCGCCGCTTTTTCGCGCGCTACGCGCGTTTCACATCTATAGTTTCTATCTATGTGGTAAACGCCCTCGAGCTCGTTTCAAACATATTGGATTTCAACGTTTCCACAAATGTTGTTCTTCTTCCGTGGTAGGCGTGATTTCTATTCTAAAAACAAACACGAACAATGCATCCGTTGCGGTAAGTTCTTTTCCTCTTTTTCCCTAACTTTTTTTGGAAAAAAAAAAAAGATTCTTTCTTCAGCCTCGCCATCGTGGCAAACATATTTTTGTAAGAAAAAGATCTTCAGTTTTCCGTAGAGATCCATTAATGGGTATGATGAAGAATGTAATCCCCGACGACGACCATGCAGTCAGCCGAAAAAAATTTTCTTGGTTTTTGTCCCAGATTCTTCAATAAAAGCCTCTAACTTTTACAACTTTCCTTAATGAAAATTCGAAATATATACCCCAAATTTCTCAGGGGGGGGGGGGGGGGGGGGGGCGCGCCTTCCGCGCGCCTATATTTTTGAGTTTCGGCGAACCCCGCCCATTGCATCGTGTCGGGTCTTAGAGTAGATGGCCCCCAGTCAGTGTGCTTCCCCCATGTCGGCAAATCGAAAGCACCACCCCCGGCTGAGGCCTGCGTGCAGGTTTTTTTCATTTTGGCATTGAAGTAATACCCCTATTTTTCGGCGCACTTATAATATTTCGCGGGGGGGGCAGCAATTCCTCACAGTCCACGTTGTATCGCCACTTATGACCACAATTTATAAGCACGCTCTACACACGTCTTACACAACGCTTGATACTTTTATAGCAATATTCACAGCATACGGTCGATATTCTGTATCATTCATATGCATAAACGCGCTTGATACGATAATTATCCCTTAATATATACACTAACTGCACAGAAGGGGACGAGAGGTAAAATGTGCTAGTGGGTGCTTTACCTGTCTGGGGGGGTAAGTGAGGGGGGGGAGTCTAGTGATGGCGAGGGAAAGGTCATTTTTCTGCACCTATACTCTCGGAAGTCCCAAGGGGGGAGGTAGAGGGGGGAGAGCCTCCCGCCCATTCCCCATTGCTGGGAAGCTGTTCGTCTGGATTTTCGTTCAAAAGTAGTAAAAGATCCGATAGATGTAAAGTTGCTTGGCGTCATACTCTATATTATTTATTTAGATGCCAGGTAATTAATTAAGCATTATTGTCATTGTCCCATTTTTTATAAAAATTGATCCAGAGCTTCCAGGAGGCCTATACAGGTATATGCTAGCATTAGATGCCAGAACAGAGGGCTTTAAAGTAGTCAAAGGGGGGGGGGGGGCTCCAGGAGGTTTGTTGACAACGTATTCTTCTCCTATACTTTCTACTTTCACCTAACCAAATCTTAGTATTCACTAAATTATGGACATTTTCCAGCCATATATGATCAGTTCCAAAAGTATCCGAAGATAGCACCATTTTGCATCTAAGCTTGCCCTTACCTTAACAAAAATTTCTCAAAGGGGAGGGGTCCACCCCCTCCCCTTAGGCCCCTCCCCCAGGACGGCCCCTTTATGAAGTGACAAAGGAAGGATCCCCACTGCTGTATCATACAAAAGTAACCCCCATAAAAACGAAAATGCAATTTACGGGCCACCATTCATTTGGAAAAAGAATCAAATCAGTCGGAAAAATTAGAATTCATTTAATTATGGACATTTTCTAGCCATATATGATCAGCTCCAAAATATCCCAAAGATAGCTCCATTTTGCATCTAAGCAACCTTAAATTAACAAAATTTCTGAAAGGGGAGGAGTCAACCCTCCCCCACGACACCTTTGTGTAGTGACAAAGGGAGTATCCCCACTGCTGTATGTAAACGCAGGGCGCATAAAAATGGTACAATTTACGCGCCACCATTCAGTTGGAAAAAAAAATATCCATCCAGTCGGAATTTGGGACCTTCACCCCCCCCCCCCCCCCAAACATATGACCCTAGCTACGGCCCTGCTAGCAGCACTCTTTAAAAGTTTCAGTTCAATTCTCTCTATATGTTCCCCTTAGTACATGAACTCCATATGAGACTGCAATAATCAATGTAGGGTAAAATATAACCATTAAAATATAAAATACTGGTTGGAGTATCAATGCCCTGCTTAATTCGTCTTAGGAGTGCTAATCTCGAACTAACGGTCTTACATACATGACTTATTTGTTGCTCCCGGCCATGTTAGATTTGAATCAATCCAAACTCCTAAAAGCTTCTCTATACTTAGTATTCTCTAATCTTTGGTCACCAATTTACACATATAGAACATCGTCACTAGAGAGAGTAATTTGTCTTTGTTTTGAACATATTAACATATTTCGTGTTTTGTCTGTAGTGATAACCATTTTATTATCTACGCACCATTGATTGATATTCTTAGAGTCTTCATTTAATTTAACGGAGACTTCCTCTGTGGACTTGCCATAAACATAAAGAATGTAGTATCATCAGCATACATATCTGAAGAGCTGTGTGTAAGACATAGATGAAAATCGTTAATGAAAATAAGAAACAATAATGGGCCAATGATTGATACAACTTAGTTGGCGCGCCGTCATTCTTGATAGAGGAGTCATGCGGCTAGATATGGTGTTCAATGTTAAACTGTGATTTCACCAGTTACATTGTCATATTAGAGCACTGAATTATTCAGGAAGATTGGCCTCAGTCATAAGTTATAGCGCAGCCTTACATCATATTGTAACCTCAACAAAATTACCGGTCCAGAAAAAAAGTGCCACCCCGGTGAAAAACCATATCCCCGAAGCAGTTATGATATTATTGTTCACTGTCGGCTTTCTTCTCTCCTTTGGAAACCAAGGGCTTAAACTTGACGCTTCATGCATTATTAGCATTCAGTTTAGGTTGAAAATGCCAACTGTACGAAACCCAAAGCCGTTAAATAGTAGCAAGTTAGTTAGTTAGATGAAATTTAACGACACACCAACACAAATGTGTTATATAGTGTCAAGTAAAGTTTGACTACGGTCCAAGTCCTTCCCTTTAGTCGCCTCTTACGACAGGCGGGAAATACCGTGGGCATATTCTACTACCCCCAGCCCACAGGGGGCTTAAATAGTAGCAAGATGCATTTTTAGGAAGCAGTACTCATGGGCGTCCGGAGGGGGGCACTTGTGTGCCCCCTGGAAAATCAAAAACTTGAAAATACGAAGAAAAAATACGTACACCCCCACCCCCTTGACAAATTCCTGGCTACGTCTTTGTCAGCACTGTGTGAAGAGTAGCATCTAAACTCTTTTCTGGGAGTAAAATATTTCCCATGAAAAAAATTTGGCCCCGCTAAAAAATTTTGCCCGCCCCTGATTTTTTTTCTGCGGAAGCCCATGGCAGTACTTGCAGTCGGTAGGCCACTTTGAAATTATTTTGACATCATATGCAGCTAGGTCCACGTGCCGAATCCTGGGTCCGCAACTTGAATTACGGATGCAACATTAATTCCGTGTAACTTTTTGTCCCACACTGAATTTTAAATGAATATTAAAGAGGATTCTGATGTAGGACCTGGAATGGGAGGTTACGGAATCGGAATTGGCCCGGAATGGGCTCAGCTGGACTCGGACTCGGAGCCGACTCCAGTCGAGTGCATAAAAATGAGATTTTCATTAATGTTGCCTATGCAACATTTTTATTGGTCCACAATTTAACAAGTAAATGGTCACCTACAGTCAACTAAATTACAGGGTCAGTCAAAGTATAAAATTGCCTCCTGAAAAGTTCTATTTTGATCCGTGCAGGGTCGTAACTAGGGTCATATGTTGAGGGGGTGTGAAGGTCCAAAATTTGACTGGATTGATGTTTTTTCCAACTGAATGGTGGAGCGTAAATTGAACCATTTTTATGCGCCCTGCGTTTATATACAGCAGTGGAGATCCTTTATCACTACATAAAATTGCCGTCCTGGAGGAGGTCCAAGGGGAGGGGTGGTCTCCCTCTAGAATCACGCCTACACGGAAGAACAATATTTGTGGAAACATTGAATAAATCCAATGTGTTTAAAACGGTGGGCGTTACCACTATAACTATAGATGAAAGCGCAGGTATAGCGCGCGAAAATTTTTTGAAGTTATAGAAAGAATCATCACAAAACTCACTGGCAACGGGCCTGATAAATAGCTATTTGGAATATTTTCTGAGCGTATCTAGGTCTTCACCAATATTAGTCTATATAAAATTTCGCTCAAATTTGGGGCGCTAGGAAAATTTTGGGGGAAAAGCCTGGTAGAGCCTATAATTACCTTAATAACCGTCATGAGACGGAGTGCAAATCGTGACGCATGCGCTGGAAGCGCGCCAAAATTTTTCATTTAATAAGATTTCCATGACAAAACCTGCACTCAGATTCTACATCCAGACACTTTCAATTGCCCAACAAACCAACATGCCACTCAAAAACCCAGTCTTTTACCTGGTAATTCGTAAACAGCTTTCAACTTCTGCTGTTGTGCTTCTCCAAAAGCTGCTATCAGAAGGTATTAATAATAAAAACAACATTGAGGTAAGGTTTGAAGCGCGCCGAACGCGCAAAAATTTTGATAGTTTGAGAAGATTTTGCGAAAATTCTGATACATTGAGAAACATTTGTGATAGAAAATGATTACAATGGATCCATCACATACATACATACACAAATATTCCGTGACAAAGGACAGTTTTGATTCGATTTTACGTGATTTTACGTTTTCCATCAATACTTTTTGCAAACTTTTGGCATGATAACCAGGGCTGAATTTTAACATTTACCAGCCTGAGCGGGGTACATGCCCAGGGTCCTCCACACAAGGGGGCCTCACAAACTAGGTTATCACATTTTTAGGGTCATCGGGAGACGCCGTTTAGCTGAAAATTAAATATCCTCACACATCAGCCCCCAAATTGTGCATTTGTGGGAGGGTGTGAAGAGAGGCTAATTTGAAGGGTTGGAAATTGTTCTCAGATTGCTCATAAATGAGTTAACTATTAGTTTCGTCGAGGAAGTTGGCGGAAAACTAGGTCGCTAAAATTAGATATACTGGCAGAAAATTAACCGAATCAGTGAAACCGAAACAGACACTTGTTGTCAACCATTTTCTTCTGGAATTGTAAATTTTGCCCTAATGGCATGTTAGTGGCATGTAGTCCGACCCCTTATAGGATCACCTGCATGCTTTCTTTGGACAACGCACAGGGAACGTAGGCCTATAGGGTAAAATGTAGACATAGACTCCTGCAGCCAGGCGTGGCGTAACGGGAAAAAAAGAAAACATTGGGGGGAAATGGGTGAGTGCCAAGAAGACTATCTAATCGGAGCGCCAACATCAGTTGGCACGGAGCGGACAAGGAAAGTTTTGGCCTTACAAACCCTCCAGATGACCGGAAACGGCACTTCCCGGGTGTTCTAAGCTTTGGGGGGGGGGGGGGGCTTTTTACGTGGTAAACAAACGGGCACGGCCAGACCAGCGAAAGGATATAAGATATGGCCAACAACTAAAAAACCGAACACCAACAACACCGTCGCAAACGAAACAAAAACCACCAACACTACTACTGAACAGCCACAGACACCGAAACTGAAAGACAACACAAAACCAGACTACCATCACTTAACAACCAAAAACCCGAAATACCAAGAACACCACACCAAACTACCTGCCCCGAAGGGCCACCGTCCCAAAGGGCTACGAGGGGCCGGGGTCCACTTGTCCTATTTAGAGTATGTACAGTATTTACACTATTTACACTAAACAAAATTAAACAAAAAAACAAAGTACCGAAGAGATCGAACGAGTCCTGTGGGGGGACAGGCACACCCGCCCTCTTCGGCGACCTGAACCAAACTGGGCAAATACAGGCGCACCTTGCCCAAGGGTTCCCCGGAGGCAGTTGTGGCAAAGGGTAACCTCATTGTCCTCACGTTTATAAAAACTCCACAACCGGATGCAGTTTAAAGTCCTATCAAGGACTTTCCCGGGTGTTCTAAGCTGCATGTACCCAGCCTTGAAATATGGATTTCATGTCTGCAATCTTCCCGCGGTCCCCACTTATTGGAGCACTTGGCAAATATTGGGGTGCTGAATATACCTTTAGACCCCCACTTTTTCATTAGAGCTGGCCCCCAAGCCCCCCCCCCCCGGTTCCGCCGCCACTGCCTGCAGCTAAACCTCGAAATGTCACCGCAGTTGGAAAGCAAAAACTCTACAAAATCAGTTTATATGCCAGAATAGAACAAGAATTAAGATGATTGGTTTCTGATTGAAGCAAGTAACAAGCCTTTGAACCAAGTAACAAGCCTTTGAACCAAGTAACAAGCCTTCAAATTAAGCAAGGCAGGCCACGAATATATACTTATAAAGATCATACGCTACATCTCTTTTTATACGCGTACATAAACGGGTGCGATTTGAAGTGTGACAGATGGGAAAGCTACTGAAATCCCTGAGAATTATTCAGCGCTGAATTGGGCACCATGGGAGCGCGAAGAGCTCCCGGTAGGGGGGGGATACACCGGGGCCCCCTCAGAGCAGGGTTGGCAGTTTTTGCCACAGGCGGTTTTTACCGGTGGTTTTTACCGGTACATGACAAACCGTCCCGGTAAAAACAGATTTTTGCCAAAAAAATGGAAAGAACGGTAAAAACCTATTCTGCTACATTGAGTAAAATGTTGTTAAAAAATACTTTTTATGCCTTTTTTCAAAGTCTAAGGACTAAAATCATTTTGTTACATCACGATTAATCATTTTAGGCAACATTATATACCATGTTAGAGTTTGAATGTGATTTGTTTAGTGATTTTGGCCACTTTTTTGCCAGATTTACACTGTTTTGTGTCAAGTATACTCAGGGACGGCGCCAGGGTTTTTCGATAGGGGGGGGGGGGGCCAAGCATGCTGGGTCAGACCCAGCTTTATTGTTTGGGGGTTGCAGGCATTGAAGACTTCCGAGCCTCACCCTACCCCCCCCCGCCCCTACCCCCCCCCCCCCCCCGTTTCAGAACCTGCATTTTTTGCGTTTTCATTGCCTTGGACTTTATTTTTCTCTCAAAAAAAACTTTTTTTTTTCTAAAATAAATACAAACTCTGAGAAGGGTTGGCTGTCTGTCAGTGAAAACCGGCCCCTCACTGAATGAGACACTCCAACTATGCAGCTGGCGCGGCGGAACGAAAAAATATTGGGGGGGGGGCTGAGTGCAGCAAGACTATCTAAGCGGAGCGCCGCCATCGGTTGGCGCGGAGCGCACAAAAAAATTTTTGGCTTCACAAACCCTCCAGATGGCCGAAAATGGCACTTCCCGAGTGTTCTAAGCTGCATGTACCCAGCCTTGAAATATGAATCATATGTCTGCAATTTCTCAATTAAGGAGAAAAGAATAAATCTATGAAAAATGGTAATACATATTTCTGAGCGGAGCGCCACCATCAGTTGGCGCGGAGCGTTCAAGAAAACTTTTGACTTTGCAAACCCTCCAGATGGCCGGAAACGGCACTTCCCGAGTGTCCTAAACTGTATGTATTCATCCTTGAAATATGGATCTCATGTCTGCAATTTCTTAATTAATGAGAAAAAATTAATCCTCATCATGTGATTTTTTTCTTGCTTATAGAAAAGCCGAATCACTGAGGAAGGGTTATACGCAAAACTGAATTTTATAAAAGGGAGAGGAATCATAACTCTTATGAGGTAACATTAAATTTTTACCTATAGTTTTTCGAGTTTTTGAACCAACGATGTAACCAAATTTTCAAGCTAAAGTAAACTTTACGCAAACAGGAATGACGTCATTTCCTCACATTAATAGACTGATTTATGTATATCGTTAAATTTAAACCCGATTTAGCGTCCTTCATAATCGTATGGCATCATTTCGTAATATGCGTAGGAGATATTGAAATTTTGCAAATTGCACCCTTAAGGGTCTGTAAGTCAGAACGATTGAAAGGCACAGAAAACCGAGAACTGCTCATCAATGTGAGAATGTGAAATCACTTCAGCTTGCTTTAAGTTCACTTTGCTTTGAAAATACAGTTAAATCAACTTTTTATATTGGAAGAAACCCGCATAGAAAGTGCATTTTTTTCTTTTGGTCTATAAAGAACTGCCAAATTTTAGCTAAATTTAAAGTGCACATAAAGGCTAAAAATTCATAAACATATGTTACAAAGCTTGAAAAATGAATCCAAATGGACTAACTGCCATCTTTACAGGAATTCCTGGTCTGAGATATATAAAATGTTGGTGTTTATTAATTTAAAATGCCGGTAGATGGCGCAATAATTTGTGGTGTCATTCTTGTACTACTCAAATTACATTCTTTGTTTTCTTTATTTTTTCGAAAGCCTCTGCACCTTGTGCCAAAATGTGATCACTTTCTCACTGTTATAGGGTGACTTGACTATACAAAACCTCTCCGTACAACAGTAATTTTTGCAAGGTTATATAAACATTTCAATTTCAAAAGGAAACAAAAGCAAGTAATGTGAGTTTTACAAGAAGATCATCACAAATTATTGCGCAGTCGACTATTTCAAATAAAGTGAATAAATTTTGACTTTTAATATCTCAGCAACAGGGTGAGCTATGAAGATGAGAGTTGGATGAGTGAAATTCGTTTCCAACGTCTAAAATATATATTCTTATAATTCTACACTTTAGGTCCACTTTAAACTCCTAAAATGAAATGTGCATGTATGGGATAAGAGACAAAACTGATTGAAAATTGAAAGGGGTGGAGAGGGAGGAGGGAGGGACATACCGTACCATAACACACGTCAGTCTTTAAGCGCCTGTCACACCTCACCGGATTGCAATAACGGAGAGGAAACGAAGACCCAAAATGGCACTCCGTTGATGTACGTTAGTATCCGTTTAGTCTCCTGTTCTCCTCCGCCGACTTCGTTTCATGACCGGGAACGTCCGGTATGAACGGCGAGAGATTTTGAACATGCACAAAACTTGGACCGGATCTCGACCGAAAAAGGTCCCCCTTACGTATTCGTTACTTATCCGTTAAGCTTCCGTTTTATCATTTTCTCGTGCGTTTCTCATACTGGACTTCTCCGTTAGTATCCGTTCGTCTCCGGTGATTGCTAATTGCTCACCGGATTATTACCGGACAACAAACGGATGAAACGTAGAAGTACAGTACCTGTACCGAATGTTCGACGGACACTAACGCATAAGTAACGGAAGCGTAAAGGAATAGAACTGACAATGAACGGATAGGTAACGTACGTTTAACTGAAGAAACGAAAAAACACAGGCAAAGAAACGTATAGGGGACGGACAAAGACCGAAGATGCAGCGTACTTGCATCCTGTCTCCTCCTCATACTAGCCTATAGCTTAACAAACGTTTTTGCCGTTTTTTCTTGAATTTTTTGGGTGCGACTGCATCCTTCCCCCTGCATCCGCCCCAGGCATGAGATGAGTGATCACGGTTCTGAGGGAGGGGTTAAGGGGAGAGGGTGTGAAAAATTTTTCGACTACGGGAAGCCTTAGACGCAATCTGGTACAATATTTTGCATCTTTTCAAGTCATATTTTTTCTCGAGAAATCTAGTTTCTAGGTAAGTAATCCAACGTTCTTTACTTTTGGCCGACTACAGTTTTCCAGTTTTGTTGCACTTATTGTCGACGATTACATAACAAACGGGCAAGGGCGGCGATTTGTGTTGGCTATTGGGTTAGGGGCGCAGAATGGAAGTTGCCATCGAAGCGGAGCGCCATCATAGTTTGGTGGCGGAGCGTACAAGAGAATTTTCGCCCTAAAGACCCCCCCCCCCCCCCCAGACTGCATGAAATGGCACTTCTCGGGATCTTGGAGGCAGTTTTGAACCGTACGATACTTGATACGTGACGACTGACAGGCATGAGAGTGTGAACGGCGTTTGGTTGCGTTGGTATAGAAGCGGAGCGCCACTAACGGTTGGCACCGAGCGTACCGTTTAAAATGTTTCCAAAATGGCTTCTATATCGCAATTAAATGGTCCTTTCCAGACCTTTCAAATTGCACTAAAGCCATCTTGATATGTTGCATGATTTCTATTGGCTGGCGAGGACTGCGCCGATAAAATTTTTGCCAAAACAGCTCCCAGATCGCAAGAATGGCCCTTCCCAGATCTTTCAAATTGAACTGAGGACATTTAGATATGTTACACGCCTTATATACATTTTCCCACTTTCACGGAACTGTTACTCTTCCTCTGGTACAACCTTCCCTGCGTACCAGTTTAACCATTTTGTGATTGTTGTGACATGATTGAACAATGCACACGGAAGTGAAAATCCTACCTCCCCCTCCCATGGTTGGATACGATACTGCACTACAGATATGCCACTGCATGTGTAGGGCAAGTGTACAACTAGAGCTGGTAAGTCCATGCGTACTAGATTTACACACTAAAATATGATGTAGGCCTACTTCTCCGTGAACCACGGTCGTGAAGGTAGCCGTGGAATTCGTAATAGATACCACATTCGCGCGTAGTCCGAGAATTTACAGAATATTGATAAATACGTCCGTCAAATACGGATTTGAATTAACTTTTAATCACTCAAATCAGTCAGTTTAGTGTTTAGTACTATGTTTTCAAATAGACAGCAATTTTCACAGAATCTCGTCAGGGGATATACTGTATGCTACTAGGTATTAACCCTTAAACGACAAAAAAAAAAAACTCAGAGAGAAATTCAATCATTGGTCTTCTGGGATGTAGAATAGGCCTAAGTGTAAGCTCTGAGGTGGATGAAGATAGGCTATACAGCAAATGATGAATGCGTGTATACTCGAACATTCCAAATATTTGCACGAAGGACTATTGCAGTATGGGGCGGATGTACAATGAGTTAGACAGAGAAGACAACGCGCGCGAAGCGCGCAAAATTTTCGAGGATTTACACCGAAAATGTCCCATATGCGACGGATAATGTATCACAATACTTTATTCCATGATACTGTTACACGTCACTCCACCCCCTACAAAAATTATGTGTCTTAAAACGTTA
Organism: Holothuria leucospilota; assembly: GCA_029531755.1. Classification (NCBI taxonomy): domain Eukaryota; kingdom Metazoa; phylum Echinodermata; class Holothuroidea; order Aspidochirotida; family Holothuriidae; genus Holothuria; species Holothuria leucospilota. Next base: position 72,481,790 of record CM055961.1, on the reverse strand, counting down.
TTTAGACGATTTTATTTTTTGGGTCAAAAACCATAGGGGGGCAAATGCCCGCCCTGCCCCCCCCCCCTGTGGCGCCGCCCCTGAGTATACTGTATACACCATCTAGGTATATTTAATGCAGAAAAATGGGAAGGAAACTCATGGAATAATTTAAGGACTTATTTTCAGTTTGATGGGAAGCATTGCTGAGCATACTGGCAAGTTGCTAACCCCACTCATGGGTGTAACTTTCAGGTGAACCTGCCGGTGTGTAGGTTCTATAGTACAATTATAATTCAATGTCTTACATTGACCTTCAGTCAGTGGCGCCTGCACGGGGGGGCATGGGGGGCGCGTTCCCCCCAATCGATTTTTTTGAAAATTTTAAAATGATCCCAAAAGGTGTTCTAAGCTATAGATTTCTGTATGGGGTAGGATGAGGTGTGCTTTCGACCGAGTGATGGGTCTATTGTAACCACTTTCTGTCACATACGGTTCTCAAACTATCACAATTATCGCAAATCCTTCACAAACTTCCAAAATTTTCGCGCGCTCCGCGCGCTTCAAACCTTACCTCAATATTGTCCTTATTAACAAAATTTCCAGTAGCAACTCACACAGAAGCACAGCAACAACAGTTGAAAGCTGTTTACGAATTCTCAGGTAAACTCGGACTGGTTTTGTGATTAGCAAATAGGTTTGTTGGGGAATTGAAAGTGTCTCGATGCAGAGCATGAATGCAGGTTTTGTCTTGGTTATCTTATTTAAAGTGGGTATGACACGGCCAAAGTAACTTCCGTAAATATTCTTTGTGCACATTTTGAAATAAAGCGAATGTTTTTCTGTCTAAACTACGTCCATATACTCCTGAATACGACCTTGTGTATTCTCAAAACAGGCCACACTCAGTCCAGCTGAAATGCGAAAGCGAAAAAAAAAAAAAAAAACGTAGTGAGATCGTCTCAAGACGTGACGTCATTGGCGGCACGGTCAGTAGCAGTTTTGTGCATGAACGAGGCAGCTCATCTATATCATTTCCACATCTACAATCTTGGACAAAACTGTTGGAACACTCCAACCGTTGTACCGTGTACTGTACCGTGTACAATATGATGTCGTGCATGATTTAGGAAACCCTCGTCCCCCAGTACAGTGTTGCGCACGATTTACGAAACCCCCGTCCCCCAGTACAAGATTGTAGATACGCGTTCTTACATAGCGCCGTGCGGGGTGCCGCCTATTGCGTCATAAAAGTCAGGTGACCTGTTGCGGCATTTTTCGAAACTGGATTTCTGCACGTTTTTTCTTCAAATTCTATATTGTAGATACGCGTCCTTACATAGCGCCGTGCGGGGTGCCGCCTATTGCGTCATAAAAGTCAGGTGACCTGTTGCGGCATTTTTCGAAACTGGATTTCTGCACGTTTTTCTTCAAATTCTATTTATGGCGAACTGCGCCAGTTTTAATTGTGTGTGAGATGATACTTTTACAATACTGTACTCAATCTTGCAATACATAGTTATTTTGGCCGTGTCATGCCCGCTTTAATGAAAAATTTCGGAGCACTTCGCGCGCATTCGTCACAGTTTTCACTCCAACTCATGACCATTATTAAGGTTATAATACATGCAACTATTCTGATCACAACGCTTTTCCGAAAAAGAGAAGTACATCCTCAACATCTGTAGGGGCCTATGGGATCTTTCAGTCTAATTTGTAGCATGATGTGGAAGGTATAGGAAGTGCGTATATTTGCCGTTATGCCGTTATGCATTTCAAAAATTCTTAGCGAGCGCTTCGCGCGCAGCCTTTACCAGTATAGAAGGTGATTGTTAATACACTTACGAAGAAAAAACATTCTGAAACGCGCCTTTTAGTCCTTAACCCCTTTGTTATTTTGGATATTTTCCGGCCATATATGATCAGTTCCAAAAATATCCTAAAGATAGCACCATTTTGCATATAAGCAACTTTAACAAAAATTTCTCAAAGGGGAGGGACAGCCCCTCCCCTTAGACTCTCCCCCAGAAGGGCACCTTTATGTAGTGACAAGGATTCCACACTGATGTATACCATCGCAGGGACGCACACTCTCCTCTTTCTCCCAGCCAAAAATTAGAATTCACTGAATTATGGATATTTTCCAGCCATATATGATCAGTTCAAAAATACCCAATAGATAGCACCATTTTGCATCTAGGCAACCTTAAATTAAAAAAATTTCTCAAAGGGGAGGGGCGCTCCCCCCTCCCCTTAGACCCCTCCCCCAGGACGGCACCTTTATGTAGTGACAAAAAGCATTCCATGCACACTGCTGTATACAATCGTAGGGGCGCACAAAAATGGTACAATTTAAGCAGACTTTCGAAGAAGAACTGAGGTGGCATTATGTTCTGCCTCCGCCTCCCCCCCCCAATCACCAAGCCCTGGCGGTGCTACTGCCTTCAGCAGTGTTACATCTTGTTTACAATTCAACCATCCACCTTCCTTCAACATTTCCACTTTCTTGTAACATAAAGTGCTGGCTATCCAGTAAGTTTCTTTCATTCAAACATTACTATTTGTGGTTTATCAATTTTTTTTTCAAAAGGAAGATAAGTTTAAGTTAGTCAACAAATCAAAAGTCTCCTTGTATTTGGTTGGCCATCAATAACTTCTTACTTATTTCTCAGTACAGTGGACTTGAAACATTCAGAGAAGCTCCCTTGATGTAACTCATTTACAGTACTTCAAGTTGCTGCTTAGTCTGCATTTGTGGCACTGTAATTTGCTTCTCTGCTGTGTCAAACTGAAGTTTCTGACATGATATTAAAGGAGTTGCTCATCCACTCCATTCTTCTACTAAGTATGTGTAACAGGTATACCCTACCAACTTGGTGATTGAAGTTTCATATTGAGAACTTTCATAAAAACATAATTTTATTTATCCTCATTTTGAAAAAAACTTTGCTCAATAAATCTAGCCATTTTGAAAACCAACTGTAATTTTCAGGCTATTCCTGTTTGCCATATACACATAGCCTTCTTGTTTGTAATTGTTACACTTACAGTAACATGTTAGGGCTTATACAGCGCTATTGTAACAACAGTACATTTCACCCTGTATTCTGTGTCTGCCAGGTTTCATTGCTAACTTTTTAGGCAAAACAGAAAGTTTAAATGGATATAAATAATTTTATCTCATATGGTTTATTCATCATGTGCAATGGGGTTCAACAACTGCACTCTCTTAATTGCCAGAAGAGGTTTTTTTTTTTCATTTTCTCCCGGTTTTTACCAGTAATAACCAGTTATTACCAGTTATTACCAGTTTCTACCACTGTTCCGGTAAAAACAGGTTTTTTTCCGGCGAAAACCCAACCCTGCCTCAGAGGCAATGGTGTGATCCAGAAGAAACACCATTGTGGGAGAACCCGGCAGGAAAGAAGCTCCCGGAGGCTCTGGAGATTTATAAAATTTTTCATTAAACAAATATGAGAATTTTAAGATTTATTGAAAAAATGGAAATTTTGGGTGTTTGCTGAAAAAATTGAACATTTTGGGAATTTATTGAAGAGTCTGATTCCCTGTTTCCTTTTTGAGAGTATAGGCGAAGGAAACTGTTCTCGACTGGGGGCTGAACGTCGTTTCAGATTAACGTCCAAGGAGAGGGGTGTAAGGGGGAAGGGGTGTCCCATCCCCTTAGGAATTTTTTTTTTATATTTGACGGTCCTTCATGCAATTTTGGGCAACAAATTGAGCGATATTTAAAGAAAACCACTGCGAATTTTTGGCACTTTTACAGAGGGAACAATTTAAGGGGTTCCGTCCTTCAATTGGCGTCGGAAGTATACTTCCGTTCCACCACATTTCCCCCAGTCCCGCCGCTTCCTACACCTATGCTTGAGAGCAAAGACAAGAAACCTGTATTGATGACCGATCGCCGTCGGGGATTACACAATTTATAACAACCATTGAGGCTAATCGACGAAATTTGAGTATTTTTCCAAAGGCGTTGGGGAAGGAGGGAGGGGGCTTCCCCGACGAGGAGTATTTTATTGCATGGTATTTGGAAATATATTTCCACGGTTTTCAACAGGAACTAATACTAATAATGTAAGAATCATGTATGACGGGTGCACGTGTAACGCGCCAATGATGTATTATGCTTAGATCTCCATATCATATAGTAATTCCTTATCCATTCCGTTATATACTATTCAAAAGTTGTCCATTATATGTAATGAATTCCTAATTTCCCCAGTCTCTTTGCTTCCCATTTTGCTAGTTTTTTTTCTTTATCCACCTCAGTACCTCGCCACCCTGAGACTTTCCGAAGTGTTTGGGGTGGAATTCGGATCATTGGGGGCACAACTTTAATTAAACCAGAAGGGCAACTGCATGACATGAAGGGCTGGACGGCATCGGGGACTTTGTTGGCTGATGAAGCACTCCCCTGCCAGTGTTGGTTCTATGGGCCTACTGAAGGGATACTAGTTTGCAGTAGAGGCCCAGAAACCAGGGGAAGCACTCGCAGAAGCTCTGATATGAGATATGGATAAACTTGAAGCCATTTGTGGCCATTACAATGAAGCATTTAACTATCTTTAAACGGCAGCTAGTGTACATGTTGTACTATAAACCAGGGGAAGGGAACCTTTTTCTTCTGAAAGGCTGTTTTGATAGTCACTATATTCCACGTGAGCCCCAACGGTCCTCAGGCGGGGAGGTTGCAACAGGCCTTCCCCCATAGGAAGCAGGCCAAGGAGCCCAAACGAACGCTGGCAGAGGTAAGGACAAAGCCGAGGTAATGAATTGGGGCAATACCCTATAGACGAGTTGGACTTTGTTCAAATTCGTAGGCGTTAGAAATGTCCATCCACTATTTTTAAATGGCGATGATGAATTTGCAAGGATACACGGGCGGCCAGAAGTGCATCATACTCCCATTTGTCTTATTACATAACACATATAAAGGAATAACCTGAATAATGCAGGAACACATACGAAACATGAGTGCGAGGCGGGCCAAAAAACCGCTTTTAGGTGAAGCAATTTATTGACTTTTTTTTTTCAATCTACATTGCAAAATCATCCTCTCCTCAAAAGTTCTTTCTCGTGGAATGTACGAAAACAAACAAGGTCCCTGAGTTTCTCCGTACTGTAAAACTGTGATGGTGCACTTTTCTTTCAACGCCAAGCAGACCTCGGATTTCCACCAATAGTACCTGCATTTTGTAGAGAGATTACGTCTAACAAAACGGTAAAATGTCCACTCTGTTCATGCTAGGTAAGAGTTTTAGTAGCATACTCGTAGTGTTAGTTAGTTGGATGGGATTTTACGACACACCAACACGACTGTGTTATATAGTGACATCTAGAAAAGAAAAAGGGGCAATGTTGAGGTACAATTAACTAAAAAGGCGGCGGGGTCAAACTGCACTAGAGGGTCCAGGCAAATGAGGGAGTCATTTCAAAAATTTCTATACAGTTTACTTTCCTTGAGAAAGTCCAAAATAAGGGAAGGATCTGTCTGTTCGAATAAAGTTTTCAGGTCTGGCACAGCGTAGAACTTCTGGCGAATATGGGCGGGAGTGTTCATAACAGTCAACGAGAATGTGACTGACGGTGACAGCACAATCACAGGGTATACAATATGGTCTCTCATCCCCGTGAAGTAAATAGGCATGCAGGGGCGGATGCAGGATTTGACTAAAGGGGGGGTTTTGGGATTATACTTACTATCTAAGCGGAGCGCCACCATGAGTTGGCGCGAAGCCTACAGAGAAAATTTTTGGTTCAGAAGACCCCCAGATTGCAGGAAATGGCATTTCCCACGCGTTTCCTAGGCTCTTTGATCACGTATAAAAACAAGTTTTCATTGAAATTCCCTGTGTCAGAAATTTTATGATAAATGTCCTGTCAAAAAGTTGTCTTCCTTCTTGTGAGAGATGCATGCTATGTACAGCCCGATAACGATCTTGGGCGTCAGGAGTTCGGAGCATTCAGTCATTTGTTGTGCTCTCTCTAGGCACTCACAGTGACTCACTGAAAGTTGCTCGCTTGTGCTCAATAAAGAAAATTTGGTTTCTCTTTTTGAAATCTTCTGAAAGTATTTTGGTATTGGGGCCTTAAAATTCAACTAGTAGGCTTAATCGCATGCATGGTATTTTTGGTTGTCTCGTTATCTAAGCGGAGCGCGACCATCGTTTGGCGCGGCGTCAGGGTTGGCGCCAGGATTTGCCCGACGGGGGAGCAGACTCCCCGACGGCGGGCCAGAGACCCGAAGCCCTGACAGCCATGATATCGTCAAGGAATTGGTGAGGAGGATTTGAAGAAAACTTGTGTACTAGATTATGATATTGCGGGGCATATATTGCATAATATTTGTATATACTAGAGAAATATATTTCCGCCTTGATTTATCGTTTTCCCTAGAATCTAAACTGTGAAATTTCAAAGCGCGCGAAGCGCGCGAAATTTTTTTTGGATAGGCCTACAATAAAAGGAATCTGTACTTATTTGAAGCATATATATCAGCGGCGTAGGAAGATGTTTGACATTTGCCAGACCAGATGTGACTTCTCGACCTTGAATCCCCTTCCCACACTAAAACACATTTGCTCAATGTGATTCTTCCGATTTTTATTTGAGCAAAATAAAAATATTCAAAGCAAAAAGAAACAAAAACAACAACATGCAGGAGTGTTTTTTTTGTTTGGGAGGCTCTGGAGGACTGGAGATTTTGTGGGGGTGACTCCCGTTTACTATCTAAGCGGAGCGCCACCATAGGTTGGCGCGGAGCGTACCAAGAAAATTTTAGATTTGAATACGTCCCAGATCGTCGGAAATGGCACTTGTCCGGCTTGATAGCAGCTATTAAGATGTGCAATTTTTGTGAAAAAATGTAAAGTTTGATTTGATTTTTTTTATAAAATACATTTCTGTGAGGACAGATTAGTTGAGCTGGCCTAGATTGGGGTCCGAGGATTGGAAGTTTGAACCCCATTTACTATCTAAGCAAAGCGCCATCATAGGTTTGCGTGGACGAAGCGTACCGAGAAAATCTGAGATTTTAATACATCCCAAATTACCGGAAGTGGCGCTTGCCAGGATTTTTGAAGCCATCAAGATTTGTCCTTGTTGTGCAAATTTTGTAAGTTTAATTTGAATTTAACACTTTAAGTCTGTTACAATCTATCCGACTTCATTCAGAATTGTTCAGCGTTGAGTTATCCCCCATGGATTTCAGTGGATTAGTTGGAACTGAGATTTTCTACAGCCAGAGTCTGTTAACTTATTATTAAGTTGTGGTAGAGGTAGCCCCACGATTTGCCCGGCGAACGGCCAACGACCCGAAACTCCGACAGCCCCAATGCCGTCGAGTACTGGTGAGATGGGATTTGAAGAAAGCCTGTGTACTAGCCTCCATTTCATTCTGGTCATATATTGCATAAAATTTGTATATACTAGAGAAGCTAAGTTCCGAGTTGATTAAATGTTTTTTTTTCCAGAATCTAAACTGTAAAAATGCAAAGCGCGCGAAGCGCGCGAAAATTTTTCGGGTCATTTTTCACAAAAACCATAGGCCTATGTAATTATTAAAAACAATAAGAAAGAAAAGCTGTAGGGGTTCTAGACCGTATAGGAGATAATATGCATTGTATCGAAACTACCTTGACTATCCGATGAAACAGCCAAATATTGCTCGGTGAGTCCTTCACCAACTGGCCGTACCGCATAACACACAAGAGAACAGTAGCTAGGCTTCGCAATATGGGATGAAATTTACGACCTCTACATAAACTGTGTACTTTTCCTACGTGTTATGGTAAGGGGGAAAGGACTTGCGCTATCTAGTGATGTAGAATGAAACTATTGAAGAAACCAGAATACCTCTCTTGCGCGCGTAGCGCGCTGAAAATTTTAGGTTTTTATTAGAGAAATTGTCCTCTTAAGAGCAAAAATAGGTAAAACGAAACTGTAAACTGTCGCAATTATGGGGGGGGGGGTAAAATGACATTTGGCCCCCCTTAAAACACATTGGGGTCCATAGCCCCCTTGGCCCCCCGGTTCCTACGCCACTGTATATAGGTCAATTGTCAAGGCAGTTGGGCCATATCGGGCATAACCTACGCTGAACTACCCTCCTCGAGTCACTAGCAGTACCTCACGACAGACACAAGAGAACATTAACTAGGTTTAGCAATATAAGATGAAATGACCGACATTTACATAAATCCATGTATTCTACTTATATAGTTACTTGGAAAGGTGAAAAGGGTTTGTACTATATTTAGCTATCAGTAGTAACGGAACTGAGGAGAAGTGGGCAAAGTGGACCGAAAATTTTGGATTCTATCGCAGAAATGACCCTTTTTAAAGCCAAAATAAGTAAACCGACCAGGTCGGTAGACAGCATTTTCCCGACAGGGGCCGGATCATGCAGTGACCCGAAGTTCCGACAGCCCCTATGTCGAGGGGGTAGGTAAGGAGGGGATATGAAGGAGCCTAAATATTCCAAGTCATTGCAGCGCATATTTTGTATAATATCACTGAATACTTCATGAGCCGAGTTGCGCACTGATAGTGTACTTTTGAATCGGAAACGTAAAATTGCAAAGCGCGCGAAGCGCGAAATTTTTTTTTTTTTTTTTTTGTTTTACACAAACAATATATGTAATCATTAAGAACAAAAAGAAAAAAAAACTGTAGGGGTTGTAGACCATATCAGGGATAACATACATTTTATCGAAACCACCTGGACGACCCTATGAAATACCCAAATTTTTCTCCTTGAGTCGCTCACCAACTGACCGTACCGCATGACACACACAAGACAACAGCAAGTAGACTTTGCGATATGGGATGGAATTTACGACCTCTTAAGTTTGTTAAGTTTTACAGGTCTTGTGCTATCTAGCAATGTAGAATGGAAGTACTGAAGAAACTGGAGTGACTCTACCGCGCGCCTAGCGCGCCGAAAATTTTGGGAAATTGTCCTCTTGAGAGCAAAAAAGGGGGACTACACACTTTACCGTATCGACTAAGACTCCCCGACTGTAAAAAAGTGTAAACATTCCCCGACGGGGGCCATGGCCCCCTGTCCCCCACCTGGCGCCATCACTGCGCGGCATGAACCAAGAAAAATTGACCCTTCTCAGACCTTACAATCTATACTTAGGCCATCTTCATGTTTCATATTTTGTATGTTTGTCATTTCCATGGAAACATTACGTTTCTTTGATACCCTCTCTTGCTGTATATACAACCATGTCGTCTAGAAGCACGAAGGAAAATATGCTAAAATACCGCCTACAGGTCACTGGCACTTCCCATGTGCAAGAAACTCAAGGCAAACACCCACTCTTTTGTATGGAGACATTTTTGAGCGCACAGACCCTACTCTCATTCTGGGCTTTTTGAAGGAAAGTGGCATGTATAGAAATATTTGACATGTCTCCTGGATTTACCTAGATTTTTTGTTGAATTTTACCCCTTTACTTTTTTCTTTTGTCAGTCACATTCTCGTTGACTGTTGTGAATACTCCCATGTTCGCCAGAAGTACTATGCTGTGCCAGATCTGAAAACTATTTGAGCAGACAGATTCTTCCCTTATTCTGGGCTTTCTCAAGGAAAGCAAACTGTGTAGAAACTTTTGACACGACTCTCGCATTTGCCTGAACATTTCAGAGGAATTTGAACTGTACCCCAACTTTTTTTACCTAATTGTACCGCAACATTGCACCATTTTCTTCTCTAGGTGACACTATATAACACAATCGTGTTGGTGTGTCGTAAAATCCCATCTAACAAACTTTTGCATGGAATAATGTTTAAACGTGATCTTGGTCATAACGTGCTCTTGGATAGAAAAGGAATATATCTTGTGAAACAAATGAAAGGGATTCAGTATATAAGCGAATTTTGGATTATAATACCTTCCAGAACAATGGTAATTTCTTTAGATATATGTTCCAACTGAACAGTCTAATTTTCCCTGAACGTCTTTACATCCAAGGGATGTCCAAAGTATGATCAGCCTTATCGATTTCTGATTATATTAAATGATTCCAATTCAACGACAACCACCTTCAGACAACACAATATTTGAATTTTTCAGCGAGAGTACAAGCGAAAAGCTGGAGTCGCGTTCCCATTTTCAAAAGAGAGTTAGGCACTACTGGATGCGATTTCATTGCATATGGGAACCAAGATTAGAGCTGAACCTCCTCTTGAAGGACTCACTGACTCTATAAGGATTTTGAATGAGAGAGAATCGGGACGATAGAAGGAAAAATACGCTGTCAGCAAACTTATAATTATGGCATGTTAATTGCATTGTTGTAACTGAAAATAACCTTCAAAACTTACCGGGGAAAATAATCAATATATTATACAAAATGAAAAATCCTCGAAAATCAAAGGGGGGGGTTTAAACCCCTAACCCCCCCCCCCTTGGATCCGCCCCTGGATGCCATGGGTAAGGTAGGTGTGACCGATGCGAGCCCTAGTCAGGATTAAATCATCTCTACGTTTACTGGGGGTTCCATGTTCCCCAGTACCGACCGTTGGTTTAACTCTGTACAATTTGTTTTCGGGAAAGGAGTCCCATAGTTCTTGCCATTTCGATTTTACAAAGCCATTGATCTTAGGGCGGTAATCAGTGTGAGGCAAGTAGAGATTGGTGACGTCCATCTGTAGGGCTTCTTTAGCAAGTGCATCGACTTTTTCATTCCCTTTTATGCCCACGTGACTAGGGACCCATGCTAGCACAACCGATTTTTGTAGTGTTATGTTGCAGCTTATTTACGAAAAATATCTGTACATTGTAAATGGTTTAAGCAGGATATACGCTTACATTGAGAAGACTAGTAACATCCATATTTAAGTGATTCTGAATATGCATTAATGAATTGCAACTGACGAGGGCAGGATCAAATTGTCTCGAGGGCCAGAGGTTCCCCACCCTGCCCAGAAGAAAAAAACAGTTGGGAATTTTCAACTGGTTCCAACTGGAAGAAGTTGGAAAATTTCCAAGCTGTGTTTTTGGACCAGTTGGAAATATTCACAACCGTTTCCAGTTGTGATCATGTTTCCAACCGGGATCAACTGTTTTCAACTGGGAACCCTTTTCCAGTTAAGTTGAACTGGATCCAGGAGAACGGGCACCCAACCAATGAGCACCCTTAAGCCACGAATGTGTGGCTCAAAAAAGGGTAATTCAGATGTAATTGGTGAACTTCAAAATGCATTTTGTTTTTCCAAAAGTCCCCTGACTCTCTGGCGAAGAGCCAGGGGCGAAAACCAAACAATACTCCCAAAGGAGTTCTGCTCCCCGAAGGAGTAACAACGTCCCCAAGGGACAAACTTTGACTTAACTGAAACCACCTGACAGTGGTCCCGTTCTAGACTGGCTGAAAATGCATTTTTTTTTTCCAAAAGTCCCCTGACTCTCTGGCGAAGAGCCAGGGGCGAAAACCAAACAATACTCCCGAAGGAGTTCTGCTCCCCGAAGGAGTAACAACGTCCCCGAGGGACAAACTTTGACTTAACTGACACCACCTGGCAGTGGTCCCGTTCTAGACTGGCTGAATAGAACAGGTCCCACCTGGGAGCCCCACCGTCGTGATCAGGGATACTCCTGTGCCAGGTAAGTAAGGCTGAAAATGCATTTTTTTTCCAAAAGTCCCCTGACTCTCTGGCGAAGAGCCAGAGGCGAAAACCAAACAATACTCCCGAAAGAGTTCTGCTCCCCGAAGGAGTAACAACGTCCCCAAGGGACAAACAGTGACTTAACTGACACCACCTGACAGTGGTCCCGTTCTAGACTGGCTGAATAGAATAGGTCCCAATGCATTTTCTTTTTTTTTTTCCAAAAGTCCCCTGACTCTCTGGCGAAGAGCCAGGGGCGAAAACCAAACAATACTCCCAAAGGAGTTCTGCTCCCTGAAGGAGTAACAACGTCTCCAAGAGACAAACTTTGACTTAACTGACACTACCCGACAGTGGTCCCGTTCTAGACTGGCTGAATAGAACAGGTCCCACCTGGGAGCTCCGCCGTCGTGACCAGGGGTACTCCTGTACCAGGTAAGGTCCCAATGCATTTTGACTTTTTTTCCAAAAGTCCCCTGACTCTCTGGAGAAGAGCCAGGGGCGAAAACCAAACCAATGCATTTTTTTTTTTTCTTCAAAACCAAACAATACTCCCGAAGGAGTTCTGCTCCCCGAAGGAGTAACAACGTCCCCAAGGGACAAACTTTGACTTAACTGACACCACCTGACAGTGGTCCCGTTCTAGACTGGCTGAATAGAACAGGCCTCACCCTGGGAGCTCCGCCGTCATGATCACGGGGTACTCCTGCGCCAGGTAAGTATCCGGACAGGCCTCGTGATCACGGATACTCCTGCGCCAGGTAACCAATGCATTTTGAGGCAAGTCCAAAACATCTAATATATTACATGTAAAGACATTGCTGTGCTGTGTCAAGTCTTATGTATTTAGTATGTAGAGATTGAGATATACTTAACATAACAAAAATGATAAAAACAAATCAGTAATAGGCTTACACTGTTATAAACTGTTAAAATGTGTTAATTGCAAATTTTGGAAATAAAATTTAAAAATGGAACCATCACAAAACATCCTACAAAAGGACTGAGCTGATAAAATGCATTTTAGCTCGATTATGCAAATTAGGTAAAGCCAGTTGAATATGACCATTTGGAAATGGTTCAAACCAGTTGGAAACAGTTATAACCAGTTGGAAATTATTCCAACTGGTTTGACATGCCATTCAAAATTTTTCAACTGGTAACAATAATTACTGGAACCAGTTGAGAATTTCCAACTGTTTTTTCTTTCTTAGATTCAACTGGACTTAAAGGCAGATTTTCATCACCCCAGACAGTTCCAATTCTCCCAACCACTTACTCCTAGCCCCTCCCACATCTAACTAAAACTCATCTTTATCCAGACACAATCCTAGGTCATTGCTTCAGGGCATACACTAGTGAGCATACAAGCCCTTAATGTGTAATCAGAACACTCTCAGTGCATGCTGTGTAGGGTGAAATTGTAGTTTGGGGGGGGGGGATGAGTGACGGCCCGCACGATCGAGGGGTACTCGTAAGCCCGAAGAAATACCGTAACTGGAACAGAAACCTGTTCGTCTTCCAGCCACGGGCGTTCCCGATTTTTTCGACCGTGGGCCCCCGTAACTCCACCGCAACATGCACGTACGGACCAGTACGGTAATCCGTACGGAGTCAGTACGGGCCCGTACGATTTGGAAACTCCTTACAGTTGTCAGGCAGGCTCGCACAGGCACTTGCAACGACCGTGAGACACTCTTAAGGGCACCGTGCGGATGCCGCGAAGTACCGTAGGATGTGCGACAGTCCCGTGTCGAATTGCAGGAACCTCCTATATGTATTATATGTAAAGATATGGGTAATTTTTAATCAAAAAACTTGTGAACAAGAATTCCACATTGATAACACTTCATATCGTAAATTGACAAAAGGTTCAATTTTGTAAAGACTGAGGGCGTATGATGAAGATGATGAGTATTAAAAATATACCGAATAACTCTTTTTTGAAGGATAAACAATAGCCAGGCGCGGATCCAGGGGGGCCTGGGGTCCCAGGCCCCCCCCCCCCTCGCCACGAAAAAAAAACTAAAGGAGAAAAAAATGCAAATGAAAAGAAAAAAAACAGTGCAACAAAAAAAGAAAAGGAAAAAAGAAAAATTAACAGAGCAAAAATGAAATAAAAGTTCGTCTAAGAAAACCGTATTCAAAGTATATATTTCATGCTAGGGTTGGGTGGGCCGCTATTCGCTGGATTAGCTCTTTATATATCTTTTCAAGGTGGTTGGCGACGAAAAAGGAGGGCTACACATGTTTTGGCAAACAGGTTGAATTACCTGACTAATGTAAAATCGATCGACATATGTAGTATGTGCTCGGCTAGCATGCACTGAAATTTAGTAAAAATATAATAACAATTTAGTGTTAAAGAGTGCAAATTTTTTGTAATCTAGAGGGATTGAAGCGGCTAAGTTTTCGCCACGATACAGACCTTGCGAGAATGGAAGGACAAGAAGACAAGCTGTCAGGGAACGTGCTTATTGTGCACAGGGGCAAACCAGCTGTGCAGGCAAAATGTGGCGGCGTGCATACCCTATTTGATTTCGAAAAAAACTGTCCTGAAAGCTTCGTAAAATGAAATCAAAAGACTTTTAAGCTACAGACAGTGGCCACGTCAGCAACAGTGGGCACATGAGGTGCGAGTGTGTTCCCCCTCCCCCACATCGATCATTGAAAATTTTTAAACTGGTCCCAAAAGTCGCTTAAGCTACATATTTTCTGTCGGAGGGGTGTAGGGTGAGATGTATTTTTGATGACTCGGTTGTATTTGTTCTATTCCATTTTCTTTGCACAAACTGTTCTGCAAAGTATCATAAGTTGTGGAAATTATCTTGACAAAAATTCCGAATTTTCGCAAGCTCGCGCTAGCGGTCAAGCCTTGTGTCAGAGTTGTCCTTATCTATCAATAGCTTTCGGGCGAAATACATAACGGGGGAACAGAAGGAGCAAAAGTGCTTTTAAGGAATCTCAGTCAGAGGATTCGTTTCTGAATAGCATAGTGTGGTGGGAAAGTGGACAGTGTCCGATGCAGGTTGTGAAATGCAGGATTCTGTCATGAAACTATAATATTTAATTCAAAATTTCGGCGCGCTTCGCGCGCATACGGGACAATGGCGTTACACCCGATTTCATATACCACTGACAAAGCTATGACGAAAGAAATGTATTCCAATGCAACATTTTCTCTAATAAAGTACATCTCCTTCTGTGTAGGGCATCTCATCATTATGGTGACCTGTGACTAATCTAGTTAGCACATGATTTGAAAGACTGATAAGTACGTAATTGCAGTTGCGGTATCATTCCAAACATCTGTACCGCGACGTTCAATAACGACGGAAAATCTCTGTCTGAAACGAATTTTGCCTGTTCCACCATCTCTCCTGGCTATACACAAAATAGAAGTAATATTATCATATATCCTCCCATATGGATGTCGAGGTAGTGAGGAATCCCGCTGGCCCCTCTTGGTATACTGTAACTAATTCATAGAGCTCCCGGGAGGGCTCTATACTTATTCTCTGTCAAACCTTGGATATACTTTTAAAATGTAGAGGAAAAAATTTTATTATAGTCCAAGGAAGTTTCTGTGGAACTCCACGCAGGTATAATTGCGTGTACAGTATTCCATGGACGGGGGATCATGGGGGAACGGGGGACGGCGTTCCCTCACTTTTTTGGAAAGGGGGAAATCGTCAAAACAGGTTCCCCTCACTTTTTCCAAAAAATGTTGAGAACAGACTTGAAATTATGCCTAGAAAAACGAAAATTTTTAAGAAGAAAAATAACCTAAAAATAATACACTTTTGTTGAAACGCATCGCAATCTGAGGGCATTCAGCATCTAGAAAAAATTTCCCTTAGGACCCCTCCCCCATGCCGAAAGATCACAAAAACTTATTGCTCCACGTGACGCAAAATTATGGCTACCCACTACTGCTTCTTCCACGCCACCAGGAAGGCGATTCATAAATGCGAAAAAAGGGCCCCCCCCCCCCCAACACACACACTTTTAGAAGGATGGATCCACCGTCATGAAATTTTACCTGGGACTTAAGGAGCGTTGAAGACAATATGCTAACCAACGTCTCTACTCCCCCTCTTTCACACCGACAACAAAAGTTAGAATTCACTAAATTGTGGACATTTTTTTTATAACTACACTCACTTTAGAATGACCCAAAGAATACCAACATTTTGCATCTAGGCCCTAAAAATTAACAAAAAATTTCTCTAAGAGGAACTCGCGTGGGAGGGTAAACCTTCGCAGGGATTGCACTCTCATGTATACTAATAAGAAAAGGGCTCTCCAACGTTGTATATAGCGTATACAAAATCCTCACTGCCTAAAAAAGGCACGGTTTAGCAGTTATCTGCGCGTTCCCCCAATCCACCAACTCAAAGCCAGACACCATCGAGTCATAGATTTCTGAAGGGTTTACCTTCAGAAGAGACCATAAAGAAGGTGATATATTCAATCTATCTTCCTCCATAGGATGTAAGGTTGTGAGAGTCCTGGTGCGATTCCCCACTTTTTCAGTGACAATAACAGGCAGACAGCTCCCGGGAGGCTCATATACGACAATTTTCGGTGCGTTCGCGCGCCACATTGTTTAACGCTTAACGGAGAGAGGTACCGGTTTATTGAGTGAGGATTTATTTATTTGATCACTCTTTACCAAAAGTCATATGAAATCTTGAGTTATCTCAATATTCTTGATTTTAAGCTTGATCTGCAGCACGGATTAGGCCTTGAATTGCTCCCTTTACTATCAATAAGGTCCAAAACGTATATTCGCATTACTCATTCGTTGGTACCATCAAGCACAATTAGTTCGTGTGCATAAAACGTGATTTCCAGAGTCAGCATCTGTAAGGATGAAAAACATACTGGATATTCATTTTTTTTCCCCCGCACTCTTCTACATGAGAACTGAAAACTAGTATTCGAACCCACCTTCTTATTGATAGAAAACGCATAAGGGAATTGACACCGTTACTCCATAGCAATGGTTTCAAATGTAAATTTAAATTGTTCGGCGCGCTTTGCCGCGCAATTTGTTTCAACTGGACGTTCCTCATATACCCGAATACCGTATAAACGAAATAAAAACACTCATTATGGCAACAAATCATTTCAAGTTACCTACACGGGCTCATAACTAGTTGGCGGGTTAAGTCGTTAAGATAACTTAGATTCGCCGTAACTCTGCAGGTACAATATAGTAACTGATTACTGGAGGCATACACATCAAATTTCTATGGCAACATGAAAAGGTATTAAAATCTCACTGACATCAAGAAACTGAAGCGATTTGTGTGCTCCTAAAAGGCAATATTGCGGAGAGCTTCGAGGGGCTTCGCCCCCTGGGGACTCCGCCATGGGGCCCTACGCGGGCACCGGGACCCACACGCGTAGAGGACTTCGCGCTTCGCGCTCGTAGTGCTTTTCGGTCGCACATGAGGGTTTTTTTTTTCCATCTTGCCCCCCCCCCCAAAATTTCTGGATCCGCTTCCCCTGACAAATAGCTGTAACTTAAGACGGATAAAATAGCAACCCCCTCCCAACAAAATTACAATAAGAAAGAAAGGGCGAGGACGAGAGTATGTAGAAGAGTCAATGCAGAATTTTCTAGGGCAAAGTTGAGCGTAAACGGACGGAGATTCCAACATTTTTAGAAATTGTTCTTAGCCAGCAACAAAAGAAATGTGGTCTTTCCCCCCTGATTAAAAACCACCACGTAATTTTGCAACACATTCAGAAAGTGAGAACTTGCTGTACTACAAAGATTTATCTGATTGAGCTGTAAGTATCAACTCGGTTGTATTGACCGAGCTGAAAAATCACTGAGTAAGTCTTCCCTAACACCTATGTCGAAAGACTTATTAACACAAAACCACCTGCAAACCTTTACAATTTTTTTCGGACATATCAAAGAAGATTTTGAATATCACGATGTTAATAAAATAATGTTTGTGTCATCAGCGTAACTAATAACATCGCAGATTACCACTAGCTCTGTGTGAATCATAACATATGATTATGAAAAGAAAGTGGTCCCAAAATCAGAACCCTTGAGGAACACCACAGGTGACTAGTCACGATAGTGAGAATTACTATTAATAATTGAAACGAATTGACGGTCTTTGAGACAAGTAGCTCTTTTGAACCATTCTACGTGCATTACCTTGACTTCCATATAGTGATTAAGTTTATTGAATAGGAATTTTATGATCAGAAGTATTCCAAAAAAGACTTTGAGAGTGTCTTAAGAAGGTACCAGAGACAAAGTGGTCTCTTTTCAAAAAGCCATTTCATATGATATCACTTAAATGTAATAAGGCATGTGAATAGAACGGCCCAGGTAGAAACCCCACAATTGATAATTATAAAATAGGGAATTATGCTATTAGGGAAAACTGTACATTTTTTCAAAAAACGATTTTTTCCAAAATGATTGGAGAAACATGGCAGAGACTGAGATTGGTCTGTAAATTGGTACACAAGTATCTTGGACATCATATTAAAAAAGGAAACGGACACGTGCAAACTGCATGCATACCGGAACATCTACCTAGGTACAATGTATAAAGTAAATATAGGACATAAAGGCTTAGATATAAGATTAGCAACATTACGTGCACACTGTGATGCATGCCGGAAATATTACCCAGGTCAATGATAACATTAAAGATATGACATAAAGGCTTAAGCATATAAGATTAGCAACATACTTAATGACGACGGGTGAAATCTCATCGTAACCAGCAGAAGAGTTTTTAATAACATGATTTTGCTGAGAATATCATCACTTGCTACAGGATGGAGAAATAAAGAGCTAGGACTAGGGGAGTCCAACAAATGGTCAAAAGTGACTGAATCTACATCAGGAATATTCTTTTGAGTCTCAGAGCCAGTATTAGTAAAAATGTATTAAAGGCATCACCTGTATCACCAGGATCAGTTAATGGATTGCCCTCGTGTCGAATTTTCTCAGTAGTACAGTAGTACAAGTAGTAACGGCGTTACTTGTAACTCGTTACGCCCATAATTCTGCACATTCGTTTTGTAAGACAGGTAAATGTCGTAGGTACAGTGTAAAAGCTATATTAGTCAATTGAATGGATCTAGGACGGGCCTAATTACGGTGCCAAATACCTTCACAAACATTGGCTCAAAAAACTGAAAACATTTTTGGTTCAAAAATGAACCATTGTCGGCCCATTTCTGAGGGCAAATTTAAAAGCTAAAACTTTTTGACAAGATGCATGCACAGACTGCTAAGATTCTCTTCAAATTGAATGAACAGCTTACAGAGTTATAATCGAGTTATGGCATATGCAATTATTGTAAAACATCAAGTAAATGAAAGAAAATCCATTATAACTACGAATGATGAAAGACCCAGGTAGAAATTGTCCCACACACTAACGAATAACTGGACAAAACGACCTTTTCACCATGTCTTCACAAGTAGCGGTAGACCTTATCGTGGACTGTGTACCTTATAATATTGGACGAAAAATTTTCAAAATCTTTAAATACTAAAACTAAATTGTTTAAACTCACTTGTAACAATTGTTCTGCCATCGGATCCAGCCGGATGGACACGAGTGACAGGAAGAAGGGCTAGGGCAGGAACCACATGAGCGGCTTGAAGGAATCAAAGCCAAGGCGACTATCACAAGCAACACTAGCGACTTCATATTTGGTGGTGACTTGTCGTCGTCTGTCACAGGTCTGAACAATCGTTGATGAAGCTTTCCAAAAATCTGTGCACACCGCTTATAAGTGAGCTACGTCTTTTATACTATTAAGGGGGATGTAAAGGGTACACAAAACGGACTATCTGACTTGGTTAAAAGACCTTGTCGTCTGGTTGGGTTGATAGAAACACGTCAATGTCATTATGTTTCTCGTTTTATCTGAGCATCGTGTAAAAAATACAGGGTAACTGTTGCTACCTTTCAACGTGTAAAATGGGATAAAAATAGGTTTAAACCTGACAGTTTGTAAAAATAATCTGTAAATGTTAACACTCAGGAATTTTTTAAGGAAACGACGGTGATGCCACCGTAATAGTTGTTAATTTTTTTTAGCAAAAGTACTACCAGGAAAAGTTAAAAGTGTTATTTGTAAAAAGTCGTTCCATATGGTATGTCGTGGTGTTGACACCCACAAGGGCTGAGCGTGTCGTTAGTTTCCTGTGAAATTAAATAACAAAAAAATACGCTAGATTGGAATAATGGACCTCGTTACGTATACTCTCATCTCGCATATATTCTATTAAGGTTGTAATTTTTAAATGTTACAAACTGAATTTACTGTGAATTACAAAATAGGTAAGCGATGCCCTCCTTGTACAAACTCACATTGGAAAGCAATTGCTAATTCGTTTTGAAACCAGAAGGTTGCTATTCAAAGATCCATGAAAGTAGTTGTTTTCTTGCCTAGCATGTTGTTAGGGAGAGCGATCCATGTTATTAGATCAACTCTATGAAAAATTAAGCAATTAATTTCCTTCTCAGAATAAGGTGCACTCAGGCCATTCGGCAGAGGAGAAGGTAACATGTCAAAAAAAGTGTGGCGAGGGGGACTGGCACGTGTCCCTGCCCACCCCTAGTTTCCAAAACCCCTGACGCCACTCTGTGCCTTCCAATGCGGAAACAAAGAAAACAGATGGAAACTGAGTAAGTACAAAGGTGACATCACAAAGTATTGTGCAATCTACCATTGTAAAATGAGTGGATATAGTTCAAAAACATTTTATAATTACAAATAGGGAATGTGGACAAATCTGAGTAATTTTAAACTTTGCCCAGAGGCAACAACCTCTTACAACGGATGCTAAAGTAACTATAACCGAGAAAGGTTGTTGATAGAGGAAACAATTACGGCGTACATGTACTCCAAACCCGCAATCAAAATTTTCATTCGCAAAAATTCAAGGATATCCCATGTGCAAACAATGTAATGGTAATTTATCCATAAAAATACAATTAACTTTTCTTCAAATGCAGTTAACAACCTATTGTTATTGTCCCTGTAAGATGTAGTGCTGATGATGTGTATTCGTTTCGTTTCATTTTTTTAGTTGCAGTACATTTAAAACTTGTTTTATAACAAATGAAAGTGCACAAAAAGATTGATGGTACATAACAAAAGAAAAATAAAAAAAACGCGAACCAGGATGGAGCTGGAAAGTTTGTCTAGTCTGGTTACAATCCAGAGGTTTTATATAAAAATATAACCAAAACATCATGCAGCATATGTGCCTAGGCTATACAGAAAGTGCAGCAATGAAAAGTAGGAATGTTAAAGGCTCTAAAAAACAAGAAAAGATTAAGCAAGATATTAAAGAAAATAAGGCTTTCTTAAAAGTACTTCTTGAACCAACTAATGTAAGGAGAAGGTCGTATATTAGTTTGTAAAGAGGCAATCTCTAGAGGTGTACACCGTAACCTTCTCACTGAGAGTTGGGCAACCATTTTTCGTGTGAAAAGGTTGCTACCAGATTATCGTTTATCTCTTCGTAGAATAGTTATCGATGAGTGCTGTTTGGAAGAAAGACGGATTAAAGTCATGGGACAAGTTGATAATTGTGGTGTCTATATAGGAAGATGGCCTAAGTGACATTTATAGTGATCCTTTAAAGTAAGAAGATTAAGGTTATAGAAATACGGAAGTGTATGGAGCTAAGGTGAAATATTTGCGATTAAACGGACAGCCCGCTTTTGGAGCAACAAAGAGTCTTGGTCGACGTAAGTATGTGGAGGACTTCCCCCCAGAGTAGTAAAATACTGTAAGATGCGGGACTACTAATGAATTATAACTAGTTAACACCAAATTTAATGGGCAGATACATTAATTTAATCTATTCAGCAACACCAACTATGTCTGAAACGGATTTTGCGACATTTGTTCTATGTGATTTTCCAAGGAAAAGTTACTGTCATTGTAAATACCTACAAATTATTGGTGAAAATAACTACTTTTTATATAATCGGTACCTTTAAAATTTATAGAAGAAATCGAGGGTTATCTCTTCTGCTGTTATCAAAAGCCAACAAATTAGTTTTAATTATAGTTTAACGACAACTTGTTAGCAGCTCAACCAGTCAGCCACACAGTTTAAATTCTAAGGATAGCCACTGAAGGGCTTTCGTTTACATTAGAGTTGTGACAATAGACAGTAGTGTTCATCAGCAAAAAGAGTTCAAATTTAAGTAGATTTGACGATTTATACATTACCATTAATATAGAGTTATAAAACGTGAAGGTCCCAAAATAGAAGCATTGTGGACACCGACAGTGATTCTGTAATATTAGAATCTAATTACACGTGTATCGGACAAATTATGGTATATTTGTGAGATTAACTTGTAAAAACCAGTTTAGTGCCAACACCCCGTACTGCATACTTATACCATTTTTTTTGAGTAAAAATGCTATGATGAATAGTATCAAATGCAGTGTGACGAGACCAATAAAACAAGGACTAACAGTAAGAGGCCCTAATGAGTCGAAATTACATCGTGCATAAATTTTGAAGGCAGCATTATGAGTAGAGTGATTCTTTCCCTAAAACTATGACTGTCTAGTATATAAGAGATTATTCGTGTATAACAAGATTAATACACATTAAAACAAATCTGTTATAAACAAGTCTTCTCAAAGATCTTAGGAAATAGCGGTATTTAGAACTGACACAGGGCGGATTAATAATTTGAAACACAATTATCCGAATCACTAGACTATTATCACAGGTAATTATCCTCTAGCAATCTTAAACTCATTCGCCGCCCAAAAATTCCCTCATCCGAAAGATAAATTCAATATTATGGAGTAAGTGGATCTACAACTATCACTCATGGACAATGTTTTCAATACTCATTGGTTATATCGTAATCATACCCTGGATGATTTTGTCGTCTTGTAAATTTCACGAACAGTTAGAGATACACTTCCTCACGGCTGTACCAGGATGTAGAAACGCAAAGTATTATGCCCATTATATACCATTAAATCTGTAACTAGAAACTGACAATACTGTATCACCGTATCTCAATTGGCTCGTTTTCACCAACAGTGAAATTGAAAGAGAAGTCATTAAAACTTGTCGGCATAGTCCATTATAATGCGTAATTGTAGGGTATACTTGAAACGCGACCCTCAAAAGAAAATGCTTAGGCCCCCCCTCTATTCAACAACCTGTAAGCCGGGAGGAAGTTATCTCTACTATTGCTGAATTACAAGCCGCCCAAAAAGTCACCATTGCATGATATGACATAAACAATGAAGTATTAAAACATGTCCATGAGTATATTGTAGATCCACTTACTCAACTATTGAATTATCTATCGAGATGAGTGAAATTTTCACGAATGAGTTTAAAGATTGCTCTATGTAAATAACCTGTGTTAAAAGTCTGGGGATTCGGATATAGTTTCAAATTATTCGCCTTTCCTGTGTGTTTACCAGCTCTTTCTAAGATCTTGACCAGGAGACGGGTACTTTTGTTATAACAGGGATTGTTATAATTGTATTTAATCGGGTTAATACGTATAATCTCTTATAATACCTAGACAGTATAAGAGTTTTAGGTGAAAGCACTCTACCGGCGGAATGCTGACTTAAAATTATGCACGATGATTGTAATTTGGATAACAGGGCCTCTACGAATGTAGCCTTGTTTTATCGCTTCATCAAAGGCATTGATATCTATTCATTCATAGCATTTTATCCAAAAAATTGTATAAGTATGCAAGTAACGTGGTCGTGTGCCACTAAACTGGTTTACAAGTTAATCTCACAAATAGACAATAATTTGTCCCCGATTTACACGGTGCAAAAGATTCTATATATATAAGGCAATTCACTGTCGGGTCCCACAAGGCCTCTATTTTGGGACCGTCACGTTGTATACTATCTATATTAGATGGTATGTAATTAAATCGTCAAAATCTAATTAAATTTGAACTCTTGCTGATGATACTACTGTCTATTGTCAAAACTTCTAATGTTAAACGAAGCCCCTCAAGTGGGCATCATATAGAATTAAAACTGTTGTGGCGAAAGGACTGGTTAGCTGCCTACAAAGTTGTCGTTATAATATTAACAAAACTAAAGTTTGTTGGCCTTTGATGAACAGCAGAAGAGCTAACCCTCATTTCTTCTAAATTTTAAAGGTACCATTATTAAAAAATCAGTTATTTCACAAAATTGTAGGTATTACAATTGACAGTAAGCTTTCTTGGAAAAAAATAATAGAAATTGTACGCAAAATCGTTTATAGAATAGTTGAGTGTTCATTGAATTAGTATTAATGTAATATATTCCCAGTAAAATTGTGTTAACTATTTTATAATCATTAGTATGTCCGGCCATCTTACAGTCTTTTACTCTGGTGGAATACTCCTCAAACGTACATTAGACAAACTCTTTGTCTCTCAAATAGCGGTGCTAGTCCGTTTTAATATCAAATATTTGAACACTTACTCCCATACACGTCCGTTATTATTCTAATAACCGTTAATATGCGTGAACTTTAAAGCGATCACTATAAATGTCACTTAGGCATAGTTCATATATAGGACACCACAATGATCAACGTCCCCATTGACTTGAATATACGTCTTTCTTTCCCAAAACAGGCACCACTCATCATAACTATTCTACAAGGAAGAAGAGATAAATCTCGGTACAACCTTTCCACACGAAAAAAATGTCTTTGCCATCTCTCAAGTGAGGAAGTTACGGTGTACCACTCTAGAATTTCCTTGACACTTAAATACGACATTCCCCTTACACTAATTTGTTCAAGAAAGACGTACTTAAAAAAGCACTTATTTCTCTTTATATCTATGCTTAATCTGTTCTTGTGTTTTATGAGCCTTAACATTCCTATCGATTCATTTGCCGCACTTTTCTGTATAGCATCAGGCCAAATAGCTGCATGATGTGTTTGTTATATTGTATATAATAAAACCTCTGGATACCCTTGTACAAGCACTAGAAAAAACTTTCAGCGCCACTCTCGGTTCCGCGTTTTTATTTTTCTTTTGTTAAGGCTACAACAAATCTTTTGTGCACTTTCATTTTGTAATAAACAAGTTTATGTACTGCAACTAAAAAATGAAAACGAAAAAACGAAACAAACATCAACAAAACTACAACTTATCAAGGACAATAAACAATTAGGTTGTTAACCCAATTTGAAGAAAAAGTTAAATGTATTTTATGATAAAAAATACCATATAATTTTTGCAAAATGGGTATCCTGATTTTCGTAATGAAATTTTGATGCTGGGTTTGGGGAGACATGTACGCCAGAATTTTCTCTATCCAATAAAAGCCGGTTCTCGGTATATTACTTACATCTGCTGTAAGGTTATTGGCCTCTGCGGACCAAAGGTTTTAAAAATTACTCACTATATGTCCAATTCCCATTTGTATTATATAAATGTTGAACTATATCCATCATGTTACAATGGTAGATTGCACACAATACTTTGTGATGTCACTCTAATGTACCTACTCGGTTTCCCATCTTGTTTCCTTATGTTACGCTTGAAGGCACAGAGTGGCCGGGGTTTTCGGAAAAAAACAAACAAAAACAACGGGGGGGAAAAAGGGGGGGCAGGGGACACGTGCCAAGTCCCCCCCCCCCCTCCCACCACTTTGGGGAATGTTCCTTGCTCCTCTGCAGAAAATGCATTGAGTGCACTCTTATTCTGAAAGGAAAAGATTCTGGCCGTAACATTTCATAGAATGATCTGATACATGAGCGCTCTCTCCTCACAAATGCTAGGCAAGGAAAAACATACTCTCTTCATGGTCTCTATAGAAACATTCCGTGTTTTCCTAAAAAGAATTATCAATCTGCTTTCAAGTGAGTTCGATACAAGCGACGGGCCATATCTATACTATGTGGTAATTCACAGTAAATATCAAGTAGTTTAGTTACATTTCAAAAATTAAAACAACTTAATAAAATATGGTGTGACGATGAGGAGTAGGGACGCTAACGAGGGTACATCGCCACGGAGCAACAAAGTTAAGAGGGTATTTTTTGTTATGTAATTTCACAGGAAAAACAGACAGCGTTCGCCCTGTGTGGGTGGTCAACACACAACGACATACCATATGGAACGAATTTTACAAAAACACTTTTACTTTCATGGTATTACTTGCTAAAAAAAATTTAAAAACTATTTAAGTGGCCATCCACAGGTCGTTTCTTTAAAAAAATTCCAGATTGTTAAAATTATAAAGACTAATTTTACAAAACTGTCAGGCTTCTTAGACCTATTTATCCCATTTTACCCGTTGAAAGGTTAGCAACAAGTTTACCCTGTATTTTTTACAAATGCGCAGAAGAAACGAGAAGAAACATAATGATTGACGTGTTTCTTCAACCAACCAGACACAAGTCTTTTACCAAGCAGATATTCGTTTTGTGTAACCTTTACATCCCCTTAAAAAAATATATAAAACGATCGTACCACTTAGACAGCGGTGCACAGTTTAAGATTCATCAACGATTGTTAACGACCTGTGGACAGACGACGAAAGGTCCACACAAATATGAAGTCGCTAGTGTTGCTCGTGATAGTCGCCTTGGCTTGATTCATTCAAGCCGCATCAATGTGGTTCCTGCCTAGCCTTTATTCCTGTCCACTCGACTTCGTCCACCCGGCTGGATTCCGGATGGTCAGAACAATGTTCAACAGTGAGTTTAAAACAATTAGTTTTAGTGATTTAAGATTTTTGAAAATTTTTAGTCCAATATTTATAAGGTACACAAGTCCCACGATAAGGTCTACCGCTACTGTGAAGACATGGTGATTGAAACGGTCGTTGTTGTCCAGGTATTCGTTAGGTGTGTGACAATTTTACCTGGGCTATTCATCATTCGTAGTCTATAATGGATTTTCTTCTCATTACTATGAGTTTACAATAATTGCATATGCCATAACTCGATTATAACTCTGTAAGCTGTTCATTCAATTTGAAGAGAATCTTAGCAGTCTGTGCATGCATCTTGTCAAAAAGTTACTTTAGATTTGCCTCAAAATGAACCGAAATGGTTCATTTTTGAACCAAAATGTTTCAGTTTTTGAGCCAAATGTTGTGAAGTATTTGGCACCGTGAATATTCCCGTCTGAGTCATTCATTTACTAATATAGCTTTTACACTGTACCTACGACATTTACCTGTCTTACAAAACGAATGTGCAGAATTATGGGCGTAACGAGTTACAAGTAACGCCGTTAGAATTGTAATACTGTGACTACTGAGAAAAACTCCACGAGGGCAATCCATTAACTGATCTCTGGTGATAACAGGTGAGTGCCTTTAATAAATTCTTTACTAATACTGGCTACTGAGACTCAAAAGAATATGCCTGATGTAGATTCAGTCACTTTTGAACATTTGTGGACCCACTCAGTCCTAGCTCTTTATTTCTCCATCCTGTAGCAAGTGATGCTTATTCTCAGCACAATCATGTTATTAAAACCTCGTCTGCTGGTTACGATGAGATTTTCACCCGTAAGTCATTAAGTATGTTGCTAATCTTATATCTAAGCCTTTATGTCATATATTTTAATATTTATCATGTTACCCGGGTAATGTTCCGGCATGCAAGGCAACATGCACGTCGTATGGTGCTAATTCTTAATATCTAAGCCTTTATGTCATATATTTAATTAGCATGGTACCTAGGTAATGTTCCGGTATGCATGCAAAATGCACGTGTCGTTCCAGTTTTAATAATTGATGTCAAAGAATTGGGACCAATTA
Source organism: Holothuria leucospilota (assembly GCA_029531755.1). Lineage (NCBI taxonomy): Eukaryota > Metazoa > Echinodermata > Holothuroidea > Aspidochirotida > Holothuriidae > Holothuria > Holothuria leucospilota. The sequence continues at coordinate 72,454,375 of CM055961.1, read as the reverse complement.
CCGACCAAAGTCTCAGTCCGGCCAGGTTTCCTCCAAGATTTTGGAAAATACGTTTTTGAAAACAAGTTACAGTTTCTCTAGTGAAGGCATAATGTCTTTTCTAAATATCAATTTGGGTTTCTACCTGGCCGTTCTAATTCACATGCCTTACTACAATTAAACGTGATATAATAATGAAGGCTTTTGAAAAAGAGACACTTTGTCCTCTGAGTTACCTTCTTTAGACCTATCAAAGGCTTTTGATACTCTTGATTAATAAAAATTCTATTCACTAAAACTTAATCACTATATGAATCAGGAAGGTAATGCACTAGAATGGTTTCAAAAAGCTACTTATCTCAAAGACCTCAATTCGTTCAATTATTAATGTAGTAAATTCTCACTATCGTGAAAAAGTCACCGTGGCTGTTCTCAAGGGTCTTCTGTTGGGACCACGTCTTTTCATAATCATAGTTAATGATTCACACAGAAGCTAGTGGTAATCTGCATGTATTTAGTTTACGATGATGACACAACATTTTTTATTAACATCGTGATATTAAAATCTTTCTGATATTGAGTCAGAAAAAATTAGTAAAAGTGGTTTACAGGTGGTTTTGTGATTAAAAGATTTCACTAAATGGTAGGAAAGACTACTCAGGATTTTTTAAGCTCGGTCAATAAACCAATTGAGATTTACATACAGCTCAATCAATAAAGCTTTGTAGAGTACACAAGTCTCCACTTTTAATGTCGGCAAATTCTTGGGGTTTTTATAGTGTGAAAAGACCACATTTCTTACTTTGTTGCTAAAGAAAATTTCTAAAAATAATTAGTTGAAAGCATCGGCCGTTTACGCTCCAACTTTGCCGAGAAAAATTCTTCATTACTCTCTACAATACTATACGTCCTCCCTTTCTTTATTATTCGTAATATGTATTGGGGTTCTATTTAATCCGTCTCAAGTTACAGCTATTGTCAGTGAAGCGGATCCAGAAATTTTGAGGGGGGTGGGGCAAGATGGCAGTAACCTCATGTGAACCGAAGAAGCACTACGAAGCTGTCTCTCGCCGGAACGAGTCCATACGCGTGGGGTGCCGAGCGCCCCGCGTTTAGGACCCCGGCGGACTCAAGGGTGGCGAAGACCGGGAAGGCTCTCGCAATATTGCATTTTAGGAGCACCCACAAACGGCTTCAAGTTTCTTATGTCAGTGACGATTTTATACCTTTTCATGTTGCATAGATATTGATGTGCTATGCCGCAGTATCAGTGTAACTATATGTACCTGCAGAAGGTTACGGACGAATCTAAAGTTATCTTAAAACTGTACCGCCAAACATTATGAGCTCGATGTAGGTAACTTGAAATTGATTTTTGCCATAATGAAGTGTTTTATTTTCGTTTATACGAGTATTCGGGGGATAGGAAGTCAGTTGAAACAAGTGCGCGCCAAAGCGCGCCGAAAAAATTTGAATTATTTTTTTTCATTGGAAACCCATTAGCTATGACTAACGTCGTCAATTCCCTTGATTGCGTTTATATCAATTAGAAGGTGCGGTTCGATACTAAGTTTTCAGTTCTTTCTCATGAGAAGAGGAGGGTGAAAAAAAAAAAACAAAAAGAATATCAGTTGTTTTTCATCCTAACCAATGCTGACTCTGAAATCAGTTGATGCACACGAATTAATTTGGCCGTATGCGTACCAAACGATGGAGTAAGCGAATAAGGTTTGGGACCTTATTCGATAGTCAAAAGGAGCAACTTCAAGGCTAACAGTGCGCAGATCAAGCTAAAAGCAAGAAATATTGAGTATAAACTCTAGATTTCATCTACGACTTTGGTATAAACGTGATAAAAATTAAATCATATTCACTCAATAAAAAAACGTACTTGCTCTCCGTGAGTAAAACAATTGCCGCGCGAAGCGCACCGAATATAAATTGGTCGGTTTATAGAGCCTCCGGGCGCTCTGCATTTAATGTACACTGATACAAAAGGCGGGACAAACAAGGGACTCTCACAACCTACACTCTATATGGAGGAGAGATGATATATCACATTCTTTATGGACCTCTGTAAGGGTATACCCTTCAGGAAATCTATGACGATGGGAGTAGGCCTGAGTGGTGATATGGGGGAAACCGCAAGATAACCTGCTTACAAACCGTGCCTTTTTAGGCATGTTGGATTCTGATCTACGCCTATTTATACAACAGTGGGAGAGCCTTTTCTTATTAGATACCTGAGAGTCAATTCCCGGAAGGGGTTTTACCCTCCCCTCTTGAGAAATTTTTGTAATTTTAGGGGACCTATATGCAAAAAGGCTGGATATCTTTGGGTCATTTCTAAAGCGAGTGTATGTTTAAAAAATGTCCACAATTTAGGTGAATTCTAACTTTTGTGCGGCGTTGAAAGAGGGGAGTAAGCGGGGACGGTAAAAACAAAAAAAACCCATATGTCTTCAAACTCCTTAAGTCCCAGTAAAACTCATGAGCTGTGGATCCATCTTCAAAAGTGTGTGTGTGTGGGGGGGGGGGGACTTTTCGCATTGTGAATCGCCAGTACCTAGGTGTGCGTGGGAAAGCAGGCCAGTAGGTGGGTAGCAAGAATTTGCGTCCAGGGGAGGCATAAGTTTTGTGATCTTCACGGTATGGGGGCAGGGGGTCTTATAGGGAAATTTTTCGAGAACTGCAGGCCCTCAGATTGCGATTCGTTGCAACAAATAAGTGTAATGATTTTTTTTCGACGTTTATTTTTCTTCTAAAAATTTCGGTTCTAGGATTAATTTGCAGTAAGTCACTGTTCCAACATTTTTGAAAAAAGTGAGGGGGACTTTTATGACGGATGTCCCCCTTCCAAAAAAGTGAGGCGGGACGCGTCCCCCGTTCCCGCCATGATCCACGTACATGGTAATAATGTACACGCAATATTACTCTGCGTGGAGTCACAAAGAAACATTCCTGGACTATAATAAAATTTTCCTGTTACATTTTTAAAAGGACATCCAAGGTTGACCGAGAAAAGGTATAGAGGCCTCCGGGAGCTCTAAATTAGTATACAGTATACAAAAGAGGGGGCCACGGGATTCTCACTACCCGATCATCCATACGGGAGGAGATATGCATATATTACCTTCTATTTTGGTATAGCAAGAGAGATGGTGGACAGGCAAAATTCGTTTCCAGCATAAAGATTTTGCTTCGTTTATTGAAAAGTTCGCGGTACGAGTTTGGAAAATAAGCAACGGCAATTACGTAATTTCAGCCTTTCAAAATCCTGTGCTGGACTAGATTAGTCAAAGGTCCCATACATGATGAGAGCTCCCTACACAGAAGGAGATGTTACTGTTAGAAAAATGGTAATGGAATAATTTCTTTCGTCATAGCGTTGTCAGTGGATATGAAATCGGGTGTCAACCCTGTCGTATGCGGCCTGAAGCGCGCCGAAATTTGAATTAAAATATTAGTTCATGACACGAACCGCATTCACAACCTGACATCGGTACACTGCACTGTCCCACCAGCCTATGCTATTCAGAAAAAAACGAATCTGCTGATACTGAGAATTCTTAAAAAAGACTTTTTGCTCCTTGTTTTCCCAGTGAGTAGTTACCGAAAGCCTAATTGATAATAAGGGCCAACTCTGACACAAGGCTTGACGCTAGCGGCGCTTGCGAAAATTTGGAATTTGTCAAGAATTTCCAGAAACTTATGATACTTTGAGAACAGTTTGTGAAAGAAATGGATAGAACAAATAAACCCGTCATCAAAAATACATTCTCTACCCTACACCCTCAACAGAAATATTGTAGCCTTAAACGGACTTTTGAGACCCATTTTTAAAAAATTTTCAAGAATCGACGATGGGGGAGCGGGGACCACACGTCACCCATTGCCATCGCGCGCACACGCTGACGCTATGTCTGTAGCTTAAAAGCCTTTTGAGTTCATTTAAAAAATTTCAGGACAGTTTCGAAATCAAATAAGGGTATGCCACGCCGCCACTTTGCCTGCCAAACAGCTTGGTGCCACCTGTGCACAATTAGCACTACACCTGACAGCTTGTCATTTGTCTTTCTTCATGCAACGGTCTGTATGGCGAAAACTTAGCCTCTCAATCCCTCTAGATTTACAACAAATGTCAGCTCTTTGAACACCAAAATTGCTACTAAATATTCAGTGCAGCCTAGCCGAGCAACATACTACATATGTCACGATGTTTACACTAGTCAGGTATTCACCTGTTTCCGAACATTGTAGGCCCTCCTTTCGTCGGCCAACCACTTGAAAGAATATATAAAGAGATAAATCCAGCGATAGCGCCACCCAAACCCCTACAGACAAATATAGACTTGAATACGTTTCCTAGACCACTTTGATTCCTTTTTTTTCGCTCTTAATTTTCTTTTTCTTTTCTTTTTTTTAATCTTTTTTTTTCTTTTTCTTCTTTTTTCTCCTTAGTTTTTTTTCGTGGCGAGGGGGGTGGGGAGCCTGGGACCCCACGCCCCACCCTGGGGAATCGACGCATGGCTATTGTTTATCCTTCCAAAAAAGAGTTATTCGGTATATTTTTAATACTCATCATCTTCATTCTACGCAGCAGTCTTTACAAAATTGAAACCTTTTGTCCCTTAATTCACTGATATGAAGTGTTATTCAATGTGGAATCTGTTAGTCACAAGTGTTTTGATTAAAAATTACCCATATACTATAATATAATACATATAGGCAGTTCCTGCAATTCGGACCCGGAGACTGATCGCACATCCTACTTGTACTTCGCGGCATCCGCACGGGTGACACATTAAGAGTGTATCACGGTCGTTGCAAGTGCCTGTGCGAGCCTATGCCTGGACAACTGTAAGGAAGTGTCACAAATCGTACGGGCCCCGTATGAGCTCCGTGAGGGATTCCCGCGTACTAGGTACGTACGTGATGCTTTGCCGGTTGGGAGTAAGGGGCCCACGGTCGAAAAAAATCGGGAACGCCCGTGGTGGAGAAGATCTTCGAAAAGGGTGTCTGTTCTCAGTTACCGGTATTTCACTCGGGCCTTACCCGAGTACCCCTCGATCGTGGCGGGCCCGCAATGTTTCAGTTCGGGTCCGTACGATCGCCCCCGTAGATCGCCCTGTTCGATTTGTGTTACGGCGCCAAGTAATCAGTAATGACCATGGAGAGCCATACATTAACACAAAAAGCGGTTGTGAAACTCACCAACACGTCAAAGAAAGTTTTTGCACAGCTAAGTGAGAAACAATTAGCACACATTTTAGAGTAGATTCGTCGTGTACGGTAGTTCTTACCACCGCTTGCTTTAAGTACCCAAGTAGGCCGTGCATTAAAAAGCACGAAGGAAAATTTTTTCCGGCATCTTTCAGGATTAAGCTAAAGGATTTCTTTCTGGTACGATTTTTCTGTGAAACCATCTTGTAAAAAATAGAAGTTTTAAATCTTATATTAATTTCCTTTTTATGTGGGTAGTAAATTTTTTCCCTCTTTTGTATATGAAAAAAAAAAACCAAGTTTCCTTTTCCCTGTATTGGGTTCCATAAGAAAGCTAAAATTTTATTTATTCAGGATCTTTGTGCTCCACGCGGTATATTCTTACAAAATTAGGGTTGGTTTTTGGGGAAGGGGGGAAAAACCCCCCCCAAATTTTTTTTTAAGGGGGGACTCGTAAAAGCCCCCCAAAAAAGGGCAATGAATTTTATTAGAAAGTTTGGAAAAAAAAATAACCTAAAAAAAATTTTGTTGCAACGTGGTTTTGGGGGTTAAATTTTTAAAAATTTTTTAAACCCCTCCCCGGGAAAGCAACATTTTTTGCCCCCCGTAAACGAAATTTGGTCCACAAACCCTTTTCCCCAAAAAAGGAAAACCCTTTTTCCCCTAAAAATCCCCCCCCCCCCCCAAACCTTGTTTGGAAAATTCCACGTCATTTTTTTACCGGGGAAACTTGGATTTAAAAACCTATTCCTCTTTTAAAACTCCCTTTCCCCCCCCCCAAAAAAAATTAAAATTTCCAAAAAGGGGGAAAAATTTTTAAACAAAAATATTTAGAATAACCCAAAAAAACCACATTTTGCATATAGGCCCAAAAAATTAAAAAAAATTTCCAGAGGGGGGGGGAAACCCCTTTAGGATTGCACCCCAGTACTAAAAAAGTTTTCCCCAGTGAAACCCCTTTTCAAAATATGCCCTAAATGGGGGGGGGGGTGGGGGGGGGGGGGGGTGGGGGGGGGGGGGGGTGGGGGGGGGGGGGGGTGGGGGGGGGGGGGGGTGGGGGGGGGGGGGGGTGGGGGGGGGGGGGGGTGGGGGGGGGGGGGGGTGGGGGGGGGGGGGGGTGGGGGGGGGGGGGGGTGGGGGGGGGGGGGGGTGGGGGGGGGGGGGGGTGGGGGGGGGGGGGGGTGGGGGGGGGGGGGGGTGGGGGGGGGGGGGGGTGGGGGGGGGGGGGGGTGGGGGGGGGGGGGGGTGGGGGGGGGGGGGGGTGGGGGGGGGGGGGGGTGGGGGGGGGGGGGGGTGGGGGGGGGGGGGGGTGGGGGGGGGGGGGGGTGGGGGGGGGGGGGGGTGGGGGGGGGGGGGGGTGGGGGGGGGGGGGGGTGGGGGGGGGGGGGGGTGGGGGGGGGGGGGGGTGGGGGGGGGGGGGGGTGGGGGGGGGGGGGGGTGGGGGGGGGGGGGGGTGGGGGGGGGGGGGGGTGGGGGGGAATTGTAAACAATATCATGTGATCAATTTCCACCAATCGGGATTGCCTTGAGTTTGAATTGAAACAGAGTCCAACTGTCAATCATGTGTGACGTCACCAAAACCGTCATGCAATCAGAAAATTGATCAGACTACGAGAGACGTTCAATTTGGGGGGACTGCATTTTCCCTTTAAATTAACAAAACTTTCTCCCCTCCCCCTTAGATCCTTTCCCCAGGACGGTACCGTTATGTAGTGACAAGGGAAGGATCCCCTCTGCTGCATACAGTCCCAGGACGCTTACAGAAAACAATTAAGGCAGACTTGGGGGACTCAGGTAGCATTATGACGTCATCTGTGGTGGGGTGGCGCCACTCAATACGCCAACACTCTGTCATCCTGGGAGTTCCGGGAAGTCCGGGACGAAATGTCAAAATCGGGAAGAAAATTGTCCTTGCCCCCCCCCCCTCCACACTGGAAAAGCTGGCTACTCCGCTGGCCGGGCCACACCCACCTTTTATTTGAAGACTCACATTCAGAAAATGATAGCCGAAGACCTTGGCTAAAAGTAAACCAAAGTGGATAAGAATTGCTAAGGCAAAGGGGGCAGGGAATTACAATGGCCCATAGACTAAATGGTTTGTTATTTCCAGATAGGTGCAATACGTCAAGGATAGAACACAATTTTGGTAAATTCTGAAATTGAGAGTTGCAATTTTTCAAATGCCTAACTCACAAATTATATATGCTATCTGTCTGTTATTTTCAGGAGTTATGTATATTATATTGTAGAAGATAGGTGTAAAAATCAAATTAATGGGTATAAAATATTACGAGGTAATGGGGTAAATATTTTTTTAAATTCAAATTTTTGTCAAAACTAACCAAAAAAATCACTTTTTTGTTATTTGTTGGTATCAATATTCCACCAAACTACTAAAACTGTATATCACTGGAATGAAAATTTTTCCAGCTTTTATATGACACCTTGTTTGAGGGTATGTGATCTTCTGAAAGGAAGATAGCTCCTTAAACCTGAAAATCCAACATGGCGGCCATTTTGTGGCCATTTTGGATTTTATGGCCACACCCACCACTTATTTAATGACAGACATTCAGATAATGATAGCTTAGGATGCTGACTAAATGAAAACTAAAGTGGATAAGAATTTCTAAAGCAGAGGAGACAGGGAATTACACAGGCCGATAAACTAAATGAGTTATTATTTCCAAATTGTACACATTTTGACCACATTTTTGGTAAATTCTGAAATTGAGGGTTGCAATCTTTCACAGGTTATAACTCACAAATTAAATTTGCTACCTGTCTGTAATTTGCAGATCTTATTTATATTATTAATAAGCTTATTTTTGAGAAAAATCAAATGTATCAATGAAAGCGTTCACGAGATACTGGAGTGAACATTTTTTTTAAAATTTCAATTTTTTGTCAAAATTCACAAAAAATATCAGTTTTTGGCCATTTTTTGGTATCAGTATTTTACTAAACTACTATAATTGTATATCAATAGATAGAAAATTATCCTAGCTTTTATATGACACATTTCTTGGTGGTATGTAACCTTCTGAAGAGAAGACAGCTTATTAAACCTGAACATCCAAAATGGCCGCTATTTTGGATTTCACGGCCACACCCACCACGTACTTAATGGCAAACAAGCAGAATATGATGCCTAAGGACCCTAACTAACAGAAAAACACAGTGAATAAAAGTGGCTAAGGGGAGGGACGGGGGGTTGCGGTGGCCCATAGACTATGTAAGGTGATTAGCATTATGAGGTGTAACGAACATTTTTTTATGTTTGTTAAGGTGTTAGTCATAGATATGTATTAATGTGGGGTAAGAAGACGAGAGCACGTACCGGCCTAATGGATGAAGCGTCGGAACTGTGATGGAAAAGTTGTTTGTGCAATATCTGCCATACTAGTGTCGTGTTGTCTTTGCGCAAGCGGTTTCATCTAAATTTCCGCACTCTGAACGTAGATGAAATGAGCCATTGGATGGGTGGCTCGTGACGACGCGCCGTGTAGCTCTGCTGGAAGCCAATGATTGTTTCTGGGAAAAGTTGTCATTGCGCAGGGGTTAAATGTTTAAAGATTTTGAGCGTAGTTGAAGATGTGAAGTGCTTTAGAAAAACAAATTACTATTACCATATTTAGAAAGACAACAGGAAGATAAAACATTAGTCGAAATTAATAAGGCTGCAGTGAAAATAATTTCGTTTCAAAGACAGTTTGACTAAAACCTCAATTTAAAAGGAAAGTCTTGTTCTATAAAACATTTTACCATCCGTAAAGATTGTATTTTTGAAAGACAAAACAAATGCGAATGTTTTTTACACATGCAGGAAAGAGTTCACCATTCCGTCGACACGTAATCGTTTAACAATTCCCGAATACAATCACACGCTCTTCAGGTACACAGATATTGATAATAAGGACATACTTTTGTATCAAGTAAGACCACTATTACTCATTTTCTTGACATTTCAGGGGGTTGAATGACAACAAACTGGAAGTACTTTCTGCAGAGATCTTCGGGAACCTTCATTCCCTGCAAGTACTGTAAGTTGTAATAAATCTATCATTTAAGATGGGTTCCTAACCGTGATAGCAGGGTTGCCTGGTGTTAATGTTTAGTATCCCCGGTATAAATTCCAGTTGAACCCAGTTGCAACTACAACTGGGCTCAACTGGGATTCAACTGTGTTAAACTGGGGTCTAACTGATTTAAACTGGGAACCAACTCAGTCGAACTAGGCTCCAACTGGGAGTGAATAAGGGATCATGGCCTTCAACTGTGTCGAACTGGGATTTGTTGTGTTGTGAACTGGGTTTAACTGGGAGTTCAATATTCTCAACTATGTTTTCAAAACCAGTTGGAATCCTAGTTGAGAACCAAACTCAACCCACTTTAACCCAGTTCAAGTTTTTAGTCACATATTTCTTCAACTGATATTTCGCAGGGTACCACAGATTGGGTCTGCTTGATGCAGACACTGTGTTTATCTGCAGCTGGGACTGGCTTACACGAATGATAACACTTAAAGGGCAATCCTATATGGGCCCATATGGGTGAACCCATATGAAGCGATAAAATTTTGCACTCAAGACTCATAAGGGGCCATATGGGTTAGCCCACACGTATAAGTCAGATATACTGCACTTTACCCATATTTTAAATTATCATATCAGTTGCCCGTGGACCCTAGAACTAATGGATATATGGGCTGACCAATATAGGCCCCTTTTAATTATGGGTGCAAAGTTCAATGGGGACCCCGTATGCTGGCCTATATGGTACACCTAAGGATCTCATACGGGCTATCACTCTTGGGCTTTGGCCTGACTGTAGACAAAACATTCCCTTCCCTAACAGTGTCAGTACGGTACATGCTAAATGTAAAGAAATTACTTTACATAAAGGCATTCTGAAGCTCTGCCCAAGGGGCACAGGTGTAGGGGGTGGGGTTGATAGCTTCCAGGAGTTCAGGGGAGAGGTGCATGTTAAGATGTAGGAAGGCAATATTAATTATTTATTTTTATATGCACACCCCTGTCTCCCATTGACGTTGGGCCTAGTTGGCAGCACCATGCATTTTGGTCATAATAAGCCCCCACCCCCATTGACAGGATTAAACCTTTGCCAGTGGCAAAGGGAGGGTTCATTCCCAAGGCCTTTTGTATCACTTTGAGTATACCATTAGTTGTTTATGTCATTTCAGATATTGAGGCAAGCTCATTACTACCACATAAGAGGCGGAATTCCCAGACCGGTAGCCAAGGGGACAAGAGGGAAACCCCCTGAAAAATTTTTTTGCATCCTCTAAAAATTTTCCAGGTTGCCATTGACTTAATACATTTTTACACATTTGGGTAACCCCTGAAAAATTTTCGCCTGCCTTTAAGTCATTTGGCCCCCATCCCACAGTACTTAATTCTGGCTACCGGACAGGGAATTCCCTGGGTTAGGGGAATAAAAATACCTGAATATTTTGGAAAATACTTTTATTGACTTTAACATTTTACACAGTTCGTTTTGCTCTATTCACCCCCATTCTCTCCCCCATTTTCACAATCATCTCTGCCACTGAAAATTACAGCAATGTTTGATCACCCACTTTATATCTTTCTGTTAATGACTCAGATGGCAAGCCACAGTACAGACGTAATGTATTAACAATCTTAATGTTGCAGGAATTTTTCTGATATTGTTGAAGTGTATAGAATTTTAGGTGCTAAGAGTGTTATTTAACAAATTAAAGTGCCAAAACTTGAATTAAAATGTATTTTATGCAACAAAACTTGAACATCAGGACTTAAAATGGGAAATGTTAGTGTCGTTAACCAGGAAAATGAAACTTGATTTGTGGAAACACTGTGACACTTTCCGACCGTTACCTCTTTTTTGAAAGCTGGTTCTCCTTCTCCTTCTCCTTCTCCTCCTCCTCCTCCTCCTCCTCCTCCTCCTCCTCCTCCTCCTCCTCCTCCTCCTCCTCCTCCTCCTCCTCCTCCTCCTCCTCCTTCTCCTCCTCCTCCTCCTCCTCCTCCTCCTCCTCCTCCTCCTCCTCCTCCTCCTCCTCCTCCTCCTCCTCCTCCTCCTCCTCCTCCTCCTCCTTCTTCTTCTTCTTCTTCTTCTTCTTCTTCTTCTTCTTCTTCTTCTTCTTCTTCTTCTTCTTCTTCTTCTTCTTCTTCTTCTTCTTCTTCTTCTTCTTCTTCTTCTTCTTCTTCTTTTAGGATGATTAAAGTAAACTAGCTACAACGATTTTGATCAAGGGGCTAAGAGCTGGTTTTAAAGCTGTCCACTGAAGGGGCACAGCAAACCTGTTCCGGTAATAGGTTCCAGCTATGGATAGTTCTTGGATAGAGAGATTTCTGATAGCAAAGCTTGTTTGTGGAGGGATGATGGTATAGATACCTACCACTAGTACGACGGGTAGTCCGTCGATTAAGGTTTGAAGGGTCCATAAGATGATTCCTTACATTACTTGGAAGTAATCCATGCGTTTCTTTATACATAACAACAAGACGAGCCCTAAATCATCGAGTTTTAAGGCTGTCCCATTTAAGATCTTTGATCATCTCAGAAACACTTGATTGGCGACTGTAGTTGTTAAAGATGAATCTGGCAGCACGCCTCTGGACATTTTCTATAGAATTCTTTTCGGATTGGGTATAGGGGTCCCATACCGTACTACAATAATCGAGAATGGGTCGAACAAGAGCAAAGTACGCTGCAGTCGTAGTATCTTTATCACAGTGCGAGAGGTTTCGCCTCAATAGGCCAAAGGTCCGGTTTGCTTTGGATACAACTTGGTTAATATGTCTTTTCCAGTTCATACTAGAAGACAGTTCAACTCCTAAGTAAGGGTGATGATTAACCTGCTCTAAAGTATGATTAACCATTTGGAAAAAATATGGATTTGGATTTGCTTTATGGGAGACTGTCATAGTAAAACACTTAGATTTGTTAAACCCCATCTGCCAGATTGATTCCCACTGACACAAATTGCCAACATCATGATGAAGAATTTTTGTGTCCTCTATGTTTTTTATTTCACGATACAGGATACAGTCATCGGCAAATAACCTGACGCTTGATTGAATATTTGCCGGCAAGTTGTTAATATAGACTAAAAAGAGTAAGGGTCCCAAGACAGTGCCCTGAGGGACACCAGAAATGACTTGGGATTTGTCTAAAGACGTTCCATCAATTAGCACCCTCTGGTAACGGTTTGTTAGGAATTTCTCAATCCAATTTAAGATGTTATTTCGGATTCCAACATGCTTGAGTTTATTAAGAAGTCGCTGGTGGGGAACTGTATCAAAAGCCTTGCTAAAATCCATTATGATTAGGTCAGCTTGGCTTCTGTTATCTAAAATCTTCATTATATCATCAACAAGGGCAGAACGCTGAGTTTCGCATGATCTCCCTTTACGAAAACCATGTTGAACATCAGCAAGTACATTAAATTTGTCAAAGTAATCCATAATATGACGGTGAATAATATGCTCTAAAAGCTTTCAAGGGATGGATGTCAACGACACAGGCCTGTAATTCGCAGGGTCCGATCTTTCACCCTTCTTATAAATGGGAGTTATATTAGCATCAAGCCAGGCTGCTGGTAAACATCCACTTGACACCGACTTTTGGAACAACTTCTGAAAAATGGGGGCAATACTGTTGGCACAGGACTTTAAGACTCTGGCAGTGACATTGTCAGGCCCAGCAGCCTTGTGCACTTTAAGATCAGTTAAGAGTTTAAGGACACCGGTGGTTGAGATCTTAATGTCCCCTATATCAGGGATGGGACTAGAATCGATAACAGGCATACTATTTAAATTCTCTTTTGTGAATACAGAACAAAACTGATTATCCAGGGCTTCGGCTTTATCTTTAGAAGTAGACAGGAGTTTTCCTTGAACCTGCAGCGGCGAGATACCAGAAGTATCAGTCCTCTTAGATTTAATAAAACTCCAGAAAGGCTTAGTATTATCTGATTTCAAGCTACCCCCGATAATGTCTCTAACGTAGCTATTATGAGACATTCTGATTTTCCTATCAATACTTCTCCTTAATTTCCTAAATTCAAATTTATGGGAGGACTGACCATACTTCTTGACCTTATTGTAAAGTCTCTGTTTCGTCTAATGTCCCTCTTAATTAACCTGTTAACCCATGGATAGGAGAAACGACTTGAGCTTAACTTTGCAAGAATATTCTTGTCAATAGAGTTAAAGAGAGTAGTCATGAATAATTCATATAGTTCATCCATGGATGAAGAAGTGATTAATTTTGGAGTTAGCTTGGTATTGAACTCTTACATATCATTATCAATATTTGAGAAATTAGCTTTGTGGTACAAGAACACTTTTCTTTTAGGTGGTCTAAAACCTTTTGGTTTAAACAATGCATTTACGATGACTACGTCATGATCACTAATGCCACTATCAACGTGGACGGAATCAACCCGGGCTGGACTATTTGTAAAACAGAGGTCCAGGATATTAGACTCACGAGTAGGCTCCTTGACAATCTGGTGTAAATTGAAGTTATTAGCGATGTCGATCATAAGGTTGCTGATGGCAGGATAGCTTCCACCAGTTTTAAATGACATAGTATCCCAATCCACACTGGTGCTTGCAGTCCTCTTCAATTACATGGAAATTTCAACTTTTGTGTCACCGAAGAACTATCAGAATCATAGTGAGTCATGTTTTAAGTTTAATTCTCCTATCAAACCATGTATTCTGCTCCCTTATAAGCCAAAAAGATGGAAATTTGCCTAGATATTTATAAGACATTTGTAGTCGTTAGGACATAGCTTAACTGCAATATGTACTGTGCACAGTAGTACAGCCTAGTGTTAACCCAGTGTGACAACTGCTGTTCTCAGGACTGTAGCCCATGATAAATTGTTTATGAAGAGAAAACTGTGAATTTTGAGCAAATGCCCCAAAATTGATAACATTGGCCATCAAATTCAAACTTAAGCCTAGTTAGCAGGGTGGGTTGGAATGTTGAACAAGGTATACTGAATTAGGTCTAGGCCTAGCGGCTCTACCTGAGGCTGTAGCCTAAGCCTAGCCTATGTGGGCCTGCAGTATGTTGATTTGGGATAAAGTAGAGGGGTTAAAACGAAGGTATCCAGTCAAAATGCCCCTTTACCAAAACGTCCCCACTTTTTGGGTACCAAAGCATCCCCACTTTTTACCAAAAACTGAGTAATTGCAGAATACCCCGCATATCAAAGCTACTGTAAGCCGGGGAAACAGCAGCTACTGTACGTAGTGGCTATGAATTATTGCACATAACCATTTTTTTGTTTTGAAAAGAAGATATATCTAAGTATTAAAGAGGATAGGCTAGTTCGAAAATAATTACTAAGTCCTTAATGAAATTTCATACGGTTTATAGTGTACCCTTTAACAGAAAACAAAACGGAGTAATTGCAGAATACTCTGCATATCAAAGCTAAGCTGGGGAAACAGCAGGGTACATAGTGTTTATAAATCATTGTACATAACTATTTTTTGTTTTTAAAAGGAGATATATCTAAGTATTAGAGAGGATAGGCTAGATGGAAAATACTAAATCCTGGATGAAATTCCGTACGGTTTAGTGTGCCCTTTAAGGGAAAACAATTTTGGGATATATTTATAAGAGGCTACGGCTGGTACCCAGTTGCAATTTCGGGATAAAGTTTTAAGAGGCTACGAGGATACGCAGTCAGACTAGATTAAGAATAAAAAGGTAGTATCCTTTAAAAGGCTACAGGGATACAAAGTCAGAATAAATCAGTAGTATGGGTATATGAATATAGCAGGTAAGTTTAATTTGAGAACGACTCATTGTTGTCCATGTCTTAATAAACTAACAACAGGTAAGAATGACTGAATACAGTAGATAGCAGCCTACAGGTGAGTGCCTGCATAGCCCCATAGCCTGTTAAAAACAAGAGCTTTAATCTCATGGGGTATTCTGCAATTGTGCCTCCAAAACATCCCCATGTTATTATTTATGTGATACAAAAACGTCCCCGTGTATGATACATGAAAACAATTTAGAAAGCGCCAACCTCATTGCAGTAAGGATTGCTTCCATCTACAAATAGGCAATGGCAATTTTTGTTATTTAAAAAAAAGAAAGAAAATCGGATATTTTTAATTTAAATCAATCTTTTTTTTTATTTAAATCGAGTTTTTTTATTTTTTTTTTATTTCATGTCATCGAGCAATACATGCTCCTTAATATTTTGCAATGAATATGTTTGCTTTTGCTAATTTTATCCCTTTTTGGTCTAACATCTTACTTAAATGCAATGCTGGCTTGCTTGCAAGATTGTAAAATATTTTTAAAAATCTTGGAGTATCAAGGCTATTTGTTGTGAGGTCCTGTGAATGACAACAATTGTCCTACAGATGCTCTTATACTGCACTTGCTACAGTACACAGCTCTCAATGAATAACTTCTAGAAGCACATATGTGACCACTATTTTGAGCAATGCATATGAACTTCTAACTTCATTGTAAACTTTAACAAATTGTGTGTGGGTTTGTGAAATTTTTAGGGACCAGTCACATCCCCCCTAGCAAAGTCTTCCCCTGACAAAGTCTCCTCTTTGGCTAACAAATTTACCCCTTAAAAACTCGCCCCTTGACAAATTCGCCCCTCGACAAAGCCTCCTCCCCCTAGTTCAATAAAGGTCCTGATGACAAAATTAAACCCCACACACCCCCACACACCTTGTTCAGTGATCTTACTGAAATAATAGTATCATCATTGAAACAATTAGTGTTTTCAGATTATTTATCATTCTCTTCACTACAGGGAGTACAGCATGGCATGATAAACCCTGCATAACCTTTGGAATTGTGATGGGCACTCTGTACAACATAAACTCAGAGCTTGGATGTACAGGCAGTTGGCTTATTTCGCTACAACAGGAGATGAGGTACTGTAGTAGACACACTGGACATTTTTTGCAACTCTAATGTTAAAGTGATACTTAGTGGGTACTACACTGTACCTTCTCTATAATTACACCAGAGTTCAAGCGTCGCTTAATCTTTGCAGAAAAACAAGAAAGGCTATCTACAAAATTTTTGTTAGACTTTAAGCCAACATGTTGTCAGCACCTGAACTTTTAAATGTGTTGAAACAACTTTTACAAGGAACCCTCAAATGTGAGTTGTGATTGGAGTTAAAGATTGTATGGAATCCTCTACGTGTACATTATTTACAAGTAACAGAGAGCTACCACAGTACAGTACTCGAAATTGAAACCCTGGATTTACAATGTTTTGAAAGTAAACAGTATGGATATGATGGGCTGTTACACAATGGAATTGCAACATAGGTCCACAATATATACCGTACTTAAAAGAAGTGCCGGTATCAAGCTACTGTATGTTCCACAGGTGTGTTTCTCTATGGGCCTAAAGCCATGTACAGTATTTGTTGGAACCAAACACCAGTGGACTCTCATTTGTTATGAAGAAAGACCTGGCAGAAGTTATGTGTCTTATTTATATGTATATGTACTTTATATACTGGAAACTTGTCTGGCTCAAGATTCTGAATGCTAAAAGACAGTGCTCTCAGTAAGTTCACACCAAGTGATGCAAAAAGTTACTCGTTACGCAACAAACCAAAATACTGTAGGCATGTTTTACAATAAAGGGGTCCAAATACTCCCACAAGTTACCAAAATTTAGAAAATGTGCTTTGTCAGAACTTTTTTGCTAATGATAATCTTTAACATGTCCACTAGAAAAATCTACATTCTCCACAATAACTTTGACTTTTGTTATCTTTTTAGACACAATGTTTCTATTGTAACTTTTGAAAAAACAAGGTGTTGCTACTGTAACTTGTGGAGGACGAAATTTATAATTATTATCCCATGAATGTTTGAAATTTCCAGATAATTTTTCATAACAGTTAATAAATTTGCAATAATCTATTAACACTTTGCCAACAGACCTCATAAAAAGTATGAAAATAAAAAAGCGACCCATCTCCAGATTAATATTTGTGAAACTTACTGGTGTTGCTATTGTAACTCTTGGACGGACAAAAAAATCATGGAACAGGTTTGCATGAACAATGTTATTTTGCTGTTACATGCACAAATGCAAATTTGAAAAGGCATAGTTTCAGCAGGACTACACTCAGGCTGTACGGTACTTTACCTTCATTTTTCCCATTGCTTGTTTTACTATACTAAAGTAGCAAAATACTGCAACTTACCATGTTGAATTGATATAATGTGGAGTTACAATAGCAACATTATCTCTACTTTATTACTCTATTCACTTAAAGGAAAGACATTTTCCAAATGTCATTTCTATATCAGATAAGTATCACTGGTAAAACATATTAGCATTATACAAATTATAAAATTGTATGATGTATGCTTCAACATTGATGATAATTCAATTTGGACGGACAATACAGCTGTTTTTGCTACTGTAACTTGTCCGTCCAAAACTGATAGTCTTATATACAATATTTGGACATGAATGGCAATTATTTTTTGTTGATTTGGCAACGTATATGTCCAAAATGTTATTCGGCAAAGCAATAGGAAAGGATTAAAATATTTCAAGTGCAACTAGTACAGAATTGTTTGTTGCTACTGTAACTTAATGCTATTGTAACTACTTGGGGACGGAAATCACTAAAGTTCAATTTTATAGCTATAAGGTATAGAGCAAAGCTGTTTTTCTCTGCCAAGCTACTGAACTGTAGGTAAGATGTGCAATGATATAAAGATATTCAACTGAAGTACTATATCTGAAGAATAATAGATAACATAAATTGTTGCTATAGTAACACCCAAAGGGGACGGATGTTACAATAGCAACATTTGGTCTAGCTTATTTTTAGGAACAAGTTCATAGCATTTGATATCTGTTGGTTGTTATCGAATATTTCACTCATAGTTTAAAACCAAACATGAGTAATCATTGTAGATCACAATATTTGGGAATTATCACAACTTTTAATTTTTCCATTTAGGGGACGGACACTAATGCCAAAAATTGAGCACTTAAATTCGAATAGCCCGTACAGACTATAAAATTATTAGGCTAATAAATAGTATTAATTGTATTCAGTACATGTCCAAATTAATAATATGATGTATTAGCTCAACAAATTATTTCAACTGTTTTGTAATTCCTTTATTATAACATTGATGTAAGTTATTGGGAGTATTGTCCGTCCCCATTTGTCACATTCTGGTTGCATTAACCCCTCTAATCTCAAAATCTTGAATGGAAATACAAAGTAGTTGTTTTTTTTTCTATCAAAAAGCATGGTGTTGATCAGCATAATATGTTTGCCAATGTAGCTCTTTCCTTCAAACACATTTTATAGGTACTTCTTTCTAATCCATGGACCCCTTTATTGTGGAACATGCCTGTAGCTATCCACATTCTTTTTAAGAACTGGACTTACCAAACACTCAGCTATCTGGGAGCAGCATTTGAGAAGCCTTGAAGAGTACTGTACTATTAAACTTGGAGGGGAAGAGGCTGTTTTAATTATAGTAACCAGCTCCTGCTTTACAACAGTCAGACTAAAGATGGAGGGACCCATGCAGCAGTTATGAATTAACATGGGTCCCCAACTTCCTAAAATCCTGTATGCTGCAAACTTTATCCAGCTACTGTATAATGTAACATTTTAAGTACTGCAACCTAAAGAAGCAAATTTGTTGGATACTGTAGTGTAGTGAAACTCACCATTTGGTTAATATCAAGGTGAATTTTCAACAAACTTTTGGCTTGGATTAATTTAACTCTCTGCTTTTCCAGTGCATGTTCTTGTTAGATGTAGGATGCTTTGGACTATAGTTGACAGTGGCTATGAACTTCATTTGACATTATTCTGCTCAATGCATCTTTGTGAAGTTTAAGTACCGGTACTGAAATGTTCATTCACAGATTCTCTGAAGGTGTTACATTGTCAAGTACGGTAGTAAGTACAGTACAATAAAAAAAGCCATGTCCTTGTTTTGATTTATAATAATGACTGACTTTATGTTAGACATGCAAAACACGGCTATGATACTGTGCACGTTTATATTGAGTGATACAGTGGAAGAATAAAAATTTAGTATTTTGGAAGTTGTGTGTACTGTAGGTATCGTTATGTGTAGAGTGATTCAAAAACCTGCCAATTAAAATTCCCAGTAGATCAGGCTAGGCTTAGATATATAAATATATATTAACTTAAATGCAGTGAAGACTAGTTGGTGAAAAACCTGGTTGAGCCCAGTTGAAAAAAGACCCAGTTGGAAAATCCAGTAAAACAAAACCCAGTTGACGGGAGACCCAGTTGACAAAACCCAGTTGACCAAAACCTAGTTGAACCAAACCCAGTTGACCAAAACCTAGTTGACCAAAACCTTGTTGAACCAAACCCAGTTGACCAAAACTCAGTTGACCAAATCCTAGTTGAGGATGTTCCAAAACACACATTGAACCTAGTTGAAAAACCCAGCTCAACCTAGTTGAAAATATCGAACTGGGTTCAACTGGAATTTATACCGGGGATATTCCTCGAAGTGTTATTTCCACATCCAAAATTTTCAGAGATATTATACTATTGCATTTTCAATCAGTGAGTTACTTGGACTTGCCAATATTGACTTGTGACTTGACTTTGACTTGTCACCATCTCTGAACATTTTCAAGACATTGTAAAACTATGGTTATCGGAAACTGCTTTTTGTTGTCCATCCATGACTTGTGAAAGTAGTTCATTTATAAATACCATGGGAAACCATTAAATTATTTCCTTAATTTGTCGTAAGATGATGGTTGTTAAATTTCTTTGTAGAGTTCTATCCAACAACTTCATCGGGCACCTTGATGATTACACATTTAGAAATCTTTCACGCTTGGAGTATTTGTAAGTATAGGGATCGTTTCATTTTATCGTAACAAGATTGAATATAATTGGAACTGGAAACAATTGTAACTTATGAGATTACGTTTGATGTAAGTATAATGTTCTTTTACTGATTTGTTCAATCTTTAGCAAAAATTGAACGCTCTCTTTGTAATATTCAAACGTGTTAAGTACATTAGCTTGGTTGTCCGGTAACACAGTTATTTGATAGTTGACGTGTAAGGTGTTAGCATTATGAGATGTAACCGACAGTTTTTACGTATATTAAGCTGTTAAACATAGATCTGTACCAAAAAAAAAGTATTTTTGTTCCTCAATATATACCGAGATACCTTGCACTGAATGGCTCATATACGATGAATTTGCAATCGGAAGCAGAACAAATAAAACTTCCCCTTCACACACACACCGCTCCCACACACCCCGAAAACACACACGTGCATAGAAGGGTTAGTTAGTTAGATAGGATTTAACGACACACCAAAACGAATGTGTTATATAGTGTCAACTAGTCAAAAAAGTAAAGTGTAAGTGCAGTTTCAACTTTGGTTTAAGTTAAACTTTCAAGTTTGGTTTCAAATACAGTTCAAAAATGGTGCAAGTCCTCCCCTTTAGTCGCCTCTTACGACAGGCGGGGAATACCGTGGGCATATTCTACAACCCCCAGCCCACAGCGGGCTACGCGAGGGAAATCATAGGCCTGCTTTTTCCTGGAGTTACTTTCCGTGTCACTGACTTCCCTGTTTTCAACACCGGCTCTAGAGAATACCTACGTACGTTCGAATATACAAAATTGATCGCTATACAGCTATTTCACTGGCGTCGCAAGTCTCCCTCGCAACGTAACCGTGGAGGTACCGTCCACTCGATCAGCCACTGCTCAAGAATGTGGTTGTACTCCGAGACTCAATGTACATGGCTAATGTTATACTTTCATACTACGAAAATAAGAATAAAAAATTCCTTCAATCGACATTGCAACTCGCAGTCATGTAAGGTTGGGACTGATGTGCTCACTGCCTACGTGAGGGAGACTGACATGTGGAAACGGTTCATTCACACAGGTGTGCGATCGGAGACACTTGCAGCATGTGATGTTGCCCTTGCGCAAGGTGTTTTATATCAATTGCCGCCCAATCCAGAGGTAAAATGATTACCGAATAGGTGGGTAGATCGTGGTGACGCGCCCTGTACAATTGCTGGAAGCTGAGGATTATTTCTGGCAAAAGTTGTCGTTAGCGCAGGGGTTAAATGTTAATAAAGTTCTGAGCGTAATTGAAGATGTAAAGTGTTTTTGAAAAACAAATTACTATTACGTAATTTAGAAGACGACAGGAAGATAAAAATCAGTCAAAATTAATTAAGGTGAAGCTAAAACGTTGTCGTTTCAAAGACCGTTTGACGGAAGCCTCAATATAAAAAAGGATTGAGCCTCGTTCTATAAAACATGTTACAGTCCGGACAGAATGCATTTGTAAAAAGACAAACATCTGCGAATAGTTTCACATATGTAAGAAAGAGTTCACTATTCCTTCGTTACGTAATCATTTAACAATTCCCAAATATAATCTCACGCTCTTAAGGTATACAGGTATTTATAATAAGGCCATACTTTTGTATCAAGTGTGACCACTATTACTCATTTTCGTGACATTTCAGGTGGTTGAATGGCAACAAACTGGAAGCACTTCCTGAAGCGGTATTCAGGAATCTTCATTCCCTGCAAAAACTGTAAGTTGTTATGAATCTATCATTTAAGACGGGTTCCTAACGTTGAAAGCAGGGTGGCCGGTGTTGATGTTTAGTATTCCTGGAAGTGTTATTTTCACATCCAAAATTTTCAGAGATATCATACTATTGCATTTTCAATCAAATTGATGGAAACTTTCCAGACAATGTAATTTGATTAATGATAAAATTCTAGTTGTGTCAAAGACAATCATATAAAAAATATTCTTTCCAGACTTTTGCAAGATAACTACAGGCTCGTACTCATCTTGTCACTAGAACTGCTAGGTTGAAACGTTTCCACCATGCTGAAAGGATTGTCGGTTGTCGAGGGTTAGGCATCTCCTAATTCTCAAATATCAACATTTTCAAGGTTGTTGACTTGGACTTGATGACTTGGACTCGAGATTGGCTCGAGTCACTAGTTTCGTGACTTGTGACTTGACTTGCGATTTTCGTATTGACTTGTGACTTGACTTGGACTTACATTGATTTACTTGTGACTTAACTTGGACTTGCAACAAATGGCTTGTCGCCAACGCAAGTCAGAAGCATTATTTAGATGGCCAATTTTGATTTAACTAACTCGCTACCGATCCCCTTATTTTTGACTGAATCTGTGTTTCTTTACTCATATTTGCTACTTTGTTTGTTGTGACTTGTGATGTGGACAAGTTTCAAAGAGTGTTACTGTTGTGTGGATTCTCCTATGTATTCAGGAAGCCAGATAAGGACATGGTGCTGACTGCTCAGTAAACATTATTGTGTGATCGTAGATGGACATCGGCAAGACGATTAGGAGGCAGGTGGGTGCTGTGTCCTATCCTGTCCTGTCACAGTTACCATCAGGTGATGATGATTTGTGCTGTGCTGAAACATAACCAAAGAACTCAATTATTCTGGAACTCTTGCATGTATATGGTACTATATGCATAATGGTGACTCGTGAGTAAGGTCTCACTCTTACGTACGGTGTCGTATTACTACTACAATACCAAAATGATCATGTTGACCACTACCACACGGACGCTTCGATGGGATGTAGCCATGCAAGTAACAAGTCCGCCAAGTCGTGTCAACGCCAGGGCCTCAGCTTGAGGGGGCAGGGGTCAAATGCCCCCTGAGATTTCCAAACCGAAAATGAAAGTTGGCCTAATTGAGAAAAATACTGAAATGCTGAAAATTCCACTGTCCAAGCTATGATTTCAAGGCCCAAACAACCTGGAAAATCGCATTTAAAGGTTCCTTTTTCTCTACATTTTCCCGGGGAGGTCCCCAGACCCCCGCCATGTAGGCGTTGTCATGTGGGTTTCTCTGCCTGGCGAGTTACCATCTTCCTCATACAAGATACACCGCTTCTAATACACAAGCATATATACTGCCTAAAGATAAAATAGCCAGTGATTACATTTAATTATTAGCTATACTCCAGAATTTTATGAAGTATTTTTTAATTTAAAGGCCATAAGCAGTCGCCGCAAGCTTACTTTGAAAACAACAGCTAATTCTCACAAATATCCCATTATATCTTTCATGATATGTTAGAACAGAAATATTGCATATTCAAGGTAAACCAAGGATGTAGTGTATACGTGAATTTCTCATCTCAGTGAAAAACATATTGTAATATGATTCTCAAGAGCCATTCATGAAATAAGATCCCCGGGTACCCTAATTCAAATTCGGATGACTGCATTTCCCCTACAAATCTAAGTTTTCTTCTCAGAATCTAGATTTGTTTCTAAAGCATGGAATTTCAAAGTAAAGAATACAGCCTTTGGTGCAACTTTACGGTCTAAAATTGTCATTTCCCACATTTTCTTCCAAGGCCTAAGCTACCAAGCTATGGTGGCTCCCCTAGTGCCGTACTAAGAGCGCTAGAGGGAAGCCTGCACCGAGTACCAGTCATGTAGGGATACCATGCATGCCACAGCCGAAGAATTCACTAAATAATTAAAGTTTGTATCATTTTATCAGTCCAAAGCTTTACCAAAGATAACACCATTTTGGATCTAGGAAAACTTAGAAAAAGAAAATTTACTCAAGGAGTACAGGTGTCTTTTCTCCCCTAAGGCAATATTCCCTTCAATTACACCCTACCAGGATAGGAAAAAGTAACTGAATAATGAGGATTCCTAAACACATAATCTGTTCTACCCTTTACGAAGCTTTAGAAAGATAGCACCATTTTGCATCCAAGCCACCTTACATAAACAAAAATTTATCAAAGAGTATAGGGTGTCCCCTTCTTTAGAAGGCACCGCTTGCCTTCTGTGCAGCCACAAAATACTTAGGAAGAATATCACTGAATAATAATAATTTGTAAAAACATAGTCAGTTCAAAGCTTTGTCAACGATAGTACAAATTTAAACCTAAGCCAGGCCTTACATGTACCCCTTCCCTCAGCACTCCCCCATGGTACCAATGAACATGTGAAAAGGGAATGGTCCACTGGGCGTTAACTATCTGTAGACAAGCCACTTGGTGCTCCGATTAGACAGTGTCATGAACTGCCCCCCCCCCCCAGGGATTTCGCCCAGGCTACGGCCCTGCAACCTGTTGAAATGAAGATAAATTGACCGTTTTACTCACACGTGATTTGCCAAGATCCCCCTAAAAACCTGAACCCTCAGATTCTAAAACCTTACGTAAACACTGCAACTAGAACATCATAATTGATCGTGACGTAGATGGTTGGTTAATTTGGGTTTCGAGTTTAGGTTTCAGTGCGCTGTATCCTTCCCATGATTGACTCAGCGTGCTCTAATTCACATAGTTCAGGTTCTTCATCCCTTGCACGATCATGTAACGGGTGCCCCAGACTTTTTGCTTGCTTTGGAATGGAATGTAACGACAAAGTAGATAATAGCCCTCGAACAGTCCATTCAGTGAGATCCTGCTAGTCAATATTTATGGTGACCTGTGACTTGACTTGTGCTCAAGTCCAAACGACTTGACTTGACTTGCTACTGCTTGACTTGTGACTTGACTTGACTTGGAGCTGAGGCAAATGACTTGTGAGTTACTTGGACTTGCCAACATTGACTTGTGACTTGACTTGGACTTGCAAAAATTGACTTGTCACCATCTCTGAACATTTTCAAGACATTGTAATTTCGTGTATCGGCGCTGGGGGGTGTAGTTCAAATAACAAAGAATGACAAAGAATAACTACTTCATACGTAGTAGTCGGAATGAATCTAACCCAGTCGCTCCCAAATTGACCTAAATTGACCTTTAAGAAGTTTGACAGTGTCTGTATGTGTCGCTCTACTTGAAGACTGCCATGATTACAGACACTAATGACCTTTTTGTCAATATTCAAAGAAGAGTATAACAATTCAACTAATTTGCCTGTTAGAGATTTAGCTGCATCTGTAATAAGCATTGTAGGTGGGCCAAAGATTGTGACTATCTTTTGCAAGATTGCCTCACAGATAGTTTCAGCATCTAAGGTTTGCAAAGGGACACAAACAAGGAACCTTGTAATCTGATCACATGCAACCATTAAATGTTTGTACCCTGTATTTGACGATGGCATTGTCTTGAAGTCTAAACTTATCCTATCAAATGGTCGATAAGAATCGGGTACTCTCGGATGAAATTGCCTAACTTTATCTCGTTTCGGTTTAAATTCTTGGCATCTAAGACAAGCTTTAACATAATTACTTACGACCTGAAACATATTTCTCATGAAGAAATGTTGTCTTATAGTGAGGTATGTCCTCATTACACCCTGATGGCAGCTAAGAAGATCATCATGATATTTACATAAAATCTTTTCTATCATTGTGTCAGGAATGACCAATTGTAAGACTACTCTGGATTTGTGTTTCTTATGTAAAGTTAAGCGAAACAAAAGACCATCACACAAAATATACTCTTCTGCTCTGTTACGTATGGAACGAGCAGTCTTTGCATCTTGTGGCAAAATATCGTGTGCTAAGAAGTCGAAGATTGGCTTAAAGAAAGGACACGTTGCCTGCTGCATGCGTAGTTCTTTCGCATCAAACGGAAGATTGTAATCCCTGATAATTTTGCTTTGTATCTTTTTCATGACACGTTGAATATCTTTCTGGTGTGGAATGTGGGTTGTCCGAATATTTTTAATGTCAGAGATTAAAGGCTTGTTGGGGGTAACTAAATCGTCTGGTGGGTCGCGATACCGTTCTTCAGGTGGTGATAAATCTACCAGACGTGGCTCAGAAATTGTGACTGTCTTAACTTGTGATGTCACAGGACGTTGGTGTAACCTAGGAATTGGCTGTACGGGCCTAGGTAAAGGTTGCGCTAGCGGAACTGGTGCCGGAGGCGGCGGAGGAGGAAGCAAGATCTCACCACGAGGGGGTGGGACGCGTGCAACATTTCACTGTTGCGAGCTACCCTTTGATTTGGGCTTAGCTGGAGGCTGTACCTCTCGAGCGGTAGATGTCTCTGTGGTACTAGCAGCCTTTTTACTAGGGTATAAGTCGGGAACACGAATTCCCAAAGCTTTAGCCTTAGAGGAAGAATTCTGTCTATCTCTGAATCACCTTTTTGGGGCGCTTTAGTGAGATAATCTGCTAAGGCGAGTTCTGAACCCTTCTTATAGCCAATCTTGAAAGAAAATTGCGATAACTTAAACAGTAAATTTCTCATACGTGTTGTGGGAGGTTCATGCTTAGAAGAAAGGATTTCTACCAAAGCAGCATGGTCAACAAATGCATCAAATTCCACATCTTTGAGAAGGTGTAGAAAGCCGTTAATGTTAATCAATAAACCGAACAATTCTAATTCAGTTACACTATAACGAGAACATGCATCAGGTAACACCTTTGAATAGTAACCCAAGAGATATTCTTTACCATCGATTGTTTGAGTTAAATATGAACTCTTGAGGTATCACTATATAAAGTGAGACGACCTTTACGTTTTGGCATGTGAAGAATAGGCGGATTACACATAAGTTCACGAATTGTGTCAAATGCTTGCTGGCACTCGTCTGTCCATTTAAATTGTTTCCTTTGTCTACTTAATTTATGTATGGGTCTCAAGTGTTTTTGAACATGGGGAAAGAATTGAGATATGTAATTTACTGCACCAACAAATCCCCGTGCTGCTTTCACATTGTGCGGTACAGGCGTATTACGAATTGCCGCACATCGGTCTGTGAGTGGCCTAATAGTCGCCGTACCGTCCCCATTGACTGTAAGAATATGACCCATATGTAATACTGAAGTTCGGAACAGACAACATTTTCGTGGTGATATTTTTAAACCATTTGCAATAAGAGCCTCAAAAATGGCTACAAGATGTTTGAAATGCGACGTTTTGTCTTTACTATAGACAATAATATCATCATGCATGGAAATGCAAAATTGGTCAGAATTGGGAACTTGCGACAGTACTTCATTCATTTTAGCTTGAAATATAGCGGGAGAAAGATTTAGCCTAATCCTTGAGGTAAACGTTTGTAATAATAGTGTTTACCTCCACTGTATGAAGCGATACCAGTATACCCTTGTGCATTTTTGCTCAACGGAATGCAGAAAAATGCGGATTTTAAATCCAGCACACTCAAGACGGTTGCGTCAGAGTTACCAATTGTGCGCAACGTTTCATTCAAAAGTGGGAAGGGGTGATTTATTCTCTGGATTCTGCTATTAAGGAAGCGAAAGTTAGTTACGACTCGCTTTTCATTAGTTCCCTTCTTAGGAATTAAAAATACAGGAGACGTATAGGACTGATGTCCAACTGCCAATATTCCAAGACTGACAAGCTTGTCCAATTCTTTGGAAACAGTAATTTTATCTTCGGGGGACAATTTGTATGGTCTAATAAAGAACGGGTCTGTGTTAGTTAAAGTAATGTCCGCCTCAAAATTTGGACATCTAGAAAGCTCACCATACAGCGAAAAGACAGAGTTATTGTTTTCAAGCATTTGATAAAATTTCTCTCTTTCTTGCGGTGACAAAACACTTTGTTCCAAAGAAACATATTTACGGATTATTTCCGACTCTGTCAAAGAAGCAAGGGGGTCATCTCTGTTTAAATGCGGGTGTCGCTTAAGATTTTGACTGCGAATGTATTCGCGGTCAAGATGTTCGGAATCGTCACCTCGTGAAATTTGGGCCGTATTAACGTAGCCGTTATTTGGAAAACTATCTTGTCTCTCATGCTGCCATTCATCTAACGCACAAGAAGGAATTTCATGTAAAATTGTCGCAAGTTCAGACAAATCAAAGGAAGCTAAATTGTGTTTCGGTAGCACAATGAAAGGTCTCGTGCTCTTATTTGACAACAACATACGAGTTCTTCCTTTACGTAATTTAACGATCATAGATGCTGGACACATATGTGCAATAAATGTGGCAGGGTTGAGAATAACCTCTGCATTACGAGCATAAGATGGTACACGACTTTGAATATTCACATATTTGGTTTGTCCAGGAAAAATTACAACCTTGTTTGTAGGGTGAAAACGTAAAACCTTTGACTTGATTACAAACGAATTATCAGAGAAGTCAAGAACCCCTTTCAATCGTTTCATTGTATCTGTAACAAGTACCAAGTCAATACCAGTTAAATTACTTGTAACATAAGCACTGATTTCAATTCGATGACCCTGAATATTTACGTCCAAAGTTAATGTCTCTTTAGCTAACAGAAATTGACCATTACCCAAACGAAAATAAGTTGGCTTCACCTTGTTTCGTTTTAGAGATGACAAATAGCGTGAAGCTTTCACAACGGATGCAGATAAAATGGATTTAGTTGCGCCAGAATCAAAGAGAAGGAGGATATTTTTACCATCTTGCAACTGTGCGCGTGCAAAATTTTTATTATTTAGCTGAATACGAATATCTGTATCACTCTGACTATTCGCGTACTCGTACTCGTGGTATTGTTCCTGTTTAACGGGTTGACCGGACGGGGTGCTCGTCGGGTCTTCCCCTATTGAAAATGCGGTCCCCGCGGAGGTAGCATTGGGGGCTGCTCCAACATAGGAGGCGGAAAAGATGGGGGCCCGTATTGCAACTGCTGGTGGTGCCGTCGCAAGAAACAGTCCCTAGCTCTATGTCCAGGGGTGTTACAATAGAAACAAACCCCTGTAAACGGAAAACGACTGTTCGATCTTTCCTGAAGTGGTCTACGAGATCCCTGTCGTTTACTGTCACGCGAATTGTAGCGCTGCCGGGAAGAGGAGGAAGTGTTAGTCTGCTTAGCTGGTTGCCGTGCCCGATCATCCAAGAGGGAATCAATTTTATTACACAAATCAGAAATGTCTGCTGACTGAGTTTGTGTAGGAAGAGCATTGTCTGCTGTAGCACTAGCGGTTGATTTTGAAGAAGTATCTGCAGACTCTGAGTATTTTTGCAGGTCAAGGTAGCACTGCGCTTTTTGAACGAGTTCATCAATGTTTGCGTCACGGTCAGTGGACATTAAAACTGCTGACCTACAATCTCCTGGGAGTGCGTTCAAAAATTTGTCGCGTACTTGTAAATCAGTGTAACCCAAAAGGAGGGCTAGCTTTCTAATTGAAGCAAGAAATACCTCAGCTGTATCCCCAGGAACATAGTTTAATTCCGTAAACTGCCTTGTCAAGGCATAATGGGATGACGACTCGCTAAATCTGGCGAGAAAAGAAGTTCTTAGGTTTGCGAGATCTTGGAATACTTTGCCTTCTATCCATATTCTGGCCGTACCATGGAGAGTACGTTTGAAGGTGGAGACGACCGCCTGAAAAGCATCGTCGTCTACGGGGTCTAGTAAGTCATGCGCCTCTAGATAATCAGTGAAAGCAAGAAAGTGGGCCCTTGCTAAATCAGCGTTTATTACATCTCCATGAAAGCGTTTGGGAAGGAAGTCAGTGCTACGTAATTCTGCCATATTACAAGGGCCTAGAGGTTAAAACAATTTCGTACATACTTGAAATGCATTACAAGGTAAACAATTCGATACTTAGGCCTAAAATTTGTTTTGTGTAGTACGACCGAGTTTGTTTAGTAAATAGGGAGAGGGGCCCGCAGGGGGTTAAATGCCTCACAACTTACCCTTAATAATTTGAAGATGTGATCGGGACCGTCGTCTTGCACGTCGGGCTGGCATCAAAGGCGTTGCCGAGCTTAAAACAAACCGAAGTGTAGCGGCATCAAGCGTTGGCGAAATGAGGGGTAACACGGCAGAAGGTTCTTCACGGGCGGGCTAGCTAGACAAGGTAGGCTCGGGAACGGTGGCGATACATACTAGTACTAGTTGACGGACGTCATAGGCTAGTTCTGTAACCAACAGTAACAACAGGGTAGACGGATGTCGGACTTAGTCAAGTGTAACGGATGGCAAATGGGGAGCCGCTCTGGTACCAACATCAGGCATATGCCAGGGTGAGATTCCGCATAACCGTCTCGGAAGTGTTTCGTCACAAGTGAATTGAGAACGGGTTTGAGGTAAAATCCGACAGCGTTAGCAATTCGTTATTGGTCAAGTTCACGAAGACGGCAGATGCATACTATCACAAACTGTGCTGTTGATGTTAACGGGAACACC
Organism: Holothuria leucospilota; assembly: GCA_029531755.1. Classification (NCBI taxonomy): domain Eukaryota; kingdom Metazoa; phylum Echinodermata; class Holothuroidea; order Aspidochirotida; family Holothuriidae; genus Holothuria; species Holothuria leucospilota. Next base: position 72,424,016 of record CM055961.1, on the reverse strand, counting down.
AGACAAACAAAGTCCATCGAAGACCAAAAGGACGGCTAACGGTGCTCGGTGGCATACGGGTGGGTTGAAAAGGCGAACAATCCGGGCTTCTCAGGAGCAAGGGAACGGGATAAAAACGTTAAAGTTCAAACAGATGTACAGACGGGACTAGGGGACATCGTTGCGGTGATTGAAATAGTTTTCAAGGCCAAGTCGGCGACTTTGTTGTTAGGTAAAAGTCCGCTCCTCCACCATGTCGTGTATCGGCGCCGGGGGGTGTAGTTCAAATAACAAAGAATGATCCAAGAAAAAATGACTCGAAGAAGTTTCTTCGGTTGACGAGTTTATTAAAAAAAAAATCAGAGAGAAACTCCTTTCTCTGATCGGTCAAAGAAATAAATTTACATTTACTCCACGAGTATCACATGCTGTAAGACTTAAGTTCTTCACTACTCTATTCGGAGAGTTGTTCTCCCTACAAAATAAACTTTACTTCCCTTCTTAAGGTTTTTAAAATCGGTTCCTTTCAAAAGTTGGAAGTTCAAAAATGAATAGCCAAAAGCCTAGCTGGCAAAAGCTAGCGGGCGTAGCCCAGCGGCAAAGGCCGCGGGACTGTACGTGTTAATTTGATCCTCTTTTTCTGAATATTAGTTCTACTCTGTCCAGAAAGGGTGTTTCCTAAAAGTTACTTGCGTGGTTTCTAGACTGTGTTGTCTGGAAACTATGGGATGGGGAATCCTAATTGGACAAAGTCTTGCACATGCCCAACAAAGAACCAATGAGAAAAGTTTGCAAGAAGTAGGACTCACACAAACGACCTCTTTGGAGCTAGACACTGAGGGGTCCCTAGATGGACTACATCAAAACTACCAGTGTCAATAATCTGACAGGACATTGAATTTATTGCGTGGGAACGCAGAGTAAATGGGCTAAACTGTCAACACCTGACTGCTTAAATTCCCAAAGAAAACTCCCTTAAGTGGAATGTCGAAAAGAGGTATTTTAAGTGGCGATTAGCCTGGATCGGCTTGATATCAACTATTTTACTTGACAGTAAAACTATTGTTACCGGAAACTGCTTTTTAATGTTCACCCATGACATGTGAAAGTAGTTCATGTATAAATACCATCTGAATTCATTAAATTATTTCCTTAATTTGTCGTAAGATGATGGTTGTTAAATTTCTTTGTAGAGTTCTATCCAACAACTTCATCGGGCACCTTGATGATTACACATTTAGAAATCTTTCACGCTTGGAGCAGTTGTAAGTATAGGGATCGTTTCATTTTATCGTAACAAGATTGAATATAATTGGAACTGGAAACAATTGTTGCTTATGAGATTTCGTTTGATGTAAGTATAATGTTCTTTTACTGATTCGTTCAATCTTTAGCAAAAAGTGAACGCTCTTTTTGTAATATTCAAACGTGTTAGGGACATTATTTTGGTTGTACGGTAACACAGTTATTCGATAGTTGACGTGTAAGGTGTTAGCATTATGAGATGTAACCCACAGTTTATACGTATATTAAGCTGTTAAACATAGATCTGTACCAAAAAAAAAAAAAAAAAAAAACGAAAGTTTGTTTGTTCCTCAATATATACCGAGATACCTTGCACTGAATGGCTCATATACGATGAATATCCAATCGGAAGCAGAACAAATAAAACTCCCCCTTCACACACACACCGCAAACACACGCGCACAGAAGGGTTAGTTAGTTAGATAGAATTTAACGACACACCAACACGAATGTGTTATATAGTGTCAACTAGTCAAAAATGTAAAGTGTAAGTACAGTTTCAACTACGGTTTAAGTTAAACTTTCAAGTTTGGTTTCAAATACAGTTCAAAAATGATGCAAGTCCTCCCCTTTAGTCGCCTCTTACGACAGGCGGGGAATACCGTGGGCATATTCTACAACCCCCAGCCCACATGGCGGCTACGCGAGGGAAATCATAGGCCTGCTTTTTCCTGGAGTTACTTTCCGTGTCACTGACTTCCCTATTTTCAACAGTGGCTTTGGAGAAAACCTACGTACGTTCGAATATACACAATTGTTCGCTATACAGCTATTTCACTGGCTTCGCAGGTCTCCCTCGCAACGTACCCGTGGAGGTACCGTCCACTCGATCAGCCATTGCTCAAGAATGTGGTTGTACTCCGAGACTCAGTGCATGTGGCTAATGTTATACCTTCATACTACGAAAATAAGAATAAAAAATTCCTTCAATCGACATTGCAACTCGCAGTCGTGTAAGGTTGGGACTGATGTGCTCACTGCCTACGTGAGGGAAACTGAAATGTGGAAACGTTTCATTCACATAGGTGTGCGATCGAAGAGACCACTGATCTAAATCCCTGGATTGCGCAACCCGTGTTACGAAAGCTTCGTTATTGAAGCCTACAGTTATCCATCGCTGCCATCTTGCTAGGACCCAAACAGCGCCCCCGAAACAAAAAGTTTGCAGTGTCAACAATGGCTGACAAACGTGGGACACATAGTGTTGTGACAAAGGAAAGAAGAAATGTTTACGATGTGAAATTGATGGAAGCTGTCATGCAGAAGTGGCATTCATAGTGGGTCAACATATGTAAACAATGATTCAGTCACCCTCACAAATGCTGCTCTTGTCAGGAATTGTGATCAATGAGAGAAACCCGGTGCAGTTAGATCGTGATTATGCTGGTGTTCCTAATATTTTCCATCTTTTTGAGTACAAGAAAGCTGCCATCTCATATACTGAAGGATTTGTTGCCAAAATGGCAGAGAAGTGAGTGCTTTGTCTTCAATGTAATGCACTAGGTTCTGAACATCATCCTGCTGCATCAAAGGTCCTTACTCTCAAAGTCAGAGGGAGGCTCTTAAAACCAACACAGAGTGCATTCAAAGTGTGTGAAAAAACAGAACAATGTTTTGACAGGATACTAGCATCTACTTGAGGAAACCTCCCACAGTATACAGGTAAATCTCCAAATTGCCAAATTATGCATTGTGTATAGAGCATAATAAGTCCATAATACTCCTGAGTTTTTTTACATGTTGGGCCATCAAGGAGGATCGGGTTGAAGGATGGAGGGGCAGCATTTCCTCTGTGTGAATTTTTTTGTTGCACGGTGGCCATGCAGAATGGTTACATCTTTTTCAGGGGAAAAATTCTCATTCCTCGATGAGATTGATTGGGGAAATTGAGACATTTTCTCATTCATTCTCATTTATTTCTCATTCAATCTATAAGATTTAAATGAGACTGAATGAGAAAATGTCTCAATTTTCCCAAATAATCTCATTGAAGAATGAGAATTTTCTCCTAGGTTGGGAAGACTTTAAGCTTTTAAAATTTATAATTAGGTAATTCAAACCCAACTATTAGGACAGTTAGGGCAGGGGGCAGAAAACCACTCAGAGGGACAGATGCTGTACCCTAGATGGCCCACAAATTTAAAATAATCCTGCAATTTAGTGAATGCAGCAGTGATTTAGCCAGGTGAATTTTCCAGTGCAACATTCCAGATAGGTACCCTAGACAAGAGGTCCAAGGGGCTTGGAACACCCAACCTTTGCCATCCATTCATGGATGGCAAAGGTTGCAATTTTTTGTACCCCAGTTTACCTTGAAAACGAGGTGAGAAGTACATTTTGTAATGACTGATTCTTTGAAAAATTGAATCAAGGTGATTCCTTTGAAATGCACACTGTGCAGAAATTGCTCTTCAAAATTACTTTTTGCAACATTCCTTACCTTTTTGAGACAGTTCTAACATAAACACAGGCTAGCTAAATCACTGGAATGCAGTGAGCCTATCCATAAGAAAGGAAATGCTATTTAACACCAATAAGAAAAATTTGTTTGGATGGGGTTTGTGCAATATCAAAAAATTTATCAGTCATGTTGAAAGACGGATTTTTCTTCAGCAAGTTGAACTTCAATCATGGTAGATAAGACTGGAAATCTTGAAGTGATGTATGTGACTAGGGCTAACACCGCCTCCGCTACACCCAGAGCACATTTAAACACCAACACCCTCTGTATAACAGTAAACGCTGGTAGCCTAGTCGATCTTGAATCTGTAGTGGGCTGCGGATGGCACCTTCCAGCAATGCTTATTTGTCTAATTGTGAGTTGTAGCCTTTACGTACAACAGCAGTGGCGGATCCAGGATTTGGCAGAAGGGGGGGGGGCAGGTCATAGTGGTTTGTATAAAAGTCCGATCTGGGGGAGGGATCTAAGGGGGAGGCGGTGCACCAGGGGTGGTGGCAGGGTATTTTGATAGGGGCTAAAGTATGTGATGAGTGATCGCCGTCCTGGGGGAGGGGTCTAAGGGGAGGGGTGTCCCCTTCCCCTTTAAGAAAATTTTTGTTAATTTAAAACTGCTCAGATGCAAAATGGCGATATATTTTTTATAATTTTTGAACTGATCATACATGGCTGGAAAGTGTTCATAATTCAGTCAATTTTAATTTTTGGTTGGGCGGAAGATGCTTTTCTGGGGAGGGGTCTAAGGGGAGGGGTTCCCCTCCCCTTTAAGAAAATTTTTGTTAATTTAAGATTGCTCAGATGCAAAATGGTGATGTCTTTAGTATATTTTTGAAACTGATCATATATGGCTGGAAAATGCTCATAATTTAGTGAAATTTAAATTTTTGGTTGGGAGACATGCTTCTCTGGGGAGGGGTTTAAAGGGAGGAGTGTCCCCTCCCCTTTAAGAAAATTTTTGTTAATTTAAGATCGCTCGGATGAAAAATGGTGATGTCTTTAGTATATTTTTGAAACTGATCATATATGGCTGGAAAATGCTCATAATTTAGTGAAATTTAAATTTTGGTTGGATGAAAGAGGAGAGTAGCCTTTGTTGTCCACATATTAGGATGGCAGTTTCCCGAATTGAAGTCTTGTTTTCCTTATATTACCCTAAATTCGAATACATTTCATTAAAGTAAATTACAAAGCTTAAAGAAGACGTTAATGTTGCAGCAAGTTATAGTTAAAAGCCTGAGGTTGTTGAAAATATTCCTCTAAATATTAAAGAATTCTGAAATTCCCTTGAAAGTAGAAGCAGTGTTCCCAATGCTGTGGGCCCTGCCGGTAATAGACTGAAGTTAGCAATCCAATACAGCGCTCATGGGTAACCCCTTGCAATGCCCGGAAATAGTTACTGTGACCAATATAAGCCAAAATGTTATCAGCCGGAGGTCAGTAACAGAATTATTAACATACGACTTATTTTCTGAGGTAGAAAATTAAATAATGAACAAATTTGAATTTCACTCTGACACATCACAAAGGCCTATTTAATTGGAATAGGGTATAGTCATTTGTTTTATGAAGTTGAAAAAAATGTCAAAAATTTTTGGAAGGGGGGCCCGGGCCCCCTGCCCCCCCCCCTAAATCCGCCCCTGAACAGGTGCTGCTGGCTGAGCTTTCAAAAGCTTAGACACAATGTTTGAGAATCCCTTGTTTCTCATAACAGGTGTCCCATTGGGCATAGCAAGCCTTGTGCAGTCCTGGGAGGCCTCAAACCATCGTCTGTGTTTCCAGGTCTTGAAGTCCACAGGACTGACTCCGCAGTAGATGATACTAGTAATCATGTATTTCACTTAGTAAAGTTAGTTGCCAAGTGCTACTGCAAGATCCGGTTGTACCACTTGAGTGGGAAAGGAACCAACATCGAAGTTGTCAGGACTAAGGATCAGAATGAAACTTTGCAAACTTGTTCTCTTTGAACATCAGTAATGAAGATGTTTCGACACCAAGGACCAAATTTTCCTAACCTTGTCTTGCTCCAATGCCTGTACAGTTTTTCACTTCGGTGACTATTATCAATCCTCTTCAATGTGGCTAGGCAATTATTTATCAGTATTACAATCAGTGCTGCACTGATATACCCTTGTCTCCAGAATGAGTCACTATAGGGCCAGCTACTGTAAATTGTAATGCCCATGGCCCACCATCTCTAGCATTATAACTTGGCGCATACACTGTTATACTAACGTATAGAATACTAAACCCTGGCTTAGGGCCTAGGCTCACGTTATGCACAGCTGTAACGTTAGACCTAGACTAGGCTGTAATGTGGTGCTTCTGGCAGTTGCCGTACGCCTTCGCCTCACCCAACGTTGTCAAATTCATGGCAAAGTCCTTCACAAAGGTGAACATGGATTTCAAGGAGACCTACAAGTGAATCATTTCGCCGTCTCGATTGAGCTTACTGGTACAGCAAACTACCGTTAATTTAATCGTTTCCTACACCCACTCAGTCTGAAACCATACCACAGTACCTATACCTAGCTTGCAAGCTGGGTCCTAGTAATATGGCCGCCATGTACTTCCGGTTGCCTCATTTGCTACACTATGGTTTGCGCAATTCAGGAATTTAGATCAGTGGGAGAGACTTGCAGCATGTGATGTTGCCTTTGCGCAAGGTGTTTTATATCAATTGCCGCCCACTTCAGGGATAAAATAATTACCGAGTAGGTGGGTAGATCGTGGTGACGCGCCCTGTACAATTGCTGGAAGCTGAGGATTATTTCTGGCAAAAGTTGTCGTTAGCGCAGGGGTTAAATGTTAATAAAGTTCTGAGCGTAATTTAGAAGACGACAGGAAGATAAAAATCAGTCAAAATTAATTAAGGTGAAGCTAAAACGTTTTCGTTTCAAAGACCGTTTGACGGAAGCCTCAATATTAAAAAGGATTGAGCCTCGTTCTATAAAACATGTTACAGTCCGGACAGAATGCATTTGTAAAAAGACAAACATCTGCGAATAGTTTCACATATGTAGGAAAGAGTTCACTATTCCTTCGTTACGTAATCATTTAACAATTTCCAAATATAATCTCACGCTCTTAAGGTATACAGGTATTGATAATAAGGACATACTTTTGTATCAAGTGTGACCACTATTACTCATTTTCGTGACATTTCAGGTGGTTGAATGGCAACAAACTGGAAGCACTTCCTGAAGCGGTATTCAGGAATCTTCATTCCCTGCAAATACTTTAAGTTGTTATGAATCTATCATTTAAGATGGGTTCCTAACGTTGAAAGCAGGGTGGCCGGTGTTGATGTTTAGTATTCCTGGAAGTGTTATTTTCACATCCAAAATTTTCAGAGATATCATACTATTGCATTTTCAATCAAATTGATGGAAACTTTCCAGACAATGTAATTTGATTAATGATAAAATTTTAGTTGTGTCAAAGACAATCACATAAAAAATATTCTTTCCAGACTTTTGCAAGATAACTACAGGCTCGTACTCATCTTGTCACTAGAACTGCTAGGTTGAAACGTTTCCACCATGCTGAAAGGATTGTCGGTTGTCGAGGGTTAGGCATCTCCTAATTCTCAAATATCAACATTTTCAAGGTTGTTGACTTGGACTTGATGACTTGGACTCGAGATTGGCTCGAGTCACTAGTTTCGTGACGTGTGACTTGGCTTGCGATTTTGATATTGACTTGTGACTTGACTTGGACTTACATTGATTTACTTGTGACTTAACTTGGACTTGCAACAAATGACTTGTCGCCAACGCAAGTCAGAAGCATTATTTAGATGGCCAATTTAGATTTAACTAACTCGCTACCGATCCCCTTATTTTTGACTGAATCTGTGTTTCTTTACTCATGTTTGCTACTTTGTGTGTTGTGACTTGTGATGTGGACAAGTTTCAAAGAGCGTTACTGTTGTGTGGATTCTCCTATGTATTCAGGAAGCCAAATAAGGACATGGTGCTGACTGCTCAGTAAACATTGTTGTGTGATCGTAGATGGACATCGGCAAGACGATTAGGAGGCAGGTGGGTGCTGTATCCTATCCTGTCCTGTCACAGTTACCATCAGGTGATGATGATCTGTGCTGTGATCAAACATAACCAGAGGACTCAATTATCCTGGAACTCTCCCATGTATGATACTATATGCCTAATGGTGACTCGTGAGTAAGGTCTCACTGTTACGGTGTCGTGTTACTACTACTACACCAAAGTGACCATGGTGACCACTACCACACGGACGCTTCGATGGGATGTAGCCATGCAAGTAACAAGTCCGCCAAGTTGTGTCAACGCCAGGGCCTCAGCTTGAGGTAGGCAGGGGTCAAATGCCCCCTGAGATTTCCAAACCGAAAATGAAAGTTGGCCTAATTGAGAAAAAATACTGAAATGCTGAAAATTCCACTGTCCAAGCTATGATTTCAAGGCCCAGATAACCTGGAAAATCGCATTTAAAGGAGCTATGGCATCCCCCAAATATATTTAGACATATCTTCATAGTTCTAAATCCAGTTGGTGACTTGTAATTTGATTGGCATTCATTCAGATAATAATAGCACTACTCTGGTTGGTAGTGATGACTTGGACAGTCAGTTGAGTTCCTAATTACACTCACAGTCACTCAGTTTGTTTTTCAATACCAGTAATGCCTCGAGCAAATTAAACTCAGTGCAGGCTAGTGTGGCTCTGTCTTGGCAGTGTTCTACTACTGGACAGTTGTTTGTGTTTAAATTGGAGGCGGGGTTAGAAGTTAGGTTAGTTGGGAGAATTGTTACTGTCTAGGGTGAGCTTAGAGGGTCTTTAAAGGTTCCTTTTTCTCTACATTTTCCCGGGGAGGTCCCCAGACCCCCGCCATGTAGGCGTTCTCATGTGGGTTTCTCTGCCTGACGAGTTACCATCTTTCTCCTACAAGATACACCGCTTCCAATACACAAGCATATACACTGCCTAAAGATAAAATAGCCAGTGATTACATTTAATTATTAGCTATACTCCAGAATTTTATGAAGTAATTTTTAATTTAAAGGCCATAAGCAGTAGCCGCAAGCTTACTTTGAAAACAACAGCTAATTCTCACAAATATCCTCTTATTTCACTTCAAGTATCTTTCATGATATGTTAGAACAGAAATATTGCATGTTCAAGGTAAACCAAGGATGTAGTGTATACGTGAATTTTTCATCTCAGTGAAGAACATATTGTAATATGATTCTGAAGAGCCATTCATGAAATAAGATGCCCGGGTACCCTAATTCAAATTGGGGTGACTGCATTTCCCCTACAAATCTAAGTTTTCTTCTCAGAATCTAGATTTGTTTCTAAAGCATGGAATTTCAAAGTAAAGAATAAAGCCTTGGGTGCAACTTGGCGGTCTAAAATTGTCATTTCCCACATTTTCTTCCAAGGCCTAAGCTACCAAGCTATGGTGGCTCCCCTAGTGCCGTACTAAGAGCGCTAGAGGGAAGCCCGCACCGAGTACCAGTCATGTAGGGATACCATGCATGCCACAGCCGAAGAATTCACTAAATAATTAAAGTTTGTATCATTTTATCAGTCCAAAGCTTTACCAAAGATAACACCACTTTGGATCTAGGAAAACTTAGAAAAAGAAAATTTTCTCAAGGAGTACAGGTGTCTTTTCTCCCCTAAGGCAATATTCCCTTCAATTACACCCTACCAGGATAGGAAAAAGTAACTGAATAATGAGGATTCCTAAACACATAATCTATTCTACCCTTTACGAAGCTTTAGAAAGATAGCACCATTTTGCATCCAAGCCACCTTACATAAACAAAAATTTATCAAAGAGTATAGGGTGTCCCCTTCTTTAGAAGGCACCGCTTGCCTTCTGTGCAGCCACAAAATACTTAGGAAGAATATCACTGTATAATAATAATTTGTAAAAACATAGTCAGTTCAAAGCTTTGTCAACGATAGTACAAATTTAAACCTAAGCCAGGCCTTACATGTACCCCTTCCCTCAGCACTCCCCCATGGTACCAATGAACATGTGAAAAAGGAATGGTCCACTGGGCGTTAACTATCTGTAGACAAGCCACTTGGTGCTCCGATTAGACAGTGTCATGAACTGCCCCCCCCCCCCCAGGGATTTCGCCCAGGCTACGGCCCTGCAACCTGTTGAAATGAAGATAAATTGACCATTTTACTCACACGTGATTTGCCAAGATCCCCCTAAAAATCTGAACCCTCAGATTCTAAGACCTTACGTAAACACTGCAACTAGAACATCATAATTGATCGTGACGTAGATGGTTGGTTAATTTGGGTTTCGAGTTTAGGTTTCAGTGCGCTGTATCCTTCCCATGATTGACTCAGCGTGCTCTAATTCACATAGTTCAGGTTCTTCATCCCTTGCACGATCATGTAACGGGTGCCCCAGACTTTTTGCTTGCTTTGGAATGGAATGTAACGACAAAGTAGATAATAGCCCTCGAACAGTCCATTCAGTGAGATCCTGCTAGTCAATATTTATGGTGACTTGTGACTTGACTTGTGCTCAAGTCCAAATGACTTGACTTGACTTGCCACTGCTTGACTTGTGACTTGACTTGTGACTTGACTTGACTTGGAGCTGAGGCAAATGACTTGTGAGTTACTTGGACTTGCCAACATTGACTTGTGACTTGACTTGGACTTGCAAAAATTGACTTGTCACCATCTTTGAACATTTTCAAGACATTGTAAAACTATGGTTACCGGAAACTGCTTTTTAATGTCCATCCATGAAATGTGAAAGTAGTTCATGTATAAATACCATCTGAATTCATTAAATTATTTCCTTAATTTGTAGTAAGATGATGGTTGTTAAATTTCTTTGTAGAGTTCTATCCAACAACATCATCGGGCACCTTGATGATTACACATTTTGAAATCTTTCACGCTTGGAGCAGTTGTAACTATAGGGCTCATTTCATTTTATCGTAATAAGATCGGGTATAATTAAAACTTGAAACCATTGCAACTTATGAGATTACATTTGATGTAAGTATAAAATTTGTTTACTGAACTGTTCAATCTTTAGCAAAAAGTGAACGCTCTGTTTGTAATATTCAAACGTGTTAGGGACATTATTTTGGTTGTACGGTAACACGGTTATTCGATAGTTGACGTGTAAGGTGTTTGCATTATGAGGTGTAACCGACAGTTTTTACGTATATTAAGCTGTTAGAGAAAGATCTGTTTCAGTCTGGGATAAGAAGACGAGAGCGCTTACTGGCCTTACGCCTTAAAAATTATTTGTTTGTCCTCGACCGCCCGTACGTAATTTCTCGTCCGCACGCATTAGTATTTTTCTTACTTTCATATTTTTTTTCCTTTTGTGTTGTAAAAAAACCTATATATTTTCCGATGAAAGTTTTTTTTTGTTCCTAAATATATACCAAAATACCTTGCACTGAATGGCCCATGTATGACGAATATCCAATCGGAAGATGAACAACTAAAACTCCCCCTTCACTCACACGCAGATGTTTTTCACACACTTTCCGAGGACCATATTGTTATCTCCTTTGTATTTGCTTCCTTAACCCTAACTGTAACAATAGAATCTCTATTGTTAAACTTCTGAGGACGTGAGAAATCTATTGAATTTTCTTGTGAGGACCTGATATCTATTGTTTAGGTCCTCAGTCTGAATGCCAAACAAACCCACACACACACACACACGAGGGAAATCATAGGCCTCTTCTCACACACACACACCACACACACACACTCACTAGGGAAATCATAGGCCTGCTTTATCTTGGAGTTACGTTCCGTGTCACTGACTTCCCTATTTTCAACACTGGCCTCGGAGAATACCTACGTACGTTGAAATATACACAATTGTTCGCTATACAGCTATTCCAGTGGTCTCTCAGTCTGTCTCGCGACGTACCCGCGGAGGGACATCATGTATGATGAATATCCAGTCGGAAGATGAACAACTAAAACTCCCCCTTCACTCACACACAGGTGTTTTTCACACACTTTCCGAGGACCATATTGTTATCTCCTTTGTATTTGCTTCCTTAACCCTAACTGTAACAATAGAATCTCTATTGTTAAACTTCTGAGGACGCGAGAAATCTATTGAATTTCCTTGTGAGGACCTGATATCTATTGTCTAGGTCCTCAGTCTGAATGCCAAACAAACCCACACACACACGAGGAAAATCATAGGCCTCTTCTCACACACACACACACACCTCACACACACCACACACACACAATCACTAGGGAAATCATAGGCCTGCTTTGTCTTGGAGTTACGTTCCGTGTCACTCACTTCCCTATTTTCAACACTGGCCTCGGAGAATACCTACGTACGTTGAAATATACACAATTGTTCGCTATACAGCTATTCCAGTGGTCTCTCAGTCTGTCTCGCAACGTACCCGCGGAGGAACAGTACACTCGATCAGCCAATGCTCATAAATGCTGTTGTACTTCGAGACTCAGTGCACGTGGCTAATGCTATACCTTCATACTACGAAAATTAGAATAAAGTTTCCTTCAATCGACATTGCCACTCGTAGTCGTGTTGGGTTGAAATGGCCGAGATGTCTGTTTACTGTGTGCTGATAAGGTGTTTGAAAACTTATATACGGGCGAGTGTTTGAAAGCTCTTCCACTCAAATAAACCAAAGGAAATTGATATAAGAGCAATGTCACATCATTGTTCGGTATGCGCCATGACAGTTTGGTCATTTCCTGCGTCATGTATGTGTGTCGAGTAGAGCTCACCCGTAGGTCTGGGTTAGAAAAACTATTGGCAAAGCCTAAGCGAAAGATTTATGACTGAGACGCCGAATAAAGTTAACTTATATCGGAACATAGGAAGAAGGAGCGGAATCTTGCGGATGAAATACTACCATGCCGTGTCAAATGTATATCTGCATTGACGTGACGAGTCTATACTGCCAAACTTATGGGTCGAAAAAACTATACATGATACACTGCTACAGCGCTCGCCTTGCTTCCCTACTCCAGAGCACACCAACATGCCAAGATGATTTCACAGAACTGACAGTCGTGAGAGTTGGCAATGAATAAGGAAAGTTTGGCAACGAATTGAGAGATCTGCCCTTCAATACCACTTTACTTTACGGACTTTCTCAAGGTTGACTGGTAGTGGATATATTATGACACAAGGTTTTCTTCAAAAGCACACATTTGTCAATAATATTATTCTAAAAATCAGATTCTATGGAAAATTTACACCTTCCTCGATGTGATTTTTGTCAAATTCAATCCCCCAGAACGTTAAAAATGATAGAAGAAAAGTAAGCAATAAATCACAACAGCTTGACAGCCGAGCAACAGCTGTTCGACAGCTATTAAACTTACTCCCTGCCTTCAAGAGAGTCAGCACCACAGAATTCTGTGGTTAGCAACGACTTGGTAAATAAAATGGAATATTTGTATAAAACGATCTGTAAGGTCAATAAAACTCAGTCAAGTGAGGGAGTGGGTGCAGCTAGGGATCACCTCGTTTATGAGCTATGCTTTATGACTAGATAGATTTTAGGATGACGGGTATTTTATGGGATTGTACGACTGTGTCTTCTGTGGGATCAACTTCTCATGAATGGGTATGCTCCTCTTCTCTCATTGCCCACATGCGCATGCTTATGCTTATCGTCCCTACGTTCCTCACTGCATCTGCCCTCTTCCCCCAGTGTTATCACGCGTGCTCCCTGTGCTCCATATGTTCTTCTGCATATGCTCATCTGCTCCCTGTGCTCCATTGTCCATGCTCTTGTGCTCCGAATGCTCTATGACGCATGCGCGTGTGCTTCGAGCGAGTGGGGCTACATTTAAGTCGATGGGCACTCGTGTTTCTCATATTTTGTAGCACATCTTCGTGATTGCAGCACTTTCAGCATGTCTCATATTTATAATATCTGCCAGTTGCCTTTTACGCGAGGCTACAATCTCCGTCGACACTGAGAGGGTCTACAATGTCATGGAGACCTCGTGATGAACGGTGGGTACTCTAAGAAGGGCATAGCTAAGTGACCTCATGAGTCTTTAGACGAGGGTTCATACGACGATATCTCAGAGAGTGACACTAACGACAGTGCATCAGCGCCTCTGGAGGAAGACGACATGACTGATAGCAGTGGAACTGACGACAGTGATGCCGATAGCGACACCAAGGAAGCCGACAGCAGAGAAGAGGAGTCCAAAGAAGACGGTACTTTGACCGTTAATGATGGCGAGGAGGACGATGCTCCTGGAAATGTGTGTTGCCGGATCGACACTTGGAAAGCTCTAGCTCAAATGAATGAGACTTTGGGAATCATTTTAAAACGGAAACTTAAGAAATCGTCAGACTCTGCATCGTAAAATTAAGGATGAAATGTACCCGTTCAAAATCCCGCAGTCGAAGATCTCTTACTGAAAACAGCCCTTCGACAGATGTCCTTCAATGCCCAGGCACGACAGTTGTGACAGCAAAACACTGATATGGGTGCATGGCTACGAATTGGGGAACGGGAATGGTGAAGGTGTTGGTTTATGAATCAATAAAACAGTGGAAATGAAAACATAAACAAAGATAATTATCGTGTCTTTCTTCGTTTGCTTTATTCAATCGTAATTTCCGTATACTGCAGTGAACATGTTAAATACCATAATGGTACTCCACAACATGATAATTGACCTTTCCCATCCACCGCGGTATGAATCTTTCTTCTGAACGAGTGCAAAAGTCTGTTTTATGTCTTTTTTCCTTCAGTGCATCCCATACCAGTTTCGGTGACTGCAGCCAACCTTTTCGAAGTTCTCCCAACCAGGTCTTTAGGATCGAGACATCCATGGTGTTACAAAGAAAATCCTCTGTAGCATCGACGACCCGCTCGTCTTTCACAAAATTCTGAAATGCATCAAATTGACCAATATCCACCTCCTCCATTGACACAAAGCTTAAGGACGTCGGATCCCTTGAAGAAGACCAACCTGCCTCCCATCCTTCAGAGATTTCACGTAACCATCCGTAGGCAACCCTAGCTACCATCGACGCAAATATGTAGGCTGTGAGGTCCTTTACCCTTTCCAACACAACCTTATTTGACTTTGTTTTAAAGTGAATCTTCATCTGTCTTTTCAAATTATCCTTCCCAAAGAACAACTTTCACACACATTGCAAGTATGACCCCTTTCTCTCGTGTTGGTGTGTCGTAAAACCCCATCTAACCAACCAACCAACCCTTTCTCTCCCTTCGTGTTGACGTTGGTGTCGCAGTAGGTTATCTCCCCTCGAAAAGTCTTTCTGACATATTTCACACACGTTTTTTGTCCTTGATGTGAACACCAACCAAATGTCGTTGTAAGTGGTGTTTCTATTTCTATTCTAACCTTGAATGGCGGTATATCCCAGCGCTGTAACCCTCCGAGCACTAGTCTGAAAGAGTACTCACAATGTAAATGTTGTACCCTTAATAAACCCAAGGGGTTCCTGCTTCTGAAACTTAATTCCAACACCCGTGCAAAGGTGGATAATTTTTCAGTTTGACCGTTTTCGTTCACCCAAATGGGATCAAGCTTTTTATTTTGTAACATAAGGCCTCTCTCTCTCAACCCGTTACGCCAATAGTGTACCGCAACACTTCTTATATATTGTATATAGATAATTCATCATTTTTTGTCGGCTTTTAATTAACCGTGATCTTTGTTAATCGAATCAATAATAATCATCAACTGAATCAACAACAATCAACTTTTCTCATTTTTGTACCGTACCGTCTTGGAGCTACACACCCGGCCGATCTGATCCCCTAGCGGGGTTTTCCGGCAATACAACATAAAGTTTCAAATCCATAGGGAAAAGAGGTCTCGTGTAATTGAAATAAAATCAAAGTAGGCCTCGAGTTCCAAAGAGATGACGAATCGTGGAGTAGCGGAGATTGCTTTCTGTTTATGATTATATTGTCGTCTGAAAATTTACAAAATTTACAAGAACACGATAAAGCAAAAGTAAGAGGAAACGTTTTTTTCAATGTAACTTCATTCCATACGATGAGAATCAGTAGCATTTCAAACTCTCTCGTGCTCTAAGTTACCTCCCAATCACATTCCGATAACATGTGATTGTGGAGGAGACAAATAGGTTATGAAGTTTAAAGAAAAACAAAAGACTGGTCATTGATGTGAGGCTATGACGTCATATGTGTTTGCTTCAAGTTCACTTTGTGTTGAAAATGTAAAAACTTTAACTGCTATTATCTTGAGAACCACAAATAGGATTTCAATGCAAATTTTACCAGAATACTTCGAATAAGTACCCCTCCAATACATCAAAACTTGATTTGACCTCAGACCTTTCTTTTAATAACAATTTCGTAACAAATCATTAATCAATTTTCTCTCATTGATAGTCCATTTTGCATCCAAGCTATCAGGGTGACCTTACACAGACACAAATTCTCAAAAAGCATGGTGTCACTCCTTCTCTAAGATGACATCCCCTTCTCCAAACCAGGCCAAAAGGAGCAAAAATTATTAAAATTTGATATGAATCCTTAACATGTAATCAGTTCAAAGTTTTGCTAACGATGACACTACTTTCAATGTAAGCCACATTACATAATTTTCTCCCTCTTCTTACCCAAAGCCGCAACCCTATTCGGGGTGACAAAGGAGGGATCCGCTCGATTTTCAATTACACTAGGTACTCTACTGAACAGCCCCCTCGCCCATCTCTCCCACCTACTCCCATAGATTCCGTCAAGGTTAGGGCCGTGGAAGCGCGGAACCTTCAGTATAATTTGAAGTAAGATTAACGGCTGTCGATAATTCCTGGAAGAAGATAGTGTTTCGTGGGGTAGGCCCTATCCATTTTTTGCCGATATGTTTTACGATGTAATCAATAGAGTATGTTGATATGAAGAGCAAACAACAATACAGTGATTCCAACTCGGATCATACTACGCAGTTTAATGACATCCCCTATCCTGCTATGCAAGCAATTCAACGAGCTTCTAGAACAAGACCCCGCAGTGGCTTCCACAACCTTCCATGGATCCAAAGTTTGGTTTCAAGAGCAACTGATTTCGTCGTTATTCCTATTTCAAAAATAATTATATCTAACTTCCTTTCTCGAATTCTCTCTCCGTGGATTCATTTTGTGAAACAAAATGCTTGAAGTTCTGGTGACCTGCATAAAGGCAGCAGTTAATTGTACCAAAGCGATACACAGATAGAAAATACGGAAAGAGGACTTATTATAGTATGACCAGAGATACCTTGTAAAAAAGTAGAGAGATTCTGCTTGACCCGGAGTTTCTAACAGCTCTCAGCATATTCCTACCAGAATTGACCTTTGAGAGAGGAAGGTCACCAACGAATTCGGACACTGAATTTAGAACGTACTTCCTGCTACCGCCGTTTCATACCACTACCTTATCAACCAGCTCAAACAGCCCAACGTTACAACGGTTCGAGTATTAAAGCCTTGTCAAGAATACACCTAAGTACTTATCAGAGTTTTTATGTAACTATTATGATCACAGAACTAGCTTCAAATAAGTAGATTTTAAAGGATTTTTAAAATCGGCTAAAGTAATGTTTTTTGAACGTTACGTGTCATGTTTTGCATGTTTTCGATGTTGCTGATTGCGTTTTATTATGCCAAGCCTTAACAGATCGGGAGCCTAACATTCGGGAAGAATTGGGACCGTATTTAGAATAGTTTAAAAGGTATATTTTATCCTTCAAGCAGTAGCTTTTTATTAAGGTTTCTCTGTTGAATTTTTGAAATACAATTTTAAAATGCTATTCGATCTAGAAGGATTTGTACCTTGTCCCTCCATGGAAGAACTAAATTCATTGAAAACGTCTGACATTATCAAAATTGAGAAACACTTTGGTATCGCATTTCCAAGTATGTCGCTGAGCACCTAGCAGATAACACCTAGTACAAAACCAGATTGAGATGCCAACGATCAACTCATTTGAATTGAGAAGACTAGAATTAGAGACGCAAAAAGAGATCAGAATGAAAGAAACTGAAAGATAAAAAGAAATGAGCAAAGAGAAAGAGAAAAGGAAGAACATGAATTCGGAACAAAACATATACAGTTAGGGAATCAAAAGAGGTTTTGCTGAAGCCGTTGAGACGGATGATTTGATGTATCTATTTAGTTAAAACATACTACCAAGTTTCAAGAAGATAATGACGAAAAAATTTACAGCCATTTTAATAAATTAGGCAAAGAGTTACAATGGATGAATGGTCCATATTTGTACAAGCAATTCTATCGGTAAGGCCCGGGAAAACTATTCAGCTATGTCTTTAGAGAACTGTATAAATTATGACACAGTCAAAAGGGCCGTACTGCAGGCTTATGAATTGATGCTAGGGGCCTTTCGGGAAATCTTCGACATTATGGCAAACCAGATACATAATTTGCTTACCAGAAGGGAAAATGCTCTGATGGTGGTGCCTCCCAAAACGTTTCTAGTTTTGACCATTTAAGACAGTCCTTACCCAAGAATCCAAACTACGTGTAAACAGCGATATCAAAGTTTACCTTGAGGAAAGCAAGGTTGATAATATGAGTATGGCAAATAATTTGTCTGATGAATATTCCCTTACCCATATGTTTGGTAAAATGATCCTGACTCAACACAAATTCATTTTAGGCCAAGTAATGGGTATGGTAGTGCAAGTAATGCAACTGGATCTCATCAGTTTGGTTCTATCTCCCCAAATTCATCCGGAAGTAGGATGAAAGAACCAGAATAAAGTTGCAACCAATACGAGTAGACTAACTTGAATAAAGTTGGTTTGAAGCAAATATTTTTTTTCACAAAAGGACCACATTATGGCACATTGTGTCAAATTGGCAAAACTAGGAGGCGGGAACAGCCTCAAATACTTTAGCCATATCTGAAAGGTATTATAGGGTAGCTGTGAATTACGGCCTTCAACTGATCAGCGCATTTCTCTTTATTACGTGAGTTTAACCGTTTTTTTGGTGGCATATGATTTTTTTTTTGTGTGATACTTGTCTATTTTAAGACGATTATTACGAGCATATGGCAAACTCCATCTGCCATGCAGTTACATTGACTATTACATGAAGTGGTATTTTGGACCATTTCCCCAATGTCACCAACTAAACAATGTTCCAATATGGTTTATTAGCACATGTGAGGTAAACAGTTACGCAGTTTTATTGACTCTCCTTTTTGTTTGTCAAATACTTACTTTGATTCCAAACGTAAACGCCACTACGCAGGCTAACAATATA